>CM046951.1:24197693-24797693 GCA_025698515.1 Gossypium sturtianum
AAACCGATTTGGAAAAGCACCAAGAAGGATCACCTTGCTTTGATATTAGGCCAAGGCTACACCAAATAGAGGAAAGAAATCGGCGAGGTGGTAGGGATGGATTCGGCTAGAGGAAGAAAATAATGGGAGAAAAAGAGAGATGGAGTTTGGTTTGAAGAAGATGAGGAAGAAAAAGAGAGGAAAAGAGGGTAGGTGTTTCATTAAGGGTCAAAAGAATAAGAGAAATTAGAATGCAAATGGTATTTCAGTTTGAGAAGAATGAAAAGAGAAAGAGAAAAGATGGAGATGAGAGAGTTTAGGAATCAAATAAAGGATTTTGTTCTCCCCTAACTTACCGTCCCTCCTATCAATCAGGAGTTCAAATTTTTGCAATCACCTGCAAAAATTCCTCTTGGCCAATTGTTTAAAAAATATCCAAAATAATTTGAATACTCAAATGCCTATATTTTCTCTTTGCCATCTTTTTGGAATTAATCAAAATAAAATCCAATTAATATCTAAATAATATCTATCATTATCCTTATTATCACAAAGAGTTTGAAGAGAAAATCTCTCCCCCATGCCGTCCCAATTAAGAGCAAAAAGGATTTCATGACTCGAACACAAGCTCCCTTGCTCTCACTGTGTCAACTCCAACTCTTAAGTGGCCTTCCTTTTGCCACTTTTCAGAGCCATTTTTGTGTCAAGTTCCTCTTTTAACCTTGTAACCCTACTTGCTAAGGCTCCTACCTTTAAAGCTTATAAAAATATTTTCCCATTATTAGAGCCTACTCAAGACCCTAATTAAAGCCTTACTACACCACAATTAATATCACGACAATACAAACACAAGAAAAATAATTCAATCACAAATAACCCCACTTTTAGGATGTTACAACACGGGTAGACACGGGTGTGTGTCTAGGCCGTGTGTGACCTGATCAACTTCATGGCGTGTTGTTAGGCGTAGTGTGTCCCCTTGCATGCTAGGATTCGCAAGTCGGTATGCTCATTAGTAAACACCGCAGGCGAGAATACGACCGTGTGTCTCGGCCGATAATGGAAGGCACGGCCATGGACATGGGCGTGTACCCGGCCGTGTGAAATCTGCACGAAAGTTAGAATTTAATTAAGCCACCGCGGTCGAAGGACGCGGGCATGTGCCTTGGCGTGTCACATTTATGGGGTGATGGCGTCGAAAGCAGAATGCAAGGTTTTTGGCACCACCCAGGCTAAGACACGGGCGTGTCGAGGTCGTGTGAGGACGCGAGGGCGGGGACACGGGCGTGTATGCTGGGTGTGTGAAAACACTTAGATTCGAGCCTGAAAAATAATTCCACTGCGGGTGTGGAACACGAGCGTCTGGAACTATTTAGTGAAAATTTTCTAAGTTTTCTAGAGATCTTTAAAGAGTTGATTTGATCCCAAACCATTCTTAAAAAGTGTGATTTAGGCAGCGATCTTATTTAAGAGGTGTTATAAAAGTTTTAATTTGGGTGGAAAGTCATGTCTCGGTATTGCATGATTGTTGGTGTATAAGTCTAGTAATGCCTCGTACCACCATTACGACCTCGAATACGAGTAAGGGGTGTTACACGAACACTTACTTGAGTGTTTAAAAATTCTCTCAAACTTAGAGGCCATGGAGGTTGGTATGATAAGAAAGATCTAAGGTTGATTCTACTTTGTTCGTTCCCCGTCTTATTCAAACTTTAGAGACACGATTTTATATAGCGCGAGCCTCTCCACGGTTGATGAGGTTTATGATTCTTTGACCTCGTATGATAAGATGAAGCATCTTGTGGTTAAACTCGACTCTCGGGGAGAGGGTCTCATTGTTTGTGGGAGACAAGATCGGAATGTTGATGATGATCATGGAAGGACAGAGCGGAATCCTCACGGTAAATCTAAGGGTAGATCAAAGTCTTCAAATAGAGTAAAACTTGTAACCACGTGTAAGAAATAAAGACACATTAAATCACAAGTACTATAAGCTCTGAATAAGATTAAAAGGAGGCTGCGAATCAAAAAGGAAAATAACAGAAAAAGTGGTGAGGCGATGTTGTGAAGACTACAATGATGGTGAACTTATAGTAAACCTGTCAACAATTCTAAAGTGGGCGAGGAGTGGATACTTGATTCAAGCTACACCTTCACATGAGTCCCAATCGGGGTTGGTTTACAACTTATGAAAGCGATGTTTGAAGGTGTTGTTTGATAGGAAATAATGTTTAGTGTAAAATTGCAGGTGTTGGAACAATTGCGTTAAGATGTTTGATGGAGTTGTCAAAGCTTGAGGTTAGTGACGTCTGACATATTCAGATTTGAAGAAATTTAATTTCGTTGAGTAGTCTTGATTCAAAGGGTACAAATACACAGCTAAAAGTGGGGTTTTAAAGATTTCCAAAGGTTCCCTTGTTGTGATGAAAGAGGCGGGGAAAGATTGCCAAGTTATATGTTTTTCACGGGGTTCTCTTTGTACCAATGATGCGATGTCGCTTCCTCTTCCTTGTCGGATGATGATATTACTAAACTTTGGAATATGTTCTAGGGCATATAGTGAGAATGGCATGGCGAGAATTGAGCAAAGGACTTCTTGATGGGCAAGGAATTTGCAAATTGAAGTTACGTGAGCCTTTGTGTTTTTAGGAAGCAAAAAGAGTTCGATTCACGAGAGAGAATCCATAACATGAAGGAACATTGGGTATATTCATTTTTGATGCGTAGGGGCCATCGAGAATGCCTTCCGGAGGTAGAGCTAATTATATGCTAACTTTTATTGATGATTTTTCAAGAAAAGTTTGGGCATTCTTCTGAGCGAGAAAAAGCGATGTGTTTTCGAATTTAAATCTGGAAAATTATGATTGAAAAATGAAGCGGAAAACAAATAAAATACCTCTGCATAGACAATGGCTTAGAGTTTTGTTACGATAAGTTTAATAGATGTGCAAGTCGAAGGATGCGTGAGACACTTGGCGAGTTAGTAATACTCCACGACAAAATGGCATTGCGAGCGAATGAACAAAACGATCATGTAGAAGGTTTGATGTATGTTGTCAAATGCCAACTTACCAAAGTCGTTTTGAGGCGAACAGCCTCTCTTGCATGTTTTTGATCAACCGATCTCCATCTTTGCCATTGAAAAAGACTCCACAAGAGGTATGGTGCAGTAATCCTGCTAAGTATTACGATTTAAAGATCTTTGGGTGTCCTCGTATGCTCATGTTGATAATGGAAAATTGGGCAGAGATCTACTAAATGTGCTTTTCTTGGTTATAAAGCTGGTGTAAAAGGGTATAAGTTATGGTGTCTGAAAATAGAAAAGTTATGATTAGCGAGAGATGTTGTTTTTGATGAAGCGCTATGCTACCTAACTTATCTCTTAAAGACTCTTCCAATAAAGAAAATCAAAAGCGGTGGAGCATCAGTTAATACAGTCGACTCCTCAAGCCAATACAAAAATTGAGAATAGAGTTGCTTGTTCACCACAATACTCTATCTCCAAAAATAGAACTAGAAGAGAAATGAAACCTCCAAAGAAGTATGCAGAAATTTGAACTAGTTGCTTATGCTTTAAATGTGGCTGAAGATATAGATGCAAACCAAGAGCCATCTAATTATTACGAGGCGGTTAGGCTGTGAAGACTTCGAGAAAAGTGGATGTTTGCTATGCAGAGGAGATGGAATCACTCCACAAAAAATAGAATATGGGATCTTGTGAAACTTCCTAAAGGTAAAAAGGTTGTTAGTTGTAAATGGGTGTTTAAAAATAAAGAAGGGACTCTAAGAGTTGAAGAACCCGGATATAAAGCAAGGTTTGTTGCAAAGGGTTCTGATCAAATTCGAGAGTGGACTTCATGAGATGTGTTCTCCCGATTATGAAGCATAGTTCGATTCGAGCTTTGCTTGGTATTGTAAGCCATGCATGATTTGGAGCTTAGCGATTAGATGTAAAAAGCGCATTTTTCATGGAGAACTTGAGGAGGATATTTACATGCAACAACGAGAGAGGTTTCTGAGTCTCGAGAAAAAGAGGACTATGTTTGCTTCTTTGAAAAAGTCCCTTTACGGTTTGAAATAGTCTGTCTGATTGGTACAAGAGTTTTGATTCCTTTATGATTTCTCATGATTTCAAAAAAGTAGTTTTGTGATTATGTTTACTTTAAGAAAAAGCGAGTGATGGTTCTTTTGTATATCTACTTCTTTATGTTGATGACATGTTGATAGCGACAAAAGATAAAGGAGAGATAAGAAAGGTCAAAGCCCAACTAAGTGAAGAATTTGAGATGAAAGATTAAGGACCAGACAAAGAAGATACTTGGTATGGAGATTCTCGAGAGATAGAAAAGCAAGTAAATTGTACCTAAGTTAGAGGGTACATTGAGAAAAAAATTTTTGCGGAGTTTAATATGCGAGTGCTAAGCACATTAGTACTTCTTTAGCGACCAATTTGGACTTTCATCGACTTTGTCTCCACAATCGGATGATGAGATTGAGTACATGTCACATGTTCCATACTCTAGTGCGGTGGGATCTCTCATGTATGCTATGGTTTGTTCAAGTCGGATTTATCATATCTGATTAGTGCGATTAAGCGGATACATGGTGAATCTGGTAAAAAACATTGGAAAGTAGTTGGTGGATTTTAAGATACTTACGGTACTCTACGATGTTTGCTTATAGTTTGGAAGAACTAGAGATGGAGTCATTGGGTATGTTCTTTGTTGATTTTGCTAGAGACCTTGATAAAAAGACGATCTCTCACGGGTTATGTCTTTACAATTGGAGGTTGTGCAATCGGTTGGAAAGTCACTTTGCGAACTACTGATCGCTTTGTCTACTCTTTGAAGGTGAGTACATGGTGATTCTGAGGCTTGTAAAGAAGCTATTTGGTTGAAGGGACTCTTTAGTGAACTCAATGAAGACCTTCAAATCGATCTGATATTTTGTGTGATCAGTGCAATCTTCCTTACAAAAGATCAAATGTTTCATGAGAAGAAGCAGAGAACATATTGATGTTCGATAACATTTTGTTAAGTGATATTATTGCTCGTGGTGATATTGTTGTGAGCAAAATAAATACTCATCAAAATCCTATGAGATATGATGACTAAGCCACTTCCTATAATGAAGTTTGAGCATTGCTTAGACTTGGTTGGTGTTCATTGTTAAAGTTAAACCCTTAAGGGGTTTTATGGAAGAAGTGGAGAACTTGTTCGTTGAGAGTTCGCGATGAAGAACTTGTACATTGAGAATTCGTGTCAAGGTGGAGATTGTTAAAATTAAGTGACCGAATCCTTATTTAAATAAAATCGATGGTAAAATAAAATAAAAGTAAAATCTATATAGAACTACAATTCTTTTATTTTATTTTAGAATAAGTTTTTAAACCTTATTAAACTCCATCTATTTTATCTTTGGTTAGAATAAGGTGTTTCAATCTTACTACATTTCTATTAGAATATGGCTTTACAAGCCTATAAATTAACATAGTCTATTCCTCTTGTATTCATTCAGATTCGACATAGTGAATTTTCTTCTCCTCTGTAGTGGTTTTTTCCCCGAAAGGGTTTCCACATAAAATTTGTATGTTCTTTATTTTATTTCTCTTTTCTTTGCGATATATTGTCATTATCGACATTCTATTTTATTTTGACATCATCATTTATAGAAATTAGTGACATGATGAGTAGAAAGGTAGGTAGATAAGAATCTCGGACTTTGATTAGCACATTATCATGCTTTATGCAAGGTCATCACCACCATATATCTTTGTTACTTCAAAAACAACGGTAACATCATCGATCAGAGACCTAAATCATCTTCTAAATAATGAATAAAATTGTATTTCAGATCATTATAGATATAAGGACCTTATGGACCATGGATGTGGCTCATATTAAATCACATTGAGGAATTGTAACTTTCAACGGCATTTATAGACATGTGATGAAGCGAGAAAGTAGATAAGCCTCTCGAATTTGTGATTAGCACATTTATCACTCTGTATGCAAGGTGTTGAAACCTTTTTTGAAATTGACTTTTTAAAAAACAAAAATGGGAGTCGCCACCAAACCTTTTCATGAGGTGTGATCGGATCACCTCAAAAATTGATCATTTTAATAAATGGCGATTTACTAAAACAATGATTTTGGTTTACAAAATTCGGGGAATGAGTTTGGGAGTCGATTCACGTACAAGGAATGATTAACACCCTCATGCAGCCCAAAAAGGTACCTAGTTGATTACTTGATGTCTTAATGTTGAGAATTGAAAATTTGAAGGGAGTTTAAAACACGATCCCTTTTTGTATTGAGGCATTATTAAATTAATTTTCGTTAAAAGTGCTTATTTCAAGTTAATCGAAAAGGAAGGATCATGACCCGTAAGTTAGGACACAATGCCTTAAATCCTAAAATCAAGAATAAACTCCCACTGGATCGTTACTTAAATCTCGTTTTATATTTTTAAATGAGCATTCGATTATCTCGATTTTAGAAAGAAACCATATTAAAGTAAGTTAGGAACACGACTCTTCTAATTCCAAAAATAATGAACATTGCCTCGATTTAAAAATTTTCCCTTTTTTTATCGTCATGCGAAATCACTCTGAGACCACGAACCTAAAATCGAATACCCAATGGAGATTAAGAAGATTGATTATCAAATTTATTAATAAAAATACAACTACAAATCGACTTACTGTAATGATATACCACTTTGCTTATACAGTTCAATTCACGGAGATGAAACCACCTCTCTCATAGCCTTCTCCTACCACGATAACCATAAAGTGTCAAAAATTACATAACGCTAAGTCATTTCATGAGAACTTTCTCAAGCGCTTACAAATCGAAAGTTAACACGAGTCAATTCGACACACCACTTACCAAATCGAGGATGAGTATCGAAAATTGAGACACGAAGAATTGCATAAAAAGAAATGTGTGAGAATCGAAAAAGAAGGAGGATAAAGAAAAATTGTGTGAACAAAGAAAAGTAAGAAAATGTCAAAAACTTTTACGGAAGAGAAAAAATTTAAAATAAATAAAAATAAAATAAATTTTGATGAAATTATCCCCACTACCCACTAATATCTAAATCCCCCAGAATCCTACCCACTACCCACCTTCACTACCTTAGAAATCAACCTTCATCGAACCTCTATCCGTCAACTAAAGCAAAATTAAACACCCACACTTTGCAGTTTCAACACAAGACCTCCCACACACCAACTCCTTACCACTCGAACAAGCAAGTTCATTCTGATATGGATTAATAGACAATTTTATATCAGCCCACTCAACAAGGATAGGGCTAGGATTAGAAAAAATAATAAATTTGCAAATGTGGGACTTGAACCCCAGACCTCACACGCACACCTAGAACACTTAACCACAAAAAAAAGATACACATTTGTTTCAGACTCCACAAACACAGACTTAAATTAGTCGGGCGTTACATTACGGCTCGAAAATAGCATTGGAGAGATAAGGGAATGTCGAGCTTAGCTCCATTCACCATAGATAGCGTGGTGTGTTGAAAGAGTGTGAGCACTCGTGCTAAAATTTATTAGAGATAGTAAAAGACTCATTGAGTCAATTGGCATATTTTGGAGATTTGAGTATCAATGTATAAATAATTTGATTATGTTTCACCTTCACCATTATCGTTATATCATATCGTAGCAAGTGAAAATTTTGTTATATGCAAATTGTTATTTCATGACTAGATATTAGTATGCTCGATGAGTTTCTTTGTGTTGTATGCATGTGCACTCCTTTGAGCATCAATAAGCTCACACTACTTGCATTACCTTGCGGACATATAGTTCACGGGCTAGCGAGAAGGGTGGTAATTGGTGATCCAACTCAAGGCAAATCCTTTGTGTATGTGTTATGTTTACAAACCCTTAAAGTGAAGGCAATGTGGGACCGTTCTAGGGGTTTTATAACTTGAACTAAATCTTAAAAATTTTAAATATATTTTTAATGGGTTGTAAATGGACATCACGGACTGTTTAAATTTGGGATTCTAGACTTTATAATTGCTTTCTTGAATGCTTGCTTGGATGGTTTGTATTACATGTTGAGTGTATTAATAACTGAATGAACTAACAAGCTTTTTGCGACCAAAGCGGTCACCAAGTTGTGAGTGCGCCATTATACCCTCTATTGATTGAATAGATATGTTAACTTAGAAAGTATGGATGGTGACTTAGCATAGTGTGAGCTAAGGGTCGCAAGGTGATAGGACCTCGCCAAAGCGTAGAGTTTCTTGATTTTAAAAGTTAAGCTGGTTGTAGTACTCTCTAAGTGAGAGGTTCAGAAAAAACC
Source organism: Gossypium sturtianum (assembly GCA_025698515.1). NCBI lineage: Eukaryota > Viridiplantae > Streptophyta > Magnoliopsida > Malvales > Malvaceae > Gossypium > Gossypium sturtianum. Next base: position 24,206,009 of record CM046951.1, read on the forward strand.
ATGAGTTTGCTAGAGCAGTGTTTGCCATGTAAGCTAGATGGGCGGTTTAGGGACTGCTACTTAAAGGGTAGCTAGGTTCGCCAACATGCGAGAGCATGCCAAATGATCAAGAGTTTGACTTAAACAGTTAGTTAATCAAAATAAGATTAGTTCACCAAGACCATAAGAGCCCACCAATTAAGAGACCACGAGTAGGTTTCACCAAATTTAGGAGGTTCACCAAATTTTGGTTATTGGTCTACCTTTAGGTTTGCGATGCTGCCCAGGGATCGCGGGGTCTATTGCAATGGTAGTAGTGGAAACTTTGAGTTAAATCGATGGTGATTACGAGTTTCCAAGGAGACTATGTGTGTCTGTTGTTATGGAGCTTAGGCACACGATTCTTCACAGAGGCATAGCGACCCCTATGCTATGCATCTTTGTAGTATCATGATGTATCGAGGATCTTTGAGAGGTTTATTGGTGGCCTAGATTAAAGCACGATTTAAGCGATTTTGTGGGCTAATGTTTTGTATGTTAGCGGTGAAGGCGGAGCACTAACATCCTTTGGGTTTATTACGGTGATTTAGATTCTGAGTTGAAATAGGAGCGGATTACTATGGACTTTGTCTTGGGTTTACCATTGGCCCGAAAAAGAAGGATTCGATGTGGGTGATTGTTGATCAATTCTCGAAGAGTGTGCATTTTCTAGAGCGATGCATTCTAGCAATGCGTACTAATTACTCGATGGAGAGATTATTTGAGTTGTACATGCATTTGAGATAGTTTGACTCCATGGTGTTCTAGTTTCGATCATTTACGATATAGATTGAGATTTACCTCGAGTGTTTGGAACAAGTTTTAAGGAGCTTTAGGGTGAAACTTAACTTTAATCTGATTGATCATCCCGGACTAATGGTTAGTCGAAGCAAGTAGTTCAAGTACTCGAGGATATCTTTGCCTTGATTGTGTCATCAGTACTAGGGTAGTTGAGAGTGATATATGCCTTCCATAGAGTTAAACACAACAACATGTTATCATTCGAGTATTCGGATGGCACCGTTTGAGGCCTTATATGGTAGGAGGTGTAGGACTCCATTGTGTTGGTCGAGTTGGGCCGAGAGGTGTGTTGTGGAGTCGGATTTGATTTGGGAGACTAAGGAGAAGATGAAATTGATTTTTATAGATTGAAAGCCGTTTTCAATAGGTAGAAATCTTATACGGATCTGAAACATTGTAATATCGAGTTTCAAGTTGGGGATCGAGTGTTCCTTAAGATTTCACCTTGGAAGAGAGTTTTGATATTTAGATAGAAAGGAAAGTTGAGTGCGAGATTTATTGGACCCTATAAGGTTATTGAAAGTATCGGATTGGTAGTGTATCGACTTAGGTTGTCGGATAAACTTAAGCGTATTCATGGCGTGTTTCACGTGTCCATGTTCTGGAAAGTATCGATCGACCCGTTGCATATTGTTTGGTAGAGGAGATCGAGGTTCAACCTAATCTTACCTACTAGGAGGAATCAATGTTGATCCTAGCTCGTGAGATAAAGGTGTTGTGTAATAAGAGCATACAACCGGTAAATGTTTGTGGCGTGATTACAAAAGCCGAATAGGTTACTTAGGAAGCGAAGGCGTGATGAGGCGTCAATATCCCTACCTATTTGATTGATTAATTTCAGGGCGAAAATCATTTTAGGGGATAGTTTTCACACCCGAAAATCGAGTTAGTAGAATTGGGTAATTAAATCAAGGGTTCGAGAGAAAAATTAGGTTTAGTTTCATATAAATTAAAATAAGTAAAATAATTAAGTATTTAATAATAATTGAATAATTAAATAATAATTGTATTAATAATTGTGTTATTAGTAAAGGTTAAATACGGACTAATTTGCAACAATTTTTAAATTAGAAGTCAAATGTTTAAATTAAGATTAATAATTAAAAGGAGCTATTAGAAGAGAGAGATTAGGAGATAGGCTTAGAGGGCAAATAACCCAAATTTTTAAATCTAGTAGGCTATACAAAGCCACCCACGAGTCCCTATTTTCCCTCCAGGGTCTTCTTCATTTTAAAAATCTGTTAGATCTAATTGGTAGTTTATCTCTCAAATTTTCTACATCCTTTTGATTTTCTTGGCATCCAAATACCCCCTACTCCTTGATTTTGCAAGAAAATCACTATTTCTTCTCAATTTCTTACTTAAGCAACTCATTTTTGTAAAATTTAGCACAAATTCGTGGAAGTCTTGAAAAAAGGTAAATCTATTATTTTCTTATGCATTAAACACTTATTAGGTGTTTTCATTTTGAATTATATAGATCTAACAAAGAGATAACAAATAGTCGGAGGATCTAAAGATCGGATGGATGAGAAGATGTGAAAGCGTATGGAAATATTGGAAATAATAATTTGAAAATAATTTGAAAGCTTAAATTTGATTTGTTTTAAATGTAAATTTTGAAAAACAATAATAGTTTGAAAACTTAAATTGTCAGAAAGCTAGAAAATTTTGGAAAAACAAACTTTCGATCTTTGTATTGAGTGTTTGAAGTCGTGCCCTTTATTACAAAACTATGAGTCTTTTATAGAGGGCTCTTGCCTCTTTACAACATCTTTGTTTGGGGATCGTATCCATACATCATTCCTAAAACTATATAATTGTTACTTTTAGAGAATATATTCTCTGATTACAATTTTTCTTTCTCTGAGAGAATCTAACTTTTTTGGGGAATCTTCTTTGTTCATGCGAGAAGAATTTCACTATTCATTCTGAGAGAATATCACTATTCATGCGAGAGAATTATACTTTTCATCGCGGAGAATATTCACTATTCATGCGGGAGATTCTTTACTATCCATTCGGTTTTTTTCTTGCAAGGAATCTTCCCTATTTATCTTTTGCCATTGCTTTGTAGGTTTGTATGAAAGCATTCATTTTTATTTTTTTGAAATTATCATCATTTTTATTTTTACGGTTTTGGTGATACTTATTGAAGTGGTATTAATTTAGACACTATAGGTAATAGAATTAATTTTGCTAAAGAAAGAATAATTTTACATTGTCTACAAAGTAAAGCGGCTAAACAAGTCAAAAATAAATGAGTCATAAATATTGTACCAAGATGTTAGAAAATGAATGGGAGTTTGGATGTAATCCTATAAGCCTAAAACCTATAAAAAACATAAAAAATATAAATTAGCTAGATGGAAACCGAAGGTAATAAAAATTATACTCAAGTAATAATAATAATAATAATAAAAAGAAAAAATTTGTTAGGAGAAAAACTTCTAATACTAAAAAACAAATTTGTAAATGTTTCATTTGTGATGAAGAAGGTCATATAGCAACAAATTGTCTAACAAAGGAAAAAGTGCTAGAAAAATGATTAAAAATCTTGAAGAACAAGATTTAGAAGTATGTTTAAGTGAAATCAATCCTCTTTGAAATAGTATATGAATTAATATCAGAAGCAGATTACGATACTAATTACGAAGATGAATATATTTCTATGTTAGGAACTAGTTCTAATAATCAATTAGAAGAAATTCCAAAATCTGAACAACGAGGATATTAAATTAGGAAATTTAATCGGAGAAGAAGCAGACTTTTACGATGAAATAATAGATAAAATTACTAAAAATCATATTTCTAAAAAGAAGAAATTTATAAAATATCTAAGTTTAAAATATGGTCACAAAGACACATAGAAAAATTAAGCGGTAACACGATCGCTAAAGATACTAAAGGTGGATTAGAAATCCCTTTATTCACTAAGGATAAAATAAAAGGATTAGGAAAAAATATCCTCAGGTTAGATACATACATTTAGGAATAATTATGATAACGATTAGAGCTTTATTTAGAAAAGGTCATGATATTCCTATTATAGCGGTATTATTAGATAAAGATTTGAAAATCCAATAAAAGCACTTATTGGAGAATTCAATCTAATTTACATACAGGAGTTATAGGATTTAAAGTTAAACCAAATTACTTTATCTCTATATGAGACCCTCTAATAGAAGAGTGTCTATGTCTTAGAATTCGGACAAAAAATTACGATATTAGTGATTTAGTGAAGATCTAGCAATAAATTTGGACTTCTATTAATGAATATACTAATACAGAAGTAGAAATAAAAGAAATCAATAATAAAATAATTGAGCTTTTTGAGCCTAATAAGTTTACTACTGAAATACAACCAAAACTATTACATCTAAAAGATTTATCAATTCCAAAAGATTGGATGATAGAAAGGGTTAATAATGCAAGTACTTCTAAACCATTAAGTACTATAGAATATATGTCATCTGGTGACAAGTTATATTTTAAAAATAATCGATTACTAATACGGATGATAATTTAGTTTTACCCTCTAATTCTCAACCGAAGAAGAGGAGGATAATATAAGTAACCGACACCAATAGGTATGAAAGCAGTTCATATTCCTATTTTCCTACTACACCTAGTAGAAATTCTAGAAACACTAGAATAGAAGATATACAATTTTCAGTAGAAGATATTATTAACAATAAATATATTCAAATTACATTGCATAATGAATATAAAAATATTCTTTACATGCTTTATTAGATATCTGAGGAGCTACAACCAGTAGTTGTAAAAGAATGCTATTCGAGAAAAATATTGGAAACACTGTAAAAAGACAATAAAAATTAATGGAGTAGATGGTAATAAAACCAATATCTATTATAAAGCAAAAAATATACCAATCTACATAAATAATGTTAGATTTAAAATTCCAAAAATATTATGTTTTCCTAATATGAATGGTGATATTTTATTGGGAAATAATTTTATAAATCAATATTTACCATTTTCTATTGATAAAAAATCAGTTATGTTATCTATAGAAAAAACTTCTATAGAAATCCCATTAGTAGAAAATCCTAAATTTATTTGTACTAATGATTGCTGAATTTCTTAGCAGGCCTTATGGATAGAGGTAAAAAACCTCTAGAAAAAGTTGGAGAATGGACAATTTGTCATAAAAAACCCAACAAAGGGAAAACAATAAGTCCTAAACAAGGATTTATTACTATACCTGCTCAAGTACCATTTTATCTAATCAAAGGATATTATGTACCATATCAATAGTAAACCAATCATTAGGAACACAATCACCAACCCGGTGAGATTTTCTAATTGGTCTCAAGATCCAAATTCGGCATCACAAACCGGTTATCTTTGAAATTATAAAACAAGCAGAAGATTTGTTGAAACAACAACAAATTCACGAAATTAAAGATTTTTATAATCCGGGATTACCTGCGGAATATTATAATTTTATAAACAAAATATGGAAAACCCATATTTACGATCAAAGAACAAATTTGAGAAAAACTCTTACCAGATTTTCACAATTTTTAGTTGAAAAAACAACTAAAGAAAATGAATCTCATGATTTATTATTTAAATACATTTTATCTGAGATTGGGATGAAATCCTAATCGAATATATAGATATTAATGTAACATCCCCAAACTGGCCTATTCACTACGATAGAATCGGTTATGTTAGTGAAAATATGTTTCTTTACTTAGAATTTAAAACATGAAAGTTTATTATCTTGGTAAAGTCATGTCCATTTAAAATTATTAAGTAATATATGCTTGCAGGATGAATTAAAACTTTATTATAATTTACTATAATATAACTCTTTTGTAAAAATATTGCTAACTACGTTATAACCTTTAACAACTATAAATAGCGTACTTTAATCAAAAGTGACCCTTATTACATCAAATAAATAAACCAAGTACTTAAAATGCTTGAAATAAAAATATTCAAAAGCGTCAAACGCATGAAAATGCATATGCATGGGCCACCTTGTATCCACTCCAGCCGATCCACTAGTCACGACTCACTGCGATGATGGATAAATAATTGGGTGAGTCATACGGACCAGATGTGTAAGTTAACCACTGAAATCCACCCACATGCTAGCCTCATAATATCCCAATTATCAAATGCAACAAGTAATATATATTCATTTTAACAATTACCACAATCGGGCTTGGCCACATTCAAATCATACTCAAATCTTGGGCTAGGCCCATTTCTCAATAAACCACATATCAGCGGGCTTGGCCCATTTCCACGTATGTTTCCAAAACATACCTATCCACATGTCATATTGGGCTTGGCCCATTACCATATTATTACAAAATAATGCAACATGATTCCCAACCCAACCTAGGGTCCATCGCTACACACCCCCTTATCCGGCCTACCACACACGGGGACTATCGAGTCACCCTCTCCTTTTCCCTCCAAAAAGGCAACCAATGCCATCCACGATGTAGCGTATAGCTAACATCAAACCACGATGGAGCACCACGGCAATCCATCAAGCCCACGATATGGCATAAAGCTCATATCAATCAAGGTAACCACGCGAACTAAATCGCAAAGATCCACAAGCGACCTCGATCGGCGCCAATCACGATGTAGCACAAAGTGACATCAACCGCGTACTCGAAGTACACGTACCTTCTTTCAAAAACCCACCCATGCACATATAGCGTGATATAATAACAAGGTGATGCATGAGCATGTCTTTCACACAAATATAGGCATACAATCATATTTAAATCGGTGATCACATAGTAACAAGTTTGCCACTAACTTTTGGTCATCGTCATACCCCTTAAGGGTACCATTTTCATATTTAAGCGCACTTGTTAGCAAACATATAAAATAGGCAAATATCACGCCAAATCCGGAAACAATGGCTAACTACACACCTTATCACTAGGAGTTCTAGACTCTCGATCCTCGGCGCTATCGTCTAAGCGAAACTACGACTTTACGCCTGCGTTTCTTCTTTGTTGGCCCACACCACTGGTGGCCAATCTCGAACAGCGAAACGGATCTCTTCTTGAACTTTGGGATGGGAGCTTTCCCTTGCCCACCTTGGTAGTACTCGAACCCGTCCATCGTAATCACTTAATTAGAACCCTTTGGTTTAAGCGTCAAAATACAAAATCTCAAGCGAACAACTACAATTTAACTTACTTAAGAAGCGATCTAAAATCTCAAAGGCTCCTCTGTACTTTGTCGATTTGCCCCTTAGATGATCGAATCAAGAGACTTCCTCAATGCTTCCTTCTTTGGCACTCTTGCTCAAGATTCAGCCGACCACACTAGGACAGGGAGATTTCGACTTCAAGCAACAAAGAAACACTTAACACTTTCGGCCAAGGTGACAACAAAATAGGGAAGGAATTTGGCACACCAAGAGGGAGGCAAAAGACTTGATGAACAACTAGCACTCCCCCTCCCTATTTATAGCATTGCCAACCCCCTTGAAGTCTCAAAATTTGGCCAACACTTCACTAATTTAATTCTACTTAAACACTTCACTAATAATCCAATAATAATTCTTTTAATCTTCATAATATCCTTGTTTATCTCAATAAAAATGCTCATATTATCCCTTATTAAAAAAACAAATAAATAATAATAATTATCACTTAATTTAATTAATAAATAATAATAAATAATCCTATAATAATAAACTAACAAAGCTACCCAAATTCGGCTACCACCTTCTGGCCATTTAATTCAAATTGATTTGAATTAATCAAATCTCTTAATTCACTCCGGTAATCAATTCAAATTAAAAAAAAACAAAATAAAACCCACCTTTATCCTATATCCCCCTTCAATTTAAAAAGAATAAAAACATAATAATTATCCTTACTCAGTAGAAATTAAAAGGATAAAAAGCTTAATCCCTTTCAATTTAAAAACCATGTGCCGTCAATCTTCAATTTGCTGCCCAAAAAGAAATAAATAAAAAAACTCCAATATCACGACTTCCTTGGCTCGAGACACAGGACACCATCTTGCTTCTTGACCTTTCCCCTAACGCATGGGCCACTCGGCCTCATTGAATTTCATGCTAGAAACCCGCAACAATTGCTTTTAACCCCTTTTTACTTCGCCCATCACCAAATAACAAAACAAAACGCCCAAATGCGGCTCCAGCCCCTCGAACCCGTGCTCTCTTCTCCCTCGGCGCCTAAGTAGCGCCTAAGAGCCACTACTGCCCTTTGGACTTCCATGTCCATCAAACCTACCCATTTAATTTTAAGGCCTACTTAGCCCGGTCCCTTGGCGCAAAAATAAAACAAGAAATTGCTGCTGCTTGGACTCGAACCCAAGCCCCATAGGCGCCACCTTCCAAAGCCCCAAGCGGCGCCTCAATCGCCACTTTGCCAAAGTCTATCTTGTGTCATAAACTCCATAAAATTATTTTAAGGCCTTCTTGCCCTATTTCCCCTTTTACACTAAAATTCAAAAATTTTCTAAGGCATCCCTTGCCTTCTAAGGTTCTCAAAACCCTAAAAATTCTCCCAACATGACCATAGCCTACTAAGCGCTCGAGTTATGCTCCAAGCGCATAACCCCTAAACCAGGGTGTTACAATTCTACCCTCCTTAAAAATAATTTAGTCCTCGAAATTACTTTACTAACAAGCGTCCATACCACCTATCTTACCACCTTACGCTTCTGGCTGCACTCTGATCTTACTAAGGCTATCGTGCCTACACAATCTCTAAGTTCATGCTAAAAAAAAATTGAAACACCTCTCTTGCAACTGAGAAAAGGCTAAATCGTAATCAAACCAAGTAATTAAAGCATGTACCAAAGCAAAGGACCTTACCTATTATCACATCCTTGGTTGACTCGACTAGAACCATTCCTTCCATGACTTGAACCACGACCCTCGTCGCTCGAGGACAATTCTTAACTAAATGTGCCTTAGATCGCTGCCAGAAAGCATTCTTTACTATTTCCCCAACACTCTCACGTGTGAGGTCTTCCACATCGAACACAAAAGCGATTCGATCCTTTGGTACAAGTACACTTACGGGGTTCTCGGTCCTTGGTCTTTTACGGACATTACCAAGCGTCTTGACGGTCCAATATTCCTCTTATCCTCGTTCCTATTCTTCTCTCGGTTTTCTCTTATAGTCTTTTTAACCTCTTGACCCGATCAGAGCTTTCTCCACTATGCCGCGAAGTCTCTCTCCTCTGCGGAGCAATCACCATTCGAAGTTCATCTACGCAATCCGTCTTCAAGCCGGACGCACCTCTCATGTCGGTGGCCACAATTCCCTTAGCATCTTGACTAAGTCGCACGCAATTCAGCCGTACTCGGCTATCGATTTACTTCCTTGTACTAGATTTAAGCGCTTTCCTTTGCGAGTCCAAATAAGCGGCTCCTCGTACTTTCCTTCAAACTTAACCTTAAAGAAGTCCCAATCACCATCGATCTGTGGTACACTTTGCTTGACGGTGAGCCACCAACGATAAGCTTCATCGCGAAGCAGCGAAGCGACACCGCTTGACTTTTCTTCATTAGTGCGGTCCAAATCGTCCATGATTCTTTCATTGCTTCTAGCCAATACTCCGCTACGTTCGGAGCTACTCGGATATTCCTCTAAAGATCTCGGCTCCGTTCAATCTAAGCCTTTCCGACCACCGACTTTCGAGTTCCATTTCCTCTACTAGCTCTGCTGCTACGCTCTAAAATTAAGTAACATGGCCCGCGACAACTGCGTCATCTTCTCTGTGCGGTCTTGCCCCTCGTCCCTCACGGCGGCACTTCACTTTCGACCCATGGCGGACCCTATCGATTCGATCTTTTGCCATTCTACCTCTACGCGTCCCCTAGAACTCATCTCTATCGTCGCGATTTAATCATTTAAAAAGTTTTATGCATTAGAAATTATTGTTTCACTATTTTATCCACGAGCAATTTTATGAAAGAAGTTTCCGAGAGTAGTTCTTTTCGAGCAATCAAGTTTTCTTCCCTACCCGAGGGTAATTTCGTCATTTTCCTCTGGGGTATTTTTAGAAATTTTAAAACTAAGGGTTTTAAAGCAGTGAGGCAAATCTCTTTCGGGTTTTAATAATGGGTTTAGCCTATGAACAAGTCCTCTTGGTTAAGGTGAACCGTAGCTACGCACCAGGGTAGGATTCAGCGAAGAGGAGGTGAGTCACGAGGGTGCTTAAGTACCAAGCTCTTAGGATCCACTCCTGAACATGCGCACAATGGTTGCCACACCTTAACTCAGCGACTTAATCACGAGTTTGTTTAGTAACCTTAAGTCTTATGTATATGTTTGAGTAGACTAGTCCTAGGGTTCAATAGATCCTAGTTCACTAATCTCTGAGCCCAACTAAGCCCATAACTTGAGTTCATAATAGTAAAGCACTTCAAAAGTCGAAAGTACTTACAGTGGACTCGGGTTGAAAGTGCAGTGCCATGCCGAAAAACACTGAAATATTTCTTAAAAGCCCATTTTGAAAATGTTTTTGGGCCCAAAACCCTCAAAGCGAGTTTTGAACTGGCTCACGATACCAAGCTGTAACATCCCCAAACCCGGCCTATTCACTACGGCCAGAGATCTGGTTATGTTAGTGAAAATATGTTTCTTTACTTAGAATTTAAAACATGAAAGTTTATTATCTTGGTAAAGTCATGTCCATTTAAAATTATTAAGTAATATATGCTTAGGATGAATTAAAACTTTATTATAATTTACTATAATATAACTCTTTTGTAAAAATATTGCTAACTACGTTATAACCTTTAACAACTATAAATAGCGTACTTTAATCAAAAGTGACCCTTATTACATCAAATAAATAAACCAAGTACTTAAAATGCTTGAAATAAAAATATTCAAACGTCAAACTGCATGAAAATGCATGCATGGGCCACCTTGTATCCACTCCAGCCGTCCACTAGTCACGACTCACTGCGATGATGGATAAATAATTGGGTGAGTCATACAGACCAGATGTGTAAGTTAACCACTGAAATCCACCCACATGCTAGCCTCATAATATCCCAATTATCAAATGCAACAAGTAATATATATTCATTTTAACAATTACCACAATGCGGGCTTGGCCCACATTCAAATCATACTCAAATCTTTGGGCTAGGCCCATTTCTCAATAAACCACATATCAAGCTGGGCTTGGCCCATTTCCACGTATGTTTCAAAACATACCTATCCACATGTCATATTGGGCTTGGCCCATTACCATATTATTACAAAAATAATGCAACATGATTCCCAACCCAACCTAGGGTCCATCAGCTACACACCCCCTTATCGACCTACCACACACGGGGACTATCGAGTCACCCTCTCCTTTTCCCTCCAAAAAGGCAACCAATGCCATCCACGATGTAGCGTATAGCTAACATCAAACCACGATGGAGCACACGGCAATCCATCAAGCCACGATATGGCATAAAGCTCATATCAATCAAGGTAACCACGAACTAAATCGCAAAGATCCACAACGCGACCTCGATCAGCGCCAATCACGATGTAGCACAAAGTGACATCAACCACGTACTCGAAGTACACGTACCTTCTTTCAAAAACCCACCCATGCACATGTAGCGTGATATAATAACAAGGTGATGCATGAGCATGTCTTTCACACAAATATAGGCATACAATCATATTTAAATCGGTGATCACATAGTAACAAGTTTGCCACTAACACGGTCATCGTCATACCCCTTAAGGGTACCATTTTCATATTTCGCTGCACTTGTTAGCAAACATATAAAATAGGCAAATATCACGCAAATCCGGAAACAATGGCTAACTACACACCTTATCACTAGGGTTCTAGACTCTCGATCCTCGGCGCTATCGTCTAAGCGAAACTACGACTTTACGCCTAACGTTTCTTCTTTGTTGGCCCACACCACAGTGGCCAATCTCGAGCAGCGAAAGCGGATCTCTTCTTGAACTTTGGGATGGGAGCTTTCCCTTGCCCACCTTGAGTGGTACTCGAACCCCGTCCATCGTAATCATAATTAGAACCCTTTGGTTTAAGCGTCAAAATACAAAATCTCAAGCGAACAACTACAATTTAACTTACTTACGAAGCGATCTAAAATCTCAAAGGCTCCTCTGTACTTTGTCGATTTGCCCCTTAGATGATCGAATCAGAGACTTCCTCAATGCTTCCTTCTTTGGCACTCTTGCTCAAGATTCGGCCGACCACACTAGGACACGAGGAGATTTGACTTCAAGCAACAAAGAAACACTTAACACTTTCGGTAAGGTGACAACAAAATAGGGAAGGAATTTGCACACCAAGAGGAGAGGCAAAAGACTTGATGAACAACTAGCACTCCCCCTCCCTATTTATAGCATTCGGCCAACCCCCTTGAAGTCTCAAAATTTGGCCAACACTTCACTAATTTAATTCTACTTAAACACTTCACTAATAATCCAATAATAATTCTTTTAATCTTCATAATATCCTTGTTTATCTCCAATAAAAATGCTCATATTATCCCCTTATTAAAAAAACAAATAAATAATAATAATTATCACTTAATTTAATTAATAAATAATAATAAATAATCCTATAATAATAAACTAACAAAGCTACCCAAATTAGGCTACCACCTTCACTGGCCATTTAATTCAAATTGATTTGAATTAATCAAATCTCTTAATTCACTCCCACCAATCAATTCAAATTAAAAAAAACAAATAAAACCCACCTTTATCCTATATCCCCCTTCAATTTAAAAGAATAAAAACATAATAATTATCCTTACTCAGTAGAAATTAAAAGGATAAAAAGCTTAATCCCTTTCAATTTAAAAACCATGTGCCGTCAATCTTCAATTTGCTGCCCAAAAAGAAATAAATAAAAAAACTCAATATCACGGCTTCCTTGGCTCGAACACAGGACACCATCTTCTGCTTGACCTTTCCCCTAACGCCCGGGCCACTCGGCCTCATTGAATTTCATGCTAGAAACCCACAACAATTGCTTTTAACCCCTTTTACTTCCGCCCATCACCAAATAACAAAACAAAAACGCCCAAATGCGGCTCCGACCCCTCGAACCGTGCTCTCTTCTCCCTCAGCGCCTAAGTAGCGCCTGAGAGCCACTCTGCCTGCTGGACTTCCATGTCCATCAAACCTACCCATTTAATTTTAAGGCCTACTTAGCCCAGTCCCTTGACGTAAAAATAAAACAAGAAATTGCTCTTTGCTTGGACTCGAACCCAAGCCCCATAGGCGCCACCTTCCAAAGCCCCCAAGCGGCGCCTCAATCGCCACTTTGCCAAAGTCTATCTTGTGTCATAAACTCCATAAAATTATTTTAAGGCCTTCTTGCCCTATTTCCCCTTTTACACTAAAATTCAAAAAATTTTCTAAGGCATCCCTTGCCTTCTAAGGTTCTCAAAACCCTAAAAATTCTCCCAACATGACCATAGCCTACTAAGCGCTCGAGTTATGCTCCAAGCGCATAACCCCTAAACCAGGGTGTTACAATTAAGGAGATAAACAATCTTCTTGATATATTCCAATATTTTATTAATAAAGGAACAAACAGTCCTATTATTAATAAAATGTTTAAATATGTCTATATAATAAATGTAGACAAATTCTACCACAAGAATTATTTTCAAAAATAGAGAGCTATTTGCACCACCTTGACAAGCTCAATTTATAGAAACTTTTTCAAAATATTTTTACAAACATGTTTTTACTAATGATATAGGAGAACAATTTCCTACTATCAAATTTAGGCTTAATCACGAACCATTTGATATAACTTGGTATTGAATAGGGATTTGTTAAAGAAATAATGATCCAAAATCTTTCTTTTCATTTATTAAAAGATTTTCCTGCTATAGTAAAATCTAGATTAACAAATTTTGTTGATATAGATGATTTTGTCTATTATTTTCATATAGAAATATGTAGTTTCATAAGTATTCTTTGAGAAAGAAAAATTTTATCAGCCATATCAAATTTGGAATCTTAGTACTATGTTTTGGGAAAAGCCCTTTCAGTAGTAGAAGAAGACCAACAACACTTGGCAAAAATCATTGACAAGTGTTATAATAATTTTCAATTATCAAATCAAGCGGAATTGATATGATAACCATATTGACATCTTCTTCATCAAGAAACTTATTTATTACGGACCGATGGAAAAGAATTCTAGCATATGACTTTGGAAGAACCCGGGAAGAAAGAAATAGAGAAGCTGTTCAGCTATTAAAAAGATAGCAGACATGGAGATAGATGATTATCCGCTAGCAAGCGGAGATCAAAGACACGTGGGAAAAATTGGAATACACGGTTCCTTCACGAGAATCATTACACCTTGATGAAATCGAGGAGATGAATCGAGAAATATCCAAGAAGGATAAAGACAAATCCAAAAAAGGAGAAATTTAATTATTGGATGTGACAATCCATCACCATCCATAGAAGATGATGCAAGCAATGATGTAAGAAGTCATCAAGAAGTCATCAATGATGTAAGCAATGATGCAAACAGCAATTATTGCAAGAAAATTGTAGAAACAACTACATCAATTTTGTCGATTCGAGGAAGGCTACGTAGAAGCAACTATCGAGCCAATAATAAAGTCATCCTTATCGGGGATGCATGCGGACTTCAATTGTAAATAAATTAGAGTTTAGAATTTACACTATAAATAGGAGTTGTTGTAGCCTAAACAAGGCATCGAAAAATAGAAATAGCTTTTAGAATTAGTGATTCTCTTGGATACTCTTTCTCTCAAGATATCAAGAGAAATCCTTCCTTTGTAAATTATCTACTATCTTCTCTTGTAAAATAAAATCTACGATATTATAATAGCCTTAGTTTGTGCATAGATCCCTCCACCCCCTGTAATTGGTATCGGAGGAGCCCAGATAATGATTTGCGGAGTTCTAATATCGTAGTAATCATTGTAAGTTTCTATCTTTTATCTTCAATTCTGTTTGTTTTATTGTGGTTTTATCTTAAAACCCATATATCTCTGTGATTCTGTCTTCTTGTTGCCGTTTAGTCGAGTGGGGCGTTGTAGGCGTTAGTGAAGACGTTTAAGACACTGACGGTTTTAGGTACCGAGAGATAAAAAACATGGAACAAATGGATTGTTTATACAAAGATAAAACTTGTAATCATACTATGCATATAGACTCTAAGAATGAAAATAATATTTTGGCTCTTAGTAAAGGTATCAATAGTTTAATAGATATGACATCTATATATTTTAACAAATTATATACTAAGGTTAGTAAAATAGAAGATAAAGTAGATAATATGGGAGAAATGGCTGATTTAGATTTGAATAACAAGTCTAAAGAACTTTTATCGAGATGTTAATAATAAATTAGATCAAGTTATTAATAATAATAATATAGAATCGGATTTAGATTTAGGACCTTTATATTATGGTAATAGTAATGTAATATTAGCTTTATCGGATGAAGATGAGTCTTGGATGAATCTTCTACGTATCATAATATTAAAAAGAAAAACAAAAAAGAAAAAGTTAAAAAACAAGAAAAATATGATTTTGACTCTTATAAAACTTTAATAGAACATTGGAAAAACCAATTTTCTAAAACAAAAGATAAGAATGAACAAGTAGAATATTTAAAATTAATAGAAGAACTTTATGAAAAACATAAAGATCTATTTACAAAATATAATTATCACTATATGTTAAATCATGATACTACGGAAGGTAGTAGTAGTTACGATAATTCTAATGTAGATATTAATGTCACTAGTCATAATTCGATGAAGAAAAACTGTGAAGAGGATGAAAATATAGAAATTCTGAACCAATGGATCTTTGAACAAGCGGATCCATATGATTATGAAATACGAAACCTAGGGAAATTGATAAACAAGATCCTTATGGTAAAGAAAGATAGATTCGAGATCTTCAAGCGGATGATTATACGAGATCTATTAATAAAAATTATGAAAAGTTTGAAAACACAACTAGAATAATAGGTAATCAAATAGATTATATAGCTACTAATGAGATAAAATCTGAAAACACAGGTGAATCTAGTCATCTATACCTATACCATATAGGGTAGATGATTTAAATAAAAGAAGTGTTGCTCAAGGAGGAATATATTTAGATTTAACTAATATTCCTTTATCGGACTATGAAAAAACCATAGATGATTGGGCACAATCTATGACTATTGTTGTAAACAACAACGATAATACTTAGTCAAAAGAAAAGTTTTTAAATTATTTTGTAGGAACATTTCAAGGAGATGTTCTACAATTTCTCGAACGATGGGAAGAATGCGAGAAAGGAAAAGAACAAAAAGGTCAACTTATTAATCAAATAAGTACTCCTAAAGATTTACTAAAAGGGTTAACTTCAATTCTAAAAAGCAGAATTTTGTGGTTATACTAATAAAAAAGATCAGGATAGCCAATCCAGTTATATCTTGTCAAAATTAAAATTATGTGATATAAGATATTTAGAAGAATTTTCTAAAAAATTTCTTCATGAATATCAAAAGTTAAAAAATGATAGTATAGAATTTTGGAAAAACCAATATTTTCATAAATTACCACCACCTTGGGATGAGATATGTATTAATAAATATACTTCTTATATATATAAACATAGTCAAAATTCAGGAATAGAAATAGCAAATATAGACACTATAGGTAATAGAATTAATTTTGCTAAAGAAAGAATAATTTTACATTGTCTACAAAGTAAGGCGGCTAAACAAGTCAAAAATAAAGTGAGTCATAAATATTGTACCAAGATGTTAGAAAATGAATGGGAGTTTGGATGTAATCCTATACGCCCTAAAACCTATAAAAACATAAAAAATATAAATTAGCTAGATGGAAACCGAGTAATAAAAATTATACTCGTAATAATAATAATAATAATAAAAGAAAAAAATTTGTTAGGAGAAAAACTACTAATACTAAAAACAAATTTGTAAATGTTTCATTTGTGATGAAGAAGGTCATATAGCAACAAATTGTCTAACAAAGGAAAAAGTGCTAGAAAAATGATTAAAAATCTTGAAGAACAAGATTTAGAAGTATGTTTAAGTGAGGAAATCAATCCTACTGAAATAGTATATGAATTAATATCGAAAGCAGTTACGATACTAATTACGAAGATGAATATATTTCTATGTTAGGAACTAGTTCTAATAATCAATTAGAAGAAATTCCAAAATCGAACAACGAGGATATTAAATTAGGAAATTTAATCGGAGAAGAAACAGACTTTTCTGATGAAATAATAGATAAAATTACTAAAAATCATATTTCTAAAGAAGAAATTTATAAAATATCTAAGTTTAAAATATGGTCACAAAGACACATAGAAAAAATTAGCGGTAACACAGTCGCTAAAGATACTAAAGGTGGATTAACAGAAATCCCTTTATTCACTAAGGATAAAATAAAAAGGATTAGGAAAAAATATCCTCAGGTTAGATACATACATTTAGGAATAATTATGATAACGATTAGAGCTTTATTTAGAAAAGGTCATGATATTCCTATTATAGCAGTATTATTAGATAAAAGATTTGAAAATCCAATAAAAGCACTTATTGGAGGAATTCAATCTAATTTACATACAGGAGTTATAGGATTTAAAGTTAAACCAAATTACTTTATCTCTATAATGAGACCCTCTAATAGAAGAGTGTCTATGTCTTAGAATTCGGACAAAAAATTCGATATTAGTGATTTAGTGAAGATCTAGCAATAAATTTGGACTTCTATTAATGAATATACTAATACACAGTAGAAATAAAAGAAATCAATAATAAAATAATTGAGCTTTTGAGCCTAATAAGTTTACTACTGAAATACAACCAAAACTATTACATCTAAAAGATTTATCAATTCCAAAAGATTGGATGATAGAAAGGGTTAATAATGCAAGTACTTCTAAACCAGTAAGTACTATAGAATATATGTCATCTGGTGACAAGTTATATTTTAAAAATAATCGATTACTAATCTGGATGATAATTTAGTTTTACCCTCTAATTCTCAACCAGAAGAGAGGAGGATAATATAAGTACTTACGACACCAATAGGTATGAAAAGCAGTTCATATTCCTATTTTCCTACTACACCTAGTAGAAATTCTAGAAACACTAGAATAGAAGATATACAATTTTCAGTAGAAGATATTATTAACAATAAATATATTCAAATTACATTGCATAATGAATATAAAAATATTCTTTACATGCTTTATTAGATCACAGGAGCTACAACCGATAGTTGTAAAAAGAATGCTATTCAGAAAAATATTGGAAACACTGTAAAAAGACAATAAAAATTAATGGAGTAGATGGTAATAAAACCAATATCGATTATAAAGCAAAAAATATACCAATCTACATAAATAATGTTAGATTTAAAATTCCAAAAAATATTATGTTTTCCTAATATGAATGGTGATATTTTATTGGGAAATAATTTTATAAATCAATATTTACCATTTTCTATTGATAAAAAATCAGTTATGTTATCTATAGAAAAAACTTCTATAGAAATCCCATTAGTAGAAAATCCTAAATTTATTTGTACTAATGATTGCTGAATTTCTTACTTGAGCCTTATGGATAGAGGTAAAAACCTCTAGAAAAAGTTGGAGAATGGACAAACTGTCCATAAAAAACCCAACAAAGGAAAACAATAAGTCCTAAACAAGGATTTATTACTATACTGCTCAAGTACCATTTTATCCTAATCAAGGATATTATGTACCATATCCAATGGTAAACCAATCATTGAACACAATCACCAACCAGGTGAGATTTTCTAATTGGTCTCAAGATCCAAATTCGGCATCACAAACCAGTTATCTTTGAAATTATAAAACAAGCAGAAGATTTGTTGAAACAACAACAAATTCACGAAATTAAAGATTTTTATAATCCGAGGATTACCTCTGGAATATTATAATTTTATAAACAAAATATGGAAAACCCATATTTACGATCAAAAAGCAAATTTGAGGAAAAACTCTTACACAGTTTTCACAATTTTTAGTTGAAAAAACAACTAAAGAAAATGAATCTCATGATTTATTATTTAAATACATTTTATCTGAGATTGGGATGAAATCTAATCGAATATATAGATATTAAGGAGATAAACAATCTTCTTGATATATTCCAATATTTTATTAATAAAGGAACAAACAGTCCTATTATTAATAAAATGTTTAGAATATGTCTATATAATAAATGTAGACAAATTCTACCACAAAATTATTTTCAAAAATAGAGAGAGCTATTTGCAACCAAACAAGCTCAATTTATAGAAACTTTTTCAAAATATTTTTACAAGCTTATGTTTTTACTAATGATATAGGAGAACAATTTCCTACTATCAAATTTAGGCTTAATCACGAACCATTTGATATAACCAGTATTGAATGGGGATTTGTTAAAGAAATAACGAGTCAAAATCTTTCTTTTCATTTATTAAAAGATTTTCCTGCTATAGTAAAATCTAGATTAACAAATTTTGTTGATATAGATGATTTTGTCTATTATTTTCATATAGAAATATGTAGTTTCATAGGTATTCTTTGAGAAAGAAAAATTTTATCAGCCATATCAAATTTGGAATCTTCGTACTATGTTTTGGGAAAAGCCCTTTCAGTAGTAGAAGAAGACCAACAACACTTGGCAAAAATCATTGACAAGTGTTATAATAATTTTCAATTATCAAATCCAAGCGGAATTGATATGATAACCATATTGACATCTTCTTCATCAAGAAACTTATTTATTTGGGCCGATGGAAAAGAATTCTAGCATATGACCTTTGGAAGAACCGGGAAGAAAGAAATAGAAAAGCTGTTGGCTATTAAAAAGATAGCGGACATGGAGATAGATGATTATCCGCTAGCAGCGGAGATCAAAGACACGTGGGAAAAGCTGGAATACACGGTTCCTTCACGAGAATCATTACACCTTGATGAAATCGAGGAGATGAATCTGAGAAATATCAAGAAGGATAAAGACAAATCCAAAAAGGAGAAATTTAATTATTGGATGTGACAATCCATCACCATCCATAGAAGATGATGCAAGCAATGATGTAAGAAGTCATCAAGAAGTCATCAATGATGTAAGCAATGATGCAAACAGCAATTATTGCAAGAAAATTGTAGAAACAACTACATCAATTTTGTCGATTCGAAGAGGCTACGTAGAAGCAACTATCGAGCCAATAATAAAGTCATCCTTATCGGGATCTTTGTGCGGACTTCAATTGTAAATAAATTAGAGTTTAGAATTTACACTATAAATAGGAGTTGTTGTAGCCTAAACAAGGCATCGAAAAATAGAAATAGCTTTTAGAATTAGTGATTCTCTTGGATACTCTTTCTCTCAAGATATCAAGAGAAATCCTTCCTTTGTAAATTATCTACTATCTTCTCTTGTAAAATAAAATCTACGATATTATAATAGCCTTCCGTTTGTGCATAGATCCCTCCACCCCGTATGGTGGTATCGGAGGAGCCCGGAGTAACGATTTCTGGAGTTCTAATATCGTAGTAATCATTGTAAGTTTCTATCTTTTATCTTCAATTCTGTTTGTTTTATTGTGGTTTTATCTTAAAACCCATATATCTGTGATTCTGTCTTCTTGTTGCCGTTTAGTCCGAGTGGGGCGTTGTAGGCGTTAGTGAAGGCGTTTAAGACCTGAGACGGTTTTAGGTACAGAGATAAAAAACATGGAACAAATGGATTGTTTATACAAAGATAAAACTTGTAATCATACTATGCATATAGACTCTAAGAATGAAAATAATATTTGGCTCTTAGTAAAGGTATCAATAGTTTAATAGATATGACATCTATATATTTTAACAAATTATATACTAAGGTTAGTAAAATAGAAGATAAAGTAGATAATATGGGAGAAGTGGCGATTTAGATTTGAATAACAAGTCTAAAGAACTTTTATCGAGATGTTAATAATAAATTAGATCAAGTTATTAATAATAATAATATAGAATCGGATTTAGATTTAGGACCTTTATATTATGGTAATAGTAATGTAATATTAGCTTTATCGGATGAAGATGAGTCTTCGGATGAATCTTCTACGTATCATAATATTAAAAAAGAAAAACAAAAAAGAGAAAAAGTTAAAAAACAAGAAAAATATGATTTTGACTCTTATAAAACTTTAATAGAACATTGGAAAAACCAATTTTCTAAAACAAAAGATAAGAATGAACAAGTAGAATATTTAAAATTAATAGAAGAACTTTATGAAAAACATAAAGATCTATTTACAAAATATAATTATCACTATATGTTAAATCATGATACTACAGAAGGTAGTAGTAGTTCTGATAATTCTAATGTAGATATTAATGTCACTAGTCATAATTCTGATGAAGAAAAAACTTGAGAAGAGGATGAAAATATAGAAATTCTGAACCAATGGATCTTGAACAACCAGATCCATATGATTATGAAATACCGAAACCTAGGAAATTGATAAACAAGATCCTTATGGTAAAGAAAGATAGATTCAGATCTTCAAGCAGATGATTATCGAGATCTATTAATAAAAATTATGAAAAGTTTGAAAACACAACTAGAATAATAGGTAATCAAATAGATTATATAGCTACTAATGAGATAAAATCTGAAAACACAGGTGAATCTAGTCATCCTATACCTATACCATATAGGGTAGATGATTTAAATAAAAGAAGTGTTGCTCAAGGAGGAATATATTTAGATTTAACTAATATTCCTTTATCAGACTATGAAAAAACCATAGATGATTGGGCACAATCTATGACTATTGTTGTAAACAACAACAGTAATACTTGGTCAAAAGAAAAGTTTTTAAATTATTTTGTAGGAACATTTCAAGGAGATGTTCTACAATTTCTCAGACGATGGGAAGAATCTGAGAAAGGAAAAGAACAAAAAGGTCAACTTATTAATCAAATAAGTACTCCTAAAGATTTACTAAAAGGGTTAACTTCAATTCTAAAAACAGAATTTTGTGGTTATACTAATAAAAAAGATCAGGATAGCCAATCCAGTTATATCTTGTCAAAATTAAAATTATGTGATATAAGATATTTAGAAGAATTTTCTAAAAAATTTCTTCATGAATATCAAAAGTTAAAAAATGATAGTATAGAATTTTGGAAAAACCAATATTTTCATAAATTACCACCACCTTGGGATGAGATATGTATTAATAAATATACTTCTTATATATATAAACATAGTCAAAATTCAGGAATAGAAATAGCAAATATTGTAATATCCCGGGTTAGGGGGCTGTTTTGTGGCTGCATGATATTGCATGTTTGTAGTGTGCTGTGTTGCTATTTTTATGTTTTAGGGGCTTAATTAAAGCTTAGGTGTATGCCTGAGAAAATTAGGAAATTTTGGTTTTTGAGCTAAGGCATTAGGAGCTGAGGAAGCTGGGGCTTTTAAATTTATTTTGGGAGTTTGTTAGCACAAGAAATTAATTGGTGGAGTGGCAATGTAGGCGCCACTAAGGCTTGGAGTGGGTAACGCCTAAAGCAAGGTGGAGGCCTTGTGTTCGAGCTGCGGAGTGGCCACTTTTTGGCACTCATTTTGACGGCATGGTGGAGTGGTAGAAGCCAAATCAAACACTACCTTGGACCAAGTCTTACCTTTCAAATGAAAGGTAGGGAGTGAATTTAGGAGTGGGACTTGGTCCACTCATTTCAAATGAGTGAATGGGAGTGAGTGGGGGATTCTTGGCCGAATTTGTGGGGTATGGAGTGGGGAAGTGGGACGGTTTGGTAGGGAGAGTTGGTGGCGAAATTCACATAGGCAACCTTGCATTTCGGTCACTTGGAGGCAAGCCAAATTCTCCTTTTTGTCTTACCAAAATCGAATTCCTAAAGAATTCTCTTTCACTTTCTTTTGAAACCGAATGTGCAAACACCTAGTTCCGAAATTATTTTTGTTTCAACTTTTCTTAATAGCCAGAAATCCTATTCTTTCAACCCTTTCTTCTATTTCAATTGTTTGAGCAGAAAGTAAAAGTCTCTTCTTCTCATATTTTCTTCTTGGTTGAGCCTAGATAGCAGAAACTCTCATCTTCCAAACACCTCCACCGTTTCTCTTATTTTTGACTCATCTTTTATTTCCCTTCTTTCCTAAATATTAGTGCCGTTTCTCTATCCCTTCTCACCCTTGTTTTCATTCTTTTCTCACTAAGCCAGAACCCAAGGGTGTTGAACACCTAAAGACCGAGATCCTTTTCTTTTGAAGCCTTGGCCGAATCTCCTCCCCTAGTGGTTTCTTGGCGAATTTTGGTGTTGGGTGTTGGTAAGTGCAAGGCCGAATGGCCATATCTCCCTCTTTTGGTTCTTTATTTGGTTATGTTTTGGGTTAAGGGCCGATTATGGTCGGTTTGGAAGGATGTTAACCTTTGGTTATCATCTTGTGTTAGGGTCTTGGATATCAGCGATCGGTGGAGCCTTCTCTCTTTGTGAACCGATTAGGTAAGTGATGGTAAGATATCATTCGCGATTATTCGTTTAAATCGATTAAGTCAAGGTGACAAAGGATTAACCATTCTCTCTTAAGGTGTAGCCAGATTGGTGATCAAAGAAGGGGCTATTAGTTGGTTGGGTTTGGTAGGAAACCAAACTTTTGCAAGAAGTAAGGTCCAACGCTAACCCTTGTGGTTCATTTGGTTATGGCGAATGGCCTTAGTGCCTAACCCTATGTTGGCGAATATTGTGGTTGCCTAATGGTTTACTTTTGGCCGATTCTAGGAGCCAGGATAGTCAAGGGACTCGAGTGATTCGTAGGGATCTTTAGACTCGTAGCTATCGGTGTGTATACTAACACACTTATATTTAGTAATATTGTGAATAACTTTGTGCAATGACTAATGAAAGCAGTGGTGGCTATTATGATACCCTCATGGAGTACGAGTTGGGACTCGGGTAAGTCAGTGCTATTATTATGAGTTATTGATGATCTGTATGATATCATGGTTATGGATATGTGACATGGGGTATGAGATTAGACATATTGGCATGATATGCATGATAGTATGATATGCATGATAGCATGACATTCATGATTACATGAGTTTGGCATGTTGATGGGTGATCTGAGAGGAGGAGAAGTGATATTTTGTCTTGGCGAGCACGGTGCTTTGGTAGCACACTTTGTGACTTTGGGTCACAGAGGTTTAGCACCTCCAGAGGTTTGGTACCTCGGCGTCTCGTCCCAGTGGCTCAGTACCACGATGGGTTGGCCCCACAGATGATTATCTGGGATTGGCGCCGATGTTTTGGTAACACACGATGGGTTGGCCCCATCACGAGTTGTGACTACGGTCACGGTGCTTTGGTAGCACATTGTGTCTTTGGGACACGGAGGTTTGGCACCTCATTGCGACTTGTCCCCTGTGGTTTGACCACCGTGGGTTGGCCCCACAGAGATATGGGATAAATGCGCTAGTGTTTTGGTAACACACGATGGGTTGGCCCCATCATCATTGGATTCGTGACTTCGGTCACGGTGCTTTAATGGTAGCACAAGCGTGTCTTTGGGACACGGTGCTTTAGTAGCACATTGACGGATATTGTGTCTTTGGGACACCGGTGCTTAGGTAGCACATTGTATTTGTATGTCACCGGTGGTTTAGCACCACCGGTGGTTTGGTACCACACGGGGTAGAAGAGCGATATGGATGGTTAGGTTGGGTTGCATTAATCATGTTGCTATGTATGATGTGTGTTAGCATGTTGATTCTTTGGGAGCGGGATTTACACATTGAGTCACTCGACTCACCCTCTCCTTTGACATTTCGGGTGACTCGTGAGACGCGGACTTGGGCCGGGATGGACTCGAGGTGCTTATGCCATCTTTGAATAAAGTCTTTACTCAGACTCTATATTTTGGGTACTTTAGTTATTTACTTTTATTTGGGTTTTTCACTTGGTTTGTAAAAGGCCTTTAAAGTTATGTTTTAAGTTGGTTGATGTTTTAGTTAGATTTAATATGCCTTAACAAAATAAGCCGGTATAAGTTTTACTAAAACCTGGAAAGATAATGCTTTCAAAATTATAACGCGACGTGTTTTTAACTATACCATCGGGTATCACATTAAGTCTTTGTGACAAACAAATTCAACTGGTTTCCAATTCTAACTTGTAATTCACCTAAGTTCAAAAGTGTTTTATGTATCATTAAGTAACTAATGAGGTTTTATATGGTTTAAACTCGTTTCAACTACAAATTCTATTTGAGTTTTCAAAATCTCGGGTTTTAAATACATCAAAAGTTTTTCAAACACGTCTACTCAAATCTGTTTCAAGCACACGGTGTTTTCACCCCACTTTTAAACGAAAAATCTGAACTTCTTAGAAACGTTTTTCCCCGTAACATACCAGATTCGGACGTGGTGTCCTGTCCGGGTTTGGGGTGTTACATTTGTGGTATCAGAGCCAAGTTCAAAGGCTCGGCTGTGGGCCTGAGGCCCAAAATGGTTTCAAAAGCCTGTTTAGGTGTTTGTTTTGAAATATATGATTTTGAAAGGCATGGCACCGAGTCTCCGGCACCAGTTCGCCCAGGTAAGTACCCCGTACTATTACTTGTGATTTGATTGGATATGATTCGATGAATAGCTATAGTATGCTACCTTAGAGATTGAAACTGATAGGATTTTGTGAAACTTGCGAGAACAATCCTCTTTAAATATTCATAAGACTTGCTTTTTAAACAAGTGGAATAAACACTGATGCATAAAACTCTTTAATCAGATCCGTAGAAAGATTTGACATGAGCACTCGAGGCGGACATGGTCGTAACACTCGTGGTAGAGGTAGGGGTAGAATGACGGTTTCTGAGCCCGTAGGATCTGGGCAGGGTTCAGAAAATGAGATACGGTTCCGCCACCGGTGGAGGTGGTGAGTTCCAAGATCGGCGGGAGGCAGACGAGTGTCACGAGCGATCTTTGCGAGTGTTGGAAAGGGGTAGTGGGGCTGGTGGTGGTGCAGGAGTTAGAAATCGGTTCTGGCGACTTCCGGGCTAACGGGGCGAATTTTTCCGAGTGTATCTGGTGTTGCTCCTAGCAACTGCTTGAATATTGGTGGAGGCAAGCCCGAGCGGATCATGGATGATCTGGACTTGGCAACGGAGAAGAAGAAAGTGAAGGGTATCGTATCGCTTCTCCGGGATGAGTCATATCGGTGGTGGCTCACGGTCCGGGACGGTGTGGCGCGGAGGATTTGACATGGGATTATTTCCATTTGCATATCAAAAGAAGTACATCGGGGCTAGTTACATCGACTCCAGCGAAAGGCGTTTACGAGGCTTGTTCGGGAAGTAAATGCATTTGCAGTGCAGGTGAGTTCTGGTGAGTAGGTATGCCGAGGGCATTGTAGCCATGAGCATGAGAGGTGTGTTCGTTTGAGGATGGTGCGAGACGAGTTGAAAGCTGCTGATTGCTCCTCGGCGAGGCCTTGAGTTCTTTGTCTTAGTTGAGAAGGCTAAGGTGGCCGAGGGTGTCAAAGAATCGGTAAGAGGCGAGCATGGGCGGGAGTAGGCTTAAGAGGAGCTTTGGGTCTTACGGTTCGTCGGCAATCGCGAGAAGAGGGCTAGGCCAGGAGTGGGCGAGAATCGATCTGCTAGGTTTGTTCTTTGCTGGCGGGGACCGCGCTTGATGTAACGATGTGGGAAATCTCATTGGGGTGGTTCTTTGGGGTGGAGGTAAAGGTTGCTTCAGTGTGGTTCTGCGGAGCATCGCATTAGGGATTGTCCGCGTAGGATGGCGAGGATTCGATCCCGAGTCGGGGCGTGTCGGTTCGAGAGGTAATGGACCGCCACCGCGAGAGGGCGTGGTAATGGCGAGAGGTGGTTATGGATGCAGTCGGGCCGTGGAGCACAGGCGAGAGGTGCGAAGTAGTTACGAGGCTAGGCGGCTGGGTTGGTGTATCTTTGCGAGCGCAGAGAGGAGAGCGGCCTTGCCGGACGTCATAACCCGATGCGTTTTGATTTTTGGTACTCCTTATCTTTGCTTTGTCGATGTGGGTTCTACGCACTCTTATGTTGCCGATAGTATAGTAGAGACAATGGATTTAGACTACGAGATATCTTCTAGGCGGATGGCGTGATTAGCCCTCTAGGTCACTCTGTAGTGGTAGATAAACTGTTTAGAGAGGTACCCTAGAACTCCAAGGGTAGTGTTCTTCTTGTGCGATCGATGGAGCGCCGTTTGGGGAGTTCGATCGATTCTCGAGGATGGATTGGCTAGTTAAGTACCAGGCGCAGGTTGGATTGCGCGGCTAAGCGTATGGTTCTTAAGGCGGTTGATG
This sequence comes from Gossypium sturtianum, assembly GCA_025698515.1. Classification (NCBI taxonomy): domain Eukaryota; kingdom Viridiplantae; phylum Streptophyta; class Magnoliopsida; order Malvales; family Malvaceae; genus Gossypium; species Gossypium sturtianum. Next base: position 24,233,214 of record CM046951.1, read on the forward strand.
GCGTTGAGGTGGCTATGATAGGTAATAGGAGGGATTACTTATCAAATGTGGTATACTGCTCTGAAGCGGAGAAGATAATCGGGAAGAGCTGCGAAGCATATGTAGTTCATGTGTATGCCTTGGAGGCTAAAGAGTCTGCTGTTGAGGAGGTTCGTCTTTGTTAAGGAATTTCTTGATGTGTTTCTGAAGAGCTTAGGGTTTGCCGCCGATCGAGAGGTAGAGTTCGGGATTGATACATTGCCGGGGCGGCGCCGGTGTCTATTGCTCCGTATAGGATGGCACCAAAGGAGGCGGTGGAGCTTAAGGCTCGAGATCCGGGAGTTATTGGATCGAGGTTTTATCGAGGGCCAAGTGTTTCGCCGTAAGTGCGCCGGTACTCTTTGTTAAGAAGAAAGATGGTGCGATGCGGATGTGTATAGACTACGCCAGATTGAACAAGGCGGCGATTAAAAACAAGTATCCGTTGCCACGGATAGATGACTTGTTTGATCATTTGAAGAGAGTCTTTGCGGTATTCTCGAAGATCGACTTGAGATCTCGGGTACCATCGACTAAAGGTTAAGGAGGTGATATCCATAAAGCAGCGTTCCGGACTCGGTATGGGCACTACGAATTCTGGTAATGCCATTCGGGTTGACTAACGCACCGGCGGCGTTTATGGATATGATGAATAGGGTGTTTTCAGCGATGATCTGGATCGGTTAAGTGGTGGTTTTTATAGAGCGACATCTTAGTATACTCAAGGTCGGAGGAAGAGCATGATAAGCATTTGAGGGTGGTGCTGCAGATTACGAGGGAAAAGCAACTCTATGCTAAGTTTAGTAAGTGTGAGTTACGGCTTAGGGAAGTAGCGTTCTTGGGGCATGTAGTGTCGGTGAGGGTATTCGAGTAGATCCTCGTAAGATTGAGGCTGTTTCGGATTGGAAGCCACCTAGGTCGGTGGGTGAGATTCGTAGTTTTCAGGTTTGTTTGGATACTCTGAAGAAGATTTGTTGAGGGTTTCTCGTTGATATATGTGCCGATGACTAAGTTGTTAAGGAAAGAGGTTCCGTTTGTTTGGGTGAGAGACAACAGAAAGCTTCGATAGGTTAAAGAAGATTTGAGTGAGGCTCGGTTCTAATTCAACTTGAGGGTGGTAAGGAATACACAGTCTCTTTGCGATGCATCACACACAGTGCAGGTTGTGTCTTTGATGCTGAGGAAGGTAAGGTTGTGGCTTACGCTTCTAGGCGGTGAGGCCACATGAGGTCAACTATCCGGACTTACGATCTGGAGCTAGCGGCCGTAGTTTTCGCCTTAAAGATTTGGAGGCACTACTTATATGGAGAGAGATCGATAGTCTACACGGATCATAAGAGCTTGAAGTATCTTGACTCGGAAGGATTTGAATTTGAGGCGGCGTAGATGGGTTGAGTTCTTGAAGGATTCTGACTGTTCTATTGAGTATCATTCGGGCAAGGCTAACGTGGTGGCGAGCGCGTTGAGCCGTAAGGTTGTTTCGGACTTAAGAGCTTTGTTTGCCCATTTGAGCTTGTATGGCGACGGGAGTATTTTGGCGAGCTGCAAGTTAAGCCTACTTGGGTTGAGCGATCGAGAGAAAGCAGATTAGAGGATGAGGTTACAGGTGCGCGAAGGTTGCAAGTGCGAGAATGGTGGTGTGGATGGTTCTGACTTGTCTAGTAGCGAGGTTACGTGTTTTCGAGGTAAGGCTTGTATGCCTAAAGATGTTGAGCTAAAGCGCGAAGATTCTTGGGACGCACATAGCAGTCCTCATGCTATGCATCCTGGAGGTAGCAAGATGTATAAGGATCTTAGAGAAGCGATTTTGGTGGCCTAGTCGAAGAAAGAGGTAGCGGAGTTTGTTGGAAAATGTCGACTTGTCGGCCAGGTCAAGGTGAACATCGATTCTTGCCGTCGGGTTTGCTTGACTGTAAAGATTCCTCGATGGAAGTGGGAAAGGATAACCATGGATTTTGTCGGTGGGTTACCGCTTACGCCAAGCAAAGAAGGATTGATTTGGGTAGTGGTGGATCGTCGACTAAATCAGCTCACTTTATTCCGGTGAGGTTGACTACTCACTTGAAGCTTAGCGAAGTTGTATGTTTTGAGATCGTGAGGTTGCACGGTGTGCGGTTTCGATAATCTCGGATAGGGATCCGAGTTTACTTCAAGGTTACGGAAGGCATTGCATCGAGCTCTGGGTACTCGTTTGGATTTCAAGCACGGCTTTTCACCGCATGATCGACGGACAATCGAAAAAGGTCATTCAGATCTTAGAGGATATCTTTGAGAGAGGTGTGTCTGGATTTCGAGGGGTAGTTGGGAGGAGTTTCTACCGTTAGGCTGAGTTTGCCTACAACAACGATTATCAGCGAGCATCAAGATGGCTCCGTATGAGGCGTTGTATGGTAGGAAGTGTCGCTCACCTACGTGTTGGACGGAGTTAGGTGAGCGTCGGTTGTTGGGACCCGAGTTGGTAGGCGGAGGCGAGGACAAGGTTAAGTTGATTGGGCTCGATTGAAGGAAGCTTGAGGACCGGTGAAGTCTTATGCCGATCTTAAGCGAAGAGATATAGAGTTTTCTTTGTTGGGGATCGAGTGTTTACGAAGGTCTCGCCTTGGAAGAAATGCGAGGTTCGGAAAGAAAGGCAAGCTTAGTCCGAGGTTCATTGGGCGTATAAGATTTTTGAGACGAGTTGGACCCGATGGCGTATCGGCTTGAGTTGCAGTGAGCTTAGTCGATTCACGACGTCTTTCATGTTTCGATGCTTGGAGGTATCGTTGAGATCCGTCGCATGTGGTAGCGATGGAAGAGATCGAGGTAAATCCGGACTTGACTATGGAAGAAGAACTGTCTGATTCTTGATCGAGATGTAAAGGTTCTCACGTAGGAAGTCTGTGCCTTTGGTTAAGGTACTTTGGCGGAATCATGGCGTAGAGAGCGGCGTGGGAACCCGAGGATACGATGAGACAAGCAATACCCGCAACTCTTTTGATCAGGTAATTTCGAGGCGAAATTATTTTTAAGGGGTAGAAGCGTAATATCCGGGTTAGGGGGCTGTTTTGTGGCTGCATGATATTGCATGTTTGTAGTGTCTTTGTGTTGCTATTTTTATGTTTTAGGGGCTTAATTAAAGCTTAGGTGTATGCTGAGAAAATTAGGAAATTTTGGTTTTTGAGCTAAGGCATTAGGAGTGAGGAAGTGGGGCTTTTAAATTTATTTTGGGAGTTTGTTAGCACAAGAAATTAATTGGTGGAGTGGCAATGTAGGCGCCACTAAGGCTTGGAGTGGGTAACGCCTAAAGCAAGGTGGAGGCCTTGTGTTAGTGCTGAGTGGCCACTTTTGGCACTCATTTTGTGGCATGGTGGAGTGGTAGAAGCCAAATCAAACACTACCTTGGACCAAGTCTTACCTTTCAAATGAAAGGTAGGGAGTGAATTTAGGAGTGGGACTTGGTCCACTCATTTCAAATGAGTGAATGGGAGTGAGTGGGGATTCTTGGCCGAATTTGTGGGGTATGGAGTGGGGAAGTGGACGGTTTGGTAGGGAGAGTTGGTGGCGAAATTCACATAGGCAACCTTGCATTTTCGGTCACTTGGAGGCAAGCCAAATTCTCCTTTTGTCTTACCAAAATCGAATTCCTAAAGAATTCTCTTTCACTTTCTTTTGAAACCGAATGTGCAAACACCTAGTTCTTAGAAATTATTTTTGTTTCAACTTTTCTTAATAGCCGAAATCCTATTCTTTCAACCCTTTCTTCTATTTCAATTGTTTGAGCCGAAAGTAAAAGTCTCTTCTTCTCATATTTTCTTCTTGGTTGAGCCTAGATAGCGAAACTCTCATCTTCCAAACACCTCCACCGTTTCTCTTATTTTTGACTCATCTTTTATTTCCCTTCTTTCCTAAATATTAGTGCCGTTTCTCTATCCCTTCTCACCCTTGTTTTCATTCTTTTCTCACTAAGCCGAGACCCAAGGGTGTTGAACACCTAAAGACCAGAATCCTTTTCTTTTGAAGCCTTGGCGAATCTCCTCCCCTAGTGGTTTCTTGGCCGAATTTTGGTGTTGGGTGTTGGTAAGTGCAAGGCCGAATGGCCATATCTCCCTCTTTTGGTTCTTTATTTGGTTATGTTTTGGGTTAAGGGCCGATTATGGTCAGTTTGGAAGGATGTTAACCTTTGGTTATCATCTTGTGTTAGGGTCTTGGATATCGAAAGCGATCGGTGGAGCCTTCTCTCTTTGTGAACCGATTAGGTAAGTGATGGTAAGATATCATTCATGATTATTCGTTTAAATCTGATTAAGTCAAGGTGACAAAGGATTAACCATTCTCTCTTAAGGTGTAGCCGATTGGTGATCAAAGAAGGGGCTATTAGTTGGTTCGGGTTTGGTAGGAAACCAAACTTTTGCAAGGTAATGGGTCCAACGCTAACCCTTGTGGTTCATTTGGTTATGGCCGAATGGCCTTAGTGCCTAACCCTATGTTGGCGAATATTGTGGTTGCCTAATGGTTTACTTTTGGCCGATTCTAGGAGCGGATAGTCAAGGGACTCTGAGTGATTCGTAGGGATCTTTAGACTCGTAGCTATCAGTGTGTATACTAACACACTTATATTTAGTAATATTGTGAATAACTTTGTGCAATGACTAATGAAAGCAGTGGTGGCTATTATGATACCCTCATGGGTGCGAGTTGGGACTCGGGTAAGTCGAGTGCTATTATTATGAGTTATTGATGATCTGTATGATATCATGGTTATGGATATGTGACATGGGGTATGAGATTAGACATATTGGCATGATATGCATGATAGTATGATATGCATGATAGCATGACATTCATGATTACATGAGTTTGGCATGTTGATGGGTGATACGAGAGGAGAGGAGAAGTGATATTTTGTCTTGGCGAGCACCGGTGCTTTGGTAGCACACTTTGTGACTTTGGGTCACGGAGGTTTAGCACCTCGGAGGTTTGGTACCTCGGCGTCTCGTCCCAGTGGCTCGGTACCACGATGGGTTGGCCCCTGAGATGATTATCTGGGATTAGCGCCGATGTTTTGGTAACACACGATGGGTTGGCCCCATCACCGATTTGTGACTACGGTCACGGTGCTTTGGTAGCACATTGTGTCTTTGGGACACCAGAGGTTTGGCACCTCATTGCGACTTGTCCCCCGTGGTTTGACCACCGTGGGTTGGCCCCACTTGAGATATGGGATCGATCTGCTAGTGTTTTGGTAACACACGATGGGTTGGCCCCATCATCATTGGATTCGTGACCGGTCACGGTGCTTTAGTAGCACAAGCTGTGTCTTTAGGACACGGTGCTTTGGTAGCACATTGACGGATATTGTGTCTTTGGGACACCGGTGCTTAGGTAGCACATTGTGGTATATGTCACGGTGGTTTAGCACCACCGGTGGTTTGGTACCACACACGGGGTAGAAAGAGCGATATGGATGGTTGGGTTCGGGTTGAAATATAGACACTATAGGTAATAGAATTAATTTTGCTAAAGAAAGAATAATTTTACATTGTCTACAAAGTCAAAAAGCGGCTAAACAAGTCAAAAATAAAAATGAGTCATAAATATTGTACCAAGATGTTAGAAAATGAATGGGAGTTTGGATGTAATCCTATAGAATTAATTTTGCTAAAGAAAGAATAATTTTACATTGCCTAAAACCTATAAAAACATATAAAATATAAATTAGCTAGATGGAAACCGAGTAATAAAAATATAAATTATACCGAGTAATAAAAATAATAATAATAATAATAATAATAAAAGAAAAAAATTTGTTAGGAGAAAAACTTCTAATACTAAAAAACAAATTTGTAAATGTTTCATTTGTGATGAAGAAGGTCATATAGCAACAAATTGTCCTAACAAAGGAAAAAGTGCTAGAAAAATGATTAAAAATCTTGAAGAACAAGATTTAGAAGTATGTTTAAGTGAGAAATCAATCCTCTTTGAAATAGTATATGAATTAATATCGAAGCAGTTACGATACTAATTACGAAGATGAATATATTTCTATGTTAGGAACTAGTTCTAATCATCAATTAGAAGAAATTCCAAAATCTGAACAACGAGGATATTAAATTAGGAAATTTAATCGGAGAGAAAAGCAGACTTTTACGATGAAATAATAGATAAAATTACTAAAAATCATATTTCTAAAGAAGAAATTTATAAAATATCTAAGTTTAAAATATGGTCACAAAGACACATAGAAAAATTAAGCGGTAACACGATCGCTAAAGATACTAAAGGTGGATTAGAAATCCCTTTATTCACTAAGGATAAAATAAAAGGATTAGGAAAAAATATCCTCGAGGTTAGATACATACATTTAGGAATAATTATGATAACGATTAGAGCTTTATTTAGAAAAGGTCATGATATTCCTATTATAGCGGTATTATTAGATAAAAGATTTGAAAATCCAATAAAAGCACTTATTGGAGAATTCAATCTAATTTACATACAGGAGTTATAGGATTTAAAGTTAAACCAAATTACTTTATCTCTATATGAGACCCTCTAATAGAAGAGTGTCTATGTCTTAGAATTGGACAAAAAATTACGATATTAGTGATTTAGTGAAGATCTAGCAATAAAATTTGGACTTCTATTAATGAATATACTAATACTGTGAAGTAGAAATAAAAGAAATCAATAATAAAATAATTGAGCTTTTGAGCCTAATAAGTTTACTCTGAAATACAACCAAAATTATTACATCTAAAAGATTTATCAATTCCAAAAGATTGGATGATAGAAAGGGTTAATAATGCAAGTACTTCTAAACCGATTAAGTACTATAGAATATATGTCATCACGGTGACAAGTTATATTTTAAAAATAATCGATTACTAATACGGATGATAATTTAGTTTTACCCTCTAATTCTCAACCAGAAGAAGAGGAGGATAATATAAGTACCGACACCAATAGGTATGAAAGCAGTTCATATTCCTATTTTCCTACTACACCTAGTAGAAATTCTAGAAACACTAGAATAGAAGATATACAATTTTCAGTAGAAGATATTATTAACAATAAATATATTCAAATTACATTGCATAATGAATATAAAAATATTCTTTACATGCTTTATTAGATACAGGAGCTACAACCGATAGTTGTAAAAGAATGCTATTCGAGAAAAATATTGGAAACACTGTAAAAAGACAATAAAAATTAATGGAGTAGATGGTAATAAAACCAATATCTATTATAAAGCAAAAAATATACCAATCTACATAAATAATGTTAGATTTAAAATTCCAAAAATATTATGTTTTCCTAATATGAATGGTGATATTTTATTGGGAAATAATTTTATAAATCAATATTTACCATTTTCTATTGATAAAAAATCGGTTATGTTATCTATAGAAAAAACTTCTATAGAAATCCCATTAGTAGAAAATCCTAAATTTATTTGTACTAATGATTGCTGAATTTCTTATGAGGCCTTATGGATAGAGGTAAAAAACCTCTAGAAAAAGTTGGAGAATGGACAAGCTGTCCATAAAAAACCCAACAAAGGAAAACAATAAGTCCTAAACAAGGATTTATTACTATACTGCTCAAGTACCATTTTATCCTAATCAAGGATATTATGTACCATATCAATAGTAAACCAATCATTGAACACAATCACCAACCCGGTGAGATTTTCTAATTGGTCTCAAGATCCAAATTCGGCATCACAAACAGTTATCTTTGAAATTATAAAACAAGCAGAAGATTTGTTGAAACAACAACAAATTCTGAAATCAAAGATTTTATAATCGGGATTACCTACGGAATATTATAATTTTATAAACAAAATATGGAAAACCCATATTTACGATCAAAGAAGCAAATTTGAGAAAAACTCTTACACAGTTTTCACAATTTTTAGTTGAAAAAACAACTAAAGAAAATGAATCTCATGATTTATTACTTAAATACATTTTATCTGAGAGATTGGGATGAAAATCTAATCGAATATATAGATATTAAGGAGATAAACAATCTTCTTGATATATTCCAATATTTTATTAATAAAGGAACAAACAGTCCTATTATTAATAAAATGTTTAGAAATATGTCTATATAATAAATGTAGACAAATTCTACCACAAAATTATTTTCAAAAATAGAGAGAGCTATTTGCAACGACAAGCTCAATTTATAGAAACTTTTTCAAAATATTTTTACAAGCTTATGTTTTTACTAATGATATAGGAGAACAATTTCCTACTATCAAATTTAGGCTTAATCATGAACCATTTGATATAACTTGTATTGAATGAGGATTTGTTAAAGAAAATGAGTCCAAAATCTTTCTTTTCATTTATTAAAAGATTTTCTGCTATAGTAAAATCTAGATTAACAAATTTTGTTGATATAGATGATTTTGTCTATTATTTTCATATAGAAATATGTAGTTTCATAGGTATTCTTGAGAAAGAAAAATTTTATCGACCATATCAAATTTGGAATCTTAGTACTATGTTTTGGGAAAAGCCCTTTCGGTAGTAGAAGAAGACCAACAACACTTGGCAAAAATCATTGACAAGTGTTATAATAATTTTCAATTATCAAATCAAGCGGAATTGATATGATAACCATATATTGACATCTTCTTCATCAAGAAACTTATTTATTACGGGCCCGATGGAAAAGAATTCTAGCATATGACCTTTGGAAGAACCGGGAAGAAAGAAATAGAAATTTGTTGGCTATTAAAAAGATATGAGACATGGAGATAGATGATTATCCGCTAGCTTAGCGGAGATCAAAGACACGTGGGAAAATTTGGAATACACGGTTCCTTCACGAGTCATTACACCTTGATGAAATCGAGGAGATGAATCGAGAAATATCCAAGAAGGATAAAGACAAATCCAAAAAGGAGAAATTTAATTATTGGATGTGACAATCCATCACCATCCATAGAAGATGATGCAAGCAATGATGTAAGAAGTCATCAAGAAGTCATCAATGATGTAAGCAATGATGCAAGCAGCAATTATTGCAAGAAAATTGTAGAAACAACTACATCAATTTTGTCGATTCGAGAAGGCTACGTAGAAGCAACTATCGAGCCAATAATAAAGTCATCCTTATCGGGATCATGCGGACTTCAATTGTAAATAAATTAGAGTTTAGAATTTACACTATAAATAGGAGTTGTTGTAGCCTAAACAAGGCATCGAAAAATAGAAATAGCTTTTTAGAATTAGTGATTCTCTTGTATACTCTTTCTCTCAAGATATCAAGAGAAATCCTTCCTTTGTAAATTATCTACTATCTTCTCTTGTAAAATAAAATCTACGATATTATAATAGCCTTCCGTTTGTGCATAGATCCCTCCCTCCCCCCACATGGTGGTATCGGAGGGCCGAGATGCGATTTACGGAGTTCTAATATCGTAGTAATCATTGTAAGTTTCTATCTTTTATCTTCAATTCTGTTTGTTTTATTGTTGTTTTATCTTAAAACCCATATATCTGTGATTCTGTCTTCTTGTTGCCGTTTAGTCAGTGGGGCGTTGTAGGCGTTAGTGAAAAGCGTTTAAGACACTGAGCGGTTTTAGGTACCGAGAGATAAAAAACATGGAACAAATGGATTGTTTATACAAAGATAAAACTTGTAATCATACTATGCATATAGACTCTAAGAATGAAAATAATATTTGGCTCTTAGTAAAGGTATCAATAGTTTAATAGATATGACATCTATATATTTTAATAAATTATATACTAAGGTTAGTAAAATAGAAGAAAAAGTAGATAATATGGGAGAAGTAACTGATTTAGATTTGAACAACAAGTCTAAAGAACTTTTATCAGATGTTAATAATAAATTAGATCAAGTTATTAATAATAATAATATAGAATCGGATTTAGATTTAGGACCTTTATATTATGGTAATAGTAATGTAATATTAGCTTTATCGGATGAAGATGAGTCTTCGGATGAATCTTCTACCTATCATAATATTAAAAAAGAAAAACAAAAAAGAGAAAAAGTTAAAAAACAAGAAAAATATGATTTTGAATCTTATAAAACTTTAATAGAACATTGGAAAAACCAATTTTCTAAAACAAAAGATAAGAATGAACAAGTAGAATATTTAAAATTAATAGAAGAACTTTATGAAAAACATAAAGATCTATTTACAAAATATAATTATCACTATATGTTAAATTATGATACTACGAGGAAGGTAGTAGTAGTTACGATAATTCTAATGTAGATATTAATGTTACTAGTCATAATTACGATGAAGAAAAAAAACTGTGAGAAGAGGATGAAAATATAGAAATTCTGAACCAATGGATCTTTGAACAAGCAGATCCATATGATTATGAAATACGAAACCTAGGGAAATTGATAAACAAGATCCTTATGGTAAAGAAAGATAGATTCGGATCTTCAAGCGGATGATTATCGAGATCTATTAATAAAAATTATGAAAAGTTTGAAAATACAACTAGAATAATAGGTAATCAAATAGATTATATAGCTACTAATGAGATAAAATCTGAAAACACAGGTGAATCTAGTCATCCTATACCTATACCATATAGGGTAGATGATTTAAATAAAAGAAGTGTTGCTCAAGGAGGAATATATTTAGATTTAACTAATATTCCTTTATCAGACTATGAAAAAACCATAGATGATTGGGCACAATCTATGACTATTGTTGTAAACAACAACGATAATACTTAGTCAAAAGAAAAGTTTTAAATTACTTTGTAGGAACATTTCAAGGAGATGTTCTACAATTTCTCGAACGATGGGAAGAATGCGAGAAAAGAAAAGAACAAAAAGGTCAACTTATTAATCAAATAAGTACTCCTAAAGATTTACTAAAAGGGTTAACTTCAATTCTAAAAGCAGAATTTTGTGGTTATACTAATAAAAAGATCGGGATAGCCAATCGGTTATATCTTATCAAAATTAAAATTATGTGACATAAGATATTTAGAAGAATTTTCTAAAAAATTTCTTCATGAATATCAAAAGTTAAAAAATGATAGTATAGAATTTTGGAAAAACCAATATTTTCATAAATTACCACCACCTTGGGATGAGATATGTATTAATAAATATACTTCTTATATATATAAACATAGTCAAAATTCGGGAATAGAAATAGCAAATATAGACACTATAGGTAATAGAATTAATTTTGCTAAAGAAAGAATAATTTTACATTGTCTACAAAGTAAAGCGGCTAAACAAGTCAAAAATAAAATGAGTCATAAATATTGTACCAAGATGTTAGAAAATGAATGGGAGTTTGGATGTAATCCTATAAGCCTAAAACCTATAAAAAACATAAAAAATATAAATTAGCTAGATGGAAACGAGTAATAAAAATTATACTCGTAATAATAATAATAATAATAATAAAAAGAAAAAAATTTGTTAGGAGAAAAACTACTAATACTAAAAAACAAATTTGTAAATGTTTCATTTGTGATGAAGAAGGTCATATAGCAACAAATTGTCTAACAAAGGAAAAAGTGCTAGAAAAATGATTAAAAATCTTGAAGAACAAGATTTAGAAGTATGTTTAAGTGAAATCAATCCTCTTTGAAATAGTATATGAATTAATATCGAAGCAGATTACGATACTAATTACGAAGATGAATATATTTCTATGTTAGGAACTAGTTCTAATCATCAATTAGAAGAAATTCCAAAAATCGAACAACGAGGATATTAAATTAGGAAATTTAATCGGAGAAAAGCAGACTTTTACGATGAAATAATAGATAAAATTACTAAAAATCATATTTCTAAAGAAGAAATTTATAAAATATCTAAGTTTAAAATATGGTCACAAAGACACATAGAAAAAATTAAGCGGTAACACGATCGCTAAAGATACTAAAGGTGGATTAACAGAAATCCCTTTATTTACTAAGGATAAAATAAAAGGATTAGGAAAAAATATCCTCGAGGTTAGATACATACATTTAGGAATAATTATGATAACGATTAGAGCTTTATTTAGAAAAGGTCATGATATTCCTATTATAGCGGTATTATTAGATAAAAGATTTGAAAATCCAATAAAAGCACTTATTGGAGAATTCAATCTAATTTACATACAGGAGTTATAGGATTTAAAGTTAAACCAAATTACTTTATCTCTATATGAGACCCTCTAATAGAAGAGTGTCTATGTCTTAGAATTCGGACAAAAATTACGATATTAGTGATTTAGTGAAGATCTAGCAATAAATTTGGACTTCTATTAATGAATATACTAATACTGTGAAGTAGAAATAAAAGAAATCAATAATAAAATAATTGAGCTTTTGAGCCTAATAAGTTTACTCTGAAATACAACCAAAATTATTACATCTAAAAGATTTATCAATTCCAAAAGATTGGATGATAGAAAGGGTTAATAATGCAAGTACTTCTAAACCGATTAAGTACTATAGAATATATGTCATCGGTGACAAGTTATATTTTAAAAATAATCGATTACTAATACGGATGATAATTTAGTTTTACCCTCTAATTCTCAACCAGAAGAAGAAGAGGAGGATAATATAAGTACTTACGACACCAATAGGTATGAAAGCAGTTCATATTCCTATTTTTCCTACTACACCTAGTAGAAATTCTAGAAACACTAGAATAGAAGATATACAATTTTCAGTAGAAGATATTATTAACAATAAATATATTCAAATTACATTGCATAATGAATATAAAAAATATTCTTTACATGCTTTATTAGATCTGAGGAGCTACAACCGGTAGTTGTAAAAGAATGCTATTCGAGAAAAATATTGGAAACACTGTAAAAAGACAATAAAAATTAATGGAGTAGATGGTAATAAAACCAATATCTATTATAAAGCAAAAAATATACCAATCTACATAAATAATGTTAGATTTAAAATTCCAAAAATATTATGTTTTCCTAATATGAATGGTGATATTTTATTGGGAAATAATTTTATAAATCAATATTTACCATTTTCTATTGATAAAAAATCAGCTATGTTATCTATAGAAAAAACTTCTATAGAAATCCCATTAGTAGAAAATCCTAAATTTATTTGTACTAATGATTCTTTGAATTTCTTACTTGAGGCCTTATGGATAGAGGTAAAAAACCTCTAGAAAAAGTTGGAGAATGGACAATTTGTCCATAAAAAACCCAACAAAGGAAAACAATAAGTCCTAAACAAGGATTTATTACTATACTGCTCAAGTACCATTTTATCCTAATCAAGGATATTATGTACCATATCAATAGTAAACCAATCATTGAACACAATCACCAACCCGGTGAGATTTTCTATTGGTCTCAAGATCCAAATTCGGCATCACAAACGGTTATCTTTGAAATTATAAAACAAGCAGAAGATTTGTTGAAACAACAACAAATTCACGAAATCAAAGATTTTTATAATCGGGATTACCTACGGAATATTATAATTTTATAAACAAAATATGGAAAACCCATATTTACGATCAAAGAAACAAATTTGAGAAAAACTCTTTACAGTTTTCACAATTTTTAGTTGAAAAAACAACTAAAGAAAATGAATCTCATGATTTATTACTTAAATACATTTTATCTGAGAGATTGGGATGAAATCCTAATCGAATATATAGATATTAAGGAGATAAACAATCTTCTTGATATATTCCAATATTTTATTAATAAAGGAACAAGCAGTCCTATTATTAATAAAATGTTTAGAAAATATGTCTATATAATAAATGTAGACAAATTCTACCACAAGAATTATTTTCAAAAATAGAGAGCTATTTGCAACGAGCAAGCTCAATTTATAGAAACTTTTTCAAAATATTTTTACAAGCTTATGTTTTTACTAATGATATAGGAGAACAATTTCCTACTATCAAATTTAGGCTTAATCATGAACCATTTGATATAACCGGTATTGAATGAGGATTTGTTAAAGAAATAATGATCCAAAATCTTTCTTTTCATTTATTAAAAGATTTTCTGCTATAGTAAAATCTAGATTAACAAATTTTGTTGATATAGATGATTTTGTCTATTATTTTCATATAGAAATATGTAGTTTCATAGGTATTCTTTGAGAAAGAAAAATTTTATCGACCATATCAAATTTGGAATCTTAGTACTATGTTTTGGGAAAAGCCCTTTCAGTAGTAGAAGAAGACCAACAACACTTGGCAAAAATCATTGACAAGTGTTATAATAATTTTCAATTATCAAATCCAAGCGGAATTGATATGATAACCATATTGACATCTTCTTCATCAAGAAACTTATTTATTACGGGCCCGATGGAAAAGAATTCTAGCATATGACCTTTGGAAGAACCGGGAAGAAAGAAATAGAAATTTGTTGGCTATTAAAAAGATAGCGGACATGGAGATAGATGATTATCCGCTCTTAGCGGAGATCAAAGACACGTGGGAAAATTTGGAATACACGGTTCCTTCACGAGTCATTACACCTTGATGAAATCGAGGAGATGAATCGAGAAATATCCAAGAAGGATAAAGACAAATCCAAAAAGGAGAAATTTAATTATTGGATGTGACAATCCATCACCATCCATAGAAGATGATGCAAGCAATGATGTAAGAAGTCATCAAGAAGTCATCAATGATGTAAGCAATGATGCAAGCGACAATTATTGCAAGAAAATTGTAGAAACAACTACATCAATTTTGTCAGATTCGGAAGGCTACGTAGAAGCAACTATCGAGCCAATAATAAAGTCATCCTTATCGGGATGCATGCGGACTTCAATTGTAAATAAATTAGAGTTTAGAATTTACACTATAAATAGGAGTTGTTGTAGCCTAAACAAGGCATCGAAAAATAGAAATAGCTTTTTAGAATTAGTGATTCTCTTGTATACTCTTTCTCTCAAGATATCAGAAATCCTTCCTTTATAAATTATCTACTATCTTCTCTTGTAAAATAAAATCTACGATATTATAATAGCCTTCCGTTTGTGCATAGATCCCTCCCTCCCCCTGTAATTGGTATCGGAGGAGCCGAGATGCGATTTACGGAGTTCTAATATCGTAGTAATCATTGTAAGTTTCTATCTTTTATCTTCAATTCTGTTTGTTTTATTGTTGTTTTATCTTAAAACCCATATATACGTGATTCTGTCTTCTTGTTGCCGTTTAGTCAGAGTGGGGCGTTGTAGGCGTTAGTGAAGGCGTTTAAGACCTGAGACGGTTTTAGGTACGAGAGATAAAAAACATGGAACAAATGGATTGTTTATACAAAGATAAAACTTGTAATCATACTATGCATATAGACTCTAAGAATGAAAATAATATTTGGCTCTTAGTAAAGGTATCAATAGTTTAATAGATATGACATCTATATATTTTAATAAATTATATACTAAGGTTAGTAAAATAGAAGAAAAAGTAGATAATATGGGAGAAATGGCTGATTTAGATTTGAACAACAAGTCTAAAGAACTTTTATCGAGATGTTAATAATAAATTAGATCAAGTTATTAATAATAATAATATAGAATCGGATTTAGATTTAGGACCTTTATATTATGGTAATAGTAATGTAATATTAGCTTTATCGGATGAAGATGAGTCTTGGATGAATCTTCTACCTATCATAATATTAAAAAGAAAAAAAAAAAAGAAAAAGTTAAAAAACAAGAAAAATATGATTTTGAATCTTATAAAACTTTAATAGAACATTGGAAAAACCAATTTTCTAAAACAAAAGATAAGAATGAACAAGTAGAATATTTAAAATTAATAGAAGAACTTTATGAAAAACATAAAGATCTATTTACAAAATATAATTATCACTATATATTTAAATTATGATACTACGAGGAGGAAGGTAGTAGTAGTTACGATAATTCTAATGTAGATATTAATGTTACTAGTCATAATTACGATGAAGAAAAACTGTGAAGAGGATGAAAATATAGAAATTCTGAACCAATGGATCTTGAACAGCGGATCCATATGATTATGAAATACGAAACCTAGGGAAATTGATAAACAAGATCCTTATGGTAAAAGAAAGATAGATTGAGATCTTCAAGCGGATGATTATACGAGATCTATTAATAAAAATTATGAAAAGTTTGAAAATACAACTAGAATAATAGGTAATCAAATAGATTATATAGCTACTAATGAGATAAAATCGAAAACACAGGTGAATCTAGTCATCCTATACCTATACCATATAGGGTAGATGATTTAAATAAAAGAAGTGTTGCTCAAGGAGGAATATATTTAGATTTAACTAATATTCCTTTATCGGACTATGAAAAAACCATAGATGATTGGGCACAATCTATGACTATTATTTTGTAAACAACAACGATAATACTTAGTCAAAAGAAAAGTTTTAAATTACTTTGTAGGAACATTTCAAGGAGATGTTCTACAATTTCTCGAACGATGGGAAGAATGCGAGAAAGGAAAAGAACAAAAGGTCAACTTATTAATCAAATAAGTACTCCTAAAGATTTACTAAAAGGGTTAACTTCAATTCTAAAAGCAGAATTTTGTGGTTATACTAATAAAAAAGATCAGGATAGCCAATCGAGTTATATCTTATCAAAATTAAAATTATGTGACATAAGATATTTAGAAGAATTTTCTAAAAAATTTCTTCATGAATATCAAAAGTTAAAAAATGATAGTATAGAATTTTGGAAAAACCAATATTTTCATAAATTACCACCACCTTGGGATGAGATATGTATTAATAAATATACTTCTTATATATATAAACATAGTCAAAATTCAGGAATAGAAATAGCAAATATAGACACTATAGGTAATAGAATTAATTTTGCTAAAGAAAGAATAATTTTACATTGTCTACAAAGTAAAGCGGCTAAACAAGTCAAAAAAAAAATGAGTCATAAATATTGTACCAAGATGTTAGAAAATGAATGGGAGTTTGGATGTAATCCTATACGCCACTAAAACCTATAAAAAACATAAAAAATATAAATTAGCTAGATGGAAACCGAGTAATAAAAATTATACTCGTAATAATAATAATAATAATAATAAAAAGAAAAAATTTGTTAGGAGAAAAACTTCTAATACTAAAAAACAAATTTGTAAATGTTTCATTTGTGATGAAGAAGGTCATATAGCAACAAATTGTCCTAACAAAGGAAAAAGTGCTAGAAAAATGATTAAAAATCTTGAAGAACAAGATTTAGAAGTATGTTTAAGTGAAATCAATCCTCTTTGAAATAGTATATGAATTAATATCGAAGCAGTTACGATACTAATTACGAAGATGAATATATTTCTATGTTAGGAACTAGTTCTAATCATCAATTAGAAGAAATTCCAAAATCGAACAACGAGGATATTAAATTAGGAAATTTAATCGGAGAAAAGCAGACTTTTACGATGAAATAATAGATAAAATTACTAAAAATCATATTTCTAAAGAAGAAATTTATAAAATATCTAAGTTTAAAATATGGTCACAAAGACACATAGAAAAAATTAGCGGTAACACGATTCGCTAAAGATACTAAAGGTGGATTAGAAATCCCTTTATTTACTAAGGATAAAATAAAAGGATTAGGAAAAAATATCCTCGGGTTAGATACATACATTTAGGAATAATTATGATAACGATTAGAGCTTTATTTAGAAAAGGTCATGATATTCCTATTATAGCGGTATTATTAGATAAAAGATTTGAAAATCCAATAAAAGCACTTATTGGAGAATTCAATCTAATTTACATACAGGAGTTATAGGATTTAAAGTTAAACCAAATTACTTTATCTCTATATGAGACCCTCTAATAGAAGAGTGTCTATGTCTTAGAATTGGACAAAAAATTACGATATTAGTGATTTAGTGAAGATCTAGCAATAATTTGGACTTCTATTAATGAATATACTAATCTGAAGTAGAAATAAAAGAAATCAATAATAAAATAATTGAGCTTTTGAGCCTAATAAGTTTACTCTGAAATACAACCAAAATTATTACATCTAAAAGATTTATCAATTCCAAAAGATTGGATGATAGAAAGGGTTAATAATGCAAGTACTTCTAAACCATAAGTACTATAGAATATATGTCATCACGGTGACAAGTTATATTTTAAAAATAATCGATTACTAATACTGGATGATAATTTAGTTTTACCCTCTAATTCTCAACCGAAGAAGAGGAGGATAATATAAGTACTTACGACACCAATAGGTATGAAAGCAGTTCATATTCCTATTTTCCTACTACACCTAGTAGAAATTCTAGAAACACTAGAATAGAAGATATACAATTTTCGAGTAGAAGATATTATTAACAATAAATATATTCAAATTACATTGCATAATGAATATAAAAAATATTCTTTACATGCTTTATTAGATCTGAGGAGCTACACCCGGTAGTTGTAAAAAGAATGCTATTCGGAAAAATATTGAAACACTGTAAAAAGACAATAAAAATTAATGGAGTAGATGGTAATAAAACCAATATCTATTATAAAGCAAAAAATATACCAATCTACATAAATAATGTTAGATTTAAAATTCCAAAAATATTATGTTTTCCTAATATGAATGGTGATATTTTATTGGGAAATAATTTTATAAATCAATATTTACCATTTTCTATTGATAAAAAATCAGGTTATGTTATCTATAGAAAAAACTTCTATAGAAATCCCATTAGTAGAAAATCCTAAATTTATTTGTACTAATGATTCTTTGAATTTCTTAGCGAGGCCTTATGGATAGAGGTAAAAAACCTCTAGAAAAAGTTGGAGAATGGACAAGCTGTCCATAAAAAACCCAACAAAGGAAAACAATAAGTCCTAAACAAGGATTTATTACTATACTGCTCAAGTACCATTTTATCCTAATCAAGGATATTATGTACCATATCAATAGTAAACCAATCATTGAACACAATCACCAACCCGGTGAGATTTTCTAATTGGTCTCAAGATCCAAATTCGGCATCACAAACAGTTATCTTTGAAATTATAAAACAAGCAGAAGATTTGTTGAAACAACAACAAATTCACGAAATCAAAAGATTTTATAATCGGGATTACCTACGGAATATTATAATTTTATAAACAAAATATGGAAAACCCATATTTACGATCAAAACAAATTTGAGAAAAACTCTTACAGTTTTCACAATTTTTAGTTGAAAAAACAACTAAAGAAAATGAATCTCATGATTTATTACTTAAATACATTTTATCTGAGAGATTGGGATGAAATCCTAATCGAATATATAGATATTAAGGAGATAAACAATCTTCTTGATATATTCCAATATTTTATTAATAAAGGAACAAGCAGTCCTATTATTAATAAAATGTTTAGAAATATGTCTATATAATAAATGTAGACAAATTCTACCACAAGAATTATTTTCAAAAATAGAGAGAGCTATTTGCAACTTGACAAGCTCAATTTATAGAAACTTTTTCAAAATATTTTTACAAGCTTATGTTTTTACTAATGATATAGGAGAACAATTTCCTACTATCAAATTTAGGCTTAATCATGAACCATTTGATATAACCGGTATTGAATGAGGATTTGTTAAAGAAATAATGAGTCCAAAATCTTTCTTTTCATTTATTAAAAGATTTTCTGCTATAGTAAAATCTAGATTAACAAATTTTGTTGATATAGATGATTTTGTCTATTATTTTCATATAGAAATATGTAGTTTCATAGGTATTCTTTGAGAAAGAAAAATTTTATCGACCATATCAAATTTGGAATCTTAGTACTATGTTTTTGGGAAAAGCCCTTTCGAGTAGTAGAAGAAGACCAACAACACTTGGCAAAAATCATTGACAAGTGTTATAATAATTTTCAATTATCAAATCAAGCGGAATTGATATGATAACCATATTGACATCTTCTTCATCAAGAAACTTATTTATTACGGATAGATGGAAAAGAATTCTAGCATATGACCTTTGGAAGAACCGGGAAGAAAGAAATAGAGAAAACATTGGCTATTAAAAAGATAGCGGACATGGAGATAGATGATTATCCTTCTTAGCGGAGATCAAAGACACGTGGGAAAAATTTGGAATACACGGTTCCTTCACGAGTCATTACACCTTGATGAAATCGAGGAGATGAATCGAGAAATATCCAAGAAGGATAAAGACAAATCCAAAAAGGAGAAATTTAATTATTGGATGTGACAATCCATCACCATCCATAGAAGATGATGCAAGCAATGATGTAAGAAGTCATCAAGAAGTCATCAATGATGTAAGCAATGATGCAAGCGACAATTATTGCAAGAAAATTGTAGAAACAACTACATCAATTTTGTCAGATTAGAGGAAGGCTACGTAGAAGCAACTATCGAGCCAATAATAAAGTCATCCTTATCGGGATCATGCGGACTTCAATTGTAAATAAATTAGAGTTTAGAATTTACACTATAAATAGGAGTTGTTGTAGCCTAAACAAGGCATCGAAAAATAGAAATAGCTTTTTAGAATTAGTGATTCTCTTGTATACTCTTTCTCTCAAGATATCAGAGAAATCCTTCCTTTATAAATTATCTACTATCTTCTCTTGTAAAATAAAATCTACGATATTATAATAGCCTTCCGTTTGTGCATAGATCCCTCCCTCCCCTGTGGTGGTATCGAGAGGAGCCGGATAACGATTTACGGAGTTCTAATATCGTAGTAATCATTGTAAGTTTCTATCTTTTATCTTCAATTCTGTTTGTTTTATTGTTGTTTTATCTTAAAACCCATATATCTGTGATTCTGTCTTCTTGTTGCCGTTTAGTCAGAGAGTGGGGCGTTGTAGGCGTTAGTGAAGGCGTTTAAGACCTGACGGTTTTAGAAGTACAGAGAGAAAAAACATGGAACAAATGGATTGTTTATACAAAGATAAAACTTGTAATCATACTATGCATATAGACTCTAAGAATGAAAATAATATTTTGGCTCTTAGTAAAGGTATCAATAGTTTAATAGATATGACATCTATATATTTTAATAAATTATATACTAAGGTTAGTAAAATAGAAGAAAAAGTAGATAATATGGGAGAAGTAACTGATTTAGATTTGAACAACAAGTCTAAAGAACTTTTATCAGATGTTAATAATAAATTAGATCAAGTTATTAATAATAATAATATAGAATCGGATTTAGATTTAGGACCTTTATATTATGGTAATAGTAATGTAATATTAGCTTTATCGGATGAAGATGAGTCTTCGGATGAATCTTCTACCTATCATAATATTAAAAAAGAAAAAAAAAAAAGAGAAAAAGTTAAAAAACAAGAAAAATATGATTTTGAATCTTATAAAACTTTAATAGAACATTGGAAAAACCAATTTTCTAAAACAAAAGATAAGAATGAACAAGTAGAATATTTAAAATTAATAGAAGAACTTTATGAAAAACATAAAGATCTATTTACAAAATATAATTATCACTATATGTTAAATTATGATACTACGAGGAAGGTAGTAGTAGTTACGATAATTCTAATGTAGATATTAATGTTACTAGTCATAATTACGATGAAGAAAAAACTTGTGAAGAGGATGAAAATATAGAAATTCTGAACCAATGGATCTTTGAACAACGGATCCATATGATTATGAAATACGAAACCTAGGGAAATTGATAAACAAGATCCTTATGGTAAAGAAAGATAGATTGAGATCTTCAAGCGGATGATTATACGAGATCTATTAATAAAAATTATGAAAAGTTTGAAAATACAACTAGAATAATAGGTAATCAAATAGATTATATAGCTACTAATGAGATAAAATCTGAAAACACAGGTGAATCTAGTCATCCTATACCTATACCATATAGGGTAGATGATTTAAATAAAAGAAGTGTTGCTCAAGGAGGAATATATTTAGATTTAACTAATATTCCTTTATCGGACTATGAAAAAACCATAGATGATTGGGCACAATCTATGACTATTGTTGTAAACAACAACGATAATACTTAGTCAAAAGAAAAGTTTTTAAATTACTTTGTAGGAACATTTCAAGGAGATGTTCTACAATTTCTCGAACGATGGGAAGAATCGAGAAAGAAAGGAAAAGAACAAAAAGGTCAACTTATTAATCAAATAAGTACTCCTAAAGATTTACTAAAAGGGTTAACTTCAATTCTAAAAGCAGAATTTTGTGGTTATACTAATAAAAAAGATCAGGATAGCCAATCGGTTATATCTTATCAAAATTAAAATTATGTGACATAAGATATTTAGAAGAATTTTCTAAAAAATTTCTTCATGAATATCAAAAGTTAAAAAATGATAGTATAGAATTTTGGAAAAACCAATATTTTCATAAATTACCACCACCTTGGGATGAGATATGTATTAATAAATATACTTCTTATATATATAAACATAGTCAAAATTCAGGAATAGAAATAGCAAATATAGACACTATAGGTAATAGAATTAATTTTGCTAAAGAAAGAATAATTTTACATTGTCTACAAAGTAAAGCGGCTAAACAAGTCAAAAAAAATGAGTCATAAATATTGTACCAAGATGTTAGAAAATGAATGGGAGTTTGGATGTAATCCTATAAGCCTAAAACCTATAAAAAACATAAAAAATATAAATTAGCTAGATGGAAACCGAGTAATAAAAATTATACTCGTAATAATAATAATAATAATAATAAAAGAAAAAAATTTGTTAGGAGAAAAACTTCTAATACTAAAAAACAAATTTGTAAATGTTTCATTTGTGATGAAGAAGGTCATATAGCAACAAATTGTCTAACAAAGGAAAAAGTGCTAGAAAAATGATTAAAAATCTTGAAGAACAAGATTTAGAAGTATGTTTAAGTGAAATCAATCCTCTTTGAAATAGTATATGAATTAATATCGAAGCAGATTACGATACTAATTACGAAGATGAATATATTTCTATGTTAGGAACTAGTTCTAATCATCAATTAGAAGAAATTCCAAAATCTGAACAACGAGGATATTAAATTAGGAAATTTAATCGGAGAAAAGCAGACTTTTACGATGAAATAATAGATAAAATTACTAAAAATCATATTTCTAAAGAAGAAATTTATAAAATATCTAAGTTTAAAATATGGTCACAAAGACACATAGAAAAAATTAGCGGTAACACGATCGCTAAAGATACTAAAGGTGGATTAAGAGAAATCCCTTTATTTACTAAGGATAAAATAAAAGGATTAGGAAAA
This sequence comes from Gossypium sturtianum, assembly GCA_025698515.1. Lineage (NCBI taxonomy): Eukaryota > Viridiplantae > Streptophyta > Magnoliopsida > Malvales > Malvaceae > Gossypium > Gossypium sturtianum. Next base: position 24,256,464 of record CM046951.1, read on the forward strand.
AATATCCTCGGGTTAGATACATACATTTAGGAATAATTATGATAACGATTAGAGCTTTATTTAGAAAAGGTCATGATATTCCTATTATAGCGGTATTATTAGATAAAAGATTTGAAAATCCAATAAAAGCACTTATTGGAGAATTCAATCTAATTTACATACAGGAGTTATAGGATTTAAAGTTAAACCAAATTACTTTATCTCTATATGAGACCCTCTAATAGAAGAGTGTCTATGTCTTAGAATTGGACAAAAATTACGATATTAGTGATTTAGTGAAGATCTAGCAATAAATTTGGACTTCTATTAATGAATATACTAATGTGAAGTAGAAATAAAAGAAATCAATAATAAAATAATTGAGCTTTTGAGCCTAATAAGTTTACTCTGAAATACAACCAAAATTATTACATCTAAAAGATTTATCAATTCAAAAGATTGGATGATAGAAAGGGTTAATAATGCAAGTACTTCTAAACCAGTAAGTACTATAGAATATATGTCATCTGGTGACAAGTTATATTTTAAAAATAATCGATTACTAATACTGGATGATAATTTAGTTTTACCCTCTAATTCTCAACCGAAGAAGAGGAGGATAATATAAGTACTTACGACACCAATAGGTATGAAAGCAGTTCATATTCCTATTTTTCCTACTACACCTAGTAGAAATTCTAGAAACACTAGAATAGAAGATATACAATTTTCGAGTAGAAGATATTATTAACAATAAATATATTCAAATTACATTGCATAATGAATATAAAAAATATTCTTTACATGCTTTATTAGATACAGGAGCTACAACCAGTAGTTGTAAAAAGAATGCTATTCCAGAAAAATATTGGAAACCCTGTAAAAAGACAATAAAAATTAATGGAGTAGATGGTAATAAAACCAATATCTATTATAAAGCAAAAAATATACCAATCTACATAAATAATGTTAGATTTAAAATTCCAAAAATATTATGTTTTCCTAATATGAATGGTGATATTTTATTGGGAAATAATTTTATAAATCAATATTTACCATTTTCTATTGATAAAAAATCGGTTATGTTATCTATAGAAAAAACTTCTATAGAAATCCCATTAGTAGAAAATCCTAAATTTATTTGTACTAATGATTCTTTGAAATTCTTAGCAGGCCTTATGGATAGAGGTAAAAAACCTCTAGAAAAAGTTGGAGAATGGACAATTTGTCCATAAAAAACCCAACAAAGGAAAACAATAAGTCCTAAACAAGGATTTATTACTATACTGCTCAAGTACCATTTTATCCTAATCAAGGATATTATGTACCATATCAATAGTAAACCAATCATTGAACACAATCACCAACCGGTGAGATTTTCTAATTGGTCTCAAGATCCAAATTCGGCATCACAAACCGGTTATCTTTGAAATTATAAAACAAGCAGAAGATTTGTTGAAACAACAACAAATTCTGAAATCAAAGATTTTTATAATCGGGATTACCTACGGAATATTATAATTTTATAAACAAAATATGGAAAACCCATATTTACGATCAAGAAACAAATTTGAGAAAAACTCTTACAGTTTTCACAATTTTTAGTTGAAAAAACAACTAAAGAAAATGAATCTCATGATTTATTATTTAAATACATTTTATGAGAGATTGGGATGAAATCTAATCGAATATATAGATATTAAGGAGATAAACAATCTTCTTGATATATTCCAATATTTTATTAATAAAGGAACAAGCAGTCCTATTATTAATAAAATGTTTAGAAATATGTCTATATAATAAATGTAGACAAATTCTACCACAAGAATTATTTTCAAAAATAGAGAGAGCTATTTGCCTTGACAAGCTCAATTTATAGAAACTTTTTCAAAATATTTTTACAAGCTTATGTTTTTACTAATGATATAGGAGAACAATTTCCTACTATCAAATTTAGGCTTAATCATGAACCATTTGATATAACCGATATTGAATGAGGATTTGTTAAAGAAATATGAGTCCAAAATCTTTCTTTTCATTTATTAAAAGATTTTCTGCTATAGTAAAATCTAGATTAACAAATTTTGTTGATATAGATGATTTTGTCTATTATTTTCATATAGAAATATGTAGTTTCATAGGTATTCTTTGAGAAAGAAAAATTTTATCAGCCATATCAAATTTGGAATCTTAGTACTATGTTTTGGGAAAAGCCCTTTCGGTAGTAGAAGAAGACCAACAACACTTGGCAAAAATCATTGACAAGTGTTATAATAATTTTCAATTATCAAATCCAAGCGGAATTGATATGATAACCATATTGACATCTTCTTCATCAAGAAACTTATTTATTACGGACCGATGGAAAAAGAATTCTAGCATATGACCTTTGGAAGAACCGGGAAGAAAGAAATAGAGAAGGCATTCGGCTATTAAAAAGATAGCGGACATGGAGATAGATGATTATCCATTGCTTAGCGGAGATCAAAGACACGTGGGAAAAATTTGGAATACACGGTTCCTTCACGAGTCATTACACCTTGATGAAATCGAGGAGATGAATCGAGAAATATCCAAGAAGGATAAAGACAAATCCAAAAAGGAGAAATTTAATTATTGGATGTGACAATCCATCACCATCCATAGAAGATGATGCAAGCAATGATGTAAGAAGTCATCAAGAAGTCATCAATGATGTAAGCAATGATGCAAATTGCAAGAAAATTGTAGAAACAATTCAATTGAGATCGGAGAAAGAAAATTGTAAGAAACAACTACATCAATTTTAGAGTTTAGAATTTACACTATTAGGAGTTGTTGAAGGCTAAACGTCGAAAGAAGAAATCCTTTATTCACGAGGCCAATAATAGGAAAAAAGTCATCGGGTTAGATACATCATTTAGGAATAATTATGATGCGGACTTAGAAAATTGTAATTATAATTAGATATTATTAGATAAAAGATTTGAAAACAATAAAGCACTTATTGGAGAATTCAATCTAATTTACACTAATACAGGATGATAATTTAGTTTTACCCTCTAATTCTCAACCGAAGAAGAGGAGGATAATATAAGTACTTGACACCAATAGGTATGAAAAGCAGTTCATATTCCTATTTTCCTACTACACCTAGTAGAAATTCTAGAAACACTAGAATAGAAGATATACAATTTTCAGTAGAAGATATTATTAACAATAAATATATTCAAATTACATTGCATAATGAATATAAAAATATTCTTTACATGCTTTATTAGATCAGGAGCTACAACCAGTAGTTGTAAAAGAATGCTATTCGGAAAAATATTGGAAACACTGTAAAAAAAGACAATAAAAATTAATGGAGTAGATGGTAATAAAACCAATATCTATTATAAAGCAAAAAATATACCAATCTACATAAATAATGTTAGATTTAAAATTCCAAAAATATTATGTTTTCCTAATATGAATGGTGATATTTTATTGGGAAATAATTTTATAAATCAATATTTACCATTTTCTATTGATAAAAAATCAGTTATGTTATCTATAGAAAAAACTTCTATAGAAATCCCATTAGTAGAAAATCCTAAATTTATTTGTACTAATGATTGCTTTGAATTTCTTAGCAGGCCTTATGGATAGAGGTAAAAAACCTCTAGAGAAAAGTTGGAGAATGGACAATTTGTCCATAAAAAACCCAACAAAGGGAAAACAATAAGTCCTAAACAAGGATTTATTACTATACTGCTCAAGTACCATTTTATCCTAATCAAGGATATTATGTACCATATCAATGGTAAACCAATCATTGAACACAATCACCAACCCGGTGAGATTTTCTAATTGGTCTCAAGATCCAAATTCGGCATCACAAACCAGTTATCTTTGAAATTATAAAACAAGCAGAAGATTTGTTGAAACAACAACAAATTCACGAAATTAAAGATTTTTATAATCCAGGATTACCTCTGGAATATTATAATTTTATAAACAAAATATGGAAAACCCATATTTACGATCAAAGAGCAAATTTGAGAAAAACTCTTACCACAGTTTTCACAATTTTTAGTTGAAAAAACAACTAAAGAAAATGAATCTCATGATTTATTATTTAAATCATTTTATCAGAGATTGGGATGAAATCCTAATCGAATATATAGATATTAAGGAGATAAACAATCTTCTTGATATATTCCAATATTTTATTAATAAAGGAACAAACAGATCCTATTATTAATAAAATGTTTAGAATATGTCTATATAATAAATGTAGACAAATTCTACCACAAGAATTATTTTCAAAAATAGAGAGAGCTATTTGCAACCAAAGCAAGCTCAATTTATAGAAACTTTTTCAAAATATTTTTACAAGCTTATGTTTTTACTAATGATATAGGAGAACAATTTCCTACTATCAAATTTAGGCTTAATCACGAACCATTTGATATAACTTGAGTATTGAATGAGGATTTGTTAAAGAAATGAGTCCAAAATCTTTCTTTTCATTTATTAAAAGATTTTCCTGCTATAGTAAAATCTAGATTAACAAATTTTGTTGATATAGATGATTTTGTCTATTATTTTCATATAGAAATATGTAGTTTCATAGGTATTCTTTGAGAAAGAAAAATTTTATCAGCCATATCAAATTTGGAATCTTCGTACTATGTTTTCGGGAATGAAACTCTAATTTATTTACAATTGAAGTCCATATGTATCGATAAGGATGACTTTATTATTGGCTCGATAGTTGCTTCTCGTAGTATACGAATCGACAAAATTGATGTAGTTGTTTCTACAATTTTCTTGCAATAATTCTTTGTTTGCATCATTACTTACATCATTGATGACTTCTTGATGACTTCTTACATCATTGCTTGCATCATCTTCTATGGATGGTGATGGATTGTCACATCCAATAATTAAATTTCTCCTTTTTGGATTTGTCTTTATCCTTCTTGGATATTTCTCAGATTCATCTCCTCGATTTCATCAAGGTGTAATGATTACGGTGAAGGAGGCTGGTGTATTCGGCTTTCCCACGTGTCTTTGATCTCCGTTGCTAGCGGATAATCATCTATCTCCATGTGCGCTATCTTTTTAATAGTGAACGGCTTCTCTATTTCTTTCTTCACAGGTTCTTCGAGTGTCATATGCTAAATTCTTTTTCCATCGGTCGAGAATAAATAAGTTTCTTGATGAAGAAGATCTTTGGGCCATGGTTATCATATCAATTCCGGCTTGGATTTGATAATTGGAAAAATTATTATAACACTTGTCAATGATTTTTGCCAAGTGTTGTTGGTCTTCTTCTACTCTTTGAAAGGGCTTTTCAGAAAACATAGTCTGAAGATTCCAAATTTGATATGGTGATAAAATTTTTCTTTCTCGGCAATACCTATGAAACTACATATTTCTATATGAAAATAATAGACAAAATCATCTATATCAACAAAATTTGTTAATCTAGATTTTACTATAGCAGGAAAATCTTTTAATAAATGAAAAGAAAGATTTTATTTTATTATTTCTTTAACAAATCCCCATTCAATCTTTGGTTATATCAAATGGTTCGTGATTAAGCCTAAATTTGATAGTAGGAAATTGTTCTCCTATATCATTAGTAAAAACATAAGCTTGTAAAAATATTTTGAAAAAGTTTCTATAAATTGAGCTTCTTTGGTTGCAAATAGCTCTCTCTATTTTTGAAAATAATTCTTGTGGTAGAATTTGTCTACATTTATTATATAGACATATTCTAAACATTTTATTAATAATAGAATTTATTTGTTCCTTTATTAATAAAATATTGGAATATATCAAGAAGATTGTTTATCTCCTTAATATCTATATATTCGATTAGGATTTCATCCCAATCTCTGTATAAAGCGATTTAAATAATAAATCATGAGATTCATTTTCTTTAGTTGTTTTTCAACTAAAAATTGTGAAAAGCTGTGTAAGAGTTTTTACGAAATTTGCTCTTTGATCAGAAATATGGGTTTTCCATATTTTGTTTATAAAATTATAATATTCAGAGGTAATCACGGATTATAAAAATCTTTAATTTGAGGAATTTGTTGTTGTTTCAACAAATCTTACATTTGTTTTATAATTTCAAAGCATAAGCGGTTTGTGATGCGAATTTGGATCTTGAGACCAATTAGAAAATCTCACAGGTTGGTGATTGTGTTAGAATGATTGGTTTACCATTGGATATGGTACATAATATCCTTGATTAGGATAAAATGGTACTTGAGCAGGTATAGTAATAAATCCTTGTTTAGGACTTATTGTTTTCCCTTTGTTGGGTTTTTATGGATGAGTTGTCCATTCTCCAACTTTTCTAGAGGTTTTTACCTCTATCCATAAGGCACTGCTAAGAAATTCAGCAATCATTAGTACAAATAAATTTAGGATTTTCTACTAATGGGATTTCTATAGAAGTTTTTCTATAGATAACATAACTGATTTTTATCAATAGAAAATGGTAAATATTGATTTATAAAATTATTTCCCAATAAAATATCACCATTCATATTAGGAAAACATAATATTTTTGGAATTTTAAATCTAACATTATTTATGTAGATTGGTATATTTTTTGCTTTATAATAGATATTGGTTTTATTACCATCTACTCCATTAATTTTTATTGTCTTTTTACGGGTTTCCAATATTTTTACGGAATAGCATTCTTTTACAACTCTTTAGGTTGTAGCTCTGTATCTAATAAAGCATGTAAAGAATATTTTTATATTCATTATGCAATGTAATTTGAATATATTTATTGTTAATAATATCTTCTACTGAAAATTGTATATCTTCTATTCTAGTGTTTCTAGAATTTCTACTAGGTGTAGTAGGAAAAATAGGAATATGATTTGTTTTCATACCTATTGGTGTCGAAGTACTTATATTATCCTCCTCTTCTTGGGTTGAGAATTAGAGGTAAAACTAAATTATCATCTGTATTAGTAATCAGATTATTTTTAAAATATAACTTGTCACGGATGACATATATTCTATAGTACTTCTTGGTTTAGAAGTACTTGCATTATTAACCCTTTCTATCATCCAATCTTTTGGAATTGATAAATCTTTTAGATGTAATAGTTTTGGTTGTATTTCTGTAGTAAACTTATTAGGCTCAAAAAGCTCAATTATTTTATTATTGATTTCTTTTATTTCTACTTACTGTTTGTATTAGTATATTCATTAATAGAAGTCCGACTTATTGCTAGATCTTGACTAAATCACTAATATCGAATTTTTGTGCGAATTCTAAGACATAGACACTCTTCTATTAGAGGGTGCATTATAGAATAAAGTAATTTGGTTTAACTTTAAATCCTATAACTCTGTATGTAAATTAGATTGAATTCCTCCAATAAGTGCTTTTATTGGATTTTCAAATCTTTTATCTAATAATCTTTGCTATAATAGGAATATCATGACCTTTTCTAAATAAAGCTCTAATCGTTATCATAATTATTCCTAAATGTATGTATCTAACTTTGAGGATATTTTTCCTAATCCTTTTTATTTTATCCTTAGTGAATAAAGGGATTTACTGTTAATCCACCTTTAGTATCTTTAGCTTGTTGTGTTACCGCTAATTTTTCTATGTGTCTTTGTGACCATATTTTAAACTTAGATATTTTATAAATTTCTTCTTTAGAAATATGATTTTTAGTAATTTTATGTATTATTTCATCGAGAAAAGTGCATTTCTTCTCCGATTAAATTTCCTAATTTAATATCTGTTGTTGATTTTGGAATTTCTTCTAATTGATTATTAGAACTAGTTCCTAACATAGAAATATATTCATCTTGAGAATTAGTATCGAGAATGCATTTACGATATTAATTCATATACTATTCAGTAGGATTGATTTCCTCACTTAAACATACTTCTAAACGTAGCCTTACGAATCGACAAAATTGATGTAGTTGTTTCTACAATTTTCTTGCAATAATTCTTTGTTTGCATCATTGCTTACATCATTGATGACTTCTTGATGACTTCTTACATCATTGCTTGCATCATCTTCTATGGATGGTGATGGATTGTCACATCAATAATTAAATTTCTCCTTTTTGGATTTGTCTTTATCCTTCTTGGATATTTCTCGATTCATCTCCTCGATTTCGTCAAGGTGTAATGATTACGGTGAAGGAAGCTGGTGTATTCAGCTTTCCCACGTGTCTTTGATCTCGTTGCTAGCGGATAATCATCTATCTCCATATGCGCTATCTTTTTAATAGGTGAACAGCGTCTCTATTTCTTTCTTCACAGGTTCTTCGAGTGTCATATGCTAGAATTCTTTTTCCATCGGTCCGAATAAATAAGTTTCTTGATGAAGAAGATCTTTGGGCCATGGTTATCATATCAATTAAACTTGGATTTGATAATTGGAAAAATTATTATAACACTTGTCAATGATTTTTGCCAAGTGTTGTTGGTCTTCTTCTACTACTTGAAAGGGCTTTTCCGAAAACATAGTACGAAGATTCCAAATTTGATATGGTGATAAAATTTTTCTTTCTAAGCAATACCTATGAAACTACATATTTCTATATGAAAATAATAGACAAAATCATCTATATCAACAAAATTTGTTAATCTAGATTTTACTATAGCAGGAAAATCTTTTAATAAATGAAAAGAAAGATTTTGGACTGTTATTTCTTTAACAAATCCCCATTCAATCTTTGGTTATATCAAATGGTTCATGTGATTAAGCCTAAATTTGATAGTAGGAAATTGTTCTCCTATATCATTAGTAAAAACATAAGCTTGTAAAAAATATTTTGAAAAAGTTTCTATAAATTGAGCTTCTTTGGTTGCAAATAGCTCTCTCTATTTTTGAAAATAATTCTTGTGGTAGAATTTGTCTACATTTATTATATAGACATATTCTAAACATTTTATTAATAATAGAATTTGTTTGTTCCTTTATTAATAAAATATTGGAATATATCAAGAAGATTGTTTATCTCCTTAATATCTATATATTCGATTAGGATTTCATCCCAATCTCTGTATAAAGCAGATTTAAATAATAAATCATGAGATTCATTTTCTTTAGTTGTTTTTCAACTAAAAATTGTGAAAAGCTGTGTAAGAGTTTTTACGAAATTTGCTCTTTGATCGAGAAATATGGGTTTTCCATATTTTGTTTATAAAATTATAATATTCGAGAGGTAATCACGGATTATAAAAATCTTTAATTTGAGGAATTTGTTGTTGTTTCAACAAATCTTACATTTGTTTTATAATTTGACATAATTGGTTTGTGATGCGAATTTGGATCTTGAGACCAATTAGAAAATCTCACACAGGTTGGTGATTGTGTTCGAATGATTGGTTTACCATTGGATATGGTACATAATATCCTTGATTAGGATAAAATGGTACTTGAGCGGTATAGTAATAAATCCTTGTTTAGGACTTATTGTTTTCCCTTTGTTGGGTTTTTATGGAATGGTTGTCCATTCTCCAACTTTTCTAGAGGTTTTTACCTCTATCCATAAGCACTGCTAAGAAATTCAGCAATCATTAGTACAAATAAATTTAGGATTTTCTACTAATGGGATTTCTATAGAAGTTTTTCTATAGATAACATAAGCGATTTTTATCAATAGAAAATGGTAAATATTGATTTATAAAATTATTTCCCAATAAAATATCACCATTCATATTAGGAAAACATAATATTTTGGAATTTTAAATCTAACATTATTTATGTAGATTGGTATATTTTTGCTTTATAATAGATATTGGTTTTATTACCATCTACTCCATTAATTTTTATTGTCTTTTTCTGAGGTTTCCAATATTTTTACGGAATAGCATTCTTTTTACAACTCTTTGGTTGTAGCTCTGTATATAATAAAGCATGTAAAGAATATTTTTATATTCATTATGCAATGTAATTTGAATATATTTATTGTTAATAATATCTTTCTTTGAAAATTGTATATCTTCTATTCTAGTGTTTCTAGAATTTCTACTAGGTGTAGTAGGAAAAATAGGAATATGAATTTGTTTTCATACCTATTGGTGTCGAAGTACTTATATTATCCTCCTCTTCTTGGGTTGAGAATTAGAGAGGTAAAACTAAATTATCATCTGTATTAGTAATCAGATTATTTTTAAAATATAACTTGTCACGGATGACATATATTCTATAGTACTTACTTGGTTTAGAAGTACTTGCATTATTAACCCTTTCTATCATCCAATCTTTTGGAATTGATAAATCTTTTAGATGTAATAGTTTTGGTTGTATTTCTGTAGTAAACTTATTAGGCTCAAAAGCTCAATTATTTTATTATTGATTTCTTTTATTTCTATACTGCTTTGTATTAGTATATTCATTAATAGAAGTCCGACTTATTGCTAGATCTTGACTAAATCACTAATATCAGAATTTTTTGTGCGAATTCTAAGACATAGACACTCTTCTATTAGAAGTGCATTATAGAATAAAGTAATTTGGTTTAACTTTAAATCCTATAACTCCTGTATGTAAATTAGATTGAATTCCTCCAATAAGTGCTTTTATTGGATTTTCAAATCTTTTATCTAATAATCTTTGCTATAATAGGAATATCATGACCTTTTCTAAATAAAGCTCTAATCGTTATCATAATTATTCCTAAATGTATGTATCTAACTTTGAGGATATTTTTCCTAATCCTTTTTATTTTATCCTTAGTGAATAAAGGGATTTACTGTTAATCCACCTTTAGTATCTTTAGCATTGTGTTACAGCTAATTTTTCTATGTGTCTTTGTGACCATATTTTAAACTTAGATATTTTATAAATTTCTTCTTTAGAAATATGATTTTTAGTAATTTTATGTATTATTTCATCGAGAAAAGTCTGTTTCTTCTCCGATTAAATTTCCTAATTTAATATCTGTTGTTGATTTTGGAATTTCTTCTAATTGATTATTAGAACTAGTTCCTAACATAGAAATATATTCATCTTTGAATTAGTATCGAGAATGCATTTTACGATATTAATTCATATACTATTCAGTAGGATTGATTTCCTCACTTAAACATACTTCTAAATCTTGTTCTTCAAGATTTTTAATCATTTTCTAGCACTTTTTCCTTTGTTAGGACAATTTGTTGCTATATGACCTTCTTCATCACAAATGAAACATTTACAAATTTGTTTTTAGTATTAGAAGTTTTCTCTCTAACAAATTTTTCTTTTTATTATTATTATTATTATTACAGTATAATTTTTATTACTCGGTTTCCATCTAACTAATTTATATTTTTATGTTTTTATAGGTTTTAGGCGTATAGGATTACATCCAAACTCCCATTCATTTTCTAACATCTTGGTACAATATTTATGACTCAGTTTATTTTTGACTTGTTTAGTAGCCTTACTTTGTAGACAATGTAAAATTATTCTTTCTTTAGCAAAATTAATTCTATTACCTATAGTGTCTATATTTGCTATTTCTATTCACTGAATTTTGACTATGTTTATATATATAAGAAGTATATTTATTAATACATATCTCATCCCAAGGTGGTGGTAATTTATGAAAATATTGGTTTTCCAAAATTCTATACTATCATTTTTAACTTTTGATATTCATGAAGAAATTTTTAGAAAATTCTTCTAAATATCTTATATCACATAATTTTAATTTTGACAAGATATAAGCTGGATTGGCTATCTGATCTTTTTATTAGTATAACCACAAAATTCTGTTTTTAGAATTGAAGTTAACCCTTTTAGTAAATCTTTAGGAGTACTTATTTGATTAATAAGTTGACCTTTTTGTTCTTTTCCTTTCTCAGATTCTTCCCATAAATGCGAGAAATTGTAGAACATCTCCTTGAAATGTTCCTACAAAATAATTTAAAAACTTTTCTTTTGACCAAGTATTCTTTGTTGTTGTTTACAACAATAGTCATAGATTGTGCCCAATCATCTATGGTTTTTCATAGTGCGATAAAGGAATATTAGTTAAATCTAAATATATTCCTCCTTGAGCAACACTTCTTTTATTTAAATCATCTACCCTATATGGTATAGGTATAGGATGACTAGATTCACTGTGTTTTCAGATTTTATCTCATTAGTAGCTATATAATCTATTTGATTACCTATTATTCTAGTTGTGTTTTCAAACTTTTCATAATTTTTATTAATAGATCTCGGATAATCATCTGTTTGAAGATCTGAATCTATCTTTCTTTTACCATAAGGATCTTGTTTATCAATTTCCCTAGGTTTGGTATTTCATAATCATATGGATGCAGTTTGTTCGGTATCCATTGGTTGAGAAATTTCTATATTTTCATCCTCTTACATTTGAAGTTTTTCTTCATCGAATTATGACTAGTGACATTAATATCTACATTAGAATTATCAGAACTACTACTACCATACGTAGTATCATGATTTAACATATAGTGATAATTATATTTTGTAAATAGATCTTTATGTTTTTCATAAAGTTCTTCTATTAATTTTAAATATTCTACTTGTTCATTCTTATCTTTTGTTTTAGAAAATTGGTTTTTCAATGTTCTATTAAAGTTTTATAAGAGTCAAAATCATATTTTTCTTGTTTTTAACTTTTTCTCTTTTTGTTTTTCTTTTTAATATTATGATAGGTAGAAGATTCATCAGAAGACTCATCTTCATCAGATAAAGCTAATATTACATTACTATTACCATAATATAAAGGTCCTAAATCTAAATCCGATTCTATATTATTATTATTAATAACTTGATCTAATTTATTATTAACATCGATAAAAGTTCTTTAGACTTGTTATTCAAATCTAAATCGATTACTTCTCCCATATTATCTACTTTATCTTCTATTTTACTAACCTTAGTATATAATTTGTTAAAATATATAGATGTCATATCTATTAAACTATTGATACCTTTACTAAGAGCGAAATATTATTTTCATTCTTAGAGTCTATATGCATAGTATGATTACAAGTTTTATCTTTGTATAAACAATCCATTTGTTCCATGTTTTTATCTCTGGTACCTAAAAGCAAATGCATGTGTCTTAAGCGTCTTCACTCCAGCGCCTACAACGTCCCACTCGGACTAAGCGGCAACAAGAAGGCGAGAATCACAGATATATGGGTTTTAAGATAAAACCACAATAAAACAAGCGAGAATTGAAGATAAAAGATAGAAACTTACAATGATTACTACGATATTAGAACTCCAGAAATCGTTACTCAGGGGCTCTCTCGTACCAATTACGGGGGAGGGAGGATCTATGCACAAGCGGAAGGCTATTATAATATCGTAGATTTTATTTTACAAGAGAAGATAGTAGATAATTTACAAAGGAAGGATTTCTCTTGATATCTTGAGAGAAAGAGTATCAAGAGAATCACTAATTCTAAAAGCTATTTCTATTTTTCGATGCCTTGTTTAGGCTACAACAACTCCTATTTATAGTGTAAATTCTAAACTCTAATTTATTTACAATTGAAGTCATACGAGTATCACGATAAGGATGACTTTATTATTGGCTCGATAGTTGCTTCTCGTAGTATACGAATCGACAAAATTGATGTAGTTGTTTCTACAATTTTCTTGCAATAATTCTTTGTTTGCATCATTGCTTACATCATTGATGACTTCTTGATGACTTCTTACATCATTGCTTGCATCATCTTCTATGGATGGTGATGGATTGTCACATCAATAATTAAATTTCTCCTTTTTGGATTTGTCTTTATCCTTCTTGGATATTTCTCAGATTCATCTCCTCGATTTCATCAAGGTGTAATGATTACGGTGAAGGAAGCTGGTGTATTCGGCTTTCCCACGTGTCTTTGATCTCCGTTGCTAGCGGATAATCATCTATCTCCATATGCGCTATCTTTTTAATAATTTGAGCGACTTCTCTATTTCTTTCTTCACAGGTTCTTCGATTGTCATATGCTAAATTCTTTTTCCATCGGTCGAGAATAAATAAGTTTCTTGATGAAGAAGATCTTTGGGCCATGGTTATCATATCAATTCGGCTTGGATTTGATAATTGGAAAAATTATTATAACACTTGTCAATGATTTTTGCCAAGTGTTGTTGGTCTTCTACTCTCTTGAAAGGGCTTTTCCGAAAACATAGTCGAAGATTCCAAATTTGATATGGTGATAAAATTTTTCTTTCTCGGCAATACCTATGAAACTACATATTTCTATATGAAAATAATAGACAAAATCATCTATATCAACAAAATTTGTTAATCTAGATTTTACTATAGCAGGAAAATCTTTTAATAAATGAAAAGAAAGATTTTAATTTGTTATTTCTTTAACAAATCCCCATTCAATCTTTGGTTATATCAAATGGTTCATGATTAAGCCTAAATTTGATAGTAGGAAATTGTTCTCCTATATCATTAGTAAAAACATAAGCTTGTAAAAATATTTTGAAAAAGTTTCTATAAATTGAGCTTCTTTGGTTGCAAATAGCTCTCTCTATTTTTGAAAATAATTCTTGTGGTAGAATTTGTCTACATTTATTATATAGACATATTCTAAACATTTTATTAATAATAGAATTTGTTTGTTCCTTTATTAATAAAATATTGGAATATATCAAGAAGATTGTTTATCTCCTTAATATCTATATATTCGATTAGGATTTCATCCCAATCTCTGTATAAAGCAGATTTAAATAATAAATCATGAGATTCATTTTCTTTAGTTGTTTTTCAACTAAAAATTGTGAAAAGTGTGTAAGAGTTTTTTAAAATTTGCTCTTTGATCAGAAATATGGGTTTTCCATATTTTGTTTATAAAATTATAATATTCGAGAGGTAATCTGGATTATAAAAATCTTTAATTGAGGAATTTGTTGTTGTTTCAACAAATCTTACATTTGTTTTATAATTTGACATAAGCTGGTTTGTGATGCGAATTTGGATCTTGAGACCAATTAGAAAATCTCACAGGTTGGTGATTGTGTTCGAATGATTGGTTTACCATTGGATATGGTACATAATATCCTTGATTAGGATAAAATGGTACTTGGCGGTATAGTAATAAATCCTTGTTTAGGACTTATTGTTTTCCCTTTGTTGGGTTTTTTTATGGGCAGTTGTCCATTCTCCAACTTTTTCTAGAGGTTTTTACCTCTATCCATAAGACTTTGCTAAGAAATTCAGCAATCATTAGTACAAATAAATTTAGGATTTTCTACTAATGGGATTTCTATAGAAGTTTTTCTATAGATAACATAAGCTGATTTTTATCAATAGAAAATGGTAAATATTGATTTATAAAATTATTTCCCAATAAAATATCACCATTCATATTAGGAAAACATAATATTTTTGGAATTTTAAATCTAACATTATTTATGTAGATTGGTATATTTTTGCTTTATAATAGATATTGGTTTTATTACCATCTACTCCATTAATTTTTATTGTCTTTTTGAGGTTTCCAATATTTTTTTGGAATAGCATTCTTTTTACAACTCTTGGTTGTAGCTCTGTATCTAATAAAGCATGTAAAGAATATTTTTATATTCATTATGCAATGTAATTTGAATATATTTATTGTTAATAATATCTTCTCTTTGAAAATTGTATATCTTCTATTCTAGTGTTTCTAGAATTTCTACTAGGTGTAGTAGGAAAAATAGGAATATGATTTGTTTTCATACCTATTGGTGTCGAAGTACTTATATTATCCTCCTCTTCTTGGGTTGAGAATTAGAGGTAAAACTAAATTATCATCTGTATTAGTAATCAGATTATTTTTAAAATATAACTTGTCACGGATGACATATATTCTATAGTACTTCTTTGGTTTAGAAGTACTTGCATTATTAACCCTTTCTATCATCCAATCTTTTGGAATTGATAAATCTTTTAGATGTAATAATTTTGGTTGTATTTACTGTAGTAAACTTATTAGGCTCAAAAAGCTCAATTATTTTATTATTGATTTCTTTTATTTCTACTTATGCTTTGTATTAGTATATTCATTAATAGAAGTCGACTTATTGCTAGATCTTGACTAAATCACTAATATCAGAATTTTTATGCGAATTCTAAGACATAGACACTCTTCTATTAGAGAGTGCATTATAGAATAAAGTAATTTGGTTTAACTTTAAATCCTATAACTCCTGTATGTAAATTAGATTGAATTCCTCCAATAAGTGCTTTTATTGGATTTTCAAATCTTTTATCTAATAATCTTTGCTATAATAGGAATATCATGACCTTTTCTAAATAAAGCTCTAATCGTTATCATAATTATTCCTAAATGTATGTATCTAACTTTGAGGATATTTTTCCTAATCCTTTTTATTTTATCCTTAGTGAATAAAGGGATTTACTGTTAATCCACCTTTAGTATCTTTAGCATTTGTGTTACCGCTAATTTTTTCTATGTGTCTTTGTGACCATATTTTAAACTTAGATATTTTATAAATTTCTTCTTTAGAAATATGATTTTTAGTAATTTTATCTATTATTTCATCGAGAAAAGTCATTTCTTCTCGATTAAATTTCCTAATTTAATATCTGTTGTTGATTTTGGAATTTCTTCTAATTGATTATTAGAACTAGTTCTAACATAGAAATATATTCATCTTGAATTAGTATCGAGAATGCATTTACGATATTAATTCATATACTATTCAGTAGGATTGATTTCCTCACTTAAACATACTTCTAAATCTTGTTCTTCAAGATTTTTAATCATTTTCTAGCACTTTTTCCTTTGTTAGGACAATTTGTTGCTATATGACCTTCTTCATCACAAATGAAACATTTACAAATTTGTTTTTAGTATTAGAAGTTTTCTCCTAACAAATTTTTTTTTATTATTATTATTATTATTATTACGAGTATAATTTTTATTACTCGGTTTCCATCTAGCTAATTTATATTTTTATGTTTTTATAGGTTTTAGGGCGTATAGGATTACATCCAAACTCCCATTCATTTTCTAACATCTTGGTACAATATTTATGACTCGAGTTTATTTTTGACTTGTTTAGTAGCCTTACTTTGTAGACAATGTAAAATTATTCTTTCTTTAGCAAAATTAATTCTATTACCTATAGTGTCTATATTTGCTATTTCTATTCTGAATTTTGACTATGTTTATATATATAAGAAGTATATTTATTAATACATATCTCATCCCAAAGGTGGTGGTAATTTATGAAAATATTGGTTTTCCAAAATTCTATACTATCATTTTTAACTTTTGATATTCATGAAGAAATTTTTAGAAAATTCTTCTAAATATCTTATATCACATAATTTTAATTTTGACAAGATATAAGCTGGATTGGCTATCTGATCTTTTTATTAGTATAACCACAAAATTACATTTTTAGAATTGAAGTTAACCCTTTTAGTAAATCTTTAGGAGTACTTATTTGATTAATAAGTTGACCTTTTGTTCTTTTCCTTTCTCAGATTCTTCCCATAAATGCGAGAAATTGTAGAACATCTCCTTGAAATGTTCCTACAAAATAATTTAAAAACTTTTCTTTTGACCAAGTATTCTTTGTTGTTGTTTACAACAATAGTCATAGATTGTGCCCAATCATCTATGGTTTTTCATAGTCGATAAAGGAATATTAGTTAAATCTAAATATATTCCTCCTTGAGCAACACTTCTTTTATTTAAATCATCTACCCTATATGGTATAGGTATAGGATGACTAGATTCACCTGTGTTTTCAGATTTTATCTCATTAGTAGCTATATAATCTATTTGATTACCTATTATTCTAGTTGTGTTTTCAAACTTTTCATAATTTTTATTAATAGATCTCGGATAATCATACATTTGAAGATCTGAATCTATCTTTCTTTTACCATAAGGATCTTGTTTATCAATTTCCCTAGGTTTTGGTATTTCATAATCATATGGATCTGGTTGTTCAGTATCCATTGGTTCAGGAATTTCTATATTTTCATCCTCTTCTGTTGAAGTTTTTTCTTCATCAGAATTATGACTAGTGACATTAATATCTACATTAGAATTATCAGAACTACTACTACCTTCTGTAGTATCATGATTTAACATATAGTGATAATTATATTTTGTAAATAGATCTTTATGTTTTTCATAAAGTTCTTCTATTAATTTTAAATATTCTACTTGTTCATTCTTATCTTTTGTTTTAGAAAATTGGTTTTCAATGTTCTATTAAAGTTTTATAAGAGTCAAAATCATATTTTTCTTGTTTTTAACTTTTTCTCTTTTGTTTTTCTTTTTAATATTATGATCGTAGAAGATTCATCAGAAGACTCATCTTCATCCAGATAAAGCTAATATTACATTACTATTACCATAATATAAAAGGTCCTAAATCTAAATCCGATTCTATATTATTATTATTAATAACTTGATCTAATTTATTATTAACATCGATAAAAGTTCTTTAGACTTGTTATTCAAATCTAAATCAGTTACTTCTCCCATATTATCTACTTTATCTTCTATTTTACTAACCTTAGTATATAATTTGTTAAAATATATAAAAAGAGGAAAAGCTAGAATGGTTATTAATTATAAAAGATTAAATCAAAATACTATTTTTGATGGTTATTTTATTCAAGAAAAGAAGTTTTAATAAATCAAGCTAAACAAGCAAAATATTTTAGTAAATTTGGTTTGTAAATCGAGGATTACGGCAAATTATGCTATGAGAAGAATCTAAACCATTAATGACTTTTAGTGCTCTAATGGACATTATCAATGGAGAGTAATGCCATTTGGACTCTGTAATGCACCACAAGTCTTTCAAAGATGGATGGACTCTATATTTAAAAATATAAAAAATTACGTATCGTATATATAGATGATATTTTAATATTTTACGATACATTAGAAAATCATAGAAAACATCTAAATATTATATCTAGAGAATTCATAAAACATGGAATTATACTAAGTCCTAAGAAAATTGAATTAGAAAAAAGCTGAAATAGAATTCTTAGGATTAATATTATCTGTGATGGTCTTAAACTCCAAGATCACATTATAGTAAAAATAAAAAGAATTTCTGAAAATATTGTTGATAAGAAACAGCTTCAACAATTTTTAGGAATTGTTAATTATGGAAGAAATTTCTTTCCTAACTTATCTAAAAAATTAGATGAGTTATATGAAAAACTAAAAAGGAAAAACCTTTTGAATGGTCTAAAAAGAGATTCGAGATATTATAAAAAATATAAAATCTGAAATAAATTATATTCTAAAGTTTATTTACCTAAACCGGTGATAAATTAATTCTAAAGCAGATGCCTCGAGAAAAAAATTGGGGATGTGTTTTAAAAGCAAAAACAAATAATGAAGAATTAATTTGTGGATATAGTTAGGAAAATTTAAACCAAATGAAATAAATTATGCTATCTATGAAAAAGAATTATTAGCAATAAAAAAAGGAATAAAAAATTCTTAATATATTTGCTTTGAACATTTTATTATAAAAGCGATAATCAAGCGGTTAAACAATTTCTAACTAACAAAAGCTTAGAAAGCTGTACCTAGAAGAATCGGATGGTATAATGAATTATGCCAATTTAATTTTGAAGTTATTTATATTAAAGGAACTAATAATATGATTCTTTGATTTTCTTAGCTTGAGGCCTTATGGATAGAGGTAAAAAACCTCTAGAAAAAGTTGGAGAATGGACAATTTGTCATAAAAAACCCAACAAAGGGAAAACAATAAGTCCTAAACAAGGATTTATTACTATACTGCTCAAGTACCATTTTATCCTAATCAAGGATATTATGTACCATATCAATAGTAAACCAATCATTCGGAACACAATCACCAACCCAGGTGAGATTTTCTAATTGGTCTCAAGATCCAAATTCGGCATCACAAACCGAGTTATCTTTGAAATTATAAAACAAGCAGAAGATTTGTTGAAACAACAACAAATTCTGAAATTAAAGATTTTTATAATCGAGGATTACCTCTGGAATATTATAATTTTATAAACAAAATATGGAAAACCCATATTTACGATCAAGAAGCAAATTTGAGAAAAACTCTTACAGATTTTCACAATTTTTAGTTGAAAAAACAACTAAAGAAAATGAATCTCATGATTTATTATTTAAATCATTTTATCTGAGATTGGGATGAAATCCTAATCGAATATATAGATATTAAGGAGATAAACAATCTTCTTGATATATTCCAATATTTTATTAATAAAGGAACAAAGCAGTCCTATTATTAATAAAATGTTTAGAAATATGTCTATATAATAAATGTAGACAAATTCTACCACAAGAATTATTTTCAAAAATAGAGAGAGCTATTTGCAACAGCCAAGCTCAATTTATAGAAACTTTTTCAAAATATTTTTACAAGCTTATGTTTTTACTAATGATATAGGAGAACAATTTCCTACTATCAAATTTAGGCTTAATCACGAACCATTTGATATAACTTGAGTATTGAATGAGGATTTGTTAAAGAAATAACGAGTCCAAAATCTTTCTTTTCATTTATTAAAAGATTTTCTGCTATAGTAAAATCTAGATTAACAAATTTTGTTGATATAGATGATTTTGTCTATTATTTTCATATAGAAATATGTAGTTTCATAGGTATTCTTTGAGAAAGAAAAATTTTATCAGCCATATCAAATTTGGAATCTTCGTACTATGTTTTTGGAAAAGCCCTTTCGAGTAGTAGAAGAAGACCAACAACACTTGGCAAAAATCATTGACAAGTGTTATAATAATTTTCAATTATCAAATCCAAGCGGAATTGATATGATAACCATATTGACATCTTCTTCATCAAGAAACTTATTTATTACGGACCAGATGGAAAAAGAATTCTAGCATATGACCTTTGGAAGAACCCGGGAAGAAAGAAATAGAGAAGGCTGTTCGGCTATTAAAAAGATAGCGGACATGGAGATAGATGATTATCCGCTAGTAGCGGAGATCAAAGACACGTGGGAAAGCTGGAATACACGGTTCCTTCACGAGAATCATTACACCTTGATGAAATCGAGGAGATGAATCGAGAAATATCCAAGAAGGATAAAGACAAATCCAAAAAGGAGAAATTTAATTATTGGATGTGACAATCCATCACCATCCATAGAAGATGATGCAAGCAATGATGTAAGAAGTCATCAAGAAGTCATCAATGATGTAAGCAATGATGCAAGCGACAATTATTGCAAGAAAATTGTAGAAACAACTACATCAATTTTTGTGATTCGAGAAGGCTACGTAGAAGCAACTATCTCGAGCCAATAATAAAGTCATCCTTATCGAGGATCTTTGTGCGGACTTCAATTGTAAATAAATTAGAGTTTAGAATTTACACTATAAATAGGAGTTGTTGTAGCCTAAACAAGGCATCGAAAAATAGAAATAGCTTTTAGAATTAGTGATTCTCTTGGATACTCTTTCTCTCAAGATATCAAGAGAAATCCTTCCTTTGTAAATTATCTACTATCTTCTCTTTGTAAAATAAAATCTACGATATTATAATAGCCTTAGTTTGAGATCCCTCCCTCCCCACCTGGTATAACGATCAGGAGCCGTAATTGGGAGTTCTAATATCGTAGTAATCATTGTAAGTTTCTATCTTTTATCTTCAATTCTGTTTGTTTTATTGTGGTTTTATCTTAAAACCCATATATACGTGATTCTGTCTTCTTGTTGCCGTTTAGTCAAAGTGGGGCGTTGTAGGCGTTAGTGAAGACGTTTAAGACACCTGACGGTTTTAGGTACATGGAACAAATGGAGAGAAAGATAAAAACATGGAACAAATGGATTGTTTATACAAAGATAAAACTTGTAATCATACTATGCATATAGACTCTAAGAATGAAAATAATATTGGGAGGCTCTTAGTAAAGGTATCAATAGTTTAATAGATATGACATCTATATATTTTAACAAATTATATACTAAGGTTAGTAAAATAGAAGATAAAGTAGATAAATATGGGAGAAGTTGTAACAACCCAAACCAAAAGATAAGAAAGCAGTAAACATTTACGACCAAATCGAGTTATTTACGAGGTAAAACCTTGTGATCGCTTTTTGAAAAACATTTAATTTTCTATTGAAACCTCCTCGTTCGGTTGTCTTGTTAAGCTAACCTTAGATCAATTTGGGATTTTAATTAAGCCCAATTATTTTATCGGTTTCAAGTGTGCCGATGCACGATTAAACTTTTTCGTGTTTACCAAAAGAAAACATGTGATTTAATTTAATTTAATGATATAGTTTAAGTCGACATCAACATATAAAAAAAAAAACATAACTATAGTTTATGGAGGCCTTATTACAACCCAAAATAAAAATTAAACAACTTTAAAGTTACGTAAATTAAAATCCTTTGCATAGCGCTCGAGTCCCCCGTGCTCCTCAACCGCCATCTACGAGTCACTGAAAAATATTAAAGGAGAAGGTGAGTCACCAAGACTCGATATGTAACCCTTCCCCGGTTAATACAACATTTCATACACCACATATAACGATCAATTAAGCAAAGTATCAGTACCCAACCTAGCCAACCAAACACCTTTGTCTACCCCACGTGGTACCAAACCGCGGTGACCGCGATCACGATGTGTTACCAAAACAACGGTGGTGCCAAACCACGGTGACATATAGTCACGATGTGCTACCAAAGCAGCTTTGGTGTCGTAGACACAAATCGGGTGATGGGGCCAACCCATCGTGTGATACCAAATCAGCGGCGAGGCGATCCCATATCTCAAGTGGGGCCAACCCACGGTGGTGTTAACCACGGGGACAAGTCGCTATGAGGTACCAAACCTGCGGAGGTACCAAACCTGCGGTGACGTATAGTCACGGTGTGCTACCAAAGCAGCGGTGCTCGTCGTACACGAACTGCTGCCCCTCCACTCAATCAACCCACATAGTCATCGGTCACATATAGATTTATCATATGTATTATCACGACATGCTTCCCAAAAGCATAAAATAGCAATCATATGCACGGTACTTGCAGTTACCCCATATACCGTTATGGTATTCAAGCCATTGCTACATACATCAAGCTAGCAATCACATTACTTAGCATAATTAACAAGTTAAATGGTGTGTATGTACACACTGTCACCAACAAGGAGTCTAAATCGAGAAGAGAAGTCGGCCACACTCAAGTCTTTGCCCCTATATTCGGCCAACTCTCAAGGTTAGTGATATGGCCCATTCGGCCAAACCAAACAATTTAAAAGGGTCATACTTTGTGCGAATCCTTACCCAATAAGCAGTACTAGCCTTAGCGTCCGATTTGCGAATCGGTTTACAACCTTGGTTAATTAATAACACTAATAACCACGACCTTGGCTTTTAAACACCAATATAAGCCTTACCTATACTTACCGAGATCGAATTCTAGAGATCGGCTTTGAGTTGTTGCTTTACGTTCTGAGCACCTAGAGGAAATCGGTTACCACTTATTTAAAGGCCTTATAACCATTGCGAAATCGGCACTTCCCTTTATAGAAATCGACAGGATATAGAGAAGAAAACCATAAGTATTCGGCCAAACTCACCTTCACAATCGAGAGGAATCCAAAAGCCTCAATGCCAAAGAGGAAGTAGGGAAGAGGAGGTAGAGTTTGGCTAAAGATCGAGAAGAATGGGAGAGTGAATGTTAATAGGATTTTCGGCTTGAGAGAACTTGAAAGAGAATAGTAAAAGATGGGATGTAGGCTTTAGAAATTTTATGAAGTAAGTCACCAAGGCATTCGGCTTTGTGTAAGGTTGAGCAAACAAAGAAAATAGGGTGCTAGGTATGTGCTTTATATAGGATTGGCCCCCCCTTTCAAGCTTGCCGTCAACCTTGGCAACAAGGAGTCCAACCCCTAGCCAACTCCTCTTTACCAAGGGCCCCACTTTCGGCCATCACCTATTTTTGCTCCAAGCCACCCATTTAATTTAATTCAAATAATTTTGAATTAGCCACCTAATAATCCCTTTAAAATAAAAATATCCTTGATGCAATTATCATATCTCTTATATTATCAAAAGGTTTAAGCAAATTAAAACTAATTAAAATGCTTAAATTATCCTTTGATAATTACACCTAAAAAAGAGTTTGAAAGGGAGAAAAACTCTCCTTGTGCCGTCCAAATAAAACAAAAACAAAGGGGATTTCCAGTGACTCGAACACAAGCTCTCCCTTGCTCCTTGGTGGCGTCACATGTAGCTCTTAAGTGGGCTTCTTTTGCCACTTATCCAAGGCCTATTTTGTGTTAAAAATACCCACATTTATTCTTATAACACCACTTACCAAGGCTCCTTCTTTTTAAAAGTTAAGAACTAAAATTTTCTACCAAAATGAGACAACTCAAGGCCTTAATTTAAACTCTCTTATTCCATAAGTAATATCGATGGTTCATACATAAGAAAATAATGAAATTTCAAATAACCCCGTTTTTGGGATGTTCTGAGTTCTACCCCCTTAAAATAAATTTCGTCCTCGAAATTCCTTAACTAGAAAAGGTGGGGTATTCTTGCTGCCTCATTACATCCTCGGGTTCCCACGTAGCTTCCTCTATACCATGGTTCAGCCACGGCACCTTCACCAAGGGCAAGCGACTTCCCTCGTAGAACTTTCTCATCTCGGTCTAAGATCGAGGCGGCTCCTCTTCAAAAGATAAATCTGGATTCACTTGATTTACGCTCACGGCACAAGCGTCGAAAGGATCGGCCGATACCGTCTCGGCATTGACACGTGAAAGGCGTCATGAATCGACTTCGATTCGCGGCAACTCTAGGTGATAAGCCACTTTGGTCCTATTCGCTTACAGCGATATATGGCCCAATAAACCTTGGGCTTAACTTCCCTTTCAGTCCAAATCTCAACACCTTTTTCCAAGCGACACTTTTGGAAAGACCTTGTCTCCCCGGCATACTCCATTTCCTTGCGTTTGAGATCGGCATAAGACTTACGCCTATCGATGCTTCCTTGAGGCGAGACCGAATCACCTTGACCTTGTCTTAGTCTCGGTTACGATTCTGGACCCATAACTTGTCGTTCTCCCAACTCCAGTCCAACATGTAGGAGTACGGCACTTCGTCCATATAGGGCCTCGTATGGAGCCATTTGAATACTCGCTTGATAACTATTGTTATAAGCGAATTCCGTAATGGTAGGTACTCCTCCCAACTACCACTAAAATCCAAGACCACGACCCCTTAACATGTCTTCTAAAATCTGTATCACCCTTTCCATTGTCAGTCGATTTGTGGATGGAAGCCGTCTTGAAATCTAACAGTGTACCCAAAGCTTGATGCAAGCGCTTTCCAAAACCTTGGCGTGAATCGGGATCCCTATCGAGAGATAATCGACCTTGGCACGCCATGCAACCTTACTATTTCACCCACATCTGACTTTGCTAGCTTACGGGAGAGTAATCCATTCTCACCGGCATGAAGTGGTGACTTAGTTAAGCGATCCACAATTACCCAAAGCGCATCCTTCTTAGTGGGCGTGAGGGTAGCCCACTAACAAAATCCATGGTGATCCTCTCCCATTTCCATTGAGGATCTTTATCGGTTGAAGTAGTCCGATGGTGGTGATGTTCAGCCTTAACCTGCTTGACACGTCGGACACTTTCCTACCAACTCCGTTATCTCACGCTTCAACCCGGCCACCAAAAGCTGTTTCCGCAAATCTCCATACATTTTGCTTCCTCCGGAGTGCATAAGCGTATGGGCTGCTATGTGCATCTTGGAGAATTTTACGCCTTAAATCTGGATCCTTTGGCATCTGAGACTCGTCCTTGAAAACAAAGCGCTCCTTCACTAGTCGATTTGTACCCTTCCAAACCACCGTCTTGAACTTGTACCCTCTTGAACTCAAGCCTTCATCCACTAAGCTGCTTTCCCTTAATCTCCTCAATCCATATCGGCTTAACGAAGTTACGCCAAAAGACTCCCATCGTCATATAGACTTAGCAGAAGCGAACATCGCTCTTAAGTCCGTCACCACCTTCCGGCTCAATCGTCGGCTACTACATTAGCCTTACCGGATGGTATTCAATTGAACGATCGTAGTCCTTTAGTAGTTCAATCCATCGGCCGCTGTCTCGATTGAGATCATACGAGTCGGAAGATACCTCAAGCTTTTGTGATCGTGTAGACCATCGACTTCTCTCCATACGGGTAATGTCTCCATATCTTGAGCGAAGGCGACCCATTTGCTAACTCTAAGTCGTGAGTTGGGTAGTTAACCTCATGCGATCTTAATTGGCGGGATGCATAGGCTACTACCTTCCATCATCTGCATCAACACACATCCCAAGCGGTGTGAGATGCATCACAATAAGCTGTGAATAACTTTCTGCTTGGTGTACCAAAGCCGGAGCTTAGTCAAAATCTTCCTTAACTTATCAAAGCTTTCTTCTTTGCTTTTCCGTCCATACAAATGGGACACCCTTCCTTAGCAACTTAGTCCATGTATTTGCTATTAGAGAGAATCCTTCCACGAATCTCAGATAGTATCTGCTAAACCAGAAAAAACCGTATTTCAGCCACCGTCCTAGGTGGTTTCCACTCAATCTTGCCTCAATCTTGCGGGGTCTACTCTAATTCCTTGGTGACACTACATGACCTAAGAAAGCCACCTCCTTGACCAAAATTCACACTTACTGAATTTGGCATACAAGCTACTTCTCCTCAATACTTGCGAGAACTATACGTAGATGCTTGTCATGCTCCTCTTACGTCCTTGAATAAACCAATATGTCGTCTATGAATACCACGACGAAGCTGGTCCAAATCTTCTTTGGAATACTCTGTTCATCAAGTCCATGAATGCACGCGGCGCATTAGTCAACAAATGGCATTACCAAGAACTCAAAATGCCCATACAGGGAGTTCGAAATGCCGTTTTGTGAACATCGACCTCCTTTACCTTAAGTTGATGATAACGACCTAAGGTCTATCTTCGAGAACACCGAGGCACCCTTGGTTGATCGAACAAGTCGTCAATCGAGGCAGCGGATACTTGTTCTTGATCGTCAACTTATTTAGCGGCGGTAGTCGATGCACATCCGCATAGAAGCCGTCCTTCTTCTTCTGACAAACAACACGGCGCTCCCCACGGAGATATACTTGGTCGTATAAACCCCTATCCAGAGCTCACGAATTTGAGCCTTTAGCTCCACCAATTCCTTTGGTGCCATTTGGTATGGTGCTATGGACACAGTGCCGTTCGGTAGCAAGTCTATACCGAATTCGACTTCCGATCGGAGGCAAACCGGAAGTTCTTAGGAACACATCAAACAAATTCCCCAACCGTTCGGACCTTTTCAACTTCCAACTCCTTAGCTTCCAAAGCATAGATTTGAACCAAATCGCCTCACAACCCTTCTTGACCATCTTTTGAGCCTTTAAAGGCGGTCACTACGTTGGATAGATAATTCCTCCTATCTCCTATCATAACCACTTCATCACCTTCCGCCGTCTTAAGAACCATGCGCTTGGCGCGCGATCAACCTTGCTTGGTACTTAACCAACCAATCCATGCCAAGGATCAAATCGAACTCTCCAAATGGTAGTTCCATTAGATCGGCTACAAACACTACCCCTTGAAGTTCTAGAAGTGCGCCTCTATAGAGTTTATCTCACGACTACGGAGTGACCTAAAGGGGCTAACTACGGTCATCTCCCTAGAAGCGGTTTGAGTCTAGGTCCATAGTTCCTACCACATTACTAGCAATATGCGAGTGTGTCGAGCCCACATCAATCAATGCAACATAAGGAAAACCAAAAATTAAAAGCGTGCGGTTATGACATCCGGTGCGTCACCTTCTTCGCGACACCTTGCTGCATAGACTAAGCCGGTGCCTAGCCTCTGTGTTGCTGAACCTGCGCCTTGAGTTCCACGACCTCGGTTGGGACCGTTGTTTCCTCTACCATTACCACGACCCTCTGTGGTCCTACATTTCTATCTTGTGCAGTTACGCCCTTACGGCTGCTTCTTAGCTAGCTTTTGGGGACAATCTCGGCGCGATGCTCCAAGACCCACACTCAAAGCATCCTTTATCACCGGCCCAACAACCTCCCCAATGGGTCTTCCCACAGCGATTGCCTTGAGTCGGCCTCTCGATTAGCGGTTGTGGGCCTTCTTTGCTGATTGGGCCCGCCAGCCTAGCCTTTTACGAGTACTACCGCTTGATCCGGTGACCCAAAACTTCTCTTACGATTGTTCTTACTATAATTACGCCTCACGGCCTCCTTGATTCCCTCGGCTACCTTAGCCTTCTCCACTAGGGATGAGAACTCACGAACTTCTTTGTGGGGCAATCAGCAACCTTAAATCATCTCGGAGTCCATCCTCAAAGCGGACCACGGCGCTCATGTTCGATAGCCACTATGCCTCTCGCATACCTACTTAGCCTTAAAAATTCCGCCTCATATTAAACCACGGACTTAGTTCCTTGAACTAATCCCGGAAAAAAGCCTTTCTCTGTGGCGTCGGTGTAGCTAGTGCCCACATACTTTTTACGATGGCGGTTACGAAATACTCCCAAGTCAAATCATCGTTTGTAGCCCCATCTCGAACCGTAAGCCACCAGCGTCGCTTCATCCTTTAGGCGACACGCCCCTTCGACTTCTCTTCTTGATCGGTCAAGGTCATCCATGATCCTCTCGGTTGACTCTGCTTGATATTCATTGCCTTTGGGTGCCACTCGACACACCTCGGAATACCTCCGCTCGTTAGATCGGGTCGCTCGAGGGACGATTTAGAGCTCCAACATTTCCACCAGCCCGACCACCATCTCCAAGACTCGCAACACGACTTGCGATACCGGTCGCCACCGGTGCGCTCGGCTCCTCGGCTCTAAAAGTAGGAGGTGGTGGTGGCGGTGGTACCTCATTTTACGAGCCTTGTCGACTGCGGGTTGGACACGTCATCCTACCCCTACCACGTCCACGGCGTCCACGTCCTCTAGAACTCATTCTATCTCTGGCGCTTTTAATCGATTAAGAAAAATTTTATGCGTTAGCATTTGTTTCACTTTATTACTCATGAAGAAGTTTTATGGATGAGGTTTAATCGGAGATTCTTTCGAGCAACCAATGTTTGATTTCTATCCTAGTTCACACAAAGAAGTCCATGCATCCATTCCTTAATACTTTCCATACCTATTCACTCATCGGACATTTACGCCCATTTCTAACCCGAGGTATTTTCGTCTTTTTCCTCTGAGGGGTATTTTTCGTACTTTTCGGGGCCAAGATATTTTCTTGATGATTTCCAAAGCTAATTATTGAATGTTTTATAAAATAGTTGAAATTTTTAGGCAAAATCATTGAATCAATATTTTGAAAGTCGGGGGCATTTTGGTAATTTTACTCTAGGGGTATTTGGTAATTTTTCACAAGTCAAGTTTTCAGAAAACATGGTATACCTAGTGTTCTAGGGTTTAAGAGGGTTATTGGATACGTTTTTAAAACATTAGGGCTTATTATTCCCTTCTTTTTTGAAAATATGGTGATTCCCTTTTTTTGGGTTTTAATCATTGTGTTTAGCCTATGGCCAGAGCCCTCCTGGTCGGGGTGAACCAAAGCTACGCATACCAGAGCGGGAATTCAAGTGAAGAGGAGGTGGGTCACGCGGACCGCTTAAATACCAAGCTCTCCTTTGAACCTTTCTAGACATGCGTGCAGAGGTTACCACACTGCTTGAGCCTTACGAGTTAGGGTGAGCAGAAGCTACGCACCGGGTAGGATACTGCGAAGAGGAGGTGAGTCACGAGGGCTGCTTAAATACCAAACTCTTAGGATCAATCCTAGACATGCGTCTGGGGTTACCACACCCTACCTCATTGACTAAGTCATAGGTTGGTTTAGTTCTTTAAGTCTTATGCTTCGTTGTGTTTGAGTAATCTAACCCTAGGGTCCAAGTCCTATAAGTCTATCTCGTTCCATGCTTCCTACCCTTCTACAGAATATATTTCACACAAAGGTTTAGATGTACTTACAGGCGGATCGGTCAGGAGACTCGGGCCATCTTTGCTTAAAAACCGAGAAATCATACCATAAGGCCTACCAAAAACATTTTTGGGCCTTGGGCTACAGTAGAGCTTTGGTGGGCTCGATACCAGTCTGTAACAACCCAAACCCGGCCCAAACACTACGACCAAATCGAGTTATTACGAGGTAAAACCTTGTGATCGCTTTTTTGAAAAACATTTAATTTTCTATTGAAACCTCCTCGTTTGGTTGTCTTGTTAAGCTAACCTTAGATCCAATTTGGGATTTTAATTAAGCCCAATTATTTTATCGATTTCAAGTGTACCCGATGTAGCGCGATTAAACTTTTTCGTGTTTACCAAAAGAAAACATGTGATTTAATTTAATTTAATGATATAGTTTAAGTCGACATCCAACATAAAAAAAAAAACATAACTATAGTTTATGGAGGCCTTATTACAACCCAAAATAAAAATTAAACAACTTTAAAGTTACGTAAATTAAAATCCTTTGCATGGCGCCTCGAGTCCCACCGGCTCCTCAACCGCCATCTACGAGTCACTGAAAAATATTAAAGGAGAAGGTGAGTCACCAAGACTCGATATGTAACCCCTCCCCGGTTAATACAACATTTCATACACCACATATAACGATCAATTAAGCAAAGTATCAGTACCCAACCTAGCCAACCAAACACCTTTGTCTACCCCCGTGGTACCAAACCACTTTGGTGACGCATGATCACGATGTGTTACCAAAAAACTTTGGTGGTGCCAAACCACTTTGGTGACATATAGTCACGATGTGCTACCAAAGCAGCGGTGTCCGTAGACACAAATCGGGTGATGGGGCCAACCCATCGTGTGATACCAAATCAGCGGCGGGCGATCCCATATCTCAAGTGGGGCCAACCCACGGTGGTGTTAACCACGGGGACAAGTCGCTATGAGGTACCAAACCTCTGGAGGTACCAAACCTGCGGTGACGTATAGTCACGATTGTGCTACCAAAGCTGCGGTGCTGCTCGTCGGCACGAATACTGCCCCCTCCACTCAATCAACCCACATAGTCATCGGTCACATATAGATTTATCATATGTATTATCACGACATGCTTCCCAAAAGCATAAAATAGCAATCATATGCCACGGTACTTACAGTTACCCCATATACCGTTATGGTATTCAAGCCATTACTACATACATCAAGCTAGCAATCACATTACTTAGCATAATTAACAAGTTAAATGGTGTGTATGTACACACTGTCACCAACAAGGAGTCTAAATCCGAGAAGAGAAGTCGGCCACACTCAAGTCTTTGCCCCTATATTCGGCCAACTCTCAAGGTTAGTGATATGGCCCATTCGGCCAAACCAAACAATTTAAAAGGGTCATACTTTGTACCCGAATCTTACCCAATAAGCAGTACTAGCCTTAGCGTCCGATTTGCGAATCGGTTTACAACCTTGGTTAATTAATAACACTAATAACCACGACCTTGACTTTTAAACACCAATATAAGCCTTACCTATACTTACTTGCAGATCGAATTCTAGAGATCGGCTTTGAGTTTAGCGCTTTACGTTCACGAGCACCTAGAGAAATCGGTTACCACTTATTTAAAGGCCTTATAACCATTGCGAAATCGGCACTTCCTTTATAGAAATCGACGGGATATAGAAGAAAACCATAAGTATTGGCCAAACTCACCTTCACAATCGAGAGGAATCCAAAAGCCTCAATGCCAAGAGGAAGTAGGGAAGAGGAGGTAGAGTTTTGGCTAAAGATCAGGAAGAATGGGAGAGTGAATGTTAATAGGATTTTCGGCTTGAGAGAACTTGAAAGAGAATAGTAAAAGATGGGATGTAGGCTTGCCAGAAATTTTATGAAGTAAGTCACCAAGGCATTCGGCTTTGTGTAAGGTTGAGCAAAGCGAAAATAGGGTGCTAGGTATGTGCTTTATATAGGATTCGGCCCCCTTTCAAGCTTGCCGTCCAACCTTGGCAACAAGGAGTCAACCCCTAGCCAACTCCTCTTTACCAAGAGCCCCACTTTCGGCCATCACCTATTTTTGCTCCAAGCCACCCATTTAATTTAATTCAAATAATTTTGAATTAGCCACCTAATAATCCCTTTAAAATAAAAATATCCTTGATGCAATTATCATATCTCTTATATTATCAAAAAGGTTTAAGCAAATTAAAACTAATTAAAATGCTTAAATTATCCTTTGATAATTACACCTAAAAAAGAGTTTGAAGGGAGAAAAACTCTCCTTGTGCCGTCCAAATAAAACAAAAACAAAAGGGATTTCCAGTGACTCGAACACAAGCTCTCCCTTGCTCCTTGGTGGCGTCACATGTAGCTCTTAAGTGGGCTTCTTTTTGCCACTTATCCAAGGCCTATTTTGTGTTAAAAATACCCACATTTATTCTTATAACACCACTTACCAAGGCTCCCTTCTTTTTAAAAGTTAAGAACTAAAATTTTCTACCAAAATGAGACAACTCAAGGCCTTAATTTAAACTCTCTTATTCCATAAGTAATATCCCAGTAGTTCATACATAAGAAAATAATGAAATTTCAAATAACCCGTTTTGGGATGTTACTGAAATGCTTGATTTAGATTTGAATAACAAGTCTAAAGAACTTTTATCGAGATGTTAATAATAAATTAGATCAAGTTATTAATAATAATAATATAGAATCGGATTTAGATTTAGGACCTTTATATTATGGTAATAGTAATGTAATATTAGCTTTATCGGATGAAGATGAGTCTTGGATGAATCTTCTACGTATCATAATATTAAAAAGAAAAACAAAAAAGAAAAAGTTAAAAAACAAGAAAAATATGATTTTGACTCTTATAAAACTTTAATAGAACATTGGAAAAACCAATTTTCTAAAACAAAAGATAAGAATGAACAAGTAGAATATTTAAAATTAATAGAAGAACTTTATGAAAAACATAAAGATCTATTTACAAAATATAATTATCACTATATGTTAAATCATGATACTACTGAGAAGGTAGTAGTAGTTACGATAATTCTAATGTAGATATTAATGTCACTAGTCATAATTACGATGAAGAAAAACTTGTGAGAAGAGGATGAAAATATAGAAATTCCTGAACCAATGGATACTGAACAACCAGATCCATATGATTATGAAATACCGAAACCTAGGGAAATTGATAAACAAGATCCTTATGGTAAAAGAAAGATAGATTCAGATCTTCAAACAGATGATTATCTGAGATCTATTAATAAAAATTATGAAAAGTTTGAAAACACAACTAGAATAATAGGTAATCAAATAGATTATATAGCTACTAATGAGATAAAATCTGAAAACACAGGTGAATCTAGTCATCCTATACCTATACCATATAGGGTAGATGATTTAAATAAAAGAAGTGTTGCTCAAGGAGGAATATATTTAGATTTAACTAATATTCCTTTATCAGACTATGAAAAAACCATAGATGATTGGGCACAATCTATGACTATTGTTGTAAACAACAACAGTAATACTTGGTCAAAAGAAAAGTTTTTAAATTATTTTGTAGGAACATTTCAAGGAGATGTTCTACAATTTCTCAGACGATGGGAAGAATCGAGAAAGGAAAAGAACAAAAGGTCAACTTATTAATCAAATAAGTACTCCTAAAGATTTACTAAAAGGGTTAACTTCAATTCTAAAAGCAGAATTTTGTGGTTATACTAATAAAAAAGATCAGGATAGCCAATCCGGTTATATCTTGTCAAAATTAAAATTATGTGATATAAGATATTTAGAAGAATTTTCTAAAAAATTTCTTCATGAATATCAAAAGTTAAAAAATGATAGTATAGAATTTTGGAAAAACCAATATTTTCATAAATTACCACCACCTTGGGATGAGATATGTATTAATAAATATACTTCTTATATATATAAACATAGTCAAAATTCAGGAATAGAAATAGCAAATATAGACACTATAGGTAATAGAATTAATTTTGCTAAAGAAAGAATAATTTTACATTGTCTACAAAGTAAGGCGGCTAAACAAGTCAAAAAAAAAACTGAGTCATAAATATTGTACCAAGATGTTAGAAAATGAATGGGAGTTTGGATGTAATCCTATACGCCCTAAAACCTATAAAAAACATAAAAAATATAAATTAGCTAGATGGAAACCGAGTAATAAAAATTATACTCGTAATAATAATAATAATAATAAAAAGAAAAAATTTGTTAGGAGAAAAACTTCTAATACTAAAAAACAAATTTGTAAATGTTTCATTTGTGATGAAGAAGGTCATATAGCAACAAATTGTCCTAACAAAGGAAAAAGTGCTAGAAAAATGATTAAAAATCTTGAAGAACAAGATTTAGAAGTATGTTTAAGTGAGGAAATCAATCCTACTGAAATAGTATATGAATTAATATCAGAAACAGATTCGATACTAATTACGAAGATGAATATATTTCTATGTTAGGAACTAGTTCTAATAATCAATTAGAAGAAATTCCAAAATCTGAACAACGAGGATATTAAATTAGGAAATTTAATCGGAGAAAAAGCAGACTTTTACGATGAAATAATAGATAAAATTACTAAAAATCATATTTCTAAAGAAGAAATTTATAAAATATCTAAGTTTAAAATATGGTCACAAAGACACATAGAAAAAATTAAGCGGTAACACGATTAAGCTAAAGATACTAAAGGTGGATTAACGAAATCCCTTTATTCACTAAGGATAAAATAAAAGGATTAGGAAAAAATATCCTCGGGTTAGATACATACATTTAGGAATAATTATGATAACGATTAGAGCTTTATTTAGAAAAGGTCATGATATTCCTATTATAGCAGTATTATTAGATAAAAGATTTGAAAATCCAATAAAAGCACTTATTGGAGGAATTCAATCTAATTTACATACAGGAGTTATAGGATTTAAAGTTAAACCAAATTACTTTATCTCTATATGAGACCCTCTAATAGAAGAGTGTCTATGTCTTAGAATTGGACAAAAAATTACGATATTAGTGATTTAGTGAAGATCTAGCAATAAGTGGACTTCTATTAATGAATATACTAATACAGCAGAAGTAGAAATAAAAGAAATCAATAATAAAATAATTGAGCTTTTGAGCCTAATAAGTTTACTCTGAAATACAACCAAAACTATTACATCTAAAAGATTTATCAATTCCAAAAGATTGGATGATAGAAAGGGTTAATAATGCAAGTACTTCTAAACCAGTAAGTACTATAGAATATATGTCATCTGGTGACAAGTTATATTTTAAAAATAATCGATTACTAATACGGATGATAATTTAGTTTTACCCTCTAATTCTCAACCCGAAGAAGAGGAGGATAATATAAGTACTTCGACACCAATAGGTATGAAAACAGTTCATATTCCTATTTTTCCTACTACACCTAGTAGAAATTCTAGAAACACTAGAATAGAAGATATACAATTTTCAGTAGAAGATATTATTAACAATAAATATATTCAAATTACATTGCATAATGAATATAAAAAATATTCTTTACATGCTTTATTAGATACAGGAGCTACAACCGTTAGTTGTAAAAGAATGCTATTCCAGAAAAATATTGGAAACCTGTAAAAAAGACAATAAAAATTAATGGAGTAGATGGTAATAAAACCAATATCTATTATAAAGCAAAAAATATACCAATCTACATAAATAATGTTAGATTTAAAATTCCAAAAATATTATGTTTTCCTAATATGAATGGTGATATTTTATTGGGAAATAATTTTATAAATCAATATTTACCATTTTCTATTGATAAAAATCGGTTATGTTATCTATAGAAAAAACTTCTATAGAAATCCCATTAGTAGAAAATCCTAAATTTATTTGTACTAATGATTGCTGAATTTCTTAGCAGGCCTTATGGATAGAGGTAAAAAACCTCTAGAAAAAGTTGGAGAATGGATGTTGTCCATAAAAAACCCAACAAAGGGAAAACAATAAGTCCTAAACAAGGATTTATTACTATACCTGCTCAAGTACCATTTTATCCTAATCAAGGATATTATGTACCATATCAATGGTAAACCAATCATTGGAACACAATCACCAACCCCGGTGAGATTTTCTAATTGGTCTCAAGATCCAAATTCGGCATCACAAACCGGTTATCTTTGAAATTATAAAACAAAGAAGATTTGTTGAAACAACAACAAATTCACGAAATTAAAGATTTTTATAATCCGGGATTACCTCACGGAATATTATAATTTTATAAACAAAATATGGAAAACCCATATTTACGATCAAAAAGCAAATTTCAGAAAAACTCTTACACAGTTTTCACAATTTTTAGTTGAAAAAACAACTAAAGAAAATGAATCTCATGATTTATTATTTAAATCACATTTTATACAGAGATTGGGATGAAATCCTAATCGAATATATAGATATTAAGGAGATAAACAATCTTCTTGATATATTCCAATATTTTATTAATAAAGGAACAAGCAGTCCTATTATTAATAAAATGTTTAGAATATGTCTATATAATAAATGTAGACAAATTCTACCACAAGAATTATTTTCAAAAATAGAGAGAGCTATTTGCAACCAAAGCAAGCTCAATTTATAGAAACTTTTTCAAAATATTTTTACAAGCTTATGTTTTTACTAATGATATAGGAGAACAATTTCCTACTATCAAATTTAGGCTTAATCACGAACCATTTGATATAACCAGTATTGAATGGGGATTTGTTAAAGAAATAACAGATCCAAAATCTTTCTTTTCATTTATTAAAAGATTTTCTGCTATAGTAAAATCTAGATTAACAAATTTTGTTGATATAGATGATTTTGTCTATTATTTTCATATAGAAATATGTAGTTTCATAGGTATTCTTTGAGAAAGAAAAATTTTATCACCATATCAAATTTGGAATCTTCGTACTATGTTTTGGGAAAAGCCCTTTCAGTAGTAGAAGAAGACCAACAACACTTGGCAAAAATCATTGACAAGTGTTATAATAATTTTTCCAATTATCAAATCCAAGCCGGAATTGATATGATAACCATATTGACATCTTCTTCATCAAGAAACTTATTTATTACGGACCGATGGAAAAAGAATTCTAGCATATGACTTTGGAAGAACCCGGGAAGAAAGAAATAGAGAAGCCTACTCCTGTCCATGCTCTGTCTTACCGATTCTTTGACACCCTCGCCA
This sequence comes from Gossypium sturtianum, assembly GCA_025698515.1. Taxonomy (NCBI): domain Eukaryota; kingdom Viridiplantae; phylum Streptophyta; class Magnoliopsida; order Malvales; family Malvaceae; genus Gossypium; species Gossypium sturtianum. The sequence goes on from CM046951.1 coordinate 24,293,686, forward strand.
CCTTAGCCTTCTCAACTAAGACGACAAACTCGCGCTCTGGCGAGGAGCAATCAGCGACCTCAACTTCGTCTCGCAGACCATCCTCGAAAGCGAACACACCTCTCATGCTCGGTGGCTACAATGCCCACGGCATACCTACTCAACCAGGAACTCGGCCTCGTACTCATAGCATGGATTTACTCCCACTGAACAAGCCTCGAAGCGCCTTTATTTGGGAGTCGATGTAACTAGCCCCGATGTACTTCTTTTGATATGCGGCGGAAATAATCCCATGTCAAATCCTCCATTGCCACATTTGTCGGACCGTGAGCCACCAGCGATATGACTCATCCGGAGAAGCGTCACGATACCCGCCGGCTTCTCTTCGCATGCGTCAAGTCGGATCATCCATGATCCGCTCGGTTGCCTCGGCCAATATTCGGCGGCGGTGCTAGGAGCAACACCGGATACACCTCGGAAAAATTCGCCCCGTTAGCCCGAAGTCGCCAGAAGCCGATTTCCTAACTCTGCACCACCACCGCCCGGCTACCGCTTTCCAACACTCGCGGCATCGCGTTTGTGACGCTGCGTCGTCTCCGTCGATCTTGGAACTCACCACCTCCGGTGGTGGCGGGCCGAGTATCTCATTTTACGAACCTGCCCGGATCCTACGGGCTCGAAACCGTCATTCTACCCTACTACTCTACCACGAGTGTTACGACCACGTCCGCCTCGAGTGCTCATGTCAAATCTTTCTACGGATCGATTAAAGAGTTTTATGCATCGAGTGTTTATTCCACTTGTTTAAAAAGCAAGTCTTATGAATATTTAAAGAGGATTGTTCTCATAAGTTTCACAAAATCCTATCAGTTTCAATCTCTAAGGTAGCATACTATAGCTATTCATCGAATCATATCCAATCAAATCACAAGTAATAGTGCGAGGTACTTACAGGCGGCCCAGTGCAGGAGACTCGGTGCCATGCCTTTCAAAATCATATATTTCAAAACAAACACCTAAGCAGGCTTTTGAAACCATTTTGGGCCTCAGGCCCACAGTAGAAACCTTTGAACTTGGCTCGATACCACAAATGTAACACCCCAAACCCGGACGAGGACACCACGTCGAAACGGTATATTACGGGAAAAACGTTTCTAAGAAGTTGATTTTTCGTTTAAAAGTGGGGTGAAAACACCGTGTGCTTGAAAGCGATTTGAGTAGGCGTGTTTGAAAAACTTTTGATGTATTTAAAACCCGGAGATTTTGAAAACTCAGCTAGAATTTGTAGTTGAAACGAGTTTAAACCATATAAAACCTCATTAGTTACTTAATGATACATAAAACACTTTTGAACTTAGGTGAATTACAAGTTAGAATTGGAAACGGTTGAATTTGTTTGTCACAAAGACTTAATGTGATACGATGGTATAGTTAAAAACACGTCGCGTTATAATTTTGAAAGCATTATCTTTCCGGTTTTAGTAAAACTTATACCGGCTTATTTTGTTAAGGCATATTAAATCTAACTAAAACATCAACCAACTTAAAACATAACTTTAAAGGCCTTTTACAAACCAAGTGAAAAACCCAAATAAAAGTAAATAACTAAAGTACCCAAAATATAGAGTCGAGTAAAGACTTTATTCGACATGGCATAAGCACCTCGAGTCCATCCCGGCTCCAAGTCGCGCTCACGAGTCACTGAAATGTCAAAGGAGAGGGTGAGTCGAGTGACTCGAGTGTGTAAATCCCGCTCCCAAAGAATCAACATGCTAACACACATCATACATAGCAACATGATTAATGCAACCCGAACCTAACCATCCATATCGCCTCTTCTACCCGTGTGGTACCAAACCCTTTGGTGGTGCCAAACCACTGGTGACATACGAGTCACAATGTGCTACCCAAGCAACTGGTGTCCCAAAGACACAATATCCGTCAATGTGCTACCAAAGCAATTTGGTGTCCCAAAGACACGGTTGTGCTACCAAAGCACTGGTGACCGAAGTCACGAATCCAATGATGATGGGGCCAACCCATCGTGTGTTACCAAAACACTAGTGAGACGATCCCATATCTCAAGTGGGGCCAACCCACGGTGGTCAAACCACGGGGACAAGTCGCAATGAGGTGCCAAACCTGCGGTGTCCCAAAGACACAATGTGCTACCAAAGCTTTGGTGGACCGTAGTCACAAATGCGGTGATGGGGCCAACCCATCGTGTGTTACCAAAACACTTTGGCGTCAATCCCGTATAATCATCTGTGGGGCCAACCCAGCGTGGTGCTGAGCCAACTGGGACGAGGCCGGAGGTACCAAACCTCTGGAGGTGCCAAACCCTCTGGTGACCCAAAGTCACAAAGTGTGCTACCAAAGCAGCGGTGCTCGTCGGCACAAAATATCACTTCTCCCTCCTCTCGTATCACCCATCAACATGCCAAACTCATGTAATCATGAATGTCATGCTATCATGCATATCATACTATCATGCATATCATGCCAATATGTCTAATCTCATACCCCATGTCACATATCCATAACCATGATATCATACGGATCATCAATAACTCATAATAATATGCTTGACTTACGAGTCCCAACTCGTACCCATGAGGGTATCATATGATCACCTTGTTTCATTAGTCATTACGCAGGTTATTCACAATATTACTAAATATAAGTGTGTTAGTATACACACACGATAGCTACGAGTCTAAAGATCCCTACGAATCACTCACGAGTCCCTTGACTATCGGCTCCTAGAATCGGCCAAAAGTAAACCATTAGGCAACCACAATATTCGGCCAACATAGGGGTTAGGCACTAAGGCCATTCGGCCATAACCAAATGAACCACAAGGGTTAGCGTTGGACCCTTACCTTGCAAAAGTTTGGTTTCCTACCAAACCCGAACCAACTAATAGCCCCTTCTTTGATCACCAATCGGCTACACCTTAAGAGAGAATGGTTAATCCTTTGTCACCTTGACTTAATCAGATTTAAACGAATAAGCTGCGAATGATATCTTACCATCACTTACCTAATCGGTTCACAAAGAGAGAAGGCTCCACTGATTGCTTTCGATATCAAGACCCTAACACAAGATGATAACCAAAGGTTAACATCCTTCAAAGCCCGACCATAATCGGCCCTTAACCCAAAACATAACCAAATAAAGAACCAAAAGAGGAGATATGGCCATTCGGCCTTGCACTTACCAACACCCAACACCAAAATTCGGCCAAGAAACCACTAGGGGAGGAGAGATTCGCCAAGGCTTCAAAAGAAAAGGATTCGGTCTTTAGGTGTTCAACACCCTTGGGTTCGCTTAGTGAGAAAAGAATGAAAACAAGGGTGAGAAGGGATAGAGAAGCGGCACTAATATTTAGGAAAGAAGGAAATAAAAGATGAGTCAAAAATAAGAGAAAGCGGTGGAGGTGTTTGGAAGATGAGAGTTTTGGCTATCTAGGCTCAACCAAGAAGAAAATATGAGAAGAAGAGACTTTTTTTACTTTGGCTCAAACAATTGAAATAGAAGAAAGGGTTGAAAGATAGGATTTTGGCTATTAAGAAAAGTTGAAACAAAAATAATTTCGGCAACTAGGTGTTTGCACATTCGGTTTCAAAAGAAAGTGAAAGAGAATTCTTTAGGAATTCGATTTTGGTAAGACAAAAAGGAGAATTTGGCTTGCCTCCAAGTGACCGAAAATGCAAGGTTGCCTATGTGAATTTCGGCCACCAACTCTCCCTACCAAACCGTCCACTTCCCCCACTCCATACCCCACAAATTCGGCCAAGAATCCCCCCACTCACTCCCATTCACTCATTTGAAATGAGTGGACCAAGTCCCACTCCTAAATTCACTCCCTACCTTTCATTTGAAAGGTAAGACTTGGTCCAAGGTAGTGTTTGATTTGGCTTCTACCACTCCACCATGCCGTCAAAATGAGTGCCAAAAAGTGGCCACTCCGCAGCTCGAACACAAGGCCTCCACCTTGCTTTAGGCGTTACCCACTCCAAGCCTTAGTGGCGCCTACATTGCCACTCCACCAATTAATTTCTTGTGCTAACAAACTCCCAAAATAAATTTAAAAGCCCCAGCTTCCTCAGCTCCTAATGCCTTAGCTCAAAACCAAAATTTCCTAATTTTCTCGAGGCATACACCTAAGCTTTAATTAAGCCCCTAAAACATAAAAATAGCAACACTGACACACTACAAACATGCAATATCATGCGACCACAAAAGCGACCCCTAACAGGGATATTACAATATTTGCTATTTCTATTCCTGAATTTTGACTATGTTTATATATATAAGAAGTATATTTATTAATACATATCTCATCCCAAGGTGGTGGTAATTTATGAAAATATTGGTTTTTCCAAAATTCTATACTATCATTTTTAACTTTTGATATTCATGAAGAAATTTTTAGAAAATTCTTCTAAATATCTTATATCACATAATTTTAATTTTGACAAGATATAAGCTGGATTGGCTATCTGATCTTTTTATTAGTATAACCACAAAATTCTGTTTTTAGAATTGAAGTTAACCCTTTTAGTAAATCTTTAGGAGTACTTATTTGATTAATAAGTTGACCTTTTTGTTCTTTTCCTTTCTCGATTCTTCCCATCGTTCGAGAAATTGTAGAACATCTCCTTGAAATGTTCCTACAAAATAATTTAAAAACTTTTCTTTTGACCAAGTATTCTTTGTTGTTGTTTACAACAATAGTCATAGATTGTGCCCAATCATCTATGGTTTTTTCATAGTCTGATAAAGGAATATTAGTTAAATCTAAATATATTCCTCCTTGAGCAACACTTCTTTTATTTAAATCATCTACCCTATATGGTATAGGTATAGGATGACTAGATTCACTGTGTTTTTGATTTTATCTCATTAGTAGCTATATAATCTATTTGATTACCTATTATTCTAGTTGTGTTTTCAAACTTTTCATAATTTTTATTAATAGATCTCAGATAATCATCTGTTTGAAGATCTGAATCTATCTTTCTTTTACCATAAGGATCTTGTTTATCAATTTCCCTAGGTTTCGGTATTTCATAATCATATGGATCTGGTTGTTCAGTATCCATTGGTTGAGAATTTCTATATTTTCATCCTCTTACATTTGAAGTTTTTTCTTCATCGAATTATGACTAGTGACATTAATATCTACATTAGAATTATCGAACTACTACTACCTGCCTTACGTAGTATCATGATTTAACATATAGTGATAATTATATTTTGTAAATAGATCTTTATGTTTTTCATAAAGTTCTTCTATTAATTTTAAATATTCTACTTGTTCATTCTTATCTTTTGTTTTAGAAAATTGGTTTTCAATGTTCTATTAAAGTTTTATAAGAGTCAAAATCATATTTTTCTTGTTTTTAACTTTTTCTCTTTTTTTTTTTCTTTTTAATATTATGATACGTAGAAGATTCATCCGAAGACTCATCTTCATCCGATAAAGCTAATATTACATTACTATTACCATAATATAAAGGTCCTAAATCTAAATCCGATTCTATATTATTATTATTAATAACTTGATCTAATTTATTATTAACATCGATAAAAGTTCTTTAGACTTGTTATTCAAATCTAAATCGAGTTACTTCTCCCATATTATCTACTTTATCTTCTATTTTACTAACCTTAGTATATAATTTGTTAAAATATATAGATGTCATATCTATTAAACTATTGATACCTTTACTAAGAGCCGAAATATTATTTTCATTCTTAGAGTCTATATGCATAGTATGATTACAAGTTTTATCTTTGTATAAACAATCCATTTGTTCCATGTTTTTATCTCTCTGGTACCTAAAAAACCGTCGTCGTGTCTTAAGCGTCTTCACTCAGCGCCTACAACGTCCCACTCGGACTAAAGCGGCAACAAGAAGACAGAATCACGAGATATATGGGTTTTAAGATAAAACCACAATAAAACAAACAGAATTGAAGATAAAAGATAGAAACTTACAATGATTACTACGATATTAGAACTCCAGAAATCGTTACTCCGGGGCTCCTCTGATACCAATTACAGGGGGTGGGAGGGATCTATGCACAAACGGAAGGCTATTATAATATCGTAGATTTTATTTTACAAGAGAAGATAGTAGATAATTTACAAAGGAAGGATTTCTCTTGATATCTTGAGAGAAAGAGTATCCAAGAGAATCACTAATTCTAAAAGCTATTTCTATTTTTCGATGCCTTGTTTAGGCTACAACAACTCCTATTTATAGTGTAAATTCTAAACTCTAATTTATTTACAATTGAAGTCCATACGAGTATCACGATAAGGATGACTTTATTATTGGCTCGATAGTTGCTTCTACGTAGCCTTACGAATCGACAAAATTGATGTAGTTGTTTCTACAATTTTCTTGCAATAATTCTTTGTTTGCATCATTGCTTACATCATTGATGACTTCTTGATGACTTCTTACATCATTGCTTGCATCATCTTCTATGGATGGTGATGGATTGTCACATCCAATAATTAAATTTCTCCTTTTTGGATTTGTCTTTATCCTTCTTGGATATTTCTCGATTCATCTCCTCGATTTCATCAAGGTGTAATGATTACGGTGAAGGCTGGTGTATTCGGCTTTCCCACGTGTCTTTGATCTCCGTTGCTAGCGGATAATCATCTATCTCCATATGCGCTATCTTTTTAATAGTGAACGACTTCTCTATTTCTTTCTTCCTGGGTTCTTCGGTGTCATATGCTAAATTCTTTTCCATCGGTCCGAATAAATAAGTTTCTTGATGAAGAAGATCTTTGGGCCATGGTTATCATATCAATTAAGGCTTGGATTTGATAATTGGAAAAATTATTATAACACTTGTCAATGATTTTTGCCAAGTGTTGTTGGTCTTCTTCTACTACTGAAAGGGCTTTTCCCGAAAACATAGTACGAAGATTCCAAATTTGATATGGCTGATAAAATTTTTCTTTCTCAGCAATACCTATGAAACTACATATTTCTATATGAAAATAATAGACAAAATCATCTATATCAACAAAATTTGTTAATCTAGATTTTACTATTGTAACACCCTGGTTTAGGGGCTGTGCGTATTGGGTTTTAAATCAAGTGTTAGTGGGTTTTTGGGAGTGCTTGGTTGAGTTTTAGAGGCTCTAAGAATGTTGGGTTGAGAAGGGAAGGCTTTGGAAAATTTAGATTTTTAGGGTAAAAAGGAATTGGGCCTAGGAGAATTGAGCCCAATGGGCCTTAGGCGTAGTAGCGTTTAAATTTTTGGAGAACAAGAGACAGACTTAAATGCAAGTTGGACCTATTGGATAAGTGATTTTGGAAGGTTAGAAGGCTTCTATGAAGTCCGGGATCAAATATTAGCTTTGGGGAAATTTTGATTTTAGGTGGAAAAAACCCGGAAGTTGGCGGTGTAGGCCTTAAGAATAAAATGTGGGGAAAAATAACACAAGTAGAGTGTGTGGTGTAGTGGCAAAGTGACGCCACATAAGAGACAAGGGGGTGACGCATACAAGGGAAGGAAGGAGGTCCAAGGTTCAAGTCTTGGCTTTTGCATTTTGGTTTTTCTTTTACTTGGACCTCGAAATTTGGCTATAGTTTATATTTAGTTGCGCATGGTTTAAGACACAAGAGGAGCTTGTGGCTAAGTGGCTAGCAGCGTGGATTATGTTGCAAAGGAGCACAGGTTGAATCTCATGAGAAGCAAGGGAGTATTTATTTTACTTGGTGCGGGACGGGAAGAGTTTTGATTGAATTTAAACTCTCTTGTGAAGGGATCCCACATCGGAAAGATACAAAGAAGAAAGGTGAAGAGCTAGCTATATAAAGAGCATTCCAGGAGGAGGGTTGACACACCTTGGAAGGCGTTTGGGCACGAGAGTGGTCGGGGCGCGGATTAGCCCCGAGTCCTATCAGTGTGTAACTCTCTACTCTAGTTGTAGAGCGGCAAATGCCGAAAGCACCGGTCCGCGGCAATAGTAGCCACACGAGCGTGCGGCGCGCGTGTGGGGCTTCGGACGCGATAGTTGAGGCCATAAGTAGTATTCTTGTGGGTTGGGTCGCTTGGGCGCGATGGGCGGCGGGCCCAATGGGCCCGTGGGCCCTTATGAGTAAATTGTGCGATTGTGTAGTATATAGTGAACTAGACTAGGTGGAACTTATATACATGGCTAGATTTGTGCTAGGTGGGCCACACGAGCGTGTGGGCCCGAATGGGCCGGAATCGAGTTTTAGGCCCAATTGTCCGATCTGACCAGGAAATGGTATTTGAGTCGCTCGGGGTGACATTTGGGCCTTTGGGAAAGGCCATTGTAGGTGTAAAATTACGAAAATACCCTTGGTGGGTAAATCACCAAAATACCCTGAAGGGTATATTACGAAAAATACCCTTAGTGGGTAAATTACCAAAATATCCACGAAGGGTAAATTACCGATATGCCTTTGGTGGGTAAATTACGAAAATGCCCTTGGTGGGTAAATTACCGATATACCCTTGGTAGGTAAATTACGAAAATGCCCTTGGTAGGTAAAATTACGGTTATACCCTTAAAGGTTGATTAGCATGATTATGTTGTTTAGTTTTGGCCGATTGTGGGAAGGCTTGATCTCGCATATCTCGGGTTGTGGCTAGTGCTCGAAAAGTGTTAAGGAATGGGGGATCTAGTGCGTTAGATCTTGATCTACGGGATTTGATAGTCGCATTAGTAATCAGGTGTGTAAACTAACACACTATACTTAGTAATATTGTTATTAAACCTGTTTGCCTATTAAAATCATGTGCGAGTATGATGGATTATTGGATACCCAAGCGGGGTATGTGTGCGTATCCAGGGTAAGTTTAATTTATTACAAGTTCTATTATGGATACCTTGGGTATTATGATCCATGTTATGTATGCTTTGAGATGTAATGCTAGACATGTTGGCATGATATGCATGATTTGTATGATATGCATGGTTACATGAGTATGGTATGTTGATGGGTGATATGAGAGGAGGGAGCAGTGATATTTTGTCTTTGTGAGCACCGAGTGTTTTGGTAACACACTTTGTGACTTTGGGTCACCAGTGCTTTGGTAGCACATTTGTGTCTTTGGGACACAGAGGTTGGGCACCTCATTGCGACTTGTCCACGTGGTTAACACCACCGTGGGTTGGCCCCACATTGAGATATGGGATAAATACGCTAGTGATTGGGTATCACACGATGGGTTGGCCCCATCATTCGATTATTGTGACTACGGTCACCGGTGCTTTGGTAGCACATTTGTGTCTTTGGGACACCGGAGGTTGGGCACCTCATTGCGACTCGTCCACGTGGTTAACACCACCGTGGGTTGGCCCCACTTTTGAGATACGGGATTGTCGCCCGGTGATTTGGTATCACACGATGGGTTGGCCCCATCATTGGATTTGTGACTTCGGTCACCGGTGTTTTGGTAACACATTGTGACTATACGTCACCAAAGTGGTTTGGCACCACATTGATGATTATTGTGTCTTGAGGACACGGTGGTTTGGCACCACCGGTGGTTTGGTACCACGGGGTAGAAAAGGTGTATGGACGGTTAGGATTGGGTGCATATGATTGGGATGCATGATGATCATGATTATGTTTGTATGTGATATTTTGCTAATCCGGGAAAAAGGGTAGCACATCGAGTGCGGGTGACTCACCTTTTCCTTAACCATTTCGGGTAGTGCATAAAAATTTGGACCAGGGATCGGAGAGGACAAGGTGGCCCATGCCGAAGATGATGTTCAATTATTTCATGCTTGATTTTGATATAAGTACTTTATTTGAATTGTTGGGTTGTAATGAAGGCCATTTTATGTTTTTGGTATGGTTTATTTAAATTAAATTGCTACGTGAAAATGATTTATGGTTTGCAACCTATTTATTCAAATTGGATATTATAAACTAAAGTTTTAAAAATGAATGAGTTTAATAGCAAAGTTTTATTCCAAAGATTAACGATGTTTTATTTTAAATTAAGAAGATTTTCAACCCGTCTTTTCCGGTGACATAACCGATTCGGTCGTAGTGAATGGGCGGGTTTGGGGATGTTCTGATTTGGTATCGAGAGCCGGTTCAAAACTCGGCTTTGAGGGTTTTGGGCCCAAAAACGTTTCAAAATGGGCTTTTCAAAAATACGGGTTTTTTCTGAAACATTTTCAGTACTCGGCATGGCACTGTACCTCAGGCCGAAGTCCACGGTAAGTACCCTTACTATTGCTTGTGAGTTATTGATGTGATCGGATGATTGCAATAGTGGATTACTTTAGAATCTGAAACTTTGATTGCTCGAAAGAACGACTTCCGAAAAACTGTTCATAAAATTTGCTCGTGGATTAAGCGATTGGAACAAAATTTCTAATGCATAAAACTTTTAATCAGATTAAATCGCGACGCTAGATATGAGTTCTAGGGGCGTGGTGCGTACTTCTCGTGGACGTGGTAGAGGCGATTTTGGTATTTATTTATTTTGTTGCTCGTAAAGTATGTTAGCTCTTGGAGATCAGTGCTGTGATGATAGCGTAGTGGAGAGAATTGGGTGTTAGTTTAGACAAGTAATTTCGAGGACGAAATTATTTTAAGGAGGGTAGAATTGTAACACCCTGGTTTAGGGGCTGTGCGTATTGGGTTTTAAAATCAAGTGTAAGTGGGTTTTGGGAGTGCTTGGTTGAGTTTTAGAGGCTCTAAGAATGTTGGGTTGAGAAGGGAAGGCTTTGGAAAATTTAGATTTTTAGGGTAAAAAGGAATTGGGCCTAGGAGAATTGAGCCCAATGGGCCTTAGGCGTAGTAGCGTTTAAATTTTTGGAGAACAAGAGACCGACTTAAATGCAAGTTGGACCTATTGGATAAGTGATTTTGGAAGGTTAGAAGGCTTCTATGAAGTCCCGGGATCAAATATTAGCTTTGGGGAAATTTTGATTTTAGGTGGAAAAAACCCTGGAAGTTGGCAGGTAGGCCTTAAGAATAAAATGTGGGGAAAAATAACACAAGTAGAGTGTGTGGTGTAGTGGCAAAGTGACGCCACATAAGAGACAAGGGGGTGACGCATACAAGGGAAGGAAGGAGGTCCAAGGTTCAAGTCTTGGCTTTTGCATTTTGGTTTCTTTTACTTGGACCTCGAGAATTTGGCTATAGTTTATATTTAGTTGCGCATGGTTTAAGACACAAGAGGAGCTTGTGGCTAAGTGGCTAGCAGCGTGGATTATGTTGCAAGGGAGCACGGGTTCGAATCTCATGAGAAGCAAGGGAGTATTTATTTTTGCGAGTGCGGACGGGAAGAGTTTGATTGAATTTAAACTCTCATTGACGAAGGGATCCCACATCGGAAAGATACAAAGAAGAAAGGTGAAGAGCTAGCTATATAAAGAGCATTCCAGGAGGAGGGTTGACACACCTTGGAAGGCGTTTGGGCACAGGAGTGGTCGGAGCGCGGATTAGCCCGAGTCCTATCAGTGTGTAACTCTCTACTCTAGTTGTAGAGCGGCAAATGCCAAGAAATGCAAGTCACGGCAATAGTAGCCACACGAGCGTGCGAGCGCACGTGTGGGGCTTCGACGCGATAGTTGAGGCCATAAGTAGTATTCTTGTGGGTTGGGGCTGCTTGGGCCGCGATGGGCCGAAGCGGGCCCAATGGGCCCGTGGGCCCTTATGAGTAAATTGTGCGATTGTGTAGTATATAGTGAACTAGACTAGGTGGAACTTATATACATGGCTAGATTTGTGCTAGGTGGGCCACACGAGCGTGTGGGCCCGAATGGGCCGGAATCGAGTTTTAGGCCCAATTGTCCGATACGACCGGAAATGGTAGCTGAGTCGCTCGGGGTGACATTTGGGCCTTTGGGAAAGGCCATTGTAGGTGTAAAATTACGAAAATACCCTTGGTGGGTAAATCACCAAAATACCCCTGAAGGGTATATTACGAAAATACCCTTAGTGGGTAAATTACCAAAATATCCCTGAAGGGTAAATTACCGATATGCCTTTGGTGGGTAAATTACGAAAATGCCCTTGGTGGGTAAATTACCGATATACCCTTGGTAGGTAAATTACGAAAATGCCCTTGGTAGGTAAAATTACGGTTATACCCTTAAAGGTTGATTAGCATGATTATGTTGTTTAGTTTTGGCCGATTGTAGGGGAAGGCTTGATCTCGCATATCTCGGGTTGTGGCTAGTGCTCGAAAAGTGTTAAGGAATGGGGGATCTAGTGCGTTAGATCTTGATCTACAGGATTTGATAGTCGCATTAGTAATCAGGTGTGTAAACTAACACACTATACTTAGTAATATTGTTATTAAACCTGTTTGCCTATTAAAATCATGTGATTATGATGGATTATTGGATACCCAAGCGGGGTATGTGTGCGTATCAGGGTAAGTTTAATTTATTACAAGTTCTATTATGGATACCTTGGGTATTATGATCCATGTTATGTATGCTTTGAGATGTAATGCTAGACATGTTGGCATGATATGCATGATTTGTATGATATGCATGGTTACATGAGTATGGTATGTTGATGGGTGATATGAGAGAGAGGGCGGTGATATTTTGTGCTTGCGAGCACCAGTGTTTTGGTAACACACTTTGTGACTTTGGGTCACCGGTGCTTTGGTAGCACATTTGTGTCTTTGGGACACGGAGGTTGGGCACCTCATTGCGACTTGTCCCCGTGGTTAACACCACCGTGGGTTGGCCCCACATTGAGATATGGGATCGTGCGCTAGTGATTGGGTATCACACGATGGGTTGGCCCCATCATTCGATTATTGTGACTACGGTCACCCAGTGCTTTGGTAGCACATTTGTGTCTTTGGGACACCGGAGGTTGGGCACCTCATTGCGACTCGTCCCTGTGGTTAACACCACCGTGGGTTGGCCCCACTTTTGAGATCTGGGATTGTCGCCAAAGTGATTTGGTATCACACGATGGGTTGGCCCCATCATTGGATTTGTGACTTCGGTCACGGTGTTTTAGTAACACATTGTGACTATACGTCACCAAAGTGGTTTGGCACCACATTGATGATTATTGTGTCTTGAGGACACGGTGGTTTGGCACCACCAGTGGTTTGGTACCACACGGGGTAGAAAAGGTGTATGGACGGTTAGGATTGGGTGCATATGATTGGGATGCATGATGATCATGATTATGTTTGTATGTGATATTTTGCTAATCCGGGAAAAAGGGTAGCTGCGAGTCTGGGTGACTCACCTTTTTCCTTAACCATTTCAGGTAGTGCATAAAGCTGGACCGGGATCGGAGAGGACAAGGTGGCCCATGCCGAAGATGATGTTCAATTATTTCATGCTTGATTTTGATATAAGTACTTTATTTGAATTGTTGGGTTGTAATGAAGGCCATTTTATGTTTTTGGTATGGTTTATTTAAATTAAATTGCTACGTGAAAATGATTTATGGTTTGCAACCTATTTATTCAAATTGGATATTATAAACTAAAGTTTTAAAAATGAATGAGTTTAATAGCAAAGTTTTATTCCAAAGATTAACGATGTTTTATTTTAAATTAAGAAGATTTTCAACCGTCTTTTCCCGGTGACATAACCAGATTCGGTCGTAGTGAATGGGCCGGGTTTGGGGATGTTACAACTATAGCAGGAAAATCTTTTAATAAATGAAAAGAAAGATTTTGGACTGTTATTTCTTTAACAAATCCCCATTCAATACTGGTTATATCAAATGGTTCGTGATTAAGCCTAAATTTGATAGTAGGAAATTGTTCTCCTATATCATTAGTAAAAACATAAGCTTGTAAAAATATTTTGAAAAAGTTTCTATAAATTGAGCTTCTTTGGTTGCAAATAGCTCTCTCTATTTTTGAAAATAATTCTTGTGGTAGAATTTGTCTACATTTATTATATAGACATATTCTAAACATTTTATTAATAATAGGATTTGTTTGTTCCTTTATTAATAAAATATTGGAATATATCAAGAAGATTGTTTATCTCCTTAATATCTATATATTCGATTAGGATTTCATCCCAATCTCTGTATAAAACAGATTTAAATAATAAATCATGAGATTCATTTTCTTTAGTTGTTTTTTCAACTAAAAATTGTGAAAAACTGTGTAAGAGTTTTTTCGAAATTTGCTCTTTGATCAAAAATATGGGTTTTCCATATTTTGTTTATAAAATTATAATATTCAGAGGTAATCACGGATTATAAAAATCTTTAATTTCGAGGAATTTGTTGTTGTTTCAACAAATCTTCATTTGTTTTATAATTTCAAAGCATAAGCTGGTTTGTGATGCCGAATTTGGATCTTGAGACCAATTAGAAAATCTCACACAGGTTGGTGATTGTGTTCGAATGATTGGTTTACCATTGGATATGGTACATAATATCCTTGATTAGGATAAAATGGTACTTGAGCAGGTATAGTAATAAATCCTTGTTTAGGACTTATTGTTTTCCCTTTGTTGGGTTTTTATGAATGAGTTGTCCATTCTCCAACTTTTTCTAGAGGTTTTTACCTCTATCCATAAAACTGCTAAGAAATTCAGCAATCATTAGTACAAATAAATTTAGGATTTTCTACTAATGGGATTTCTATAGAAGTTTTTCTATAGATAACATAACTGATTTTTATCAATAGAAAATGGTAAATATTGATTTATAAAATTATTTCCCAATAAAATATCACCATTCATATTAGGAAAACATAATATTTTTGGAATTTTAAATCTAACATTATTTATGTAGATTGGTATATTTTTTGCTTTATAATAGATATTGGTTTTATTACCATCTACTCCATTAATTTTTATTGTCTTTTTTTACAGTTTCCAATATTTTTACGGAATAGCATTCTTTTACAACTCTTTGGTTGTAGCTCTGTATCTAATAAAGCATGTAAAGAATATTTTTATATTCATTATGCAATGTAATTTGAATATATTTATTGTTAATAATATCTTCTACTGAAAATTGTATATCTTCTATTCTAGTGTTTCTAGAATTTCTACTAGGTGTAGTAGGAAAAATAGGAATATGAACTGTTTTCATACCTATTGGTGTCGAAGTACTTATATTATCCTCCTCTTCTTGGGTTGAGAATTAGAGGGTAAAACTAAATTATCATCTGTATTAGTAATCGATTATTTTTAAAATATAACTTGTCACCGGATGACATATATTCTATAGTACTTACTGGTTTAGAAGTACTTGCATTATTAACCCTTTCTATCATCCAATCTTTTGGAATTGATAAATCTTTTAGATGTAATAGTTTTGGTTGTATTTCGTGTAGTAAACTTATTAGGCTCAAAAAGCTCAATTATTTTATTATTGATTTCTTTTATTTCTACTACTACTTTGTATTAGTATATTCATTAATAGAAGTCGACTTATTGCTAGATCTTCACTAAATCACTAATATCGAATTTTTGTCCGAATTCTAAGACATAGACACTCTTCTATTAGAGGGTCTGTTATAGAGATAAAGTAATTTGGTTTAACTTTAAATCCTATAACTCCTGTATGTAAATTAGATTGAATTCCTCCAATAAGTGCTTTTATTGGATTTTCAAATCTTTTATCTAATAATCTTTGCTATAATAGGAATATCATGACCTTTTCTAAATAAAGCTCTAATCATTATCATAATTATTCCTAAATGTATGTATCTAACTTTGAGGATATTTTTTTCCTAATCCTTTTATTTTATCCTTAGTGAATAAAGGGATTTCTGTTAATCCACCTTTAGTATCTTTAGCGATGTGTTACCGCTAATTTTTTCTATGTGTCTTTGTGACCATATTTTAAACTTAGATATTTTATAAATTTCTTCTTTAGAAATATGATTTTTAGTAATTTTATCTATTATTTCATCGAGAAAAGTCATTTCTTCTCCGATTAAATTTCCTAATTTAATATCCTGTTGTTCAGATTTTGGAATTTCTTCTAATTGATTATTAGAACTAGTTCCTAACATAGAAATATATTCATCTTCAGAATTAGTATCAGAATCTGTTTCTGATATTAATTCATATACTATTTCAGTAGGATTGATTTCCTCACTTAAACATACTTCTAAATCTTGTTCTTCAAGATTTTTAATCATTTTTCTAGCACTTTTTCCTTTGTTAGGACAATTTGTTGCTATATGACCTTCTTCATCACAAATGAAACATTTACAAATTTGTTTTTTAGTATTAGAAGTTTTTCTCCTAACAAATTTTTTTTTTTATTATTATTATTATTATTTACAGTATAATTTTTATTACTCGGTTTCCATCTAGCTAATTTATATTTTTTATGTTTTTTATAGGTTTTAGGGCGTATAGGATTACATCCAAACTCCCATTCATTTTCTAACATCTTGGTACAATATTTATGACTCAGTTTATTTTTGACTTGTTTAGCCGCCTTACTTTGTAGACAATGTAAAATTATTCTTTCTTTAGCAAAATTAATTCTATTACCTATAGTGTCTATATTTGCTATTTCTATTCCTGAATTTTGACTATGTTTATATATATAAGAAGTATATTTATTAATACATATCTCATCCCAAGGTGGTGGTAATTTATGAAAATATTGGTTTTTCCAAAATTCTATACTATCATTTTTAACTTTTGATATTCATGAAGAAATTTTTTAGAAAATTCTTCTAAATATCTTATATCACATAATTTTAATTTTGACAAGATATAACTGGATTGGCTATCCTGATCTTTTTTATTAGTATAACCACAAAATTCTGTTTTTAGAATTGAAGTTAACCCTTTTAGTAAATCTTTAGGAGTACTTATTTGATTAATAAGTTGACCTTTTTGTTCTTTTCCTTTCTCGATTCTTCCCATCGTTCGAGAAATTGTAGAACATCTCCTTGAAATGTTCCTACAAAATAATTTAAAAACTTTTCTTTTGACCAAGTATTCTTGTTGTTGTTTACAACAATAGTCATAGATTGTGCCCAATCATCTATGTTTTTTCATAGTCCGATAAAGGAATATTAGTTAAATCTAAATATATTCCTCCTTGAGCAACACTTCTTTTATTTAAATCATCTACCCTATATGGTATAGGTATAGGATGACTAGATTCACTGTGTGTTTTTGATTTTATCTCATTAGTAGCTATATAATCTATTTGATTACCTATTATTCTAGTTGTGTTTTCAAACTTTTCATAATTTTTATTAATAGATCTCGGATAATCATCTGTTTGAAGATCTGAATCTATCTTTCTTTTACCATAAGGATCTTGTTTATCAATTTCCCTAGGTTTGGTATTTCATAATCATATGGATGCGGTTGTTCGGTATCCATTGGTTCGAGAATTTCTATATTTTCATCCTCTTCATTTGAAGTTTTTCTTCATCGAATTATGACTAGTGACATTAATATCTACATTAGAATTATCAGAACTACTACTACCTTCTGTAGTATCATGATTTAACATATAGTGATAATTATATTTTGTAAATAGATCTTTATGTTTTTCATAAAGTTCTTCTATTAATTTTAAATATTCTACTTGTTCATTCTTATCTTTTGTTTTAGAAAATTGGTTTTCCAATGTTCTATTAAAGTTTTATAAGAGTCAAAATCATATTTTTCTTGTTTTTAACTTTTTCTCTTTTTGTTTTTCTTTTTTAATATTATGATACGTAGAAGATTCATCCGAAGACTCATCTTCATCCGATAAAGCTAATATTACATTACTATTACCATAATATAAAGGTCCTAAATCTAAATCCGATTCTATATTATTATTATTAATAACTTGATCTAATTTATTATTAACATCTGATAAAAGTTCTTTAGACTTGTTATTCAAATCTAAATCAGTTACTTCTCCCATATTATCTACTTTATCTTCTATTTTACTAACCTTAGTATATAATTTGTTAAAATATATAAAAAGAGGAAAAGCTAGAATGGTTATTAATTATAAAAGATTAAATCAAAATACTATTTTTGATGGTTATTTTATTCCAAGAAAAGAAGTTTTAATAAATCAAGCTAAACAAGCAAAATATTTTAGTAAATTTGACTGTAAATCAGGATTCTGGCAAATTATGCTAACAGAAGAATCTAAACCATTAACAGCTTTTAGTGCTCCTAATGGACATTATCAATGGAGAGTAATGCCATTTGGACTCTGTAATGCACCACAAGTCTTTCAAAGATGGATGGACTCTATATTTAAAAAATATAAAAAATTCTGTGTCGTATATATAGATGATATTTTAATATTTTCTGATACATTAGAAAATCATAGAAAACATCTAAATATTATATCTAGAGAATTCATAAAACATGGAATTATACTAAGTCCTAAGAAAATTGAATTAGAAAAAACTGAAATAGAATTCTTAGGATTAATATTATCTGCTGATGGTCTTAAACTCCAAGATCACATTATAGTAAAAATAAAAGAATTTCCTGAAAATATTGTTGATAAGAAACAGCTTCAACAATTTTTAGGAATTGTTAATTATGGAAGAAATTTCTTTCCTAACTTATCTAAAAAATTAGATGAGTTATATGAAAAACTAAAAAAGGAAAAACCTTTTGAATGGTCTAAAAGAGATTCAGATATTATAAAAAATATAAAATCTGAAATAAATTATATTCCTAAAGTTTATTTACCTAAACCGGGTGATAAATTAATTCTAGAAACAGATGCCTCGAGAAAAAATTGGGGATGTGTTTTAAAAGCAAAACAAATAATGAAGAATTAATTTGTGGATAATAATGCTTTGATGTGTCAGCTGGTAAGTTCCTTATGTCTGGAATATGTTTTGTTGTTTTGTTCGTTTTGGTGACTGTTTGTTTGGTTGCTCGTAAAATATTGGGACTTTGGGTATGAACTTAGAATCTGTGCCTAGAAGTATGTTAGCTCTTTAAGATCAGAGTCTTGTGTGATTTTTTCTGGGTAGTTTAGCCAAGTAATTTCGGGGACGAAATTATTTTAAGGAGGGTAGAATTGTAACACCTGGTTTAGGGGCTATATGAGTTGGGTATAATTCGTGTTCTAGCAGAGTTTTGGGTATGCTTAGATGTGTTTGAGAGGTGTTGGGAATGCTCGGATTAAAGGGGAGGACTTTGGAAAATTTTAGTTTTAAGTGCTAAAAGGAGCTTGGCTGATGTGGTCTTAATAGAAATTTTAGTGGGATTAAGGCACAAAAGATGGGCTGGTGGAGTGGCAAGGGAGACGCCACTAAGAGCTTGAAGAAGTGACGTCAGTGCAAGGGAAGGGGCGGTGTTCGAGTGCGGAGGTAGCATCTTGGGTTTGTTTTTGCGTCATGAGAGAGGGGAGATGTTGGATTCGGTTTGGGCGCTTAAAAGATGGAGAAGACTTGGTCTTTGCTTTTGAAATTCGGCTAGGTGGAGGTTTGACTCATTCAAACTTTTGAATGGATGTTGGGGAGGAATTGTAGGAGGAAATAATGGGATTTGAAGGGAGTTGAGTGTTTGGCGAATTTTGTTTCTTTTAGGGGAGCTTGGCGAATATTATAAATAGGGGAGGGTGCTCACCTTTTAGTTTTTCCCCACTTGATTTCTTAGAAAGTTTCTCCATTGTTCTCCCACTCTCCTAAACCGAAACCTCCATTTCTAGTTTTCCTTTTCTTTTCCTTAAAGACCTTAGCCGAACCACCCACTCTTGCATCCCTCTTCTTCCATTTTGACCAGAAAGTACACCCCACACTTTTCTTTCCCTCTTCTCAAACCTCCTTGGCCGAAACTACTATTCCCTCTCCTTGATTTTCTTGTTAGCCAGAATCCACACCACCTTTGTGCCGAATTTTCCTTCCCTCAATTTGGTAGTACTATTGGCCGAATGTTAGCATAGACCTCTTCGGGTTCCATAGCAATCGATTTTGGTAAGGCTTTGTTTTAATAAGCTATGTATTTAGTATTCGCTTTAACCTATGGTTTTGATGCCAAGGCCGGTTGTAGGGGAGGAGAGCCTAGCGCAGGAGATCTTTTCGGGATTCGCTTAGTCAGCTTTTGCAGAGGCATTAAGTAGCATTTCGGGTTTTGATTGGTTGTGCTAGAAGGTGCGTAATCATCGCACTATTTCTCGGTTTGCTTGCTAATTATTAAACATATGTATTATGTGTGGAAGCAGATTATAATGGCTTAAGTGATGAGAACTGGTGATGGTAAGATTATTTGTGATGTATTTATGTATGTATATATATATTTATATTCTTATGTGATATGATGACTTAACATGTAGCATCTACATATTTGCATGAGGTGGGGCTTGATTCGATGAAGGAGGAAGTGTACACAAGGTGTGCGTGGTCTAATGATAGCTCGGCTACATTAGCGCTTGATGGTTAGCTTGCTACCTCAAGGAGATGTTGGCTAGGTGCCCATCTCGCGGTTGATGGCTATGTGCATCACCGTGAGAGCAGATATTGAGGTTGAGATCATTTTGGTTGATCGGTGGCTCACCACGGCCTTGTGCGAGAGAGTTGCCAAGGTAATGTTTTGGATCACGAGGTGATCGGTGGTGGTTTATCCACGGCCTTAGGCAGGAGTCCGCTAAGGTTGGCGACTGGTTGGATAGTAGGTTGGGTTGAAGTGCATCTTTGCATGATTTGTTTTGAGGATTGTGTGGGTATGGGCCAAGCCCATACGTGTGGGAAATTTGTGTTGTGGTTATGCCTTCGAGTCCGTGGACTCACCCAATTATTTTCCTAACATTTCGGGTGATTCATGAGATGGGTAGGGATCGGAGAGGATACATGGTGGCCCATGCCAGAAGGAGATGTTTTTGGCTATATTAAATATTAAGTATTTCATTCAAATAATGGTTGTAATAAGGATTTATTTTATTATTTTGGTATCATTTTATTATTAACTCTATTATGGTTTGTTTAAATTGAAACACTATGTGAAGATGGTTATATTTTTATAACTTACTTATTCAAATATGGAATTATTAAACATGTGGCTATAATTTCAAAAGAACATGGTTTCCAAGAGCAAATAAATTTTTACTATTTTATTCTAAGTCTAAAATATTTTCACTAACATAACCAGATTCGGTCGTAGTGAATGGGCCGGGTTTGGGGATGTTACAGTTTTGGTATCGAGCCAGGTTCAAAACTCGGCTTTGAGGGTTTTGGGCCCAAAAACATTTTCAAAATGGGCTTTTCAAAATATGGGTTTTTTTTTAGGATATTCTGGCATGGCACCTGTACCTCCGACCCGAAGTCCACCAGGTAAGTACTTCGGACTTTCTTGAAGTGATTTGTTTGTATGACTTATTATGGGCTTAGTTTGGGCTCAGAATTAGAATACTAGGATCTGTTGGACCCTAGGAATAGTCTACTCAAACATATGCATAAAACTTAAGGCTACTAAACAAACTCGTGAAGTTAGTCGTCGAGTTAAGGTGTGGCAACCATCAGACGCATGTTTAGGAATGGTATTCAAGAAGAGCTTGGTATTTAAGCGGTCCTAGCGACTCACCTCCTCTTTACTTGAATCCTACAGTGCGTAGCTACGGTTCACCTTAACCAAGAGGACTTGTTCATAAAGCTAAACCGATTATTAAACCCGAAAGGGATTTGGCCTGATTGTTTTAAATTCCCTGTTTTAAAATTATCAACTTTACCCTTTTGGTCTATAAACCCTAAATCTAATTTTGAAGGACGTTTTTTTTATTTATAAAATTACCAAAATGCCCCTAGTGGCAAAATTACAAAAATACCCCTACATTGCAAAATTTCCGTATTACCCTCAACTTTTGATAAAATTAATTTTTTTTTTATTTCACAAGACACCAAAATCTCAGAATTTCAAATATTAAGATACTCTGGTTTATGGAAGTTTACGAAAATACCCCTGGTTGATAAAATTACCAAAATGCCATTGGTTTCTAAATTTTCAGATTTCTCTCGACTTTTACTAAAATATTCCTATTTTACTAAATATCAGAAAATTATATTTTGAGAAATGTTGTGATATTTTGATTTGGAGAATTTACGAAAATGCCCATGATTTCCAAAATTACAAAAATAACCCTGATTTCTGAAATTTGTGCGATACCTCTGGTTTGAAAAACAAAATTTTCAAGATGACCCCTGTGATTTTGTAAATTTTGAAATATCTTTAAGTTGGAAAACTATTTTTCAAAATTGACCCTGAGTTATTACCGATATACATCTTATAGGAAAATGACGAAATTACCCCTGGGTAGGGAATGAAACTTGATTGCTCGAAAGAACTACTCTTGGAAACTTCATTGCATAAAATTGCTCGTGGATAAAATAGTGAAACAAGAATTTCTAATGCATAAAAATTTCTAAACAGACTAAATCGAGGCGCTAGATATGAGTTCTAGGGGGCGTGGTCGCAATACTCGTGGGACGTGGTAGAGAGGCAGGATGTCGATGTCGAACCGGTTGGGTCACGCCATGGGTCGAGAGCGATGCACCGCCACCACCGTTGAGGTTGAACAGCAGGATCGATCGGAGGAGACGACGCAGTGTCACAAAGCGATGCTGCGAGTGCTCGAGCAGTGGCGAGGAGCCAATGTGGGCAATAGGACTCGGAAGTCGCGTGCCCGAAAGGCTTAGGCGAATGGAGCCGAGGTTTTCGAGGAGTGTCCGGGTAGCTCGAACGTGGCGTAGTAATCGGGTGGAGGCGCTTGAAAGGATTATGGATGATCTCGACTTGATTTGCGAGGAAAAGCTTAAAGGTGTTGTTTCGTTGCTATGGGATGAAGCCTACCAGTGGTGGCTCACGGTTAAGGAAAGTACCCCTGTGGATCGAGTGGACTGGGGCTACTTTAAGATCAAGTTCGAAGGGAAGTATGTCGGAGCAAGCTATGTGGATGCTTAGAGGAAGGCGTTCCTCAATCTGGTGCAAGGTAGCAAATCGATAGCGGAGTACGAAGCTGAGTTTCTGCATTTGAGCCGGTATGCTCGGGGAATCGTGGCAACTGATTATGAGAGATGCGTCAGATTTGAAGATGGGCTACGGGATGAGCTGCGGGTTTTGATTGCGCCGCAACGAGAAAGAGACTTCGCCGTTTTAGTGGAGAAAGCTCGGATAGCTGAGGAGGTCAAGAAGGCTGAGAGGCACAACAGAGAAAGAAACCGTGATAAGAGAAGTGTTGGGTCGCCAGAAGTGTTTGAAAGGGTTCAGAAAAGACCGAGAGTCGAGACTCCTGTTCGTATTGCTAAGCCACCACGGAAATCCGGATCGTCGGGTGTGCGCGAGTGACGGAAGGTATCATGTCGCGAGTCTTTGGAATCGAGTTCGAGAATGCTTCAGATGTAAGTCCAAGTCTCATCTGATTAAGGATTGTCCCCAGAATCCGAATGGGACTCGGACGGTAGGTCAAGGTTATGTGGAGCTGGGCAGAGGTGGTCAGCAAGCGGCAAGAGGTCGTGGTCCGAACCATGGAGGGAATGGTTCCAGCCGAGGTCGTGGAGCAGTAGACCGCGGTAATGGTGGCACTGAGGCAAGACAGCCAAGACTGGTTTATGCAGTCCGTCGGAGGGAGGATAATAATGCGCCTGATGTGTCAGCTGGTAAGTTCCTTATGTCTGGAATATGTTTTGTTGTTTTGTTCGTTTTGGTGACTGTTTGTTTGGTTGCTCGTAAAATATTGGGACTTTGGGTATGAACTTAGAATGCGTGCCTAGAAGTATGTTAGCTCTTTAAGATCGAGTCTTGCGCAGCGATTTTTCTGAGTAGTTTAGCCAAGTAATTTGGGGACGAAATTATTTTAAGGAGGGTAGAATTGTAACAACACCTGGTTTAGGGGCTATGCACGAGTTGGGTATAATTCGTGTTCTAGCAGGTTTTGGGTATGCTTAGATGTGTTTGAGAGGTGTTGGGAATGCTCGGATTAAAGGGGAGGACTTTGGAAAATTTTAGTTTTTAAGTGCTAAAAGGGGAGCTTGGCTGATGTGGTCTTAATAGAAATTTTAGTGGGATTAAGGCACAAAAGATGGGGTGGTGGAGTGGCAAGGAGACGCCACTAAGAGCTTGAAGAAGTGACATCTCGGAGTGCAAGGGAAGGGGCCGGTGTTCGAGTGCGGAGGTAGCATCTTGGGTTTGTTTTTGCGTCATGAGAGAGGGGGAGATGTTGGATTCGGTTTGGGCGCTTAAAAGATGGAGAAGACTTGGTCTTTGCTTTTGAAATTCGGCTAGGTGGAGGTTTGACTCATTCAAACTTTTTGAATGGATGTTGGGGAGGAATTGTAGGAGGAAATAATGGGATTTGAAGGGAGTTGAGTGTTTGGCGAATTTTGTTTCTTTTAGGGGAGCTTGGGCGAATATTATAAATAGGGGAGGGTGCTCACCTTTTAGTTTTTCCCCACTTGATTTCTTGCCGAAAGTTTCTCCATTGTTCTCCCACTCTCCTAAACCGAAACCTCCATTTCTAGTTTCCCTTTTTCTTTTCCTTAAAGACCCTTAGCCGAACCACCCACTCTTGCATCCCTCTTCTTCCATTTTGACCAGAAAGTACACCCCACACTTTTCTTTCCCTCTTCTCAAACCTCCTTGGCCGAAACTACTATTCCTCTCCTTGATTTTCTTGTTAGCCGAATCCACACCACCTTTGTGCCGAATTTTCCTTCCCTCAATTTGGTAGTACTATTAGCCGAATGTTAGCATAGACCTCTTCGGGTTCCATAGCAATCGATTTTGGTAAGGCTTTGTTTTAATAAGCTATGTATTTAGTATTCGCTTTAACCTATGGTTTTGATGCCAAGGCGGTTGTAGGGGAGGAGAGCCTAGCGCAGGAGATCTTTTCGGGATTCGTTTAGTCGCTTTGCAGAGGCATTAAGTAGCATTTCGGGTTTTGATTGGTTGTGCTAGAAGGTGCGTAATCATCGCACTATTTCTCGGTTTGCTTGCTAATTATTAAACATATGTATTATGTGTGGAAGCAGATTATAATGGCTTAAGTGATGAGAACCGGTGATGGTAAGATTATTTGTGATGTATTTATGTATGTATATATATATTTATATTCTTATGTGATATGATGACTTAACATGTAGCATCTACATATTTGCATGAGGTGGGGCTTGATTCGATGAAGGAGGAAGTGTACACAAGGTGTACGTGGTCTAATGATAGCTCCGCTACATTAGCGCTTGATGGTTAGCCGTGCTACCTCAAGGAGATGTTGGCTAGGTGCCCATCTCGCGGTTGATGGCTATGTGCATCACCGTGAGACGAGATATTGAGGTTGAGATCATTTTGGTTGATCGGTGGCTCGTACGACGACCTTGTGCAGAGTTGCCAAGGTAATGTTTTGGATCACGAGGTGATCGGTGGTTGTTTATCCACGGCCTTAGGCAGGGAGTCTGCTAAGGTTGGCGTACGGTTGGATAGTAGGTTGGGTTGAAGTGCATCTTTGCATGATTTGTTTTGAGGATTGTGTGGGTATGGGCCAAGCCCATACGTGTGGGAAATTTGTGTTGTGGTTATGCACCGAGTCCGTGGACTCACCCAATTATTTTCCTAACATTTCAGGTGATTCATGAGATGGACCGGGATCGGAGAGGATACATGGTGGCCCATGCAGAAGGAGATGTTTTTGGCTATATTAAATATTAAGTATTTCATTCAAATAATGGTTGTAATAAGGATTTATTTTATTATTTTGGTATCATTTTATTATTAACTCTATTATGGTTTGTTTAAATTGAAACACTATGTGAAGATGGTTATATTTTTATAACTTACTTATTCAAATATGGAATTATTAAACATGTGGCTATAATTTCAAAAGAACATGGTTTCCAAGAGCAAATAAATTTTTACTATTTTATTCTAAGTCTAAAATATTTTCACTAACATAACCAGATTCGGTCGTAGTGAATGGGCCGGGTTTGGGGATGTTACATATCCCTTCTCTAATATAGTTTTAATCTACTACTGTGTTAAAAAGGGCTATTGTTTCGATTGAAATTCATTATTTACAATAAGATTTATTTTTATTAAATATCTTTGGATAGAATCCTTAATGAGAACCATTATATATTCTTGTGTATTTCTTTCAGGATCGAGCTCAATTTCTGAAGAACTCTGGGATTTCAGGTTTAATGTTTGCATTTGTTTTTTCATTTCTTGTTGTTCATTTTTAAGCTAGGAAAGCTCCAATTTAATTTGTTTTATTTCCATTCGTAATTCAAAATTTGTACTTTTTCTGGGTTTTGTTTTTACATATTTATTAAATATTTTATCTCGTATATTGTCCATTTGTGTTTGACTAGGGATAATTTCTTTTTTCTGGTTTATCTTTTAATTAGGATTTTATTTTTAAAAGATATTTTCTTTAAGTTCTGGGTCTTGAATTTTATCAATAACTTCAATCATGAACTTTTGGTCTTTGATTAACATATTAATTGAAGGTTCATTTTCATCATAGGATTGGGATGTTGTATGTAATTCGTCTTTTTGTAATTCACCTAATTTAGCATTTATATCATTTTCAGATGAAGTTATTTCTAAAAGAATTTCATTAATTTTTTGTTTTATTTTTTCATTTAGATTTAAATTATTAATCTTTAGTTTAATCTTGCAATATTTTGAGATGTGTCATGGTTTTCCACATTTGTAAAAATTTATTATTTTATCTATTTTGTTTTCAGATTTTTGTGGTTTCTTTTCTTTTCTATATTTTCTATACATTGGCTTTTTATAATATTCTTAAATATTTTTTTCTCTTATTCTTTGGCTTTACAGAGGAACATATTTTTTTTAAAAAAAAAAGGTTTATTTATGATTTCGAATTGGTGACAAATTTTGTAATTTTAAGTTGTTTTTGTAATTTTAAATCTTGACAAAATTTTAATCCTTCATTTTGGGTGAAACTAATTAGTTCACCATTTGTAAGTTTTTCATATGGAATAATACTTTTGTAATTTTCTCTAATATAATTTCTAACTTTTTGTAACGCCCCAAAATTTCTAATTTCGTTATTGTGAAA
This sequence comes from Gossypium sturtianum, assembly GCA_025698515.1. NCBI lineage: Eukaryota > Viridiplantae > Streptophyta > Magnoliopsida > Malvales > Malvaceae > Gossypium > Gossypium sturtianum. Next base: position 24,320,658 of record CM046951.1, read on the forward strand.
ATATGACACAAATATCTGTCAGTTTTAGTGGTTATGTGTTCTGGGAGGTCCCAAGTTCAAGCCTTCGCTTGGGAAAATTTTGGTATTTTGAATGAATTAGGCCTTACTCTTGTTCAATAGGCTTTTATTTGATTGTTGGTAAAAATATATCAGAATGGGTCTGCTGGTCTGGTGGTTAAGCGGAGTGTTAGTGTGTAGGGGGTCATGTGTTCGAGCCCCTGCGCAAGCAGGGGAACTGTAACATCCTGAAAAGGGCCTATGCATTTTTGGTTTAATTGTACGAAATGACATATCTTATGTGTTATGAATATATTTTGAACACTTTTGGAAACCTGGAAATGTATGGAAATGTTAAGTTTAAAAGAGGAAAGTGAACATTTTTAGAACCTTGGAAATGTAAGGAAATGTCTTGTAAGGAAATGTCATGGAAATGTAAGGAAATGTCAAGTTTACAGAGCCGATCGAAAATTTTTGGAAACTTAGAAATGACCTAGAAATGACGAGTTTTAAGGTTTAAAAGGGGAAATTAAGGCAAGGTGGCCTTAAAAGAAAAAGTTTGTAAAATTTGACACACAAACAGGCTTGGAAAAGTGGTCTGAAGATGCCACTTAGGGCCTATGGAAATGGCGCCACATGCAAGGTGTTGGGCCTAAGTTCGAGTCACATGGGAAGCAAATAAAAGAAATTTTATTTTACTACAAGGAGCAGAGAGGTGGACGGCACATGGCTATAAATTAGGAGCTTTTATTATTTTATAAATAGTGGATAAATAAGGAATTTATTTATCATTATTTTCAAGAGATAATTGTTTGATTAAATTCTTTTAATTTGAATAAAGAAATAAAGAGGAAAATAAGGGAGAAGTGATGGCCAAGTAAGGGACTTTGAGTTTAATAATTTCGGCTAAGTAAGGGTAGTTGCTAAATTATCTTTTATTTTAAGTGATAATTAAAGGATAAAGTTATCAGATAGAGGAGTGGTGGCCAAGTAAGGGACTCCTTAGATGATAATTTCGGCTATAAAAGGAAGGAAGGAGGGCTACTCATCAATTTGTGCTTCCTCCTTTCTCTGCCGAATTCTTAGTGCTCTCTTCTCTTCTTTTCTTTCTTTTCTTTTGTCAAGTCGAGATTAAGTAATTGTTGGAACCTAGCCGAATATTTTCCTCTCCATTAGAAGCCATAGCTGAATCCTCCATCTTTATTCTTCCTTCTCTTTTCTTTCCAATCCATCAAAAGCCGAATCTTTGAGGGGCTTCAAGCATAGGTGCTGTCGATTTCTTCAAGAAAGGGTAAGAACAAGTTTTGATTTCTATTCTTTTCTTTTAGATTTGTCGAAATCTAGGACTAATCCCATCAATATTCTTATTTGCCGAATATGGAAGGACCTTTCGGGATTATCAGAGTAGTCGACTAAAAGGAGGAGTATTCGGGATTTCTAAGATTAAGGTAAGACATGTGAATATTCGGCCAAAGGCCTTGATTTATGTTTGATGATTAAGATTAAGTCTAACGTAAGGTTTTAGGGATTTTGACATTCCTAGTGAAATAAGGAACAGTTTCGGGATTTGTTGGTGTTCCAATCGGCAACAAGGTAAGAATACTAATCCTACTAGGATTTGGAGTTTTGGCCGAATGGCTTTTTATTAAGGTAATAAGTGATAAACCAATGTAGGAATTAAGGATATAGGCATTAGATTAAGCTTTTCGGGATCTCAAGGAAATTTTAAGCGAATCAGGTGTGTACCCCACACTAACTTTTAATAAGATTGATGGTAATATGTAAAATATGCATGTTTATAAGAATGTGGCTAAGGTACCATAATATGGTACAAAGTACTCAGGTACGTTTCCTACTCCTATTAGGATTATGAAATATGTTATTTATAACATGTGAAATTTTATAAGAATGAGAATTTAAGTATGATATGCATGATATGAATAATATGGGTCATTCGGGATATATGAAAAAGGGGAAGTGAATGTGATGACTACGGTCTCACTATCTGAATGTGGTGACTTTGGTCACATTATCTGAATGTGGTAACTTCGGTTACATTATCTGAATGTGGTGTCTCATGACACAATTATCTGGTGGCTATGCCACAAAATTTTATATGGGCGATGAGCACGTCATTCGCAATGATCGCCTTCGATGGTGTGTAGCGGATGGAGGGTTGACTTAGTAGTCCCACGGTGTGTGGATTTGGCAGTACGGGGTGTGTAGCGGATGGACAACTAGGTTTGGGTTTGGGAATGCATCATAACCTGTATTCTATGTTTTGAATGTGTAATATGTGATATGCCTGATTCTATTATGATTTAGTGTCGTGTACACATTGAGTCTGCTTTGACTCACCCCATTGGGAACATTTTTCAGGTGTGATGAACAGTGATGGGGGACGGCAGAACTTGTGGTGGCCATGCTCAACATGAAGTTTATATTTTTGAGGACTCTTGAATTTATTTTAGTACTTTGAATTATTTTGGGAATTATTTGATGTAATAAGGCCATAAGGCCATAGTTGAATTACTTTACACTTATTTTTATTTATTATGATTATGAATTTTATCTATTAAAATTTAATTAAAATTTCTTTTAAACTAAACCCTAAATATTTTGTCACTTAAGATAAAAGGGATTTCAATATAAAACGAACCTGTTTTCAACACAAGCCCAACCCAAAACAATATTTTTCTTAAAATCACACAAGTTTTCCTAAGAACAAAAGAATTTTGAACCGGTTTACTTGAGGAACATACCAAATCTGGTCAAAGCTAGTGGGCTGGGTTTGGGGTGCTTCAGTTTGGTATCAGAGCCTAGTTTTAAGCTCTCGGCCTGTGGGCTAAGGCCCAAAACGTTTTCAAATCGAGCCCAAATGAGTTTTATGAAAGTATTTTTGAAGATGAGCAGGTTTTCGGCATGGCACCTAAGTCTCGACCCGAGTCCACTGTAAGTACCCCTAACCATTTGTGTGATTATGTGGTTTATGTTATGAATTATGGAAGGGTAGAAGAGGAATGGAACGTAGAATAGCATGATAGGAACTTGAACCCTAGGACTAGTTTACTCAAACACAAACACATAAGACTTAATTCCATTAAACAAACCTATGACTAAGATGCCGAGTTAGGGTGTGGTAACCATTGTGCGCATGTCTCAGGATTGGATCCGGAAGAGCACTGGTACTTAAGCGATCCTAGTGACTCACCTCCTCTTCGCTGGAATCCTGCTGGTGCGTAGCTTCCGGTTCACCCTAACCAACAGAGGACTCGGTCATAGGCTAAACACAATGACTAAAACCCGAAAGGGAACTAGCCGTGTTTTTATAAACCCTAGTTTTAAAACTCTTAAAATTACCTTTTAATTTGTGAGAACTATTTTTACAAAATTCTTTCGAAAAAATTTTTGATTTATAAAATTACAAAAATACCCCTAGTGGTAAATTACAAAAATACCTTTGGTTTATGAAATTCCCAAAATACCCATAGTTCTTATCAAAATTTTCATTACTTTATAAAATGTTCAAAAACCCTAATTTTCAAATTATCAAAAATAACTTGATTTGGAGAAAAATTACGAAATTGCCCTTAACTCACAAAATTACCAAAATGACTACGATTTTCAAAATTTTTGCAACACCTCCGATTTGGAAAACAAAATAACCTTGAGAGATTTTGTAAATTTGAAATACCTTTAATTTGAAAAATATTTTTGAATTGACCCCGATTTATTACCAAAATACCTGTAGTAGGAAAATAACGAAATTACCCACAGGTAGGGAAATGGATGGAATGGCCATAAAAGTGTAGTGAATGATGTTGTGAATGAATGTGACTTCATGGAGAAATGAATGTGTCTCTCGCTTATGAATGTGAATGTGACTCCTCGAGTTAGAGTAGTGAACTTGAACTAGAAACTTTGGTTGATCGAAAGAACTACTTCGAACATCTCTTTTCATAAAAGCATTCGCGAATAATCGTGGAACAAAATTTACGATGCATAAAACTTTTTAATCAGTTAAATCGCGACGTTAGAAATGAGTTCTAGGGGACGTGAACTTAGAGACTGTGCCTAGAAAGTATGATGGTTCTATTAAGATCAGAGTGCGACATAAGCGTAGTCTTTGTGAGTTAAGATGTACGATTATTCGTTAATAAGTAATTTCGAGGATGAAATTATTTTTAAGGAGGGTAGAATCAGTAACATCCTAAAAAGGGCCTATGCATTTTTGGTTTAATTGTACGAAATGACATATCTTATGTGTTATAAATATATTTTGAACACTTTTGGAAACACGAAATGTATGGAAATGTTAAGTTTAAAAGAGGAAAGTGAACATTTTTAGAACCTTGGAAATGTAATGAAATGTCTTGTAAGGAAATGTCATGGAAATGTAAGGAAATGTCTTGGAAATGTAAGGAAATGTCATGGAAATGTAAGGAAATGTCAAGTTTACAGAGCCGATCGAAAATTTTTAGAAACTTAGAAATGACCTAGAAATGACGAGTTTTAAGGTTTAAAAGGGGAAATTAAGGCAAGGTGGCCTTAAAAGAAAAAGTTTGTAAAATTTGACACACAAACAGGCTTGGAAAAGTGGTCTGAAGATGCCACTTAGGGCCTATGGAAACGGCGCCACATGCAAGGTGTTGGGCCTAAGTTCGAGTCACATGGGAAGCAAATAAAAGAAATTTTATTTTGCTACAAGGAGCAGAGAGGTGGACGGCACATGGCTATAAATTAGGAGCTTTTATTATTTTATAAATAGTGGATAAATAAGGGATTTATTTATCATTATTTTCAAGAGATAATTGTTTGATTAAATTCTTTTAATTTGAATAAAGAAATAAAGAGAAAAATAAGGGAGAAGTGATGGCCAAGTAAGGGACTTTGAGTTTAATAATTTCGGCTAAGTAAGGATAGTTGCTGAATTATCTTTTATTTTAAGTGATAATTAAAGGATAAAGTTATCAGATAGAGGAGTGGTGGCCAAGTAAGGGACTCCTTAGATGATAATTTCGACTATAAAAGGAAGGAAGGAGGGCTACTCATAAATTTGTGCTTCCTCCTTTCTCTGCCGAATTCTTAGTGCTCTCTTCTCTTCTTTTCTTTCTTTTCTTTTGTCAAGTCGAGATTAAGTAATTGTTGGAACCTAGCCGAATATTTTCCTCTCCATTAGAAGCCATAGCCGAATCCTCCATCTTTATTCTTCCTTCTCTTTTCTTTCCAATCCATCAAAACCGAATCTTTGAGGGGCTTCAAGCATAGGTGCTGTCGATTTCTTCAAGAAAGGGTAAGAACAAGTTTTGATTTCTATTCTTTTCTTTTAGATTTTTCGAAATCTAGGACTAATCCCATCAATATTCTTATTTGCCGAATATGGAAGGACCTTTCGGGATTATCAGAGTAGTCGAATAAAAGGAGGAGTATTTGGGATTTCTAAGATTAAGGTAAGACATGTGAATATTCGGCCAAAGGCCTTGATTTATGTTTGATGATTAAGATTAAGTCTAACGTAAGGTTTTAGGGATTTTGACATTCCTAGTGAAATAAGGAACAGTTTCGGGATTTGTTGGTGTTCCAATCGGCAACAAGGTAAGAATACTAATCCTACTAGGATTTGGAGTTTTGGCCGAATGGCTTTTTATTAAGGTAATAAGTGATAAATCAATGTAGGAATTAAGGATCTAAGCATTAGATCAAGCTTTTCGGGATCTCAAGGAAATTTTAAGCGAATCAGGTGTGTACCCCACACTAACTTTTAATAAGATTGATGGTAATATGTAAAATATGCATGTTTATAAGAATGTGGCTAAGGTACCATAATATGGTACAAAGTACTCAGGTACATTTCCTACTCCTATTAGGATTATGAAATATGTTATTTATAACATGTGAAAATTTATAAGAATGAGAATTTAAGTATGATATGCATGATATGAATAATATGGGTCATTCGGGATATATGAAAAAGGGGAAGTGAATGTGATGACTACGGTCTCACTATCTGAATGTGGTGACTTTGGTCACATTATCTGAATGTGGTAACTTCGGTTACATTATCTGAATGTGGTGTCTCATGACACAATTATCACAGTGGCTATGCCACAAAATTTTATATGGGCGATGAGCACTTGATCTGCAGCTGCGCGCTTCGATGGTGTGTAGCGGATGGAGGGTTGACTTAGTAGTCCCCACGGTGTGACTGGCAGGTACGGGGGTGTGTAGCGGATGGACAACTAGGTTTGGGTTTGGGAATGCATCATAACCTGTATTCTATGTTTTGAATGTGTAATATGTGATATGCCTGATTCTATTATGATTTAGTGTCGTGTACACATTGAGTCTGTTTGACTCACCCCATTGGGGAACATTTTTCAGGTGATGAACAGTGATGGACCGGGACAGCGCAGAACTTGTGGTGGCCATGCTCAACATGAAGTTTATATTTTTGAGGACTCTTGAATTTATTTTAGTACTTTGAATTATTTTGGGAATTATTTGATGTAATAAGGCCATAAGGCCATAGTTGAATTACTTTACACTTATTTTTATTTATTATGATTATGAATTTTATCTATTAAAATTTAATTAAAATTTCTTTTAAACTAAACACTAAATATTTTGTCACTTAAGATAAAAGGGATTTCAATATAAAACGAACCTGTTTTCAACACAAGCCCAACCCAAAACAATATTTTTCTTAAAATCACACAAGTTTTCCTAAGAACAAAAGAATTTTGAACCGGTTTACTTGAGCAACATACCAAATCTGGTCAAAGCTCGTGGGCCGGGTTTGGGGTGTTTCAGGAACTAATTTTTGTTTGAGGCGTGTGGCGTGGTGGAGTTGAAATTAAACTGGACTGCTGAGTAGTTGTGTTTTAGTGGGTTAATAGGAAGTGTTTTTAGGAGATAATTTGTAACATTCGGGATTTAGGGGTTATGTGGTTAGTGCATAATTCAAGTGATAGTGGGCTTAGTATGTGTTTGGTTGTGTTTTAAGGGTTTGGAGAACCCTAGGATGTAGGAGAGTGGCTTGGAAAAATATGAGATTTTGAGTTTAGTAGGGGGAGTTAGGATAAGGAGGCCTTAAGGAAATTTGTAAGGGATCTTGGACATAAGATTGGGCTTGGTAAAGTGGCTTGGAGGCGCCACTTAGGGCCTTGGTGAATGACGCTTCAAGCAAGGGTGAAGGGCTCAGGTTCGAGTCATGAGGGCAGCATAAGGTGCTATTTTATTTTCTTTTTGCGTCAAGAAAGGGGGGAGTGATGGACGGCTTGTGGACTTGGAAAAGATGAGGATAAGACTTGTTTTATTCTTTTAAAATCCGGCTATAAGGTAAGGGATAAGTGTTGTTTAATTCAATTTATTTTGAATGAGTAGCATGGAGGAAAAATAGGAGAAAATTTTGAGTTTTTGGAGGGGGATGAGAAGTGGCCGGCCAAGGGACTCTTGGGTTGGCAAAATTCGATCATATGGAGGGGGGATAAGTGCCGAATTTTATTAGGAGTGTGTGCCGAATTTTAGTTGAAAGGTATCCATCTTTTTTTTCTTTCTCTTTTAGTGCCTTGCCGAATTTCTTCTCACTTTCTCTTCCTATTCTTTTTCTCTCAACCCCAATTCAAGTCTTTTTCTTGAATAGCCGAATGACTCTTTGTCATTTAGAACTTTAGTCGAAACTTTGATCACTTTGATCTATTTGCTTTCTTGGCCGAATTCACATCTCTTTCTCAAACTCTTTTCTTTTCTTAGCCAAATATCTCATCTTCATTTTGAGTCATAGCCGAATCTCAAAGGTGCCTATTCTCTCTTCTATTCCGCAAGTCTTTGAGGCTGAATCTTCTAGAGTGGTGCCTTTGGCTACTCTCTTGTAGTCTCTTCAAGCAGGCGCATAGTGGTAAGTAATCTCCTCTTTAAACCATCAGTTTTTGGTTCTCTCTTTTGGTGTGGCGAAATCAAGTGATCAGGCCTTGGTCTAAGGTTGGCCGAATGTTCTTTAAGGCCATAGTGATGTGGTCTTTTGTGTGTAGCTGGAGGAAGGAGGCATTAAAAAAGTCTCTCGGGATTTGAAGTGATCAAGGTAAGCAATGTAGTATTCGGCCAAGGGCCATTTTCCTAAGATATATGCTTAAAGTCGATTCTAATGTGGTTTCACTCAGGGATTTCGACAACTTCATGTAGCAGTGGTGATTTGGGATTTAGGCAAGCAAGGTAAGTGGTTGGTAATATTCGGCCATAGGCCATGTTATGGATATTTAAGTGTTAGCCGATTTTGACTATGGTTATTTAGGGGTAAATCGACGACAAGAGTAAGCAGAAGCTTTTCGGGATTTTGATTCATTTGGGTAAGGATGTTAAGTTGTGGTTTATTCGGTTAAGATCTCGTATAGTGGTGATTAACCGTTTTGATTCTGATTAAGTATTGTTGATGGAGGCGAATACCAGTCAAGGAGAGAAAGGGGTAGTCCCTATCCGAAGTTTAAGAAGAGATCGGTTTCGCTGCGTTCGGGATTGGCCACCAGTGTAGGGGGGGGCAGCAGAGCAGGAAAATAGGCAGATAGCTGTAGTTTCGTTTAGCGATAGCATCGGGATCGAGAGCGTAGTGCTTCAAGTGATAAGGTGTGTAGTTAGCCTACCGTTTTCCAGGATTTATGTGATACTTGCATGTGTTTATATGTGTTATATATGTGCTAATAAGTGCAGTGGCAATTATGAAATGAATGCCCTTAAGGGGGTATGTCGATAATCAGGTCAGTACCAAAACTGATGAAATGTGGTTATGAATGTGAATATGATTGAATGCATGAATAACATGTACATGCACTATTTTATTATGTCACTATTGTACGTTGCATGTGCATGGGATGGGATATGAATGTGAAAGAAGGACAGGGTGTACTTCGAGTACGTGGTTTGATGTTAGCCATGAGCTACATCGTGGATTGGCGCTGACTAAGGTCGTGTTGTGGATTACTTATGATTAAGTTCACGTGGATTGATGAGTGGCTCTGTGCCTCATCGTGGTTGATATCGGCTTAATGCCATATCGTGGTTGATGAGTAGCTATGTGCCTCATCGTGGTTTGATGTTAGCTACGAGCTACATCGTGGACGGCATTAATTGCCGAAATTGGTGTGTAGCGGTTGGAGGGTGATTTAGTAATCCCCTGGTGTGTGGTGGCTGGATACGGGGGTGTGTAGAGGATGGACCCTAGGTTTAGGTTGGGTGCATTTGCATAATTACATCGGATATGTGTATCTAATGGGATTACGGGCAAAGCCCAATATGTGAATGTGGAACAGTGTGGAAATGGGCCAAGCCCAATATGTGGAATCATGTGGTTAATTGCATTATGATCCGATATGTGGTATGGATAAGGGCCAAGCCCGAATTGTGATATTATGTGAATAAATTGCCTTGTTATCTGTTATGTGGGTTGATATGTGGTTTGATATGTGGGTGGAATTCAGTGGACTAATTGCACACTGAGTCCGTGTGACTCACCCAAATAATTATCAACATCGCAGGTGATACGTGATTCTTGGACCGGGTTGGAGAGGATACAAAGGTGGCCATGCAGAAGTTAATTTTGTTTGTTCCATGCAGAAGATGTTTTATTTAATTTTATGCACGTCATATGTTTCAGTATTTTGGATATTTATTTGATGTAATAAGGGCCACTTTAAGTAGTTGAAGTTTATTAATATGTTTTAGTTGGATTGCCGATTAAATTACTGTTTGGAAATGACTTTATTTTCAACAACTTACAATCTAAAATATATCTATATATTAAAGTTTTTAAATCCGGATATTATGTAACATCCAAATTTTTCTTGGCATTTTAAGTATATAATGTTTTACAAATGACAACAAATTTTCGTGTTTTCACTCGTAAGTTAAATCTTTTTCAAACGTTTTTCTCAGTGACATACCAGATCCGGTCAAGGCTTGTGGGCTGGGTTTGGGGTGTTACAATTTTCTTCTTATCAGTTTTCTATTTTCTTTTTTCCCAACAAATTTGCCGACGTTAGACTTTTGTTTCTCTATCGTTTCTTCTCTCTTCTAGTTCACTTTTGGTTTTTGTTCCCCTTTGGCTGAATCTTGTTTCTTCTCTTACCCCTCTCTTTTTGTTTCTGTATTTTTTGCAAGTCATCTCTTTGAGTGGAACTTTTAACTTCATCTATTTCGGTAAGTGGAATTTTTCCCCCTTAGTTATTGTATTTCGAGTAGGCAACTAACAAAGGGTTCGTTTTACTCTCGTTTAGGTGCTGTTCAAAGGTTTTAAGCGGATATTCCAGTGTGTGGAGACGACTGGTTATCGGATTCTTCGCGGTAAGTTTTTGAATCGTCGTTGGTTTAGTTTCTTGAGTTTTATGTTGGGGATATTTGGTTTGGTTGACGAATTAAGGGATATATTGGTCAAATATAGGTTTTTGAAGGCTCAGGTACTTTGCACAGCGAATCGATACCAAGTGTGTACCCAAAACGCAGAAAACGGGATTCGACGAAAAGCTGAAATTGCTTGCTCTCGAGAAATAAGAGAAAGAAGAGAAAATGATGCAAAAAATTGTAGAGAAAGGAAATAAGGGTGTTATAAACTTTGAAATCAACATTTTGCACTAACATAGTTTTTGATAGCAGCAGTAGTCTAAATTTGAAAAATCATCAAAATAGTGGGAATTGAGTTAGTGGTTGAATAAAATATGAAATTATATTTTATTGAGTCTAGTTTTTCATGGAAGAAACAATGTAAGCAACGGAATTTTAAATCATGAGATATAATAAATTTTGTGAGACAAGGTCAGAATGATTTCGGGTTCCCCTGTTCTGACTTAAGAAAATCATCAAAATTGTAAACAAAATAATTAGGGGCTTAATTTTATATGTGTAAATCCTTAATGAGTCTATTTTCAAGAGAAACAAACGGAAACATCATCTAAATTTCGTACTAAGAGATAAATAATTTTTAGTAAGGAACGGATGAAGTTGTCAAACAGCAGAATAGGGATAATTTTAAAGATTTTACTGTACTTATTTGATAAACTATAAATTCTGAAAATTTTAGGGTAGAAAGGTACTTGAGTCTAGTTTCAAAAATATCAAGCAGATCTTAATTTGGAATTTTGTAGCTCAAAATATATATAATTAAGTGATAATGACTCAAGTAGACAGCTTTGAATGAACATATAAGTAAATAGTGAAAACATATATGAGTATTGAGCTAGTATGGGTTACTTTAAAAATAGATCACATAGCCAAGGCCAATTTGGGCCAAGTAGGCCACACGGGCGTGTGGGCCCACACGGGCAGATCACATGGGCATGTGGGTCCATTTTTACCGAAATGTTTTTAAGGTTGCATGAGTTACCCAAGTCGACTGTGAACCTACGGTAGGGTCAGTAAATGCTACTTAGACCCCTAAATATGTGAAATTGACTAAATGATATCTGTACTGAGCATGTTAATATCTGAACTGAATATGTACTGAAATTGCATACTAGCATATCATCCATTGTATGTTGCATTGCATTGGGTTGGGGGTTGTTATTCGGAGGAAGTGTACTGAAAGGCTTTAAGCCTAATTTACTGGTAGCTCAACTGCAAACTACTATTTTGTGACGCATTCGGTACTACTTGGAGTGTAGGGATGGGTGGGTTGATTATATCCCCACATGGAGTGTAGGGTTGGACGGAGATGGTGTGTAGAGGCTGGTTGGGTAGGATTTTGCTACTGCATAATTGTTACTGCTACTGGTACTGTAATGGGCTAAGGCCCTACTGCATTTCTGACACTGTACTGAGGTGGGCTAAGGCCAACACTATCACTGATGCTGAAAAGGGCTTAGGCCCAAGACTGTTCAACAGTGCACTGTGAATACTGATTATTTGTTTGTTTCTGCGGGATTACACACTGAGTTTACGTAAACTCACCCTTTTTGTTTAATGTGCACAGGTAATCCCCAGACTTTGACGGATTTTTGCGACGGAAGTCTCAGCGGTGACCACAGTAATTTTTTCGACTTCATGGTTTTCAATTTACGAGTTATGATTTGTTTATTCTTGATTATTTGGGTTGTAATTTAAGGACCCTCCAGAACTTTGGTATTAAATTTGGGTTTTATTTATTTATTTTACTTAATGGATTTATACCTACTGGTCGTAGGAAATTCGGTTTTCAAAAAAAAGTTAAAGTATTTTCTAAACGCATGATCACCAAGATTGATTTATTAAAGCTTTCGCAACAAGGGATGTTTCAAAACAAATGTTTTAAATGAATAAAGATGACTTCCTAAGTTCTAACAAAGGTTTACTAAAGATAATAACATGGAATGTTTTCATCGTAACAATGAGGTTTCAGAAACACTATCATGTGACATTGCCAGATACGGCCATAACATCTAGGCCGGGTTTGGGGTGTTACATTTAGTGATATCAGAGCCAGGTTACAAAACTCGACTGTGGATAATGGGTTTTATAAAAAATGGGCTTTCGAAAAATTGATTGATTTCCAAATGATTTGAAATGTTTTTATTGAGTAAGTATTCTAAACTGTGATTTGTTTTAAACTGAAACTGTTATGGATAGTATATTCTGAAACTACTATAGGTAGTAAACTTACTGAAAACACTCTAGTTAGTGTATTGATCGTGTCCAAACTAACTATGACAACGAATAAGGCAAGCGCACCTATCATTCGGTAGTATAGCTATGACAAGACCGAAAATATCGTATCCTCAAGGACCAAGAGTACTAGTAGTTACTATCTTTTTATTATCTAGCCTAAGTATTAAGAGAATCGATGTTTAATTAACTAATTACTAAACTAAGGATGCTAAGACATAGAGAGTGAATTGGGAAAATACTTTTGGGAAAACCAGTTGATTAAGACAATACCCGAGGAAGAATCCACCAAGACTTCACTTGTTACCTAACTCTGAACCAGACGATTTATTCACTTGACTTGATCCGTAGGATTCCCTAATTTATATTATTATCCCTTTCGAGACTAATAATGTCTAACCCTAGGTTGATTAATTGAAACCTCTTTCTAATTAAAACCCCTAGTGTTGCATTAACTCGATCTATGGACTCCCATATTAGGTTTGACCCTAATCCGATAGATTTTTGTCATCCTATTTCTAGGGTTGCGATCAACTCCACTTAACTATGCTAGATCTACTCTTAAACAGGGACTTTTGCTCTACTGCCTAAGCACATCAATACTTGAATCAATATCCTGAAATTTTAAAACAAGAATTAAGAACACATAATTAAGAACAAATCAAGTATTTATCATACAGTTCAGAAAACAGTAACAAGATCCGTCTTAGGTTTCATCTCCCTTAGGTATTTAAGGGGTTTAGTTCATGATTATAAAGGAATACATCTCAGAAGAAAGTAAATAACAAAACATAAGAAAAAACCCTAAAACCCCCTTAAGGAAATCGAAGGGAAGATCTTCCGTATTGAGTGTGATTTCGGCTTCTAAGATGGATCAACTGGCTTTCTTAGAGTAATTCCCCATGTTCGGCCCTCTCTGGCCTTGCTCCTCTCGAACCCCCCTTTTAGGTCACACTTAGGGTGTTTCTATAGACTTCGAAATGTCTTTCTTCGCCCCTAAGTATCCTTTTCCGAGTAAAATTACAACGGGTCACGGCAGAGACACGCCCGTGGAGCACGCCCGTGTGAATCGAGTCCAGGCCGTGTTCAGGCCTGCTAAGGTGGCACGACTGTGTGGTGAACAACTAGGCCGTGTCGATTTCTTATTTTGGCCCATTTTCTTTGTTTTTGTCCCGTTTCTCGTTCTTTTCATCCTCCTATGCTCTCCTAAGCATAAAACATGAAATTGAAGGATTAGGAGCATCAAATTCCACAATTCAAAGGATTAATTCATCCAAAAGTATGCTAAATGTGGGATTAAAATATGTTACTTTTATGGTTTATCAAATACCCCCACACTTAAGCATTTGCTTGTCCTCAAGCAAAATTCACAACCCACAATTAAAATCGAATTTCCTCAATTCATAACCTTCATCAATAATGTTTCATCATAATTCATAGGTAATTCATACATTGATAATTTAACCAGAAGGTTCCTAAAGATTAAAACAATCAAAGTCCTAGTTTTTAAAGCACGAAAAACATAGGTGTTTCCCCTTACCTAAAGAATCACTTTTAATTCAAAATCAACAAGAATTGACATCCTCACTAAGGGTTCACTCAAATCACTCAAGGTGTTTAAGGTTCAAAAATAAGCACTCAAGAGTCAAACATGAAAAGTTAATCCCATAGGCTTGCATGAAAATCAAATCTCCACCTCTGTAAAATGATATGATACAGAAATCAAAAGGTCTTTAAAAGGGTTGTATCGGGGCTTGGGTTAAAGGTGTGGATAAAGGCTGAATTAGAGGGTTAGTATCGAGATGGAATTGAAAAATTACCTAACTAGAGAAATAAACTAATATTGAATAGTTATATTAAAATTTCATAACACGAGCTTCTTCTCAAGATGTGAAATTAACAGTTTAAGCTCAAATAACATAGAACTAATAATGAATATACTTCATTTTTTTAGAACAAATCAAGTACAATAATAATAAGATAGAATTTAACAACTGAAATAAAGAAAATAGTTAAGTAACTGATCAAATCAAATCTCGATATAGGGGTAGTTGTAACACCCTGATTTAGGGGTTATGCGCTTGGAGCATAACTCGAGCAGTTGGTAGGCTTATGGTCATGTTGGATAGATTTTTAGGGGTTTGGAGAACCCTAGAAGGCAAAGAATGCCTTAGAAAATTTTTGGATTTTTAGTGTAAAAAGGGGGAAGTGGGGTAGAAAGGCCTTAAAATAAAATTGTGGAGTTTAAGTCATAAGAAAGGCATTGGCAAAGTGGTGCCCGTGCGCCACTTAGGCGCTGGAGGAGGGTGAGGGCGCTGGTTCGAGTGGTAGAAGCGGCATTTTGGTGTTTTATTTTATATGCGGTTATGGGCTGGCGTAGGAAGGGTTTAAAAATTAAATGGTGTGGCTTATGGACATGAAAGGCAGGTGGGCGGAGTGGCTAAGGCGCTACTTGAGAAGGGGCTTTGTGCAGGTCGCGGGTTCGAGGGCTGGAAGAAACATTTTGGCATGTTTCATTTTATGCGGATATGGACTGTAGTATGAAAGGGTTTAAAATAAAATGCTGGGGGTTTCTAGCATAAAATCATCAGTGGCGAGTGGGCTGGGCGTTGGGGAAAGAGAGCAGATTTGGTCCTGTGTTCGAGCCAAGGAAGCTGCATTTTGGGAGTTTGAATTTTTATTTCTTTTTGGGCAGCAAATTGAGGTGTTGGACGGCTAGAAGACTCTTTTTGGAAGAGGATAATATGTTTTTTTTTATTATTTATTATTTATTAATTAGATTAAGTGGAATTATTATTATTTATTTTTATTAAATAATAATGGGATAATATGGGCATTTTTTTTTGGAGGATGATATGAGTTTTTTTAGGAGATAATCAAGGATATTATGAAGATTAAAAGAATTATTATTGGATTATTAGTGAAGTGTTTAAGTGGAATTAAATTAGTGAGGTGTTGGCCAAATTTTGGAGACTTCAAGGGGGGTTGGCCGAATGCTATAAATAGGGGAGGGTAGAGTGCTAGTTGTTCATCAAGTCTTTTGCCTCTCCCTCTTGGTGTGCCGATTTCTCCTTTGGCCTTGTAGCCAAGTATTTCTTTTATTTTCTTTTAGCCCTTGATAGCCGAAATCCTTAGCCCTCCATCACTCTCCTACTTTATCAAGTTTGAAGCCGAATCTGGTGAGGTGTAGTGTTGTCGACATTTGAGCTTGTAGCCAGCGCCAAGGAGTCTAAAGGAAGGTCTTGAATTGTTTGGACTCATCAAGGGCAAGTCGACAAAAGTACAGAGGAGCCTTTGAGATTTAAGATCGTTTGATGTAAGTAGTTAAATTATAGTTGTTCGCTTGAGATTTTGTATTATGGTGTTTAACCAAAGGGTTCTAATTAAGTGATTACGATGGACGTGGGTTCGAGTACCGGTCCAAGGTGGGCAAGGGAAAGCTCCCATCCCAAAGTTCAAGAAGAGATCCGTTCTGCTTTTCGAGATTGGCCACAGTGGTGTGGGCCAACAATGCAAGAAAGCGTTAGGCGTAAAGCCGTAGTTTCGCTAGACGATAGCGCCGAGGATCGAGAGTCTAGAACTCCTAGTAATAAGGTGTGTAACTAACCCATCTGTTTCGGGTTTTATGTGTTATATGTTTTACTAACAAGTGCGTGAGTAAGTGTGCCATACATACCCCTAAAGGGTATAGCGATGACCGAGTTAGTATTGGATCATTGCAAAGTGTGATTATTTGTTTATGAGTATGTTTATGGACATTAATAAGCATGTGCATGCATGATCATATTTTATGTGGCATGTGCATGGGTGGGTTATGAAAAGAAGGTACGGGTGTACTTGAGTACGTGGTTGATGTCGACTTTGTGCTACATCGTGGATTGGGTATTGATCGAGGTCGCGTTGTGGATCTTTGCGATTTAGTTCGCGTGGTTACCTTGATTGATATGGGCTTTATGCCATATCGTGGCTTGATGGATTGCTGTGTGCTCCATCGTGGTTTGATGTTAGCTATACGCTACATCGTGGATGGCATTGGTTTCCTTTTTGGAGGGAAAAGGAGAGGGTGACTCGATAGTCCCCTGGTGTGTGGTAAGGTGGATAAGGGGGTGTGTAGCGGATGGACCCTAGGTTGGGTTGGGAATCATGTTGCATTATTTTTGTAATAATATGGAAATGGGCCAAGCCCAATATGACATGTGGATAGGTATGTTTTGGGAACTTACGTGGAATGTGGGCCAAGCCCAGATTGTGGTAATTGTCAAAATGATATATATATATATTACTTGTTGCATTTGGTGAGTGGGATATTTTGTGGCTAGCATGTGGGTGGATTTGGTGGTTAACTTACACTTCGAGTCATTGTGACTCACCCAATTATTTATTCATCATCGCAGTGGGTCGTGACTAGTGGACGGGTTGGAGTGGATACAAGGTGGCCCATGCAGCGATTTTCATGCGAAGTTGACGTTTTGAATATTTTTATTTCAAGCATTTTAAGTACTTGGTTATTTATTTGATGTAATAAGGGTCACTTTTGATTAAAGTACGCTATTTATAGTTGTTAAAGGTTATAACGTATTTAGCAATATTTTTACAAAAGAGTTATATTATAGTAAATTATAATAAAGTTTTAATTCATCCCAAGCATATATTACTTAATAATTTTAAATGGACATGACTTTACCGAAGATAATAAACTTTCATGTTTTAAATTCTAAGTAAAGAAACATATTTTCACTAACATAACCAGATTCGATTCGTCGTAGTGAATAGGCCGGGTTTGGGGATGTTCTGATTTAATATCGAGTCCGGTTCAAAACTCGGCTTTGAGGTTTTGGGCCCAAAAACGTTTCAAAATGGGCTTTTTTTTAAAAAAATATGGGCTTTAGGAAATTATTTTCGAGTTATTCTGGCATGGCACCTGTACCTTCAACCCGAGTCCACCAGGTAAGTACCTCTGACTTCTGAAGTGAAATAAACATGTGAACTGTATGGGCTTTTATGGGAACGTAGATTAGCAGATTAGGGCTGTTGAACCCTAGGACTAGTCTACTCAAACATATGCATAAAACTTAAAGCTACTAAACAAACCTGTGATTAAGTCGCCGAGTTAAGGTGTGGCAACCATTGTGCGCATGTCTAGGAGTGGATCCGGAAGAGCACGGTACTTAAGATCCTCGTGACTCACCTCCTCTTCGCTGGAATCCTACCTGGTGCGTAGCTACAGTTCACCTTAACCAAGAGGACTTGTTCATAGGCTAAACCCATTATTAAAACCCGAAAGGGATTTGCCTCACTGTTTTAAAACCCTTAGTTTTAAAATTTCTAAAAAAAAAAAAAAAAATACCCCTGTAGGAAAATGACGAAATTACCCCTGGGTAGGGAAGGAAACTTGATTGCTCGAAAGAACTACTTTAAAATACCATTCTTTTCATAAAATTGTTCGTGGTTAAACAGTGGAACAAATACTAATGCATAAAACTCCTTAATCAGATTAAATCGCGACGATAGAGATGAGTTCTAGGGGACGCGGTAGAGGTAGAATGGCCAACATCGGAACCGATAGGGTCTCGCCATGGGTCCAGAAAGTGAAGTGCCGCCAGCTGTGGACGTAGAAGGGCAAGACCAGACAGGAGAAGATGACGCAGTATCGCGGGCCATGTTACGAATTTTAGAGCGTGTAGCAGGAGCTAGTAGAGGAAATGGAACTCGAAAGTCGGTATCGGAAAGGCTTAGATTGAACGGAGCTGAGATCTTTAGAGGAATATCTGGAGTAGCTCGAACGTAGCGGAGTATTGGCTAGAAGCAAATCGAAAGAATCATAGACGATTTGGACCGCACCAATGAAAGAAAAGCTGAAGGGTCTTTGTTTCGTTGCTTCGCGACGAAGCTTATCGTTGGTGGCTCACCTGTCAAGCAAAGTGTACCAGCAGATCGGCGGGATTGGGACTTCTTTAAGGTTAAGTTTGAAGGAAAGTACGTAGGAGCCGCTTATTTGGACTCGCAAAGGAAAGCGTTTCTAAATCTAGTACAAGGAAGTAAGTCGATAGCCGAGTGCACGGCGGAATTCGTGCGACTTAGTCGATATGCTAAGGGAATTGTGGCCACCTGATTATGAGAGGTGCGTCCGGTTTGAAGACGGATTGCGAGATGAACTTCGAATGGTGATTGCTCGCGAGAGGAGAGAGACTTCGCGGTGCTAGTGGAGAAAGCTCGGATCATTTGAAGAGGTTAAGAAGACTATAAGAGAAAACCGAGAAAAGAATAGACGCGAGAATAAGAGAGATATTGGACCGTCAGCATCGCTTGGTAATGCCCAGAAAAGACCAAGGACCGAGAACCCTGTAAGTGCACTTGTACCAATGGATCGGAATCGTTCTTGTGCTCGATGTGGAAGACCTCACACAGGAGAGTGTTGGGGAAATAGTAAAGAATGCTTTCGGTGTGGATCTAAGGCACATTTAGTTAAGAATTGTCCTCGAGCGACGAGGGGTCGTGGCTCAAGTCATGGAAGGAATGGTTCTAGTCAGAGTCAACCAAGGATGTGATAATAGGTAAGGTCCTTTGCTTTGGTACATGCTTTAATTACTTGGTTTGATTACGATTTAGCCTTTTCTGTGTTGCTAAGAGAGGTATTTCGAATTTTTTTTTTAGCATGAACTTAGAGATTGTGTAGGTACGATAGCCTTAGTAAGATCAGAGTGCGCAGCATAAGCGTATGGTGGTAAGATAGGTTGTATGGACGTTAGTTAGTAAAGTAATTTCGAGGACGAAATTATTTTTAAGGAGGGTAGAATTGTAACACCCTGATTTAGGGGTTATGCGCTTGGAGCATAACTCGAGCAGTTGGTAGGCTTATGGTCATGTTGGATAGATTTTTAGGGGTTTGGAGAACCCTAGAAGGCAAAGAATGCCTTAGAAAATTTTTGGATTTTTAGTGTAAAAAGGGGGAAGTGGGGTAGAAAGGCCTTAAAATAAAATTGTGGAGTTTAAGTCATAAGAAAGGCATTGGCAAAGTGGTGCCCGTGCGCCACTTAGGCGCTGGAGGAGGGTGAGGGCGCTGGTTCGAGTGGTAGAAGCGGCATTTTGGTGTTTTATTTTATATGCGGTTATGGGCTGGCGTAGGAAGGGTTTAAAATAAAATGCTGGGGGTTTCTAGCATAAAAATCAGGCTGGCCGAGTGGCCTGGGGCGTTGGGGAAAAAGGAAGTGATTTGGTCCCGTGTCTGAGCCAAGGAAGCCGCATTTTGGGAGTTTGAATTTTTATTTCTTTTTGGGCAGCAAATTGAGGTGTTGGACGGCTAGAAGACTCTTTTTGGAAGAGGATAATATGTTTTTTTTTATTATTTATTATTTATTAATTAGATTAAGTGGAATTATTATTATTTATTTTTATTAAATAATAATGGGATAATATGGGCATTTTTTTGGAGGATGATATGAGTTTTTTTAGGAGATAATCAAGGATATTATGAAGATTAAAAGAATTATTATTGGATTATTAGTGAAGTGTTTAAGTGGAATTAAATTAGTGAGGTGTTGGCCAAATTTTGGAGACTTCAAGGGGTTGGCGAATGCTATAAATAGGGGAGGGTAGAGTGCTAGTTGTTCATCAAGTCTTTTGCCTCTCCCTCTTGGTGTGCCGATTTCTCCTTTGGCCTTGTAGCCAAGTATTTCTTTTATTTTCTTTTAGCCCTTGATAGCCGAAATCCTTAGCCCTCCATCACTCTCCTACTTTATCAAGTTTGAAGCCGAACTGGTGAGGTGTAGTGCTGTCGACATTCAGAGCTTGTAGCCAGCGCCAAGGAGTCTAAAGGAAGGTCTTGAATTGTTTGGACTCATCAAGGGGCAAGTCGACAAAAGTACAGAGGAGCCTTTGAGATTTAAGATCGTTTTGTAAGTAGTTAAATTATAGTTGTTCGCTTGAGATTTTGTATTATGGTGTTTAACCAAAGGGTTCTAATTAAGTGATTACGATGGACGTGGGTTCGAGTACCGGTCCAAGGTGGGCAAGGAAAGCTCCCATCCCAAAGTTCAAGAAGAGATCCGTCATTGTTCGAGATTGGCCACCGGGGTGTGGGCCAACAGCAAGAAACGTTAGGCAGAAAGCCGTAGTTTCGCTAGACGATAGCGTCGAGGATCGAGAGTCTAGAACTCCTAGTAATAAGGTGTGTAACTAACCCACTTTTTCCGGGTTTTATGTGTTATATGTTTTACTAACAAGTGCAGTAGTAAGTGTGCCATACATACCCCTAAAGGGTATAGCGATGACCAGGTTAGTATTGGATCTGTTGCAGTGTGATTATTTGTTTATGAGTATGTTTATGGACATTAATAAGCATGTGCATGCATGATCATATTTTATGTGGCATGTGCATGGGTGGGTTATGAAAAGAAGGTACGGGTGTACTTCGAGTACGTGGTTGATGTCAGCTTTGTGCTACATCGTGGATTGGCGCTGACTGAGGTCGCGTTGTGGATCTTTGCGATTTAGTTCGCGTGGTTACCTTGATTGATATGGGCTTTATGCCATATCGTGGCTTGATGGATTGCTGTGTGCTCCATCGTGGTTTGATGTTAGCTATACGCTACATCGTGGATGGCATTGGTTTCCTTTTTGGAGGGAAAAGGAGAGGGTGACTCGATAGTCCCCTGGTGTGTGGTAGGCTGGATAAGGGGGTGTGTAGCGGATGGACCCTAGGTTGGGTTGGGAATCATGTTGCATTATTTTTGTAATAATATGGAAATGGGCCAAGCCCAATATGACATGTGGATAGGTATGTTTTGGGAACTTACGTGGAATGTGGGCCAAGCCCAGATTGTGGTAATTGTCAAAATGATATATATATATATTACTTGTTGCATTTGGTAAGTGGGATATTTTGTGGCTAGCATGTGGGTGGATTTCAGTGGTTAACTTACACACTGAGTCATTGTGACTCACCCAATTATTTATTCATCATCGCAGGTGGGTCGTGACTAGTGGACGGGTTGGAGTGGATACAAGGTGGCCCATGCAGAAGCAGATTTTCATGCAGAAGTTGACGTTTTGAATATTTTTATTTCAAGCATTTTAAGTACTTGGTTATTTATTTGATGTAATAAGGGTCACTTTTGATTAAAGTACGCTATTTATAGTTGTTAAAGGTTATAACGTATTTAGCAATATTTTTACAAAAGAGTTATATTATAGTAAATTATAATAAAGTTTTAATTCATCCCAAGCATATATTACTTAATAATTTTAAATGGACATGACTTTACCGAAGATAATAAACTTTCATGTTTTAAATTCTAAGTAAAGAAACATATTTTCACTAACATAACCAGATTCGGTCGTAGTGAATAGGCCGGGTTTGGGGATGTTACAGTAGTCAAGAGAAATGGTGATAACAAATACAAAGTAGGTTTTTGGGTTAATATTAATGGGTGAGTCAAGAAATGGTTTGCTAGGATTCAAAGGGGTTCACTAAGGGTTAATTAAATGGGTAGGCTTTTTAGTGGAATAAGTGGGTTAAAACCTAGGTGCCTTTATCATCTCTGTATATCAAATCAAAAGTATGGTCTCGACATGTATAATCGAAGCAAGTTCTAGAATAACAAATAAATGTTGACACACTCATAATCAATAAAGTGAGCAAGAAAAGAATATGCTCTAATAGGCTCAAAATCTCACAAAAAATATGGTTTTTGATGTCAACCTTGTAGATTTCAAACTTCAAGGTAATAATTTGATTCAAGTAGACAACCTAACAAATTTTTAATTCTGAAAATAGACTCATCATGCTTGATTCTCTAGTCTCCTAAAGTTTAAATTGTCACTGCACCATTAACTACGACTTAATCCAAAACATATCAATGAAAATCATAAATCAAAAGAACTTTCATTCTAACAGTAATATGAGAACATTTACTTAAGAACAAGATATAATTCAGGGATTTGAGAATAATCCAAAAAGTTAGGAACTTTTCAAGATAAAATTCACCCCCCACACTTAAGATGTACATCGCCCTCAATGTACAAATAAATATAATAACCATGTAGTAATAGATCATAAGAGAGGGAGAGAGGTGAAACTTCCTGGATTCTGGATGGATTTCTTGAGTTGGAAGTGTGGAAACTTGATTCGGAGGTGAAAGATAAGTTGGAGGAAGCGTCTCTGGTGGTGGTATGGTGGCCGCCAATAATCACTGCACTAAATGAAGAAATTGGGTAACTTGTGAAGAAATAGCCAGGAAATAATAAGAATAATTCAAAATATACTAAATATGTATTTAAAGATAAGAAAGATAAAGAGAAGGAAAAAAAGTAGAAGAGAAAAGAAAAAGAAAAAGTAAATAGACTCAAAAGTCCTTGTCTTGTTGAGTTAATGAAGCGGTCGGCATGAACTTATGTGGATCGGTCTCGCACGGGGAGACTGTGCTAGGGTCCTTTCGCTTCTTCGACATGGGGATGGTGGTGAGGATGGTGAAAAATAACTATGGTGTCTAGAGTTGAGAGAGAAGTGTTTGGTGGAGAAGATGAATAGTGAGAGGTTTATATAGAAACAGAGGTACATGAGCGTGTCACACGCTCGTGTGAGTCATTTTGAGCCCGTGTGCTTCGAAAATTAGGGTTTTGGTACACCTGGGTTCGTGACCCACGTTCGTGTGTCATGGGCGTGTTGTCCCACACGGCCGTGTCGTACGACCGTGCCGATCTTTGTTCGTTTCTCCCACGCTTGTTTCATTCTTCCCCACGCTCGTGTTAATTCAATAGGTTTGGCCACGGTTTCAAGGCATGGGCGTGTCGCACGCCCGTGTCGTTTACTCAGTTTCGACCATAGCTGAATTGCATGGCCGTGGTGTTTTGTCGTAGCCCGTGTTTTGGGAATTTTTCGTCCTTGGTCCCCACGGTTATGGCCACGCCTATATGCATACTCGTTGTATCCACACGGCCACGACCACGCCCGTGTGTAAGGCCGTGTGAAGGTGAAACCTATACTTTAAAGCATAAATGAAAGTAAAAACAAACTAATTAGCACGGGTAGAGCTCGGGTTGCCTCCCGAGAAGCGCTTGTTTAAAGTCCTAAGCTAGACTTACCTTTCATTCGCATAGTCATTGTGGTTTGAGGAGTTGAAGCTCCTCTTTCTAGCTATCAATTCTAGCAATATATGGTTTGAGTCGAGTAGTGTTTACCTTAAAAGTGCCAAACTTAGGATTAGTTACCTCGACTGTTCCGTATGGGAAGACATTCAGTACCGTAAAAGGGATCACTTCATTTTTATTGAGGTCTAAAGTGGCGATTCGAGGGTCTATTTTTTTTAACAATACCTGATCTCTGATCTTAAATTGCTTCGGCTTATGGTGTTGCCTCGGTTTTGCTTCGTGTGTTCCTAGTTTCCCTTTGAAATGCATCTTCCACTCGTCTAGTTCATCGATCTGAAGCCTTCGTTCCTCATGAGTTACTTCCTTGTTTGCATGATGTCTAGGATCTGGCTCAGTTGTGTAGTTCTGTGGTACTTCCTGAAAAGAAGGTTTAACCGAATGGTGATTAATAGAATTTATGTTCTCACCTTTATTACTTGATGTCCTAGCCGAGTCAAGAGCTTGAAGAGTGATTGTCTCGTCACCTACACGAAGTATAAGTTCTCATGTACCAACATTAATTTTAGTTCTGCCAGTTGCTAAGAAGGGTCTTCCTAAAATTAAAGGAACATTAGTATCCTCATCCATGTCTAAAACGACAAAGTCTACCGGGAATATGAATTTATCAATTTTTACTAGCACATCTTCAATTATACCCCTAGGAACTCTAATGGTTTTATCAGCTAATTGAATGCTCATTGATCGCTATGAATCAGAGCTTTAAAATTTATAAAAAGAACGATCGAACCTGGAAACTAACTCTGACAACGATTAAAGGCAAGTGTACCTACAGTAGTATAGCTTAGGCAAGACCGGATTATCGAACCCAAAGGAACTAAAAGTACTAATACTAACTTTCTTTTTATTATTTAACCTAAAATAAGTAGAGTTGCTTTTAATCTAAAATTAATGAACTACTAAGCTAAGGACACAAAGACGAAAAAAGACTAAAATTGGGGAGATAACTTTTAGAAAAACTCAGTTGATTTAGATGATACCCTCAGTTAGAATCCACCTAGACTTCACTTGTTATCTATCACTGAACCATATGATTTTATTTACTTAGTTTGATCCGTAAGACTCCCTAACGTATATTAAACCCTCTCTCGAGGCGAATAACGTCTAACCCTAGGTTAATTAGTGGACCTCTCATTCTCTTATAATAACCCCCTAGAATAGCAGTAAATCGATCTATGGACTCCCATATTATGTTTCACCCTAATCCGGCAAAATCTCGTCACCTTATCTCTAGGCGTGCGATCAACTCCGCTTAATTATGCTAGATCTACTCTTAGGCAAGGTCTATTCCTCCTCCACCTAAGCACATTAAATTTGGATAAAGCTCACATAATTAAGAACAAACTAAGTATTTATCATATAATTTAGAAAATAATAACAAGATTCATCATAGGTTTTATCCCCTTCAGGTATCTGAAGGATTTAGTTCATAACTAAATAAGAAAACATCTCAAGAGAAAAGATAAAACAAAAGATAAGAAATCCCTAAAACTCCCTGAAGGAATTGAAGGAGAGATTCACCGTCTTGAGTAGAATCCCAGTTTCTTGAGATAGATCAGCTGGCTATCTTCGAGTGATTCCCGCAACTCTGACCTTTTCGGCTTGGCTCCTTGGCCTTGCTAACCGCCCCCTTTCAGCTGACCCTTAGGGGGTTTATATAGGCTTTTGGAATACGTTTCTTTCTCCCTAAGTATCCAAATCCGAGTGAAATTGCTCTTTCCAACGACAGGGACACGGCCATGGCACACGCCCGTGTGGATCTTGGCCAGGCCGTGCTCGGACTTCTTTAATGAGGCACAGCCATGTGAATCGAGGGAAGACTGTGTTCTAGATGATCAGTGAGCCAAAGTCGTGTGGGCTAAGGTCCAGGCCGTGTCGATTTCTTCTTTGGCCCATTTTGGTCCGTTTTGAGCCCGTTTCTCGTTCTTTTTATCCTTGGCTGCTTTCCTGGGTATAAGACATGAAAAGAAAGGATTAAGAGCACCTTTTTACATAAATCAATGGATAAATCATCCAAAAGCATACTAAATGTGGGATTAAAGTATGTTACTATTTCGGTTTATCAAATACCCCCACACTTAAGCTTTTGCTTGTCCTCAAGCAAAATTCTCAACTTACAATTAAAATGAACTTTCTATAATTCATAATTCCTATCAACAATGTTTTATCATAATTCATAGATAATTTATACATGGATAATTCAACTTAAAGAGTTCTAAAAATTCAAGCAATCTAAGTCATAGATTTTGTATCTCGAAAATATAGGTGTCTCCCCTTATCTAAATAATTACCTTTAATTCGAAATCGACAAGGATTGACATCCTCACAAATGATCCACTCAAATCACTCAAAGTGTTTAAGGTTCAAAATTTAGGCACTCAAAAGTCGAACATGAAAAGTTAATCCCATAGGCTTGCCTGAAAATCAAGTCTCCACCACTATAATATGAGATGATGCACAAATCAAAACGTATTTGATAGGGTTGTAATGGGGCTAGGGTTAAGGTGTGGATATAGGCTGAATTAGAGGGTTAGAATCGAGACTGAATTGACAAATTACCTAACTAGAAAAATGAACTGATAAATAAATAATTACATGAATTGAAACTTTGAAACTAATAATACGAGCTTCTTCAATATTGGGAATTCAAACGTATAAGCTCACTTAATCACATAACTAATAAAAACTAATAATGAATATACTTCTTTTTTTTTAAGAACAAGTCAAATAATAATAGGAAAGAATTTTTTACAACTGAAATATAGAACATAGTTAGGTAACTACTCAAAATCAAGTCTCGACAAAAAGGGAGTCAAGGAATGGTGATAACAAATATACAAAGGGTTTTGGGTTAATATTAGTGGTTATATCAATAAAAAGGGTTGTTAGGATTAAAAGGGGTTCACTAGTGGTTAATTGTGAAGGTAGGCTTTTTAATGGAGTTAGTGGGTTAAAACCTAAATGCCTTAATCATCTCTGTGTATCAAATCATAGGTGTGGTCTCGATATGCATAAACGAGGCAAGTTCTAGAATAACAAATCAATGTTGACACACTCATAATCAAAAAGTGAGCAAGAAAAAGAATATATGCTCTATAAGGCTCAAAATCTCACAAAAATTATGGGTATTTTTGACATCAACCTCGTAAATTTCAAACTTCAAGATAATATTCAGATTTAGTTCAACAACCTAGAAAATTTTAATTTTAAAAAATAGACTTATCATGCTTGATTCTTTAGTATCTTAAAATTTAATCATCAATGTACAATTATCAATGACTTAATCTAAAACATATCAATAAAAATCATAAATCATGGAAATTTCATCCTAATTAGTAATATGAGAAATTTACTTAAAAACAAGACTAAATTTAGGATTTTGAGAATAATGAAAAAAAGTTTGGCACGTCTAATATTCACCCCCCCACACTTAAGATGTACATTGCCCTCAATGTACAAAGATAGATAATGTAAATATAATGTTCAGATCAGAAGATATGGGGATAAGTGAAACTCCCTGAATTATGGATGAAATCCTTGAGTTGGCAGTGGTCGTGGTGAAAGATAAGTTGGAGGGCCGGTCTGGATGTGGTGGTTGCCCACGAGTTCTGCACTAGATGAAGAAATTGGGAAACTCATGGAGGATTAGCCAGGATTTATTACGACAAATTTAAAATAAACTAAATATATAATTAAAGACAAGAAAGGTAAATAGAAATTGAATTAAACTAATGCTAAAAGATAAAGGGGCTTGAGAATCCTTATTGGTAGATGGTTCGTGAGGTGGGTGTGATTTCTACGGCTGTGGTGGTGCTGGAGGTGGTTGAGGTGGTGTGATTCCCAGGCAGCCTTTAGAATCTGACACTAAGAAACTAAGATAAAATAAACTAAATTAAGTAGAAGAGAAGTAAAGATAAGGAAATTGAAGCAAAAGATAAAAATGAAATAAAAACTAGATAGCCTCAAATATCCTTGGCTTGTTGTTTAGATGAAGATGCCGGCATGAACTCATGTGAATCGGTCTCCTTTGAGGAGACTGTGATTGGCCTTTTACGCTTCTTTGCCATGGATATGATGTTGTTGTAGCTCAAGAGTCTAAGGATTTATTAGGAAAAGGGAAAAGGAAAGAGGGAGAAAAGACAGAAAGAAAGAGAGAAGAAAGAAAGGAGAGTGGGTTAAGAAGAGAAAGGAGAGGGGCATGGTGTTTAAATAAAATTTCAAGTCTGGCAGTTTCCCACGCTCGTGGGTTGAGGGTGTGTCGATTCACACGGCCGCCTCGCACGGCCGTGTTCTAGGGCGTGTTGGTTACCCCATGCTCGTGTCTAGCCTGTGTTCGACAAGTCAGTATGTTGGCACAGTTTTAAGGCACGGGCGTGTTCAGCCCGTGGTTGGCAAGTCAGTAGCTTCACACGGTTATGGGGCACGGTCGTGCCACTTTGTCAGCGCCCGTGGGGGAGTGGTTGAGCCCGTGAGTTTGAAATTTAGTTGCATTGACTTGTACCGTCCTGCCATGTTAGTACCAAGATTCTTGAGGTACACACGGCCACGGCCACGGCCGTGTGCAGGGCCGTGTGGCCTGGAATTCTGCACCCCTTGTTAGTTTAAAGCTAGATATTATAAAGAAAGGATAAGATAGAATAAGAAAAAAATAAAAAGTTAATGGGGTTAGTGCTCGGGTTGCCTCCCGAGAAGCGCTCGTTTATAGTCTTAAGCTAGACTCTCCTCTCGTTTGCATTGTCAGGGTGGTTTGAGGAGTTGAAAGTCCTTCCTCATGCTATCATTTGTATCCTCGTGAAAAGATTTAAGTCAAGATGCGTTTATAGTAAAATTTTCAAAAATAGGGTTACTTACCTCGACTGTTCTGTATAGGAAAACACTGGTTTCCCTAAATGATATTTTTTTGTTTGTGTTACGGTCCGAAGGAGATATTCGAGGATCTGGCTTATCTAACAGTACTTGATTTACTATTTTGAAGTGATTTGTTATTCCTATGAGCTCTTCTGGAGTCTCTTTCGGTTTTACCTTATGTGGTTCCGTTTCTTCGTCGTGTATCCCTAATTTCTCCTTGAAGTGTGTCTTCCACTCGTCTAGATCATCGAACTGAATCCCTCGATCTTCATGAACTACTTCCTTGTTGGCTTGGGGTTTAGGATCGGGTTCAGTTGTATTCTTTAGTGGTGCTTCCTAAAAATAGGGGTTAACCGAATGGTTATCAGTAGAATTTGCGTTCTCACCTTGATTATTCGATGTTCTAGCCGAGTCGAGAGCCTTGATGGTGACTGTCTCATTACCTACACAAAGTATGAGTTCTCCTGCATCAACATCAATTTTAGTCCTAGCAGTTGCTAAAAAGGGTCTTCCTAAAATTTGGGGGATCGAATTATCCTCATCCATGTCTAAGACAACAAAATCTACTGGGAAAATGAATCTGTCATTTTTTACAAGAACATCTTCGATAATACCTCTAGGAATTCTAACAGTTTTATCAGTTAATTGAATACTCATCCTAGTTTTCTTGGGTTTCCCTAGACCTAGTTGTTTAAACAATTTATAAGGCATGACATTTATGCTTGCCCCTAGATCAGCTTACGCATTATCAATAGATAAACTACCAATTAAGCATGGAATTGTAAAACTCCCTGGATCTTTTAATTTCCGTGGTAGTTTATTTTGCAAGATTGCTGAGCACATCGTGTTTAGTTCCACGTGTGATGCCTCGTCTATCCTTCGCTTGTTCGTCAAAAGTTCTCTTAAAAATTTTCTAGAATCTGGCATCTGTGACAAAGCTTCAAGTAACGGTAAGTTAATATGTAATTTCTTTAAAAGTTTAAGAAACTTACCGAACTGTTCCTCTGTGTCGTCTCTCGTTAATGCTTTGGGATATGGTATGCGAGGTTGGTACTCCTTGATTACCAGTTTTGGCTTTTCTTGTGTTACCTCAGCTTTACCTTTTTCTACCTCGTTTTCTTGTACTGGACTGGGTTCGTCTAATTCTTCACTTTCTTGAGCTGTTATGGCTCTGATTTGCTCCTTTGGATTAATCTCAGTGTTGCTTGGTAGACGCCCATGTAGTCATTCGGACATTAGTTTGGCAAGCTGTCCCACTGACTTAGTGACTTCCCCTACTTGATTCTCGATTGCTTTGATCGATGCTTGTTGTTCAATAAGTGTTGTCTCAATTTTTTGGCAACGGGCTTCAGTGGCTGCCATGAATTTTGCCAACATCTCTTTGAGGTTCGGCTTCTTCTCTTGTGGTTAAGGCAGATTTTAGAAATTTTGAGGAGGCTGTTGTCTTTGATTTCCTTGATTTCCTTATCCTCCCCATGAAAAATTTGGGTGGTTCCTCCAACCTAGATTATAAGTGTTACTATAAGGGTTATTATTTGATCTAAAATTATTACCTATATAGTTCATTTGTTCGCTCTCTGTGCCCGGTTGGTAGGGTGGGTACTCAGGATTCGCCAGAGTTCCACTTATGTCGCACTGCATGACTGGATGTACCTGCGAAGAACACAAACTATCAAGCTTTTTATTCATTAACTCAACCTGATTTGATAGCATGGTTACTGCGTCGAGGTTGTAAACTCCGGCTATTTTTGTTGGCCTTGTTCTTGTAACTTTCCACTGATAGTTATTCAGCGACTTCTCTTCTATAAATTCGTAGGGTCGCCTCGTGAGTTTTATTATTCAGAGTTCCACCGGCGGCTGAGTCGATTAGTTGCCTCGTTGAGGGGTTTACACCGTTATAGAAAGTTTGGACTTGGAGCCACAAGGGTAATCCATGGTGCAGACACCTTCTCAAGAGATCTTTATATCTTTTCCATGCATCGTATAATGTCTCTAAATCCATCTGCACAAAAGAAGATATATCATTGCGTAATTTGGCCGTTTTGGCTGGTGGAAAATATTTTAATAAGAATTTTTCGGTCATTTGATCCCATCCTCGTGGTAACGAGTTTAACCACTGTTTGGCTTTATTCCTTAATGAAAAGGGAAATAACCGAAGACGTATGGCATCATCAGAAACGTCATTTATTTTAAAGGTATCACAGAACTCTAAAAAGTTGGCTATATGAGTATTTGGATCTTCGACCTGTAAACCATCAAATTGAACAAACTGTTGAATCATTTGTATCGTGTTAAGCTTTAATTCAAAATTATTAGCAGCTATAGCAGGCCTAACAATACTAGATTCGGCTCCTGTTAAATGAGGTTTAGCATAATCATACATAGCACGCGGGGCATTATTTTCTGCCACATCTTGTGGTGGAAGATTATTTTCGTTCATCCCTTCAGTAGGATTGGATCTGTCTTCTCGCTCTCCTTCTTGGTAATTTAGAGCTCGCCTAATTTCTCTGCGATTAATCCGAGCGGTAGCTTCAATATCACTGTCATATTCTAAAGGTTCTCTCGGGTTCCTTCCAGTCATAAACTAGAGGTACCTGCTAGGAAAAGAAAGAAAAATTTAGCAAAATTAAAATTAAAACTAAAAATAAAAATAAATTGCGGAAAATAAAAATATAATGGTTAAAGTAATAAAAATAGAGCTTTCTTAATATTTTAGTTTCCTGGCAACGGCGCCAAAAACTTGATCGCTGTGAATCAGAGCTTTAAAATTTATAAAAAGAACGATCGAACCTAGAAACTAACTCTGACAACGATTAAAGGCAAGTGTACCTATCGAACAGTAGTATAGCTTAGGCAAGACCGGATTATCGAACCCAAAGGAACTAAAAGTACTAATACTAACTTTCTTTTTATTATTTAACCTAAAATAAGTGAAGTTGTTTTTAACCTAAAATTAACGAACTACTAAGCTAAGGACACAAAGACGAAAAAAGACTAAAATTGGGGAGATAACTTTTAGAAAAACTCAGTTGATTTAGATGATACCCTCAGGAAGAATTCACCTAGACTTCACTTGTTATCTATCACTGAACCATATGATTTTATTTACTTAGTTTGATTTGTAAGACTCCCTAACGTATATTAAACCCTCTCTCGAGGCGAATAACGTCTAACCCTAGGTTAATTAGTGGAACTCTCATTCTCTTATAATAACCCCCTAGAATAGCATTAAATCGATCTATGGACTCCCACATTAGGTTTCACCCTAATCCGACAAAATCTCGTCACCCTATCTCTAGGCATGCGATCAACTCCGCTTAATTATGCTAGATCTACTCTTAGGCAGGGTCTATTCCTCCTCCACCTAAGCACATTAAATTTGGATAAAGCTCACATAATTAAGAACAAACTAAGTATTTATCATATAATTTAGAAAATAATAACAAGATTCATCATAGGTTTCATCCCCCTCAGGTATCTGAAGGATTTAGTTCATAACTAAATAAGAAAACATCTCAAGAGAAGAGATAAAACAAAAGATAAGAAATACCTAAAACTCCCGAAAGGAATTGAAGGAGAGATCCACCGTCTTGAGAAGAATCTCGGCTTCTTGAGATAGATCAACTGGCTATCTTCGAGTCATTCCCACAACTCTGACCTTTTCGGCTTGGCTCCTTGGCCTTGCTAACCGCCCCCTTTCAACTGACCCTTAGGGGGTTTATATAGGCTTTTGGAATACGTTTCTTTCTCCCTAAGTATCCAAATCCGAGTGAAATTTCTCTTTCCAGTGACAGGGACACGGCCATGGCACACGCCCGTGTGGATCTTGGCCAGGCCGTGCTTGGACTTCTTTAATGAGGCATAGCCATGTGAATCGAGGGAAGACCGTGTTCTAGATGATCAGTGAGCCAAAGTCGTGTGGGCTAAGGTCCAGGCCGTGTCGATTTCTTCTTTGGCCCATTTTGGTCCGTTTTGAGCCCGTTTCTCGTTCTTTTTATCCTTGGCTGCTTTCCTGGGTATAAGACATGAAAAGAAAGGATTAAGAGCACCTTTTTACATAAATCAAGGGATAAATCATCCAAAAGCATACTAAATGTGGGATTAAAGTATGTTACTATTTCGGTTTATCAAATACCCCCACACTTAAGCTTTTGCTTGTCCTCAAGCAAAATTCTCAACTTACAATTAAAATGAACTTTCTATAATTCATAATTCCTATCAACAATGTTTTATCATAATTCATAGATAATTTATACATGGATAATTCAACTTAAAGAGTTCTAAAAATTCAAGCAATCTAAGTCATAGATTTTGTATCTCAAAAATATAGGTGTCTCCCCTTATCTAAATAATTACCTTTAATTCGAAATCGACAAGGATTGACATCCTCACAAATGATCCACTCAAATCACTCAAAGTGTTTAAGGTTCAAAATTTAGGCACTCAAAAGTCGAACATGAAAAGTTAATCCCATAGGCTTGCCTGAAAATCAAGTCTCCACCACTATAATATGAGATGATGCACAAATCAAAACGTATTTGATAGGGTTGTAATGGGGCTAGGGTTAAGGTGTGGATATAGGCTGAATTAGAGGGTTAGAATCGAGACTGAATTGACAAATTACCTAACTAGAAAAATGAACTGATAAATAAATAATTACATGAATTGAAACTTTGAAACTAATAATACGAGCTTCTTCAATATTGGGAATTCAAACGTATAAGCTCACTTAATCACATAACTAATAAAAACTAATAATGAATATACTTCTTTTTTTTAAGAACAAGTCAAATAATCATAGGAAAGAACTATTTACAACTGAAATATAAAACATAGTTAGGTAACTGCTCAAAATCAAGTCTCGACAAAAAGGGAGTCAAGGAATGGTGATAACAGATATACAAAGGGTTTTGGGTTAATATTAGTGGTTATATCAATAAAAAGGGTTGTTAGGATTAAAAGGGGTTCACTAGGGGTTAATTGTGAAGGTAGGCTTTTTAATGGAGTTAGTGGGTTAAAACCTAAATGCCTTAATCATCTCTGTGTATCAAATCATAGGTGTGGTCTTGATATGCATAAACAAGGCAAGTTCTAGAATAACAAATCAATGTTGACACACTCATAATCAAAAAGTGAGCAAGAAAAAGAATATATGCTCTATAAGGCTCAAAATCTCACAAAAATTGTGGGTATTTTTGACATCAACCTCGTAAATTTCAAACTTCAAGATAATATTCAGATTTAGTTCAACAACCTAGAAAATTTTAATTTTGAAAAATAGACTTATCATGCTTGATTCTTTAGTATCTTAAAATTTAATCATCAATGTACAATTATCAATGACTTAATCTAAAACATATCAATAAAAATCATAAATCATGGAAATTTCATCCTAATTAGTAATATGAGAAATTTACTTAAAAACAAGACTAAATTTAGGATTTTGAGAATAATGAAAAAAAGTTTGGCACGTCTAATATTCACCCCCCACACTTAAGATGTACATTTCCCTCAATGTACAAAGATAGATAATGTAAATATAATGTTCAGATCAAAAGATATGGGGATAAGATGAAACTCCCTGAATTATGGATGAAATCCTTAAGTTGGCAATGGTCGTGGTGAAAGATAAGTTGGAGGGCCGGTCTGGATGTGGTGGTTGCCCACGAGTTCTGCACTAGATGAAGAAATTGGGAAACTCATGGAGGATTAGCCAGGATTTATTACGACAAATTTAAAATAAACTAAATATATAATTAAAGACAAGAAAGGTAAATAGAAAGAAAATAGAAATTGAATTAAACTAATGCTAAAAGATAAAGGGGCTTGAGAATCCTTATTGGTAGATGGTTCGTGAGGTGGGTGTGATTTCTACGGCTGTGGTGGTGCTGGAGGTGGTTGAGGTGGTGTGATTCCCAGGCAGCCTTTAGAATCTGACACTAAGAAACTAAGATAAAATAAACTAAATTAAGCAGAAGAGAAGTAAAGATAAGGAAATTGAAGCAAAAGAGAAAAATGAAATAAAAACTAGATAGCCTCAAATATCCTTGGCTTGTTGTTTAGATGAAGATGCCGGCATGAACTCATGTGAATCGGTCTCCTTTGAGGAGACTGTGATTGGCCTTTTACGCTTCTTTGCCATGGATATGATGTTGTTGTAGCTAAAGAGTCTAAGGATTTATTAGGAAAAGGGAAAAGGAAAGAGGGAGAAAAGACAGAAAGAAAGAGAGAAGAAAGAAAGGAGAGTGGGTTAAGAAGAGAAAGGAGAGGGGCATGGTGTTTAAATAAAATTTCAAGTCTCGCGATTTCCCACGCTCGTGGGGTTGAGGTGTGTCGATTCACACGCCGCCTCGCACGATCGTGTTCTAGGGCGTGTTGGTTACCCCACGCCGTGTCTTGCCTGTGTTCGACAAGTCGGTATGTTGGCACGCGATTTTAAGGCACGGTGTGTTCACTGTGGTTGGCAAGTCAAGTAGCTTCACACGGTTATGGGGCACGGCCGTGCCAGCCACTTTGTCGATGCGCGTGGGGGAGTGGTTGAGTCCGTGAGTTTGAAATTTAGTTGCATTGACTTGTACCGTCCTGCCATGTTAGTACCAAGATTCTTGAGGTACACACGGCCACGCCACGGCCGTGTGTAGGGGCCGTGTGGCACTGGAATCTCGCACCCCTTGTTAGTTTAAAGCTAGATATTATAAAGAAAGGATAAGATAGAATAAGAAAAAAATAAAAAGTTAATGGGGTTAGTGCTTGGGTTGCCTCCCGAGAAGAGCTCGTTTATAGTCTTAAGCTAGACTCTCCTCTCGTTTGCATTGTCAGGGTGGTTTGAGGAGTTGAAAGTCCTTCCTCATGCTATCATTTGTATCCTCGTGAAAAGATTTAAGTCAAGATGCGTTTATAGTAAAATTTTCAAAAATAGGGTTACTTACCTCGACTGTTCTGTATAGGAAAACACTGGTTACCCTAAACGATATTTTTTTGTTTGTGTTAGGGTCCGAAGGAGATATTCGAGGATCTGCCTTATCTAACAGTACTTGATTTACTATTTTGAAGTGATTTGTTATTCCTATGAGCTCTTCTGGAGTCTCTTTCGATTTTACCTTATGTGGTTCCGTTTCTTCATCGTGTATCCCTAATTTCTCCTTGAAGTGTGTCATCCACTCGTCTAGATCATCGAACTGAATCCCTCGATCTTCATGAACTACTTCCTTGTTGGCTTGGGGTTTAGGATTGGGTTCAGTTGTATTCTTTAGTGGTGCTTCCTGAAAATAGGGGTTAACCGAATGGTTATCAGTAGAATTTGCGTTCTCACCTTGATTATTCGATGTTCTAGCCGAGTCGAGAGCCTTGATGGTGACTGTCTCATTACCAACATCAATTTTAGTCCTAGCGGTTTCTAAAAAGGGTCTTCCTAAAATTAGGGGGATCGAATTATCCTCATCCATGTCTAAGACAACAAAATCTCATTGGGAAAATGAATCATGTATTTTTACAAGAACATCTTCGATAATACCTCTAGGAATTCTAACAGTTTTATCAGTTAATTGAATACTCATCCTAGTTTTCTTGGGTTTCCCTAGACCTAGTTGTTTAAACAATTTATAAGGCATGACATTTATGCTTGCCCCTAGATCAGCTTACGCATTATCAATAGATAAACTACCAATTAAGCATGGAATTGTAAAACTCCTGGATCTTTTAATTTCCGTGGTAGTTTATTTTGTAAGATTCTTTGAGCACATCGCGTTTAGTTCCGTGTGATGCCTCGTCTATCCTTCGCTTGTTCGTCAAAAGTTCTCTTAAAAATTTTCTAGAATCGCATCCGTGACAAAGCTTCAAGTAACGGTAAGTTAATATGTAATTTCTTTAAAAGTTTAAGAAACTTACCGAACTGTTCCTCTGTGTCGTCTCTCGTTAATGCTTTGGGATATGGTATGCGAGGTTGGTACTGCTTGATTACCAATTTTGGCTTTTCTTGTGTTACCTCAGCTTTACCTTTTTCTACCTCGTTTTCTTGTACTGGACTGGGTTCGTCTAATCCTTCACTTTCTTGAGCTGTTATGGCTCTGATTTGCTCCTTTGCATTAATCTCAGTGTTGCTTGGTAGACGCCCATGTAGTCGTTCGGACATTAGTTTGGCAAGCTGTCCCACTGACTTAGTGACTTCCCCTACTTGATTCTCGATTGCTTTGATCGATGCTTGTTGGTCAATAAGTGTTGTCTCAGTTTTTTGGCAACGGGCTTCGATGGTGGTCGTCATGAATTTTGCCAACATCTCTTCGAGGTTCTGGCTTCTCTTGTGGTTAAAAGTGATTTTAGAAATTTTAAGGAGGCTGTTGTCTTTGATTTCCTTGATTTCCTTATCCTCCCAATGAAAAATTTGGGTGGTTCCTCCAACCTGGATTATAAGTGTTACTATAAGGGTTATTATTTGATCTAAAATTATTACCTATATAGTTCATTTGTTCGCTTCTCTGTTGCCGGTTGGTAGGGTGGGTACTCGTGGATTTGCCGAGTTCCACTTATGTCGCGATCGCATGATTTGGATGTACCTGTGAAGAACACAAACTATCAAGCTTTTTATTCATTAACTCAACCTGATTTGATAGCATGGTTATTGCGTCGAGGTTGTAAACTCCGGCTATTTTTGTTGGCCTTGTTCTTGTAACTTTCCACTGATAGTTATTCAAATGACATCTCTTCTATAAATTCGTAGGCTGCTTCAGAAGTTTTATTATTCAGAGTTCCACCGGCGGCTGTGTAACATCCTGAAAAGGGCCTATGCATTTTTGGTTTAATTGTACGAAATGACATATCTTCTGTGTTATGAATATATTTTGAACACTTTTGGAAACCTGGAAATGTATGGAAATGTTAAGTTTAAAAGAGGAAAGTGAACATTTTTAGAACCTTGGAAATGTAAGGAAATGTCTTGTAAGGAAATGTCATGGAAATGTAAGGAAATGTCAAGTTTACAGAGCCGATCGAAAATTTTTGGAAACTTAGAAATGACTTAGAAATGTCGAGTTTTAAAGTTTAAAAGAGAAAATTAAGGCAAGGTGGCCTTAAAAGAAAAAGTTTGTGAAAATTGACACAAAAACAGGCTTGGAAAAGTGGTCTCAAGATGCCACTTAGGGCCTATGGAAATGGCGCCATATGCAAGAGGAATGGGCCTAAGTTCGAGTCACATGGGAAGCAAATAAAAGAAATTTTATTTTGCTACAAGGAGCAGAGAGGTGGACGGCACATGGCTATAAATTAGGAGCTTTTATTCTTTTATAAATAGTGGATAAATAAGGGATTTATTTATCATTATTTTCAAGAGATAATTGTTGGATTAATTTCTTTTAATTTGAATAAAGAGATAAAGAGGAAAATAAGGGAGAAGTGATGGCCAAGTAAGGGACTTTGAGTTTAATAATTTCGGCTAAGTAAAGATAGTTGCTGAATTATCTTTTATTTTAAGTGATAATTAAAGGATAAAGTTATCGACAGAGGAGTGGTGGCCAAGTAAGGGACTCCTTAGATGATAATTTCGGCTATAAAAGGAAGGAAGGGGGGCTACTCATCAATTTGTGCTTCCTCCTTTCTCTACCGAATTCTTAGTGCTCTCTTCTCTTCTTTTCTTTCTTTTATTTTTTCCAAGCCGAAATACCTTGTGTTCTAGCCGAATCCTCCATCTTTATTCTTCCTTCTCTTTTCTTTCTAATCCCTCCAAAAGCCGAAAGTTGTGAGATCATCATCTAGCCATAGCCGAATCTCTGAAGGTTGAAGTGAAGGTGCAATCGATTTCTTCAAGTAAGGGTAAGATCTCATTCGGTTTCATCCTTTTTTCTTAAGATTTGCCGAAATCTAGGACTAACCCCATTAATATCTTGTTGCCGAAACTTTGAAGAGATCTTTCGAGATTTACTAAGTGTCGACTACAAGGAAGGAGAAGTTCTTTTCCGAAGGTACACCATAGGCCACGTGTTCCCTAGTTATTCGGTGAGTTTTGGATTTAAAATCCACAAGGTAAGTTTAAGTATACTAATCCTACTAGGATTTGGATTTATGGTCGAATGGCTTTTTATTAAAGTAGTAGGTGATTAATCAAATGTAGGGATTAAGGATCCAAGCATTAGATCAAGCTTTTCGGGATCTCAAGGAAATTTTAAGCGAATCGGTGTGTACCCCACACTAATTCTTAATATGTTTTATGGTGTGTTTAATTAAAATATGTGATATTAAGAATATGAAAGTGGCTAAGGTACCATGTTATGGTACTAAATACTCAGCACGTTTCCTACTTCTACTAGGAATATGAAAAATGTTATTTGTAACATGAGAATATGATAAGAATGTGAACTCGGCATATTATGCATATTATTATATGGGGCATATGGTTTTTTTTTTTAAAGGGAAGTGAATGTGGTGACCTAAGACCACGAACACGGTGATCTAAGACCGTGATATCCGAAAAGTGGTGACCTAAGACCACACAGTAATCTAAAAGTGGTGACCTAAGACCACGGTATGCGGTGACCTAAGACCGCAGATTTGGAGTGTAGCTGAAGGAGGGTCGACTTAGTAGTCCCCACGGTGTGACTGGCAGGTACGGGGGTGTGTAGCGGATGGACAACTAGGTTTGGGTTTAGGAATGCATCATAACCTGTATTCTATGTTTTGAATGTGTAATATGTGATATGCCTGATTCTATTATGATTTAGTGTCGTGTACACATTGAGTCTGCATTTGACTCACCCGTTGAGAACATTTTTCAGATTGATGAAGCAGTGATGGACCGGGACGGCAGAACTTGTGGTGGCCATGCTCAACATGAAGTTTATATTTTTGAGGACTCTTGAATTTATTTTAGTACTTTGAATTATTTTGGGAATTATTTGATGTAATAAGGCCATAAGGCCATAGTTGAATTACTTTACACTTATTTTTATTTATTATGATTATGAATTTTATCTATTAAAATTTAATTAAAATTTCTTTTAAACTAAACCCTAAATATTTTGTCACTTAAGATAAAAGGGATTTCAATATAAAACGAACTGTTTTCAACACAAGCCCAACCCAAAACAATATTTTTCTTAAAATCACACAAGTTTTCCTAAGAACAAAAGAATTTTGAACTAGTTTACTTGAGGAACATACCAAATCTGGTCAAAGCTCGTGGGCTGGGTACGAGGGTGTTTCAGTTTGGTATCAGAGCCCAGTTTTAAACTCTCGGCCTGTGGGCTAAGGCCCAAAACATTTTCAAATCGAGCCCAAATGAGTTTTATGAAAGTATTTTTTTAAAGATGAGTAGGTTTTCTGGCATGGCACCTAAGTCTCTCAACCATGATCCACTGTAAGTACCCCTAACCATTTGTGTGATTATGTGGTTTATGTTATGAATTATGGAAGGGTAGAAGAGGAATGGAACGTAGAATAGCATGATAGGAACTTGAACCCTAGGACTAGTTTACTCAAACACATAAGACTTAATTCCATTAAACAAACCTATGACTAAGACGCCGAGTTAGGGTGTGGTAACCATTGTGCGCATGTCTAGGATTGGATTTGGAAGAGCCTGGTACTTAAGCAGTCCTAGTGACTCACCTCCTCTTTGCCGGAATCCTACCTGGTGCGTAGCTTCGGTTCACCCTAACCAAGAGGACTCGGTCATAGGCTAAACACAATGACTAAAACCCGAAAGGGAACTAGCCGTGTTTTTATAAAGCCTAGTTTTAAAACTCTTAAAATTACCTTTTTAATTTGTGAGAACTATTTTTACAAAATTCTTTCGAAAAATTTTTGATTTATAAAATTACAAAAATACCCCTAGTGGTAAATTACAAAAATACCTTTGGTTTATGAAATTCCCAAAATACCCATAGTTCTTATCAAAATTTTCATTACTTTATAAAATGTTCAAAAACCCTAATTTGCAAATTATCAAAAATACCTTGATTTGGAGAAAAATTACGAAATTGCCCTTAACTCACAAAATTACCAAAATGACCTACGATTTTCAAAATTTTGCAACATCACCATTTTGGAAAGTAAAATTCTCAAAAAGAACCCTCAAAGTTTTGCAAATTTTGAAATATCCCTGATTTATTAAACTTTACAAATTTACCCTGGTTAATTACCGAAATACCCTCGAATTTTAAAATTTTTCAAAATACCCCCGGGATTTCAAAATTACCAAAATACCCTTATTGAAAAAATCACCAAGGAACTCTTTCTTTTGGAAAAATTTACGAAAATACCCCTGTAGGAAAAACTTACGAAAATACCCCTGGGTAGTGGAAAAACAATAACAATGAAAACTACAACCTTTCTCTGAATGAACGAAAGTTCATAATTGTTGATGGATGTATGTATGAATGAAAAGACTGTGTGCATGTATGAATACGAAAGAACCACTCCTAAGATTCTTTTCATAAAACTTCTTCGCGGGTAATCAAGTGAAACAAGGACTAATTCATAAAACTTTTTAATCAGTTAAATCGCGACGTTAGAAATGAGTTCTAGGGGACGTGAACTTAGAGATTGTTCCTAGAAAGTATGATGGTTCTATTAAGATCGAGTGCATGGCATAAGCGTAGTGCGGTGAGTTAAGATGTACGATTATTCGTTAGTAAGTAATTTCGAGGACGAAATTATTTTTAAGGAGGGTAGAAGCGTAACATCCTCGAAAAGGGCCTATGCATTTTTGGTTTAATTGTACGAAATGACATATCTTATGTGTTATGAATATATTTTGAACACTTTTGGAAACACGGAAATGTATGGAAATGTTAAGTTTAAAAGAGGAAAGTGAACATTTTTAGAACCTTGGAAATGTAAGGAAATGTCTTGTAAGGAAATGTCATGGAAATGTAAGGAAATGTCTTGGAAATGTAAGGAAATGTCATGGAAATGTAAGGAAATGTTAAGTTTACAGAGCCGATCAAAAATTTTTGGAAACTTAGAAATGACTTAGAAATGTCGAGTTTTAAAGTTTAAAAGAGGAAGTTAAGGCAAGGTGGCCTTAAAAGAAAAAGTTTGTGAAATTTGACACAAAAACAGGCTTGGAAAAGTGGTCTGAAGATGCCACTTAGGGCCTATGGAAATGGCGCCATATGCAAGAGGAATGGGCCTAAGTTCGAGTCACATGGGAAGCAAATAAAAGAAATTTTATTTTGCTACAAGGAGCAGAGAGGTGGACGGCACATGGCTATAAATTAGGAGCTTTTATTCTTTTATAAATAGTGGATAAATAAGGGATTTATTTATCATTATTTTCAAGAGATAATTGTTGGATTAAATTCTTTTAATTTGAATAAAGAGATAAAGAGGAAAATAAGGGAGAAGTGATGGACAAGTAAGGGACTTTGAGTTTAATAATTTCGGCTAAGTAAGGATAGTTCTTTGAATTATCTTTTATTTTAAGTGATAATTAAAGGATAAAGTTATCGATAGAGGAGTGGTGGCCAAGTAAGGGACTCCTTAGATGATAATTTTCGGCTATAAAAGGAAGGAAGGAGGGCTACTCATCAATTTGTGCTTCCTCCTTTCTCTGCCGAATTCTTAGTGCTCTCTTCTCTTCTTTTCTTTCTTTTATTTTTGCCAAGCCGAAATACCTTGTGTTCTAGCTGAATCCTCCATCTTTATTCTTCCTTCTCTTTTCTTTCTAATCCCTCCAAAAGCCGAAAGTTGTGAGATCATCATCTAGCCATAGCCGAATCTCTGAAGGTTGAAGTGAAGGTGCAATCGATTTCTTCAAGTAAGGGTAAGATCTCATTCGGTTTCATCTTTTTCTTAAGATTTGCGAAATCTAGGACTAACCCCATTAATATCTTGTTGCCGAAACTTTGAAGAGATCTTTCGGGATTTACTAAGTGTCGACTACAAGGAAGGAGAAGTTCTTTTCCCGAAGGTACACCATAGGCCACGTGTTCCCTAGTTATTCGGTGAGTTTCGGGATTTAAAATCCACAAGGTAAGTTTAAGTATACTAATCCTACTAGGATTTGGATTTATGGCCGAATGGCTTTTTATTAAAGTAGTAGGTGATTAATCAAATGTAGGGATTAAGGATCCAAGCATTAGATCAAGCTTTTCGGGATCTCAAGGAAATTTTAAGCGAATCAGGTGTGTACCCCACACTAATTCTTAATATGTTTTATGGCTGTGTTTAATTAAAATATTTGATATTAAGAATATGAAAGTGGCTAAGGTACCATGTTATGGTACTAAATACTCAGAGTGCACGTTTCCTACTTCTACTAGGAATATGAAAATGTTATTTGTAACATGAGAATATGATAAGAATGTGAACTCGGCATATTATGCATATTATTATATGGGGCATATGGTTTTTTTTTTTTTGAAAGGGGAAGTGAATGTGGTGACCTAAGACCACGAACACGGTGATCTAAGACCGTGATATCTGAAAAGTGGTGACCTAAGACCACAGTAATCTAAAAGTGGTGACCTAAGACAACAGTATGCGGTGACCTAAGACCGCAGATTTGGAGTGTAGCGGAAGGAGGGTCGACTTAGTAGTCCCCACGGTGTGTGACTGCAGTGCACGGGGTGTGTAGCGGATGGACAACTAGGTTTGGGTTTGGGAATGCATCATAACCTGTATTCTATGTTTTGAATGTGTAATATGTGATATGCCTGATTCTATTATGATTTAGTGTCGTGTACACATTGAGTCTGTTTGACTCACCCTTTGGGGAACATTTTTGATTGATGAGCAAAGTGATGGACCGGGACTGGCAGAACTTGTGGTGGCCATGCTCAACATGAAGTTTATATTTTTGAGGACTCTTGAATTTATTTTAGTACTTTGAATTATTTTGGGAATTATTTGATGTAATAAGGCCATAAGGCCATAGTTGAATTACTTTACACTTATTTTTATTTATTATGATTATGAATTTTATCTATTAAAATTTAATTAAAATTTCTTTTAAACTAAACCCTAAATATTTTGTCACTTAAGATAAAAGGGATTTCAATATAAAACGAACCTGTTTTCAACACAAGCCCAACCCAAAACAATATTTTTCTTAAAATCACACAAGTTTTCCTAAGAACAAAAGAATTTTGAACCAGTTTACTTGAGGAACATACCAAATGTGGTCAAAGCTCGTGGGCCGGGTACGGGGGTGTTTCAGGCTGAGTCGATTAGTTGCCTCGTTGAGGGGTTTACACCGTTATAGAAAGTTTGGACTTGGAGCCACAAGGGTAATCCATGGTGCGGAAACCTTCTCAAGAGATCTTTATATCTTTCCCATGCATCGTATAATGTCTCTAAATCCATCTGCACAAAAGAAGATATATCATTGCGTAATTTGGTCGTTTTGGCTGGTGGAAAATATTTTAATAAGAATTTTTCGGTCATTTGATCCCATCCTCGTGGTAACGAGTTTAACCACTGTTTGGCTTTATTCCTTAATGAAAAGGGAAATAACCGAAGACGTATGGCATCATCAGAAACGCCATTTATTTTAAAGGTATCACAGAACTCTAAAAAGTTGGCTATATGAGTATTTGGATCTTCGTCCTATAAACCATCAAATTGAACAAACTGTTGAATCATTTGTATCGTGTTAAGCTTTAATTCAAAATTATTAGCAGCTATAGCAGGCCTAACAATACTAGATTCGGCTCCTGTTAAATGA
Source organism: Gossypium sturtianum (assembly GCA_025698515.1). NCBI lineage: Eukaryota > Viridiplantae > Streptophyta > Magnoliopsida > Malvales > Malvaceae > Gossypium > Gossypium sturtianum. The sequence continues at coordinate 24,364,924 of CM046951.1, forward strand.
GGTTTAGCATAATCATACATAGCACGCAGGACATTATTTTCTGCCACAGCTTGTGGTGGAAGATTATTTTTGTTCATCCCTTCAGTAGGATTGGATCTGTCTTCTCGCTCTCCTTCTTGGTAATTTAGGGCTCGCCTAATTTCTATGCGATTAATCCGAGCGGTAGCTTCAATATCACTGTCATATTCTAAAGGTTCTCTCGGGTTCCTTCCAGTCATAAACTAGAGGTACCTGCTAGGAAAAGAAAGAAAAATTTAGCAAAATTAAAATTAAAACTAAAAATAAAAATAAATTGCGGAAAATAAAAATATAATGGTTAAAGTAATAAAAATAGAGCTTTCTTAATATTTTAGTTCCTCGCTTGTGGCGCCAAAAACTTGATCATTTGTGAATCGAGCTTTAAAATTTATAAAAGAACGATCGAACACGAAACTAACTCTGACAATGATTAAAGGCAAGTGTACCTATCGAACAGTAGTATAGCTTAGGCAAGACCGGATTATCGAACCCAAAGGAACTAAAAGTACTAATACTAACTTTCTTTTTATTATTTAACCTAAAATAAGTGAAGTTGTTTTAAATCTAAATTTAATGAACTACTAAGCTAAGGACACAAAGACGAAAAAAGACTAAAATTGGGGAGATAACTTTTAGACAAACTCAGTTGATTTAGATGATACCCTCAGGAAGAATTCACCTAGACTTCACTTGTTATCTATCACTAAACCATATGATTTTATTTACTTAGTTTGATTTGTAAGACTCCCTAACGTATATTAAACCCTCTCTCGAGGCGAATAACGTCTAACCCTAGGTTAATTAGTGGAACTCTCATTCTCTTATAATAACCCCCTAGAATAGCATTAAATCGATTTATGGACTCCCACATTAGGTTTCACCCTAATCCGACAAAATCTCGTCACCCTATCTCTAGGCATGCGATCAACTCCGCTTAATTATGCTAGATCTACTCTTAGGCAGGGTCTATTCCTCCTCCACCTAAGCACATTAAATTTGGATAAAGCTCACATAATTAAGAACAAACTAAGTATTTATCATATAATTTAGAAAATAATAACAAGATTCATCATAGGTTTCATCCCCCTCAGGTATCTGAAGGATTTAGTTCATAACTAAATAAGAAAACATCTCAAGAGAAGAGATAAAACAAAAGATAAGAAATCCCTAAAACTCCCGAAAGGAATTGAAGGAGAGATCCGCCGTCTTGAGAAGAATCTCGGCTTCTTGAGATAGATCAACTGGCTATCTTCGAGTGATTCCCACAACTCTGACCTTTTCGGCTTGGCTCCTTGGCCTTGCTAACCGCCCCCCTTTCAGCTGACCCATAGGGGGTTTATATAGGCTTTTGGAATACATTTCTTTCTCCCTAAGTATCCAAATCCGAGTGAAATTGCTCTTTTCAACGGTAGGGACACGGCCATGGCACACGCCCGTGTGGATCGTGGCCAGGCCGTGCTCGAACTTCTTTAATGAGGCACGGCCATGTGAATCGAGGGAAGACCGTGTTCTAGATGATCAGTGAGGCACGGCCGTGTGGGCTAAGGTCCAGGCTTTGTCGATTTCTTCTTTGGCCCATTTTGGTTCGTTTTGAGCACGTTTCTCGTTCTTTTTATCCTTGGGTGCTTTCCTGGGTATAAGACATGAAAAGAAAGGATTAAGAGCACCTTTTTACATAAATCAAGGGATAAATCATCCAAAAGCATACTAAATGTGGGATTAAAATATGTTACTATTTCGGTTTATCACTCATCCTAGTTTGTGTGGGTTTCCCTAGACCTAGCTGTTTAAATAGTTTGTAAGGCATAACGTTGATGCTCGCCCCTAAATCAGCTAAAGCATTATTAATAGATAAACTACAAATTAAGCATGGAATTGTAAAACTCCCTGGATCTTTTAATTTTCGTGGTAGTTTATTTTGTAGAATTGCTGAGCATACTGCATTTAGTTCCACGTGTGACGTATCGTCTAACCTTTGCTTGTTTGTTAGAAGCTTTTTTAAAAATTTCCTTGAATTGGGCATCTGCGAAAGAGCTTCAAGAAACGGTAAGTTAATATGTAATTTCTTTAGAAGTTTGAAGAACTTACCGAATTGTTCATCTATGTGGTCTTTCTTTGTCACGTTAGGATATGGTACTTGAGGTTGGTACTTTGCAATTATCAGTTTTGGTTTATCATGGCTTACCTCATCCTTACCTTGACTTACCACAGCTTCCTGGCTTGGTTCTGACTTGTCTAACCCTTCACTTTCATGAGTAGTTATGGCATGAATTTGCTCCTTTGGGTTAGTTTCAGTGTTGCTTGGCAAGTTTTCTTATGGTCGTTCTGAGATCAGCTTAGCAAGCTGACCTATTTGGTTCTCGAGCCCTTGAATTGACGCTTGTTAATTTTTAAGTGCTATTTTGGTGTTTTGGAAACGGGTTTCTAACACCGTGATGAATTTCATAAGCATCTTCTCAAGGTTCGGCTTCTTCTCTTGTGGGTAGGGTTGCTGTTGAAAGCCAGGAGGGGGTTGTTGTCTCTGATTTCCTTGACCTCCCCATGAGAAATTTGGATGGTTCCTCCGCCCTGGATTGTAAGAGTTACTATAAGGATTATTTTGAGGTTGAGGATTGTTACCCGTATAGTGAACTTGCTCGTCTTCAATGCTTGGGTTGTAAGGCTGGTATTCTATATTGCTCATCCCTCTTTCATTTGTATTGCACTGCATCACTGGTTGTTGATTGCTGTAAATCAGAGTTTTAAAATTTATAAAAGAATGATCGAACCTGGAAACTAACTCTGACAACGATTGAGGCAAGTGCACCTATCGAACAATAGTATAGCTTAGGCAAGACCGGATTATCGAACCCAAAGGAACTAAAATTACTAATACTCACCGTCTTTTTCTTATTTAGCCTTAATATAAGGTGATGGTTGTTTAAACTAAAACTAATCTACTTACTAAGCTAAGACGCAAAGTCAAAAAAATGAATTCGGGAAATAACTTTTTGGAAAAAATCAGTTGACTCAAGCAATACCCTTAGGAAAATCCACCTAGACTTCACTTGTTATTTAACCTTGAACCATATGATTTATTTACTTAGTTTGATCCGTGAGACTCCCTAACGTATATTAAACCCTCTCTCGAGGCGAATAACATCTAACCCTAGGTTAATTAGTGGAACTCTCATTCGCTTATAATAACCCCCTAGAATAGCAGTAAATCGATCTGTGGACTCCCATATTAGGTTTCACCCTAATTCGGTAAAATCTCGTCACACTATCTCTAGGCGTTCAATCAACTCCGCTTAATTATGTTGGATCTACTCTTAGGCAGGGCCTATTCCTCCTCCACCTAAGCACATTAGATTTGGATTAAGTTCACACAATTAAGAACAAACTAAGTTATTATCATATAATTCAAAAATCAAATAACAAGCTTCATCATAGGTTTCATCCCCTTCGGGTATCCGAAGGTTTTAGTTCATAACAATAAAGGAAAACATCTCAAGAGAAAAGATAAAACAAAACATAAGAAATCCCTAAAACCCCCTGAAGGAATTGAAGAGGAGATCCTCCGTCTTGGGTAGAATTTCGGCTTCTTGAGATGGATCAACTGGCTATCTTCGAGTGATTCCAACAACTCTGAACTTTTCGGCTTGGCTTTTTAGCCTAGCTTTTCGCCCCCCTTTCAGCTGGTACCTAGGGTGTATTTATAGGCTCTTGAAACACGTTTCTTTTTCCCTAAGTATCCTTTCCCGAATGAAATTGCTCTTCTCCACGGCAGAGGCACGGCCATGGTACACGCCCATGTAAATCGTGGTCAGGCCGTGTTTGACACTGTTAAATGAGGCACGGCTATGTAAGTCGTGGTCAAGGCCGTGTTCTAGTAGGAATGTTGGCAAGGCCGTGTGGCTTGGAGTCCAGGCCGTGTTGATTTCGTGGCTTGGCCCAACTTGGTCCGTTTTAAACTTGTTTCTCGTTCTTTTCGTCATCGGGTGCTTTCCTGAGTATGAGACATGAAAAGAAAGGATTAAGAGCACCTTTTTACATAAATTGGGGCTTAAATCATCCAAAAGCATACTAAATGTGGGCTTAGAATATGTTACTTTTACGGTTTATCAAATACCCCCACACTTAAGCCTTTGCTTGTCCTCAAGCAAAATTCTCAACTTACAATTAAAACGAACTTTCCTCAATTCATAATAGTCATTGATAGTGTTTCATCATAATTCAGAGATAATTTATACATGGATAATTCAATTCAAAGTGTCCTAAAAATTCAAACAGTATAAGTCATAGATTCTGTAGCACAAAACATAGGTGTTTCCCTTCATCTAAATAATTACCTTTAATTCGAAATCGACAAGGATAGACATCCTCACAAAAGGTTCGCTTAAATCACTCAAAGTGTTTAAGGTTCAAAATTTTAGGCACTCAAAAGTCAAACATGAAGAGTTAATCCCATAGGCTTGCATGAAAATCAAATCTCCACCACTGGAATATGAGATGAAACACAAATCAAAAGGTCTTTGTTAGGGTTGTAACGGGGCTAAGGTTAAAGTGTGGAGTAAGGCTGAATTAGAGGGTTAGAATCGAGATTGAATCGACAAATTACCTAACTAAGAACTAATGAACTAATAATAATAATTACATCAATTGAAAACTAATAATGCTAACACTACGAGCTTCTTCTTCGATATCTGGGATTCAAGCTTATAAGCTCATTTAATCACAACTAATAATGAATAATGAATATACCTTTGATTTTTTTTTAAAGAACAAAACTATAAATACATAACTGAAATAGAAAACATAGTTAGGCTATTAACCAAATCAAGTCTCGATATAAGGGTAGTCAAAAGGGATGGTGATAACAAAAACAAAGGGGTTCTGGGTTAATATTGGTGGGTGAGTCAATAAATAGGGTTGTTAGGATTAAAAGGGGTTCACTAGGGGTTAGTTGTGAAGGTAGGCTTTTTATGTAGTAAGTGGGATAGATCCTAGGTGCCTTTATCATCTCTGTATATCAAATCAAAAAATGTGGTCTTGACATGTATAATCGATGCAAGTTCTAGAATAACAAATCAGTGTTGACATGCTCATAATCAATAAAGTGAGTAAGAAAAAGAATTTATGCTCTATAAGGCTTAAAAACTCACAAAAATTATGGGTATTTTGATGTCAACCTCGTAAATTTCAAACTTCAAGGTAATATTTAAACTCAGTTCGACAACCTAGAAATTTTTTTAATTTTTTTAATTAGACTTATCATGCTTGATTCTCTAGTATTCTTCAAATTTAATTATCAATGCACAATTATCAATGACTTAATCTGAAACATATCAATAAAAATCATAAATCATCAGAAATCTCATCCTAATTAATAATATGAGTAAATTACTTAAAAACAAGACTAAATTCAGGGTTTTTGTTAGGTATCTTTTTAGGTTGTTCACCCCCCCACACTTAAGATGTACATTGCCCTCAATGTACAAAGATATATAATGACAATTAATATGTAAAATCACGAGAGGGGAAAGAGTGACACTCCCTGAATTGGATGATTTCCCAGAGTTGGCAGTGGTCTTGGTGAAAGATAAGTTGGAGGGCTCGTTTTAAGATGTGGTGGATGCTCACGAGTTCTGCGCTAGATGAAGAAATTAGAGAACTCGTGGAGGATTAGCCAGGATTTATTAAGACAAATTTAAAATAAACTAAATATATAATTAAAGAAAAGAAAAGTAAAGAAAGAGAAAACAAAAATGTAAACGAAATAAATCTAAAAGATAAAGGGGCTTGAGAATCCTTATTGGTGTATGGTTTGCGAGGTGGATGTGACTTCTACGGTCACGGAGGTGCTGGCGGTGGTGGAAGTGGCGTGATTCTCAAGCAGCCTTTAGCTCCTAAGTCAAAGAAACTAAGATAGAATAAAATAATTTAAGCGGAAGAGAAGTGTAAATAAGGAAACTTAAGCAAAAGAGAAAAATGAAATAAAAACTAAATAGCCTCAAATATCCTTGGCTTGTTGTTCAAATGAAGCTGTCGGCATGAACTCATGTGAATCGGTCTCCTTTCGGGAGATTGGCCTCTTACGCTTCCTTGCCATGGATATGATATTGTTGTGGCTCAAGAACCTAATGATTTCTTAGGAAAAAGAAAGAGGGAGAAGAGAAAGAGAGAAAGAAAGAAAACGGAGAAGAAAGAAAGAAAGTGAGTTAAGAAGAGGAAGGAGAGGGGTATGGTGCTTAAATAAAATTTCAGGTCTGGCGGTTTCCCACGCCCGTGGGTTGAGGGTGTGTCGATGCACACAGCCGACTCGCACGGCCGTGCTACAGGGCGTGTTGGTTCCCCACGCTCGTGTCTACCCTGTGTTCGACAAGTCAGTATATTAGCACAGTTAGATGGCACGGGAGTGTTCAGCCCATGGTTGGCAAGTCAGTAGCCTCACATGGTCGTCAAGCATGGCCGTGTCATTTTATCGGTGCCTGTAGGAGAGTGGTTGAGTTCGTGATTGCCAGAAATTAGTTCATTCTGACTTGTACTACCCTGCCATGTTAGTACCAAGATTCTTGAGGTACACACGGCCACGGCCACGGCCGTGTGCAAGGCCGTGTGTCCTGGAATTCTGCACCCCTTGTTAGTTTATAACTACGTGTTCAGAAAGAAAAGAAGAAAAGAAAAATAAATTCAAAGCAAAATGTGAGAATAAATTATGTTAGTGCTCGGGTTGCCTCCCGAGAAGTGCTCGTTTATAGTCTTAAGCTAGACTCTCTTCTCGTTTGCATCTTCAGGGTAGTTTGAGGAGTTGGGAGTCCTTCCTCATGCCATCATTTGTGTCTTCATGAAAATATTTAAGTCGAGATGCATTTATAGTCAAAGTACCAAAAATAGGATTACTTACCTCGACTATTTCGTATGGGAAAACACTGGTTACCCTAAAAGGTATTTCTTTGTTTGTGTTAGGGTCCGGAGGAGATATTCGAGGATCTGCTTCGTCTAACAGTACCTTGTCCCCTATTTTGAAGTGGTTTGTTGTTCCTATGAGCACTTCTGGGGGCTCTTTCGATTTTTCCTCGTGTGGTTCTGATTCTTCGTCGTGTATCCCTAATTTCTCCTTGAAGTGTGTCTTCCATTCGTCTAGATCATCGATCTGAATTCCTCGATCTTTACGAGTTATTTCTTTGTTGGGGTTGGGGTCAGCATCGGGTTCAGTTGTATTCTTTGGTGGTGTTTCCTAAAAAAAAGGGTTAACCAAATGGTTATTAGGGAAATTTACGTTCTCACCTTGATTACTCGATGTTCTAGCCGAATCGAGAGCCTTGATGGTGACGGTCTCATTACCTACGCAAAGTATGAGTTCTTCTGCATCAACATCAATTTTAGTCCTGGCAATTGCTAAAAAGGGTCTTCCTAAAATTAGGGGGATCAAATTATCCTCATCCATGTCTAAGACAACAAAATCTACTGGAAAAACGAATCTGTCAATTTTTACAAGAACATCTTCGATAATACCCCTAGGAATTCTAACAGTTTTATCAGCTAATTGAATGTTCATCCTAGTTTGTTTGGGTTTCCCTAGACCTAATTGTTTAAACAATTTATAAGGCATGACATTTATGCTTGCCCCTAAATCAGCTAACGCATTATCAATAGTTAGTCTACCAATTAAACATGGAATTGTAAAACTCCCTGGATCTTTTAGTTTCTGTGGTAGCTTATTTTGCAAGATTGCTGAGCACTTTGCGTTGAGTTCCACATGCGAATCTTCATCTAGTTTTCGCTTGTTTATCAGAAGCTTCTTTAAGAATTTCCTGGAATCAGGCATCTGCGAAAGAGCTTCGAGGAGAGGTAAGTTAATGTGTAATTTCTTTAAAAGTTTAAGAAACTTACCAAACTGTTCCTCTGTGTCGTCTCTCTTTAATGCTTCAGGGTAAGGTATGCGAGGTTGGTACTCCTTGATTATCGGTTTTGGCTTTTCTTGGATTACCTCAACTTTACATTTTTCTACCTTGTTTCCTTGTGTTGAGATGGATTCATCTACCCTTGTATTCTCCTGAGCTGTTATGGCTTGGATCTGCTCTTTAGGATTAATTTCAGTGTTACTTGGTAGACGCCCTTGCAGTCGTTCGGATAATAGCTTTGTAATTTCTCCGACTGACTGAGTAATTTCCCCGATTGCCTTTGTAAGTCCTCCAACTTGGTTCTCGATCATTTTGATCGATGTTTGTTGGGTGTTGAGCGTTACCTCATTTTTTTGGAGACGGGCTTCTATGGATGCTATGAATTTGTTCAGCGTCTCTTCAAGACTCGGCTTCTTTTCCTGTGGATAAGGCTGATTTTGGAAATTTTAAGGAGGTTGTTGTATTTGATTTCCTTGATTTTCTTGTCCTCCCCACGAAAAATTTGGGTGGTTCCTCCAACCTAGATTATAATTATTACTATATGGGTTATTATTAGATCTGAAATTGTTACCTATATAGTTCATCTGTTCGCTCTCTGTGCCCGATGTGTAGGGTGGGTACTCAGGATTCGCCACGGTTCCACCTGCGTCGCACTGCATCACTGGATTTACCTACGAACAACACAAACTATCAATCTTTTTATTCATCAACTCTACCTGATTTGATAGCATGGTTACTACGTCGAGGTTGTAAACTCCGGCTTTTTTGTTGGCCTTGTTCTTGTAACTTGCCACTGATAGTTGTTCAGCGACATCTCTTCTATAAACTCGTAGGCTGCCTCAGGAGTTTTATTATTCAGGGTTCCACCGGCGGCTGAATCAATTAATTGTCGCGTTGAAGGATTCATACCATTGTAAAAAGTTTGGACTTTGAGCCACAATGGTAATCCGTGGTGTGGGCATCTCCTCAAGAGGTCTTTGTATCTCTCCAATGCGTCGTATAATGTCTCTAAATCCATCTGCACAAAAGAAGATATATCATTACGTAACTTGGCCATTTTGGCCAGGGGAAAATATTTTAGTAGAAATTTTTCGGTCATTTGTTCCCATATAGTGATTGACCCTCGTGGTAACGAGTTTAACCACTGTTTAGCTTTATTCGTTAATGAAAAGGGAAATAACCGAAGACGTATGGCATCATCAGAAACACCATTTATTTTGAAGGTATCACAGAACTCTAAGAAATTAGCTATATGAGTATTTGGGTCTTCGTCCTGCAAACCATCAAATTGAACAAACTGTTGAATCATTTGAATAGTGTTAGGCTTTAACTCAAAATTATTAGCAGCTATAGCAGGCCTAACAATACTCGATTTTTCCCCCGTTAAATGAGGTTTAGCATAATCATACGTAGTACGAGGAGCATTCTGATCCGCCACATCTTTTTGTGGTGGTGGATTATTTTCGTCCATCCCTTCAGTAGGATTGGATCTGTCTTCTCGCTCTCCTTGGTAATTTAGGGCTCGCCTAATTTCTCTGCGATTTCTTCGAGCGGTAGCTTCAATATCACTGTCGTATTCTAAAGGTCCTCTTGGGTTCCTTCTAGTCATAAACTAGAGGTACCTGTTAGGAAAATGAAGAAAGAAAATTTAGCAAATTTAAAATTAAAACTAAAAATAAAAAATAAATCGCAAAAAATAAAAATAATGGCTAAAGTAATAAAAATAGAGTTTTCTTAATATTTTAGTTCCCCGGCAACGGCGCCAAAAACTTGATCACTGTAAGTCAGAGTTTTAAAATTTATAAAAGAATGATCGAACCTGGAAACTAACTCTGACAACGATTGAGGCAAGTGCACCTATCGAACAGTAGTATAGCTTAGGCAAGACCGGATTATCGAACCCAAAGGAACTAAAAGTACTAATACTCACCGTCTTTTTTTTATTTAGCCTTAATATAAAGTGATGGTTGTTTAAACTAAAACTAATCTACTTACTAAGCTAAGACGCAAAGTCAAAAAAAATGAATTCGGGAAATAACTTTTTGGAAAAACTCAGTTGACTCAAGCAATACCCTTAGGAAAAATCCACCTAGACTTCACTTGTTATTTAACCTTGAACCATATGATTTATTTACTTAGTTTGATCCGTGAGACTCCCTAACGTATATTAAACCCTCTCTCGAGGCGAATAACGTCTAACCCTAGGTTAATTAGTGGAACTCTCGTTCGCTTATAATAACCCCCTAGAATAGCAGTAAATCGATCTGTGGACTCCTATATTAGGTTTCACCCGAATTTGGAAAAATCTCGTCACCCTATCTCTAGGCGTGCGATCAACTCCGCTTAATTATGTTGGATCTACTCTTAGGCAGGGCCTATTCCTCCTCCACCTAAGCACATTAGATTTGGATTAAGTTCACACAATTAATAACAAACTAAGTTATTATCATATAATTCAAAAATCAAATAACAAGATTCATCATAGGTTTCATCCCCTTCGGGTATCCGAAGGTTTTAGTCATAACAATAAAGGAAAACATCTCAAGAGAAAAGATAAAACAAGACATAAGAAATCCCTAAAACCCCCTGAAGGAATTGAAGAGGAGATCCTCCGTCTTGGGTAGAATTCCGGCTTCTTGAGATGGATCAACTGGCTATCTTCGAGTGATTCCCACAACTCTGACCTTTTCGGCTTGGCTTTTTAACCTAGCTTTTCGCCCCCCTTTCAGCTGGTACTTAGGGTGTATTTATAGGCTCTTGAAACACGGTTCTTTCTCCCTAAGTATCCTTTCCCGAATGAAATTGCTCTTCTCCATGGTAGAGGCACGGCCATGGCACACGCCCGTGTAAATCGTGGTCAGGCCGTGTTCGACACTGTTAAGTGAGGCACGGCCGTGTAAGTCGTGGTCAAGGCCGTGTTCTAGTAGGAATGGTGGCACGGCCGTGTGGCTTGGAGTCCAGGCCGTGTTGATTTCGTGGCTTGGCCCCAACTTGGTCCGTTTTAAGCCCGTTTCTCGTTCTTTTCGTCATCGGGTGCTTTCTTGAGTATGAGACGTGAAAAGAAAGGATTAAGAGCACCTTTTTACATAAATTGGGGCTTAAATAATCCAAAAGAATACTAAATGTGGGCTTAGAATATGTTACTTTTACGGTTTATCAGATGTACCCGCGAAGAACCACACAAACCATCAATTTTCTTACTTAAAAGTTCTACCTGATTTGATAGCATGGTGATTGCGTTGAGGTTGAAAACACTGGCGGCTTTTTTTGGTCTTGTCCGTGTAACTTTCAACTGATAATTATTCAGTGACATCTCCTCTATAAACTCATAAGTCGCTTCAGGTGTTTTGTTATTCAGGGTTCCACCGGCGGCTGAATCAATCAACTGCCTAGTTGAGGGGTTCACACCATTATAAAAAGTTTGAACCTGTAGCCACAAAGGTAACCCATGGTGAGGGCACCTTCTCAGTAAATCTTTATATCTCTCCTATGCATCGTAAAGTGTCTCTAAGTCCATCTGTACAAAAGAAGAGATATCATTCCTCAACTTAGCCGTTTTAGCCGGCGAAAAATATTTTAGCAAAAATTTTTCGGTCATTTGATCCCATGTAGTGATTGATCCTCGTGGTAACGATTTCAACCACTGTTTAGCTTTGTTTCTCAATGAAAAGGGAAATAATCGAAGGCGAATGGAATCAACAGAAACGCCATTGATTTTGAAAGTGTCGCAAAACTCAAGAAAATTTGCTAAGTGATTGTTTGGATCATCATCCTGCAAACCATCAAACTGAACAAATTGTTGAATCATCTGTATAGTGTTAGGTTTCAGTTCAAAATTATTTACAGCAACAGCAGGTCTAACAATACTTGATTCAGTTCCTATTAAATTAGGTTTAACATAATCATACATAGTTCGAGGAGGAGGACTTTCGGCAACCACATGAGGGAGTGGATTATTCTGGGGATCAGCCATCTCTTCCGTGTTATTAGTATCGTCCTCTTGCTCTTCTTTTATGTAGTGCAAGCTTCGCCTAATTTCTCTTCAGTTTCTGCAAACGGTTTCTTCTATATCACTGTCAAAGAGTAATGGTCCTGACGGGTTCCTTCTAGTCATAAACTAGAATTACCTGCCAAAAGCAAATAAAAGAAAAATTAGTAAAGTTAAAAATAAATATAAATTGAAAATAAATAAAAATGGCTAAAGTAATAAAAATTTAGTTTTCCTAATACCTTTGTCCCCGGCAACGACGCCAAAAACTTGATCATGTCCAAACTAACTATGAAAACGAATAAGGCAAGTGCACCTATCGTTCGGTAGTATAGCTATGGCAAGACCGAAAATATCGTATCCTCAAGGACCAAGAGTACTAGTAGTTACTATCTTTTTATTATCTAGCCTAAGTATTAAGAGAATCGATGTTTAATTAACTAATTACTAAAGTAAGGATGCTAAGACACAGAGAGTGAATTGGGAAAATACTTTTGGGAAAACCAGTTGATTAAGACAATACCCGAGGAAGAATCCACCAAGACTTCACTTGTTACTTAACTCTGAACCAGACAATTTATTCACTTGACTTGATCCGTAGGATTCCCTAATTTATACTATTATCCCTTTCGAGACTAATAATGTGTAACCCTAGGTTGATTAATTGAAATCTCTTTCTAATTAAAACCCTTAGTGTTGCATTAACTCAATCTATGAACTCTCATATTATGTTTGACCCTAATCCGACAGATTTTTGTCATCCTATTTCTAGGGTTGCGATCAACTCCACTTAACTATGCTAGATCTACTCTTAAACAGGGACTTTTGCTCCACTGCCTAAGCACATCAATACTTAAATCAATATTCTGAAATATTAAAACAAGAATTAAGAACACATAATTAAGAACAAATCAAGTATTTATCATACAGTTCAGAAAACAGTAACAAGATCTGTCTTAGGTTTCATCCCCCTCAGGTATTTGAGGGGTGTAGTTCATGATTATAAAGGAATACATCTCAGAAGAAAGTAAATAACAAAATATAAGAAAAAAACCTAAAACCCCCTGAAGGAAATTGAAAGGAAGGTTTTCCGTCTTGAGTGTGATTTCGGCTTCTGAGATGAATCAACTGGCTTTCTTGGAGTAATTCCCCCTGTTCGACCCACTCTAGCCTTGCTCCTTTCGAACCCCCCATTTAGGTCACACTTAGGGTGTTTATATAGACTTCGGAATGTCTTTATTCGCCCCTAAGTATCCTTTTCCGAGTAAAATTACAACGGGTTACGGCAAAGATGCGCCCGTGGAGCACGCCCGTGTGAATCGAGTCCAGGGCGTGTTCGGGCCTGCTAAGGTGGCACAACCGTGTGGTGAACTCCTAGGCCGTGTTGATTTCTTATTTTGGCCCATTTTCTCCATTTTTGGCCCGTTTCTCATTCTTTTCATCCTCTTATGCTCTCCTAAGCATAAAACATGAAATTAAAGGATTAGGAGCATCAAATTCCACAATTCAAAGGATTAAATCAGCCAGAAGTATGCTAAATGTGGGATTAAAATATGTTACTTTTATGGTTTATCATGTATACTGAAAACTGTAGAGAAACCAAAAAATGTAGTGAGACTGCGATTTACGAACACGAACTCTGAATAACCAGTACTGTTTTACATAAAACATTTGTTAATAAACACTGAAATCAGAATCGATTCATAAATCATAATACTGAGATAAACATGATTAGACAATGAGCGCACGAGGTATACGCAGACGGGGTACTAGAGGCCGAGGTCGAGCTGAGTCCTCTTCACTAGGTAGCATACCAAAGTTGGATACGAGTAAGACGCCAGTGTCGCTTGCTATTGAGACTGGGCCTTAAGATTGCATGGCTGGGGACGACGTATTGTCCCAGGCTATGCAAAGGATTTTGGAGAGGGTCGCTGGGCCGAATACTGGATCTGGGGGCCAACGGTCTATTACAAAATGACTCTGGTCCAATGGAGCTGAGCTCTTCAGGGTTGTCACTGGAGTTGCCCCTAATGTGGCCGAGTATGAGGCCGAGTTCCTACGACTGAGCCACTATGTGCGAGGTATGGTGGCCTCTGAGTATGAGTGATGTATTCGTTTTGAGGATGGGCTCAGAGATATTTTGAGAGTCTTGATAGCTCCGCAGAGGGAGCGTGATTTTACTGCACTGGTGGAGAAGGCGATGATAGCTAAGGAGGTTAAGCGCGCTGAGTGCCAGAACCAAGATCGCAAGAGGGGTTAGAACAAGAGGGATTCAGAGCCCTCGAGTTCTGCTCAGAGGCCTAAAAAAAGGCCAGAGCTAATGGGCCAGTTAGAGCTGGGCCCACTGTTATTGTTACTAGACTGTAGCCATGTACTGATTGTGGTAGACGCCATCAGGGCGAGTGTTGGAGAAGGACTGGGGCATGCTTGCGGTGTGGGTCATTAGAGCACCGTATTAGGGAGTGTCCGCTAAAGGCTGATCAGATGCAAGCTTTGGATACTGGTACGGCACAGCCACAGAGGGTAGTACAACAGCCACCGAGGGACCGTGGACAGGCCAGATGTGGTAATGGTATGGGTCGTGGGCAGAGAGTACTGGGCAGAAGTGCTGTGTAGGCTGAGACGAGGCAGCTGGCCCTAGTTTATGGTGCTCGTCACCGAGAGGATAGAGATGTTCCAGATGTCATCAAGGGTACATTCTTTATACTTGATGTACTGTATATTGCCTTGATAGACATAGGGTCTACTCACTCATACATAGCTAGCAACATATCTGGAAACTTGGGGATTTCAGTTGAGAGTACTACGAGTGAGGTTACTGTACTGAGCACGTTAGGGCAATCTGTTAGAGTTAGCAACCTGTATTGGGACGTTCCTTTAGAGGTACAAGGGGTAATCTTCCTGGCTGATTTGATGGAACTTCCATTTGGGGAGTTCGACCAAATTCTGGGGATGGACTGGTTGGTCAAGCATCGTATTAGCTTGGAATGTGTGACTAAGAGGGTCGTACTAAGGACTAAAGAGGATAAGGAGGTAGTTATGATTGGAGAACGCCGGAATTACTTACCTAATGTGATCTTTGCACTGGTGGCAGAGAAGATGGTTCGTAAGGGATGTGAGGCATTCTTGGCCTACGTAAGTGTTTTGGATTCTAGGGATTCTACAGTTAAGAATATCCAGAACGGTAAAGGATTTTTCGGACATTTTTTTAAAGAGCTACCGGGTTTACCTCCGGATCGTGAAGTGGAGTTTGGGATTGAGTTTCTTCCTAGTACAGCTCCGGTGTCTATCGCCCCTACTGAATGGCACCGAAGGAGCTTACGGAGCTTAAGGCTCAGATTCAGGAGCTGTTGGATCGTGGGTTCATTCGTCCCAATGTGTCTCCATGGGGAGCACCTGTGTTAGTTGTGAAAAAGAAGGATGGGACGATGAGGATGTGTATAGACTATCGGCAGCTGAATAAGCTAACGATTAAGAATAAGTACCCACTTCCGAGGATTGATGATTTGTTTGACCAGTTTCGAGGGGCTTCTGTGTTCTCCAAGATTAATCTGTATTCTGGATATCATCAGTTGAGGGTTAAGGAGGCTGATGTATTTAAGACGGCATTTAGGACTCGTTATGGATGCTACGAGTTCCTAGGAATGCCTTTTTGGACTTATGAATGCACCAACAGCTTTCATGAACCTGATGAACCGAGTATTCCAACCCTATTTGGATCGATTTGTGGTGGTGTTCATCGACGACATACTGGTTTATTCAAAAACTGAGGATGAGCATGATGAGCACCTTAGAGTTGTCCTTCAGAATTTGAGGGAAATACAGCTCTATGCTAAGTTTAGCAAGTGTGAGTTTTGATTTCTGTGGTAGTTGGGAGGAGTATTTGCCGTTAGCGGAGTTTGCCTATAATAATAACTACCAGTCTAGAATCCAAATGGCACCTTACGAGGCACTGTATGGTCGTAAGTGTCGCACTCCCTTGTATTGGACTGAGTTGGGTAAACGACATGTTCGTGGTCCCGAGTTAGAAGGTCGACATCGAGGATAAAGTTAGATCGATTTGGGATCGCTCAAAGCGATTCGATGAGTCGAAATCCTATGCGGACCTGAAGCGACGTGAGATTGAGTATTTCGTGGGGGACTTCGTATTTCTTAAGGTCTCGCCATGGAAGAAGGTTCTGAGGTTTGGTCGTAAGGGCAAGTTGAGCCCTAGGTTTATTGGACCGTACAGGATTCTGAAACGAGTGGGACTGACCGCTTATCAATTGGAGCTGCCTCCAAAGTTAGATCGGATTCATGATGTGTTTCACGTCTCTATGTTGAGGCGCTACCGCTCTGATCCTAATCATATTGTCCCTATTAAGGAGATTGAGGTTAGGCTAAACTTGACCTTGAGGAGGAGCCTGTCCAGTTTCTAGATCGTGACGTAAAGGTTTTGAGGAGGAAGCCTATCCCTTTGGTGAAGGTTCTATGGCGTAATCATAGCACTGAGGAGGCCACATGAGAGCCTGAGGATGCGATGCTTCAGCAGTATCCTTATCTATTCTCATCAGGTAAATTTTGAGGACGAAATTTTTTTAGGGGGTAAAGTTGTAACACCCCAAAATTTCTAATTTCGTTATTGTGAAGATATGACACAAATATATGTCAGCTTTAGTAGTTATGTGTTCTAGGAGTGTTTGGGAGGTCCCAAGTTCTAGCCTTCGCTTGGGAAAATTTTGGTATTTTGAATGAATTAGACCTTACTCTTATTCAGTAGGCTTTTATTTGATTGTTGGTAAAAATATATCAGAATGGGCCTACTGGTCTTGTGGTTAAGCAAAATGTTATTGTGTAGGAGGTACTATGTTCGAGTCCCTGCGCAAGCAGGGGAACTAATTTTTGTTTGAGGCGTGTGGCGTGGTGGAGTTCAAATTAAATTGGACTGCTGAGTAGTTGTGTTTTAGTGGGTTAATAGGGAGTGTTTTTAGGTGATAATTGGGGAGAAGTTATCAAAATAAGATTTTCTACTTATCAGTTTTCTATTTTCTTTTTTCCCAACAAATTTTCTGACGTTAGACTTTTGTTTCTCTACTTTTTCTTCTCCCTTCTTGTTCACTTTTGGTTTTTATTCCCCTTTGGCCGAATCTTGTTTCTTCTCTTTCCTCTCTCTTTTCGTTTCTGTATTTTTTACGAGTCATCTCTTTGGGTGCAACTTTTGACTTCATCTGTTTCGGTAAGTGGAATTTTTCCCCTTAGTTATTGTATTTCGAGTAGGCAATTAACAAAGGGTTCGTTTTACTCTCGTTTAGGTGCTGTTTAAAGGTTTTACGTGGATATTCTAGTGTGTGGAGACGACTGGTTATCAGATTCATTGCGGTAAGTTTTCAAATCATCGTTGGTTTAGTTTCTCGAGTTTTATGTTGGGGAAATTTGGTTTGCTTGACGAATCAAGTGATTAATTAAGGGATATATTGGTCAAATATAGGTTTTTGAAGGCTCGGGTTACTTTGCACAGTGAATCGATACCAGGTGTGTACCCGAAACGCAGAAAATAGGATTTGGCGAAAAGTCGAAATTACTTGCTGTCTAGAAATAAGAGAAATAAGAGAAAATGATGCGAAAAATTGTAGAGAAAGGAAATAAGGGTGTTATAAACTTGGAAATCAACATTTTGCACTAAAATAGTTTTGGACTGCAACAGTAGTCTAAATTTGAATAATCATCAAAAATAGTAGGAATTGAGTTAGAGGTTGAATAAAATATGAAATTAAATTTTATTGAGTCTAGGTTTTCATGGAAGAAACAGTGTAAGCAATGAAATTGTAAATCATGAGATATAATAAATTTTGTGAGACAAGGTCAGAATGATTTCGGGTTCCCCTATTCTGATTTAAGAAAATCATCACAAATTGTAAAAAAAATAATTAGGAGCTTAATTTTATGTGTTTAAATCCTTAATGAGTCTATTTTCAAGAGAAATAAATGGAAACATTATCTAAATTTTGTACTAAGAGATAAATAATTTTTAGTAAGGAAAGGATGAAGCTGTCGAACAGCAGAATAGGGATAACTTTAAAGATTTTACTGTACTTATTTGATAAACTATAAATTCTAAAAATTTTATGGTAGAAACGTATTTGAGTCTAGTTTCAAAAACATCAAGCATATCTTAATTTGGAATTCTTTAACTCAAGATATAAATAATTTAGTGATAATGACTCAAGTAGACAGCTTTGAATGAACAAATAAGTAAATAGTGAAAACATATATGAGTATTGAGCTAGCATGGGTTACATTAAAAATAGATCACACGGCCAAGGCCAATTTGGGCCAAGTAGGCCACACGGGCGTGTGGGCCCACACGGGCAGATCACATGGGCATGTGGGCCCATTTTACCGAAATGTTTTTAAGGTTGAACGAGTCTCCCAAGTCGACTGTGAACCTACGATAGGGTCAGTAAGCGCTACTTAGACCCCTAAATGTGTGAAATTGACTGAATGATATCTGTACTGAGCATGTTAATATCTGAACAGAATATATGTACTGAAATTGCATAATAGCATATCATCCATTGTATGTTGCATTGTATTGGGTTGGGGGTTGTTATTCGGAGGAAGTGTACTGAAAGGCTTTAAGCCTAATTTACTGGTAGCTCAACTGTAAAATATTGTTTTGTGCTGCATTCGGTACTACTTGGAGTGTAGGGATGGGTGGGCTGATTATATCCCCACATGGAGTGTAGGGTTGGACGGAGATTGTGTGTAGAGGCTGGTTGGGTAGGATTTTGCTCTTTGCATAATCAAGTATCGCTATCGTCATCGTGATGGGCTAAGGCCTTACCGCATTTTTGACACTTTCATCGAGATGGGCTAAGGCCCAAACCGTCATTGATATTTGAAAAGGGCTTAGGCCCAAGACATTCAACTGCGTGTACTCGTGAATACCGATTGTTTGTTTGTTTCTGCGGGATTACACACTGAGTTTACATAAACTCACCCTTTTTGTTTAATGTGCACAGGTAATCCCCAGACTTAGATGGATCGGTGCGACGGAGGACTCAGCGGTGACCACAGTAATTTTTGGACTTCATGGTTTTCAATTTACGAGTTATGATTTGTTTATTATTGATTACTTGGGTTGTAACTTAAGGACCCTCTGGGACTTTGGTTTTAAATTTGGGTTTTATTTATTTTACTTTATGGATTCATACCTGCTGGCATAGGAAATTCGGTTATCAAAAAAAAGTTAAAGTATTCTCTAAACGCATGATCACCTAGATTGATTTATTAAAGCTTCCGCAACGAGGGATGTTTCAAAAAAAATGTTTTAAATGAATAAAGACAACTTCCTAAGTTCTAACAAAGGTTTACTAAATATAATAACATGGAATGTTTTCATCGTAACAACGAGGTTTCAAAAACACTATCGTGTGACATTGCCAAATACGGCCATAACGTCTAGGCCGAGTTTAGGGTGTTACACTTTTTCTCCTAATAAAGCAGGAAGTCTTGTTAGAAACTTTTCTTTCCAAAATGGTTGTTGGTTATTAGATTTTTGCATAACTCTAGTCATAAAGACATCTTTATACAATTTAAAATCAGTTAATTTTTTGCATTTTAAATTTGGTAATAGTTTTGAATTTCTATATTTAATATGGAAGGATTTTCTATAAAGTGTTTAGAGATTGAGAAAATTAAAGTTGCTACTGCATCTTGGATTTCTCTTCCTTGCTCATCTAAAATAATTCTTCCTTTATCATCTTTTTTATTGCTTTTAAAATTTCTTCTTGTTGGGTTTTAGTGATTGCATGGTCCCACCAACTTTTTAATTAACCAGTAAATCCAGCAGCTAAAAGATTGGTTATAGCATGATCACTAATTAATCTATTTTTGTTTTGAGTTTTATAAAAATTTGAAACCATTGTTATTTACTGTAAGAAACTAAGAATATTATATTCAGACATCCCGTCTATATTCCATTCATAAATTGTGTTAGCATTGTATTTATTTTGGAAAATAGGTTTTTCTTCAATATTAAGATCAGGTCCAGTGATTCTTGGATAATATAATCTTTTTGGTTCTTTCCATGCTATTTTTTTATTTTTTATTTGTCTGATTGTTTAGAGTTATATTTGGAGGATTGGTGTAACGTATTTACTGAGTGTTGGGCTTGCATTGGGGTATCTGGAGCAACTAATTTAGATCTATAACTTTCCAAAGCTTCAAGTCTATTTTGGATTTCTGTTGAGAAAACATTTTAGGTTTTTTGAAAATGTTTTGAGATTTCATAAGGAGTAAATATTGGTCCTTTAGAACTTTTTTCAGTTATTTATTTTACTGGTTCTTTCTTTACTAGGTGGCTTTCTAACAATTTTTCAATATGATCTAATTGTTTTCCTATTGTATGAAATTTGTTCTCCTACATCAGGAACTCTCATTATTAAAGGACTTGCTTTTATCCCTGTATTTTTATGAAGATATTGAACTTCCATTAAAGAGGGATGTTGAGATTCAACTTCTCCTTTATTGGTTTGCCATCTAGTATTTTTTTTTTTTTTTTGCATTAATAGATTCTAAATAATATTTCTTCAAATCATTCAAAGAATTTTATATGAATTTTATGGGTATTCATGAAGTCATAATCTTCTTCAAGAATGTTCTCTTTTTTATTATTATAAATTTTAAAGTAATCTTCTCATTTTATTTATTTTTGTTGGAATAGAAGTGTTTCATGCACCATTCTTTATTGACATTAAAAGATTTTTCTAGGACAAAATTTTTTGAATTTTCTCATTGTCTTACATTGTTTAGTCATTGATGAGTGTGTTGGTGACATAATAGGTGAATTTTGGGGATTCTCATCCTGTGTGGCATAGATAGGTTGAGCTATATTTGAGGAATTATCTATTCCTTATAAATTGGTCCTAAATATTGTCGGGATAGAAGAGACAAAGGCTCTAACTATCTTAACATCTACTGTTTGTGTTTCGAGATTTGATTATTCTTCTAAATTTTAATCTCCTAAAAGTTGTGATGGTACTTCCTATTTCAAAGGAATGTCTTAGAGGCATTCTAAGTGGCCTGTTAAATATCAATTCAACTGTACCATCTTGGTGTTGGGAAATTTCATTTAGTGAAGTATTTTTAATTGGAGTTAGTACAATAGGTTCTGTAGTAGCTTCAAGTTTCCACCTATTAGGAAGGTTAATTTCATGTCATTTTATTATTCTTGGGATTGTGGTATGAGATCTCGAGGTATCTGAATACATAGCTTTGAAGAGGATTCGATTGACTAAAGTTAGTACTTCAGGTCCAGGAAGCATTTTGTAATTATGGGTATGAATTTGAAGCGTCAAAGACTGTAAAATGTTTTTATTGGTTAAAGAAATCATAAAATTTGGGTAACAATTAAACTGTACTAGACCAGTACATAGGCCTGTTTCTATAGTTCCAAGTAAGGAGTCATTAAACATAATGTGTCTCTAGTCTCTTAAGATAATTAAAATTGATGTATTTTTTGTGGCTTCAACACTAAGAGGTTTGACACCAACTTGGACTAATCCAAAACGGAAATATTTATATTTTTGTTCATTGAGTTTATTACTAACGACCATATCTAATAAATGGATTGTTTCACATTCTTTTTGAGTAGGTAAACTTCTAACTACAAAAGACATTTAAATTTTCAAAAGTTGTTTTCTTATAAACTTGTTTTGTTGGAACTCTTGGGAGAGTCTAATTATCAAATCTTTGGGGAATAGTTTCATAATATTCTTCTTGTTCATTAACAGTGTTATTTGAGGTTTGGTTAGACTCTTGGGACTGACTGGAAGCAAAGCTTGCAGAAGAATTGGTTTTTCTAAGGAAAGGAAAAAAATTTTGTTTTCTTATTTCCTACAATAGGGGTTATAGTATCAGGATTTTTGGATTATTATAGTTGCCTACAGGGATACTTTGTCATTAACATGCCTAACCCATGGCTAACTGGACTATGTATCAATACTCAACAAAAATAATAATACATTAATAAATACAATTAAACCAAAACTTGAAAATATTGAAAACACATTGAATACTTTCAAAAGCTTAGAATTAAATGTTCCTCCTTGACTCTAATACCATATAGAAATTTAAAATCTATAGTTTTAAAGCTTTATTTTGCATAAAAATGGTGAATCTTGTATTTAAGAGCTAAATGATGATATTAAAATAATTTTCAATATATTTTGACAAGATTAAAAGGTTTACAAATTAAATTTAATAAAATCTTAAGGCGATTTCATGAATTAAACAATTTCTTTTATGAGAGTAAGGAAGAACAATGATTTTTTTGGAAAGTTTTAATTAATGGAACTGAGCTAAAATTAAAGGTCTAAATATGTAATTAGTCAATAGATATGAGGTTAGGAAGTAAAAATTACAAATTAAATTAAGATTTAGTGTAACAATTAAGCAAATTAAAATTTTGGCCAAGTAGTCTGTCAAATGCGAGTGGCGAGCTATTGAGTAAGGGAGAGTGTCGACCTAGGTTGTGTTAAAATAATTTTTTTTTTAGATTCATAAGTAATTTGTTTGTTTACATGACATGCGAAGCCTCTGTTCGCAAGGGAGAGTCCACGAGTAAGGACAAGGGAAAGCAAGTGGCGTAGGCTTAGTAAGAAACTGTGACTCCCAAGTGAGTGTTTCTGTATATCACATTTAAACTCAAGTTCGCGTGACTCGAAGAGTCAGGTAAGGCATGCAAACTCTCCTATATAACGTATGAGCTTTTTTGTTTTTATGTGAGCCCTTTTGAGATACATGTGAACCTGCTAAATTCATATGTGGACACTACCACTTTAATGCATGCGAGCCTTAATTGTAACCAGTGAACTCTAACATAGTTAGTGCGAGCTGTGTATTTAAGTAAAATGCGTGCGAGCCTAGTGTTGTATGTGAGTCATTGTTGTAACAGCCCATTTTTGGTGAGATTAGAATAATGGTTTTGTGACCACAAATCTGAGCCCAAAAATAAAAATTTATTTTATTTTATTTTATGGTTGGTATTATGATAAGAAGGTCACGTGAAATTTTTGATACGAAAATTTTATGGATTGTGTGGTTAATTAGGTAAAGGACTAAATTGCATAAAATACGAAAGTTAAATTCTAGTAGCTATAAGGATTAAATTGCTATGGAATTCAAAACTAGAGGTTCTTATATGGTAATTAGACCATTAAGAAAAGTATGTAGATTTTTCTTGGTGACTTATCCATGAAAAAATTATAAATGACTAGGGACTAAATTGGAAATCAACAAAATTAAAAGATGATAGAAAATAAAAAGAAATTATCATATTTTCTATTCATCTTCTTCCCCATTTTTTTTTTGGAAACCCTAGGAGAGAGGAAGAGAACTTTTCAAGCTTATAAAGGTATGAAATTAAGTCTCGTTTTTAATGATTTTTATATTTTTAGAATCAGAATAGCATAATCGTTCTATTTATGGGATTTATTTGAAAAGATAACAAAGGGTAGAAACTTTGTCATGGATGTAAATGCTGGAATTTTGAAATTTATGGTAGAAAATGAAAGATAGTTGATAGATAAACAACTTTTACAAAGTAATTTTTCATGGAAACTTGATTTAGGGACTAAAATGAAAAAGTGGTAAAACCCATGGAAATTCTGAAATTTGTGAAATGTGTGTGATGTAAAAATTGTTATTAAATCTTGGTTAGGCTTGGAAAGAGGACTAGATTGCATGAATTTCATTTTCCGAGCCTAGGTATGAAATTGGAATTTTTAAAAAGAGTAGGGGAAAATAGTAATTTTACCTAGGATGTAGTAGAATGCAAATGTATGTAAAATGTGATGAATTAATAATTAAATTTGCTTATATAGACCCGGAAAGACCAACTACGAAATTAGCTCGAGGGAACAAAAAGTTTCGGATTAATTGGAATTAAAACCCGAACAATTGTCAAGGTAAGTTCGTGTAACTTAAATATGCTTATTAAATGCTTGAATGGAATGGTGTGATTGTGTTGGTATGTATGAGATGATATCCATAATGAAATAATCATAAGTGTGAAATGTGGACAAATTGTCATGTTCCGGGTGAATGTTGAGAATTCGGTGGAATAAGGTGATATTCTCGGACGAGAATAACATTACACATGTTGTATAAAGGAGTTAGCCTGGACGGGTAATCTTAATGTAAGCCTCTTGAGCATATACTATAAATTGGATTTAGCCCAGACGGGTAATCCAAATTAAGCTCCCTAGAGCATGTGCTACGGATATGATTCAGCCTGGACTGGCAATCCGGCTGTGAAAAATGTGGCTCAAGAGTGTGCCTCTTAGTACGTGCCCTAATGGGTTCTATTGCACATGAAAATACTACTCGAACATCAATCGAAATCTCATAGTTCAACGGAAAAGACTCTTGAAATATGGAAAGGTAGAACTAATGGAAGTTGTATGTAATGAGCTTATCTATATTTTACTTGAAATTCATATGAGATTATGTGACTAACTTATTTGAATAAGTGATTGTGTGTTTAGGTAACTTACCCAAAATTGATGGATTTGTGTTTTATGTATGCTTGTATTAATAAATATAACCGGTAAGTTTATTTCCCGTTATACGAACTTACTAAGCATGAAAATGCTTACCCCGTTTAATTTTCCCTTGTTTTATAGTGCTCGTAAGCTCCTGAAGGTTGGAGGATCGGTCGGAGCATAATCATACTATCCACTATCTCCTTTTTGGTATACTTAGAAATCTCATTTTGGAATAATGGCATGTATAGGCTTAATTGGTCAAATGATGACTTGTGAATGATGTTTTGTAATCTAGCCATTGGAATGGCTAGTAAGGATTTATTTGGTATGTCTAAAAGTTATTCTATGTTCAATACTTATGTGTTAAGTGTGGATGAATGGAGTATGTTTATCTTGTATATGCATTAAAAGTATGCTTATAAACATGAATTGCATGTGATATTATGTCATGATAGATGTTAATTTAGGCTTGGTTTTAATGATTGATTTGGCCAGTATATTCATGCAAGTATTGGTGTAGGTTGTTGGCAAAATTGGGTGAGAAAATGAAGCTAAGAAATGGCTTCATTTTGTCCACACGAGTAGACACACGGGCGTGTGTCTAGGCCGTGTGTGACACACGGCCGAGTACATGGGCGTGTAGCCAGGCCATGTGTCCCCTGCACCTTAAATTCAAGAAAAAACAGAATTCTCAGAATTGAGCACACGGGCAGAGACACGAGCGTGTGTCTCAACCGTGTGGGAGACATGGCCTAGAACACGGGTGTGTGTCTTGGCCGTGTGAAACCTACACCTAATTCGAATTAAATTAATTATCCACACGGCCTAGCACACGGGCGTGTGGCATGGCCGTGTGGCATAAGTAAGACAGCACCCTAAATCAAATACGGCCTGTAACACGGGCGTGCCCTTGGACCATACGGGTGCGTGAGCCCTGCACCTTAGAAAAATTTTGTAATTTTGCGAAAAATTCTTAGAGGTTCTGATTAAGTCTCGATCCGATTCTAATACTCGTTTTGGGCCTCGAGGGCCCATTCACAGGACAATAAGAAAATTTTGGAGTATGAATAGTATGTTTAATACAAATTGCATGAGAATGTTCGGTGAACTCCGGTAATACTCTGTAACCCTGTTCCGACGACGGATACAGGTTAGGGGTGTTACAATTGTAGTACGCGAATATATATATGTGCATGGACCTTATATTGTATACGAGCTTATATGTATATCTTGCGAACCCTAGTGATATGTACGAACTATTGTTACATGCGAACCCTAATAATAAGCACCTATGCATGCATGAACCTGTATGTGCATTACGAGCTCTGCTTAGTGCAACTAATGTTACTACAATCTGTTATGTGCGAGCTCAATAGTAATGTGAGCCCTGTAATTTTTGTGCAATGTGAAAGTGGTTAACTTGGTATATTGGCAATGTGAACACTTGAAATCGTTGGATATCTTTTGTAACACCCCTAACCCGTAACCATCGCCAGTTTAGGGTAAAGAAGCATTACCGATCAACCCGAAACATTTATAATCATTTTACAACACAAAGTCAATCATCATTCAAACATATCAAAATATAAACATATAGTCCCTTAATGAGGTCTACGAGACCTTAAATATGTGTTAGGAATGGGTTGGGACTAAACCGAACACATACGAAAATTTCTGAAAATTAAAGATTTTTCAAAGTTACAGAGATCACACTCCCGTGTGGGTAGGCCGTGTGCCTCACACGGCCTCGGACACACCCGTGTGTCCAAGCCGTGGTAAAACAGGGCCTACATACTGACTTGTCCACATGGCCTGAGACACGCCCGTGTGCCTCACCCGTGGTCGACACTGACTTGCACCACAAGGCCAGTCACACGCCCGTGTGTCCAGCCCGTGGTCGAGCCTGACTTGTTTCAATTGGCAAACTTAAACAACACGGCCGAGCCACACGCCCGTGTGCTCAACCGTGTGGGCAATTATAGGCCATTTGCAAGGCCAATATGCCTCCCACACTTAGGGCCACACCTACAAGCACAAATCATATGCATTTATACATAAAATGGAAACCAAAACATACCATTATAAGCACCAATTAATCATCATACATACCATCTATTTACATACTCAATTTCTGTAACACCCCAAACCCGGCTCAAACACTACGACCAGATCTGCCATGTCACTAGGAAAGACTGCTAAAAGAGTTACGAGTCTTAGAAGGTCTTTAATTTAAACTTTCTTAAAAGCCTCAAGTTCTATGGTTCAATTGCAAGCCCAATATTTATTTAAGATAAACTTTAATTAATCAAACCTTGTGTTTTAAGTGAAAGTTGAAAACACCTATCGTTTGCTAGATTAAACCAAGGTTGGTGGCAAAATCTCTTTTTGCTTTTAAAAGAAGTGTTCTTTGTCAGATTGAGAAGAAAACTTTCGTTCGTAGTTTATAAAAACATTTTGTCGAGTAATTTATATTAAATACGTCCAAAGATTAAAATTAAAATTTACCTAAATTAGAAGTGGCCTTATTACATTTCCAAAATCCCAAAAATTTAAAGAAAATAATGTTCTAATTAAAAAGAAAGAAACCGTGCGTGGCCACCCCGTAGTCCCCTCCGGCCCGGTCTGCTGAACTAAGCGTTACTTGTACAGATGTTAAACAAACAGAGTGAGTCAAAAGACTCAGTGTGCAATAGCCAAACACCCATTATTGGGCTCAAGCTCGTTAGAACAGATTGGCCTTAGCCCCCACAGTACAGAATAGCACAATAACATATGCATGATGATGCAGAACCCATTCCAACCTAAACTTCCATCCGCTATACACCATTGATGGCAGTCATGCTGCTCACCGTCAGAAATTGTGACGAAGTCACCAGGCTGAAATGGCACAAGCCACCAGATACACTTCCCCTTCTATTCATGGCATATTTTCCCCCATGCAACATGAAATCATGGTGTGAGCATGCAACATATCTCAACATGTACCAAATGCAACTTAAACTCATGTCAAAATATTCGCATAATTATCACAAATACAAATCACTAACCTGATGTCTCGCTTTTACTTACCATATATAGAAGAACAACTAATGTCGTTATTTCGGCATCTCACCGTACATACACATACTTAAAAGTAACAACAAAAAGGTGTGAATATTACACACCTGAACACGAGGAGGACTAAGCTCTCAACACTATCGACACTCTCGGAAGAGGGAACGACTGCGATCTGCCTATTCTGTTCTGAAGCCGGTCCACAACCCGGTGGCTAGTCTCGTACTGCTGAAACAGCTCGCTTCTTGAACTTAGGGGCTGGGACTACGGGTCCAACCCCTTCCTTCCCTTGACTGGTACTCGAATCCATGACAAATCTTGATCAGAGAACCAGATTAAAGTAATGAAAAGGACGAAGGATAGGTACTCGTATCAAAGAAGTTGCTTACCTAGATTAACAAAAGCCGAAAGCTAGCAGTCTAGGCTTAAGAAACCGATTGAGTCCCTAAACAAACACCATGTTAAAGCCGATTCTTAGAAATAGAATAGAAGAAGTGACCTTTCGGCCAAACGAATTAATAGAGGATTCCCTTACCACCTATTCGGCCAATCCATTACTTACCCAAAATCTTCTCGAAAGTAGGCCACACGAAGCAGAAGAGATAAAGATGCACCCCTCTACAATCGGTCAATGCTCAAAGAAGTAAGTCGAGACTTTGGTTTTACCCAAACCAAGAGAAAAGAGAACAAGAAGGAACGTAGAAGAAGGCTTCTTACCAAGACCAACGTTTGCCAAAAGAGGAGTCAATATTCGGCTACCAACACAAGTCGACAGAAAAGGTGCCTATTCCTGAAACAACAGTAAGATTCGGCCTTCACACAAAAAGAAGTGCAAAAGAGGAAAGAAAATAAAACGAGAAATAAGGTTCGGCTATACAGGAAGGACGAGAAGAAGAACTAAGGAGATTCAGCTACTCAAGGCACTAGCATGAGATGAAAACAGAAAGGTAAAAGGAGGGTTTCGGCTTCAAAAGAAAATGAACCAACAATGTGAAGTGTGGATGGTGATGGTAAATTCGGCTATGAGAGAAACAATGTGAGAGTTTCGGTTTTTGTAAAAGAGAAGAGAAGAAAAAATGTTCCAAAAGTGCAAAAAGAGAGAATGGGAATGTTTCTAAGAGTGCTTTGACTAACGAAATTCTCATAAAATGAACACTTGAAAATGTAGCACCCCCCTATAACCAAGATGTTCAACAACATGCCTATGTGCTACTAAAGAAGGTTCGGCCTATCCTAGCCCCACTAAACCGTGCACACACTCTCACACACCTTCCCAAATTCGGCTAACCTCTCACCCAACATCCCCCTTCCACGATTTCCTCCTACTTTCCCTCTCCATCATCCATTTGATTTCGTTTGACCCCTTCAACCTCCACCATTACCTCATGGCCACTAATTCAAACACTTTGACTCCTTCAACTCTCACCCTTGAAGAGTCCATGCCGAAACCACCATCCCTCCATCCTGACGCCAAAAAGAACTCCAAAATGCAGCATATGCAACTCGAACCTTTTCCCCCTTGTTGCTCCCCTTGTGACACCACTTCCAAGCACTCTAAGTGACGTCTCCATGCCACTCTTCCATCTCTTTTCTTGTGTCAAATAAACACAATTAATTAACCTTAAGGCCTGCCTCAGCGAACTCTCCCCTAAAGTGCCTAAAAAACAAAATTTCACTAAGGCTCAAGCTTAACCCCGAGCCTTCCCGGGGCCCCCAAACATACCAGATTAATAGACAAAGCATGCCAAACACACAGAACATAACAAATGCAAAGTCCCCAATTCCCGGATGTTACAATTTCAACTCAAATAAGTCCATCTAAATATACCAATTTCACACCCCAAATCATATAAGTCAAACATTATGTAATTCATACCACAAGTTCACATTTAAACCACATTTTTCATCAACCAATTTAAGCATAAAAAATACCATATTCATCATTCACATAACCCACGCATACATACCAACATCATTCAACTTTCAAGCCATATCTCATGGCAAAACTTATACATTTCAACACCTACCAAAATCACTAGCCTATACATGCCATATACCAAATTTATACAACTTCCAAAAGTACCAAGTTAGATAGCCGATAGTGTGATTGGGTCGCTGACAATCCCCGATCCGAGATAGCTTTAAATACACTGTAAAACAGAGAAAACTTCACACAATAAGCTTTAGAGCTTAGTAAGTTCATAATACAATACATTTAACTCAATAATTCAATTACAATATACAAATTAATCCATCACATAGATCAATTCACAATTATACACCATATCATCCATAGCTAAATATACTTACTCAACCCTCCATATATTCATTTACAAATCATCAACCACAAAGGTTCCATACATACCTTAGCCAACACTTAGTTAATGACAATATTTGCTACTCAATGATTGATACCACATTTCGATCAATCTTCATTATTTCTTCGATTCAATCGCACACTTAGTGCCCATTTCATAGCCGAAGCTTAAATATCATCGCACACTTAGTGCCTTTATATTAAACCGAATTTATCTCGGTATCGCACACACAGTGCCAATCAATAAAGCCGAGGCTTCCATTACTTCGCACACACAGTACTATTCACCTCTGTCCCGATTCTAATTACGCACACTTTGTGCCGCATTTCTCAATTCCACATATAACATTTCTAATTCAATAATCACATATTCATTCATTTCATAGCATTTAGACATAAATTTAACAACTCGTATTATATCCGAACTTACCTCGAACGTCGAAGTAATAAAATGAGTCAATTAATCGAGCACTTTATCTTTGCCTCGATCTCGATCCAAATCCCTCTTTTCTTGATCTATACATATTCAAATTTAGCTCATTCAATCACCAAATCATTCAATTTAGTCCAAACACACATATTTAGGGCATTTTACAAAATAGCCCTCACATTTTCACATTTTGACACTTTAGTCCCTATTTCATAAAATCATCAAATACACATAATTTCATTTCACACATGCCTAGCTAAATTTTCCTTATGTTCATACAAGCCCACATATTTCATTTATTTCACATTTTAGTCCTCCAATTTCTCATTTTCACAACTTAGCCCAAATTACTCAATCTAAAAAATTCAAAGACAAAATATGTTAATCTACCACATATCTTTCATATTTCATCATTAACTATCACAAAGCTCAAGCATTCATCAATGGCATCTTACAAAATCACCACCACATTCTAAAATTAAAGCATGGGCTTGATAATACACAAAGCAACGATCACAAAAACATAAAAAATCACTAAAAACCGAGCTCAAAACATACCTTGATTTAGAACAACAATGGCCAAATGTTTCAAAGCCATAACTCTCTCTTTTTCTTTCAATTTTCGGCAAAGGAAGATGAGAAATGGCCATCTTTTTGTTTTATTTTAATTATATTAACATAAATATCAAATACCAATTTTAACCTTTTTAATTTCATTTAAAATCCACTGACCTTAGGCTTTTATGTCCATCCAAACTATTAATTGTCCATTTACAACATAAGGACCTCTCATTTAAAAAGCCATGTCAATTAAACACTTTAACAACTAGCACACAACTTTTGCATTTTATACGATTAAGTCCTTTTTGCAAATTAAGCACACAATCGATAAAATTTTCACACAGAATTTTCATACATGCTTAATCACTCGCCGTAATCACCAAAATCAATATTAAAATATTTTTTTGACCTCGGACTTGTGGTCTCAAAACCACTATTCTGACTAGGGTCTAAACCGAGCTGTTACAACTCTCTCCCTTAGAGATTTTTGTCCTCGAAAATTTTACCAATGAATAGGTTTGGATATTGCTCTCTCATAACATCTTCAGGCTCCCACGTAGCCTCTTCAACCCCGTGTTTGTGCCACAATACTTTCACTAAAGGAATTTTCTTATTTCTCAGCTCTTTGATCTCACGTACCAAAATTCGAAACGGTTCTTCATTATACGATAAATCTGATTGAATCTCAACCTCAGTAGGAGCAATCACATGAGATGGATCAGATCTGTATCTTCGAAGCATCGATATGTGAAACACATTATGAATCTTTTCTAACTCAGGTGGCAACAACAATTTATAAGCAACTGGCCCAATTCGTTCGATGATCTCATACGGCCCGATGAACCTCGGACTCAACTTGCCTTTTCTGCCAAAACGAAGTATTTTCTTCCACGGAGACACTTTCAAAAATACTTTGTCACTGATCTCAAATTCAATATCTATTCATTTCAAATCTGCATAAGACTTCTGACGATTTGAAGCCGCTTTCAAACTGTCACGAATCACTTTCACTTTCTGTTCAGTCTCTTTGATTAAATCAACCCCGTGAATCTTATTCTCACTAAGCTCAGTCCAATACAATGGAGTTCGGCATTTAATACCGTAAAGGGCTTCATATGGTGCCATTTTGATTCTAGATTGAAAACTATTATTATATGCAAATTCAATCAACGGCAAGTGCTTTTCCCACGTACTTTAAAATTCAAGAATACAACATCTCAATATATCCTCAAGAATCTGAATGATCCGCTCGGATTGACCATCTGTTTGCCGATGAAATGCAGTACTGAAATGCAACTTTGTACCTAAAGCCTCTTGTAATTTCTTCCAAAATTGCGAGGTAAATCTCGAATCTCTGTCAGACACAATAGATAGTGGCACCCCGTGCAATCTCACAATCTCAGAAATATACAATTTAGCTAATTTATCAAGTGAATAATCTGTTCTCACCGGAACAAAATGAGCTGATTTCGTCAATCTGTCAACTATCACCCAAATTGCATCTTTCTTTCTCGTAGATAAAGGCAATCTCGACACAAAGTCCATCGTGATTCTTTCCCATTTCCACTCAGGAATCATAATTGGTTGTAAAAAACCGGATGGAACCTAATGTTCAGCTTTAACTTGTTGACATACTAAACATCTCGAAACAAACTCTGAGATATCCCGTTTCATACCACGCCACCAATAAAATTATTTCAGATCATTATACATTTTCGTACTTCCTGGATGAACAGCCAAACGACTATTGTGAGCTTCATTTAAAATCAACTAAATTAACTCTGAATTCCTCGGAACACAAATCTGGTTTCTGAATCTCAAACAATCATCATTATCCACTCGAAATTTGAATCAGAAGTCAAACCACATTGAGCTCGTTTTGTCATCATCTCATTATCACTTTTCTGGGCATCACTAATCTGACGTATAAACATTGGCCTCACTTTCAACTCAGCCAAAATCGAATCATCACCACATAAGTCTATTTGAGTACTCATTACTCGCAAAGCAAATAAAGACTTTCGGCTCAAAGCGCCAGCAACAACATTAGCTTTTCCTGGATGATAATCAATTACTAATTCATAGTCTTTTAGTAATTCTAACCATCTCCACTGTCTCAAATTCAATTCTTTCTGAGTCATCATATATTTCAAGCTCTTGTGATCCGTATAAATATGACATTTCTCACCAAAGAGGTAATGACGCCAAATCTTCAATGCAAATACAATCGCAGCTAATTCAAGATCATGCGTCGGATAATTCTTTTCGTGGGCTTTAACTGTCTCGAAGCATAAGCTATAACTTTGCCCTATTGCATCAACACACAGCCCAAACCATTCAATGATGCATCACAGTAAACTATGAATTCTTTACCCGATTCTGGCTGAACTAACATTGGTGCCTCTGTAAACAATGCTTTCAACTGTTCAAAACTCTGCTGGCACTTTTCTGACCACTCGAACTTAACATCTTTTTGTAGCAATTTTGTCAACGGAGTCGCAATTATCGAGAAGCCTTTCACAAACCGTCTAATATCCCATTAGTCCTAGAAAACTACGGACTTCAGACACATTCCTCAGAGGTTTCCACTCTAAAATTCCTAAAATCTTGCTCGAATCAACTCGTATTCCCGCAGCTAATAAAATATGCCCCAGAAAACCAACCTCACTCAGCCAAAACTCACATTTGCTGAACTTTGCATACAATTGCCTCTCAAGCAGAGTCTGTAACACAATTCACAAATGCTTAGTATGTTGCATCTCATCACAAGAATAAATCAGAATATCATCAATAAACACCACGACAAATGGATCCAAATACGGTCCGAATATCCGGTTCATCAAATCCATAAACACTGCAAGAGCATTCGTTAGTTCGAAAGGCATAACTAAGAATTCATAATGTATGTACCTTGTTCTGAAAGCAGTTTTCGGCACGTCGGATTCTTTAACTCGTAGCTGATAGTAGCCTGATCTCAAATCTATCTTTGAAAACACGGTAGCTCCTTTCAATTGATCAAACAAATCATCAATACGAGGCAAAGGATATTTATTCTTTGTTGTCACCTTGTTCAACTGTCGGTAGTCAATACACGTTCTCATTGTGCCATCTTTCTTTTTCACAAACAACACAAGAGCACCCCAGGGCGAGAAACTCGGTCGTGCAAATCCTTTATCTGTCAACTCTTGCAACTGAGACTTTAGTTCTTTCAATTCTGTCGGTGCCATTCTATACAGAGCTATTGAGATAGGAATCATTCCTGGCACTAAATCAATACCAAACTCGACTTCTCGTATCGGAGGTAATCCCGGTAATTCTTCAGGAAACACATCTGGGAACTCGCAAACTACATGTACAGTTTCCACTTTCTTTTCAGTCACTTTTGTATCTATCACATACGCAAGATAAGCTTCGCAACCCTTTTTCACACAATTCAAAGCTTTCAAAAAAGATATAACAGCCGGTAACCCATTCAAATCACTGGATTCAATTCGCACTATCTCACCATTCTGACTTCTCAAATCAATACTCTTTCTTTTACAATTCACAATAGCATTATGCAAGGTGAGCCAATCCATACCCAGAATTATATCAAATTCATCGAATGGTAGTAGCATCAAATTAGCCAAAAAACAAATATCTCGAAAAATCAATGGACAGTTCTTGCACACTTTATCAACCAGAACAGACTTGCCTAAGGGGTTCGATACTCTAATTACAAATTCAGTAGACTCAACAGGCAGAGTCTTACTAGATACTAGATTCACACACACATATGAATGAATAGATCCTGGATCTATCAATGCAATCACATCAGTATCGAATACAGTAAAAGTACCAGTAATGACGTCTGACGATGACGCTTCTTCACGAGCACGAATAGCATAGGCTTGGGCAGGTGCTCTCGCCTCGGATCTCACAACTGTATCGGTAGTCCCTCTCTGACTTCCACTCACATTTTTAGTGTTTTTGGGTGGTCTACCTCTAGCCGTCGTACTGCTCGGCCTCACACTCTGAACATTGTCTTTCTCAGCTAACTCTGGGTAATCTCGAATAAAGTAATCTCGTGATACACATTTGTAGCAAGTTCTATTATTGTACTTGCCCCAACATTCTCCAACATGTCGCCTCCCGCACTGTCTACACTCAGGCTTGTTGCTTTTGACACTTCCAACACTTGATTCAATCGAAATTTGAGTTCTTGGACCAACACCTTGTCTCACACGATCTCTACTTGAATGTCCAAATGAAAAATTTGAATGATTGCTTGCATCTTTGAATCTCTTTGATGGAGGTTGATACGACTTGCTCATCAATCTTTTTCTTTTATCTTTAGCTTCAGATTCTGCTTTCTTCTTTTCTTTGCTAAGCTTCTCGGCCTTGCAAGCTCTTTCAACCAATACTACGAATTCATTCAAATCAAGTATTCTGACCAGAAGCTTAATATCTTCATTCAGCCCTTCAATAAAATGTTTACACATAGTAGCTTCGGTCGAAACACATTCTCGTGCATACTGCCTTAATCTCACAAACTCTCGTTCATATTCAGTAACTGACATACGACCCTGCTTCAGCTCAAAGAATTCTTTATGTTTCTGACCTATAAATCGTTGACTAATATACTTCTTTCAGAATTCAACTTGAAAGAAATCACAAGTGATTCTCTCTCTCGGAACCATTGATATCAACGTTTTCCACCAATTATATGCCATATCTCTCAACAAGGAAACAACACATTTAACGCATTCATCGGGAGTCAAAGACATCTCATCAAACACTCGAATTGTATTCTTGAACCAAAACTCAGCTCGTTTAGGATCATCATCCACCGTAGCTCTAAACTCTTCAGCCCCATACTTTCAAATTTTATCCACAGGAGGCTTACTCAATCAGATCGGATCTGCAACTTGTGGCACTACAGGCACTTGTGGGGATGGAGGTTGTGGAGCAGCCAGATTTGTTCGAACGAACTCCGAAAACCACTCACTCATCATTCAGAAGAAGGCTTGCTTAGCCTCTCCCTCTTGACTACTAGCAATCGACCTAGATTCGGATGGCGCTGCCCCTTGAGCGGGAGCAGGCGCATTGCTCTCTACATTATCAGCAAATGCTCGATCGGGATCCATTTACTACACGAAAAACACATTTTTAACTGTCAGGATTCATCACACTATCGCAATTATATATATGGCATGTATAGCTAGACTCATATGCGCTACGTTAGTCCTAGAATTGACTAAACCGTAGCTCTGATACCAATAAAATGTAACACCCCTAACCCGTAACCATCGTCGGTTTAAGGTTAAGAAGCATTACCGGTGAACCCAGAACATTTCAATCATTTTACAACACAAAGTCAATCATCATTCAAACATATTAAAATATAAACATAGAGTCCCTTAATGAGGTCTACGAGACCTTAAATATGTGTTAGGAATGGGTCAGCACTAAATCAAACACATACGAAAATTTCTAAAAATTAAAGATTTTTCAAAGTTACAGAGATCACACGCCCGTGTGCCTCACCCGTGGTAGACACTGACTTGCACCACACGATCAGTCACACGCCCGTGTGTCCAGCCCGTGGTCGAGCCTGACTTCTTTCAGTTGGCAAACATAAACAACACGGTCGAGCCACACGCCCGTGTGCTCAACCGTGTGGGCAATTATA
Organism: Gossypium sturtianum; assembly: GCA_025698515.1. Classification (NCBI taxonomy): domain Eukaryota; kingdom Viridiplantae; phylum Streptophyta; class Magnoliopsida; order Malvales; family Malvaceae; genus Gossypium; species Gossypium sturtianum. The sequence continues at coordinate 24,401,376 of CM046951.1, forward strand.
GGCCATTTGCAAGGCCAATATGCCTCCCACACTTAGGGTCACACCTACAAGCACAAATCATATGCATTTATACCTCAAATGGCAACCGAAACATACCATTATAAGCACCAATTAATCATCATACACACCATCTATTTACATACTCAATTTCAACTCAAATAAGTCCATCTAAAAATACTAATTTCACACCCCAAATCATATAAGTCAAACATTATGTAATTCATACCACAAGTTCAAATTTAAACCACATTTTTCATCAACCAATTTAAGCATAAAACATACCATATTCATAATTCACATAACCCACGCATACATACCAACATCATTCAACTTTCAAGACATATCTCATGGCAAGACTTATACATTTCAACACCTACCAAAATCACTAGCCTATACATGCCATATACCAAATTTATACAACTTCCAAAAGTACCAAGTTAGATAGCCGATAGTGTGATTGAGCCGCTGGCAATCCCCGATCCGAGATAGCTTTAAATACACTGTAAAACAGAGAAAACTTCACATAATAAGCTTTAGAGCTTAGTAAGTTTGTAATATAATACATTTAACTCAATAATTCAATTACAATATACAAATTAATCCATCACATAGATCAATTCACAATTATACACCATATCATCCATAGCTAAATATACTTACTCAACCCTCCATATATTCATTTACAAATAATCAACCACAAAGGTTCCATACATACCTTAGCCAACACTTAGTTAATGACAATATTTGCTACTCAATGATTGATACCACGTTTCAATCAACCTTCATTATTCCTTCGATTCAATCGCACACTTAGTGCCCATTTCATAGTCGAAGCTTAAATATCATCGCACACTTAGTGCCTTTACATTAAACTGAATTTATCTCGGTATCGCACACACAGTACCAATCAATAAAGCCGAGGCTTCCATTACTTCGCGCACACAGTGCTACCACATATCTTTCATATTTCATCATTAACTATCACAAAGCTCAAGCATTCATCAATGGCATCTTACAGAATCACCACCAAATTCTAAAATTAAAGCAAGGGCTTGATAAAACACAAAGCAACGATTACAAAAACATAAAAATCACTAAAAAACCGAGCTCAAAACATACCTTGATTTAGAACAACAATGGCCGAATGTTTCAAAGCCCTAACTCTTTATTTTTCTTTCAATTTTCAACAAAGGAAGATGAGAAATGGCCATCTTTTTGTTTTATTTTAATTATATTAACATAAATATCAAATACCAATTTTAGCCTTTTTAATTTCATTTAAAATCCACTAACCTTAGGCTTTTATGTCCATCCAAACTATTAATTGTCCATTTACAACATAAGGACCTCTCATTTAAAAAGCCATGTCAATTAAACACTTTAACAACTAGCACACAGCTTTTGCATTTTATGCGATTAAGTCCTTTTTGCAAATTAAGCACACAATCGATAGAATTTTCACACATGCTTAATCACTCGCCGTAATCACCAAAAATAATATTAAAATATTTTTTCAACCTCAGATTTGTGGTCTCGAAACCACTATTCCGACTAGGGTCTAAACCGGGCTGTTACATCTTTGACATGCCATAGGATTGTGAGTACTCACCATTTTACCATGTGTTAGGGCTTTGTGGCCCAAAGATAGTGTTGGAGGGATAAGGGAATTTCAAGCTTAGCTCCATTCACTATAGATAGCGTCGTGTTTTGGAAGAGTGTGAGCAGACGTGCTATACTTTATTGGAGATAGCGGTCGACTCATTGAGTCAAATGGTGTCTTTTGGAGATCCGCTTATCCAATGTATAAATAAGTTGATTATGTTTCACCTTCACCATTGTCAATATATCATATTGTAGCATGTAAAAATTTTGTTATATACAAATTGTTATCGCTTGACTAGATATTAGCATGCTCAATGAATTTATTTGTTTTGTATGCATGTTCACTCATTGAGCTTCAATAAGCTCACACTCCTTACATTACCTTGTAGGCATATAGTTCATGGGCTTGCAAGAAGGGTGGTAATCCGGTGATCCAACTCAAGGCAAATCCTTTGTGTATGTGTCATGTTTACAAACCCTAAAGTGAAGGCAATATGGGGTTGTTCTAGGGGTTTTAGAACTTAGAATTAAATCTTAGACATTTTAAATAAATTTTTAACGGGTTGTAAACGGACATTACAAACTATTTAAATTTGGGATTTTGGACTTTATATTTGCTTGCTTGAATGCTTGTTTGGATGGTTTGTATTACATGTTAGTGATAAATATTGAAAAGAGTTATAATTCATGTCTTTAGACTGGGTTAATTGTTTGTACTTAAGTGAACTTAGTTGCATTTTAGGATATTATTTTAGAATTTTTAGAACATTGCATAAGAAGCTTGAACGGTGCTTAAATATTATTATTTGTTACTTTTAATTGCGTATGGAAGGGTTGTGTTTGGTGGTTTGGTAGGAGGAGGTTGAGGAACGAGAAATAAAGGAGTAAAGGTTTGTCAGGGCAAAAGGTTGGACAGTTTGCCAACACTAATGTCGTGGCAATTCCAGGAAAGCAGAGTCAACACTCAACTCATACCAGTTTCAGCCCAACTATACCTGTACCAAAAAAATTTGCCTAAGAAAGAGGAGAAGATAATCCTGGGATGTTGCTTTTTATCTTAGAAAAAAGAAATTAAAAAGAGAAGAAGAAATTTTGGGTTGTTGAATAAAGAATTTAAAAAAAGGAGAAGATAAACATGGGTTGTTGGATTTACCCTAGGGAAAAAAGCCTATAAAAAGCCAAAGGAGTAAACCTAAAAAGACAAATAAGAGGGAAAGATCCTTAGGCAAGAATAGAGGGTAGCGATTGAGTAGGGACAGAAAGAGGAAGACGAGTGTAGTCCCTCTCAGCCACCACAGGACACTATGCTGCTGGAGTGTGAACTGGACACGCGAAAGTTGTCTTCCCGAAGTTCTTCTGTTATTTCTTAATCTGTTCCTCAGTGAATTAATTTGATTGAAATGATGTTGAATGATATTTTGGGTTTGAATTTTTTGCCAATCCATGAGCTAAATCTCATAGGGTTGGGATTACATGATGAAACCTTTATTTTCTTTAATGATTGAAGCATAGGTCTGAATTAATTTACTATTTCATTCAAATGTTTTATTTATTAATTGTATGCGTGCAATCCCTAGACATAGATGACTGTGAAATATGCCTATAAACTAATTTAATTCTGGAAAGGTTGGATTAGTTGGACCGAAATTGAATGATATGAGCAAGTACTCGACAAAAACTAGTAGTAGACTCTAGACATAGAGCAATGTTCATACAAAAGGAAACAATGCAGGGTACCGTATTAAAGGCCTATAGACACGGGTAAGGTAACTTGAGGTTTCTGCTCTCAAAAGAAGCAGACCACTTTAGAACTCTTCTGAGCAATAAGTTAAGTATGATTTTGCCAAGGCATTTCTGACACTAAGGGTAGATTCTTAGTAATTCCAACCTTCCATATCAACATCGTATATCACTTATCCCTTGCCGTAGAATCTTTACCATAGCATTCTTAGTTGTTTATTTATTTGTTATTCACATAGTTATTCTCATAATTGCCATTGCTTTTTTACACTTGCCTTGCCATAACATTTCCAATTATTTATCAATTACACATATTGTGCATATCATTATTCCTTTAAATTAACATTGCATTCTTATTATTGTTTTTGCCATAACATTAATCAAATTTCAGTATAATAACTTGACCACTTTAGTGCCTCAATCCGATCCTCATGGGAACGATACTCACTCATCACTTTATTACTTGATTCGATGTGTATACTTGCACAAATCGCATATCATATACACACGTGACTGTTACTTGTATTAATAACTGAATGAACTAATAAGCTTTTTCAACCAAAGAAGATCGTCAAGTTGTAAGTTACGCCATTATACCCTCTATTGACTGAATAGATATGTTAACTTAGAAAGTATGTGAATGATTACCTGTGAGCTGACTTAGCATAGTGCAAGCTAGGGGTCGCAAGATGATATGACCTTATCATAACGTAACGTTTCCTGATTTTAAAAGTTCGCTAGCTATAGTACTCGCCAAGTGAGGGGTTTGCCAAAAACCATGAGTTTTCCAGAACGAGTGTTCGCCATGTAGGCTAGATCGGCAGTTTAGGAAAGCTCACCTTAGAGAATGAGTTCTCCAAAATAAGATTAGTTCACCAAGACCATAAGAGCCCACCCACTAGGAGACCACTAGTAGGTTTCACCAAATTTGGGAGGGTTCGCCAAAAGTTGGATATTTGTCTACCTTTAAGTTTGCCAAAGTCAATTCACCAAACAATAGGGAGTTTGCCATACTATAGGGATTGTAGGGTGTGTTGTGTGCTGGTTTCGCGAGTAGGTCGCGCGCTGTGCTCACCAGGTGATGTGCGAAGTGGGTTCGCATATGGCTTGAAAATGGTATGTTTGGTGTTTGCATTGGTGATGTGTTTAGAAAAGCATGCAAATAGGAATATTACTTATATGATTTATGCTGGGAATGTATGGTGTGTGTGTTTGGTTGGTGTGTTTCAAGATGTTTTAATGGAGAGTCACTTCAGTGGCCAATCTGACGTTCAAAATTCGGGTCGAACTGTCCCGACCGGGTTTGGGCGCCATATTCTTTATGGCTAAGAACAACACAAGTGGAAGTCGAAGTAAACATATCGACATTATGTATCTAGCCATAAGGGAATGTGTTAAAGAAAAGAAAGTGGTCATTGAGCACATTAACACTGAGCAGATGTTAGCTGATCCTTTGACTAAAGGCATGCCACCACACAAATTTAAGGATCTTGTTGTCACTATGAGATTTGATCCCATATTGTAATTTTTTGTTATAAGAACGATTATAAAGAAACTCTGTTAAATTTGATGCTTTTCATATTTTGTGCGCACATTAATTTGATTATTTCGAGAAATGTCACTAAGGTTTGGGTCTGGAATAAACATTGGGTTTATTTATTAAGAAATTTAGGCTAAAACGTTGAGACATGATATATTGTAATACATGGAAGATACTAAAATTCTAAGAGAAAATATAATCATAATTTGTGCACTATGTTTCAACTTTCGGTATTCATAGGCAATACGAACCAAGTGGGAGAATGTTGAATTGCCTTTTGGTTCGTGAGAATGACCCCATGTTTTACTGCCCACTACTTTAACACATTTGTTTGTGTGATAGTGGGACATGCGTTTGGTGATTTTTATGGGGAACCACCATTATAAATACCAACTAAACTTAATGTCCCTAAGAACCTAAATATATATATATATATATTCCATCTAGTGAGGTTTCTGAATGCTTAGAAGAATTTGACGGTTTTTAGTTTTTCGTATAACTAAATTTGAAGTCCTCATCGGTGGTTTGACTTACTCGACAGTGGTGTCACAACATTTTGATTTTGGCATTTGGTTCAGAAAATGACTGGAGGTATTTATGTTCGATCTTTTTCGTTGCTCTATATTGTAAACCGTTACTTATGCTATCATGAGTTTTATATGTTTTTCGAGTTTTTAAGAATTTCTATTGTATTTTTTTCGCTTTTATCTTTTTTATTATTATTTAAGTGTGTGATAGAGTTGGTGTCACGAGTCAACTCGACACAAATTCATTCAATAAAATTATTAAAACAACTTTACATATTTTAAATAAATTATACTGTTATGAGGGTAATTTTATCTTTTTCTTATTTTTAAGAAAACCAATAAAAATTTTAAATGTTGTGATTTTAATGCCTGCCACCATCATTAATAAAAATTTGTCTTTATCACTTCAACCAAAGTTTTATTTTTATATTCGTATACATTTTAATGTTTGATACAAATTGTTTCACTCACATTGTTTGTATATCTATTTTATTATTTAAGTGTGACTGAGTTGGTGTCAAGAGTCAACTTGATAACAACTCAGTCAAGTAAATTACTAAAATAACCTTACATATTTTAAATAAGCTATATTACTACTAAGCTACTTCTATTTTTTTCTTATTAGAAAATGATAGAAAAAAAATGTTAAAATTTAAACCCATAACACCAACATTTATAAAAACCCTTTTTTACCATTTCATCCAAAGGTTTATTTTAATATTTTAATATATTTCAATTTTATAGCACAAAAAGTTTCACTATTTAATATTTTTATGCTTCTTTGGTAATCCAAAATATAAACAAGCTAATAGAATTTTTCTATAAAAAGTGTGAAAAATAATAAGTAGATAAGAGCTATGAAGAATATTTTTAACTAATTCTATTTTATTTTTTTATTTTAATATTATATTATCCTATAAAAATTTTATGTTTTAAATTTGATTTTGGTTTAGAATAAGGTGAAATATTTAAAAATTAAGGATAAAATGTAGAATTTTATTTTTTATAATTTAAAATCTATATTTATCAAACAATTTAATTATATTCCATAATTAATTTTAAGTGATATATCAAATAATTTTTTAATTTAAATTTAGTATTTAAATTTTCAATATTTAATTTTTTAACATTTATTTTTTCAGTAATTAATTTCTCAATTTATCAAACAACAATTTAGTTAAAGCTCTCCCAATTATTTAACTATTAAATAACTATTTTATAATTATATTTTTAATGTTGAAATTTTCTTTCACCAACATGATAATATTTTGATAATATGCTAAATAATACTACCTAGGGCGAAGCTAAGAATTTTGATTATGGAGACTGAAATAAAATTTGAAAGGTAAAGCTAAAAATAGTGTTAAAAATACTTAAATTTAATATTTTACATTTTAGAATACTAAAATAATAATTATAGCATGTGGTCATGAAAGGGCAAGGCTCCTACCTACCGGTTGTTGCTGATTAAGGTGAGGTGGTAACATTTTAACGTATTATTGAAATATAGCAATAAGAGCTATAAAGTAATTAAAATGAACTTAATATTTTAATCACATGTATTTATCTACATAAATTTATTTTATTAACAAATTAAATTATTTTATTTTATTTAAATTTTCTACATATTACACATATATTATTATTAACTTCAAAATCGTATGAATTATTAATATCTTTTTAAAATTTTTAGTTTTCAGGGTTTAGTTTTTCATTTTTTTGGATTTTTTCAACTATCGTAATTTTTAAATTTATGAATGTTTTTAATTCTAAAATTTTAAATAATTGTTAATGTGTCATTCAGAATAGTCAACGTCATAATCATATAAAAATTCCTTTTTTTTTTTTTTTTTGCTTCGCACAAAATAAACTAGATTAAAGAAAAAAAAAATAAGTGGTGCAAGATAAAAGACACAATAAATGCTTACAACCGAGCATGGAAAAGAAGTCGTCTTTAATCAAATGATAAAGGTGACCCATCTTTCTTTGGTAGTAAATTATTTCCTTCATACCAAACAAAATATATCAAATCCTCTACATTAAAATAGTCAATATCGTAAGTATTGATATATATTGGTATAAGTCTGTTTTAGTATACGGTTTTATATTATTACTTATTTTTAAAAAATATCTTTTATATATATTAAAAAATATAGAAATATAAAATAATAAAATTAAATAAATATAAACTATTCATCAATTATATAAAATATTATTTAATAATTTTCACAAATACAATTCAACATTAAATAAATTAAAAAAACATAAGAAACACAAATTATTGGATAAATTAAATAATAAGAACATCTCATAACACATTATATATAATTGTCTATAATTAAATAAATACTGAATTTAAATTTAAATTATATTTTAGTTGTTATAAACAAATTCAATCGATTCGCACCAGTATAGTTGATACCAACCAAAATTTATATCGAAATGAAACTTAAAATTTATTGTTGCAATTTATTATCGGAACAAAATGTTTCAATTAATACAAACAGTATCAAAATGGAATTAACTCCCTTACATTAGATGCCACTTAGTTTGAGGTTGATATTCCATTGGCCTCTTTGACCACCAAAAGAAACATTAATTGGGCTTACGTTAAAATGAGCTCAAATTTGATAAAGGCTAGTTTACCATTATAGTAGAAAAGTGCTGTAGATAAATATTTTTTAAAAATTTAATAGTGCTTATTATTTTTGTTAAAAAGTATTTTTGAAAAGATAAAATATTAAGTTTAGACATGATGTTATGAAGTAGAAAATATATATTTAAATTATATTTTAATTCATTAATATTATGATATAAGGAATATATAAACTTATATTATAATAAAAAGTAAAAAAAAAATTATTAAGTAATTGATTATGATATATGAAATACATGTAGTATAAAAACTCAAATTTGTTAGTATTATGATATATAAATATATATAAGATAAGTCTTCCACTCCAGCGGATTTCAGTGTGGTAGAGCACAATCTTCAATTCAAAAATTAAAACAACAAGCAATTTGCTCCACCGCAATTTTGCGTCTGGTGGAGCTGAATGATTAAAACCTTAAAAATATGGGGTAATGTGATTTAAGGGAAAAAAAGGGAGAAAAAGAGTAGAAACTCAACTTGGAGGCTAAGGAACAATTCTCTCAAACCAAGGGGAACTTCAAGCTTGCAAATATGAGATGAAAAAAAGATCTAGAGCGCTCGACATTAATTCGATAATTGTTTTCTCAAGTCAACATGAAATAAGCTTTATTTTTTTGGAACAATGATGGATCCTATTAGTTAATTGAATATTTTCTATTCAATTATTTCAATCTCTATTAATTATTTATTTAGTGTTGTGCTTATTTAATCTACTTGTCTAGCCACCAAGTTGTATTAATTTAATAATATTGATTTCTCTTAGAAGAGAAAATTAAAGTTTAGATCTAGATTGAATAGATTAAGAGTAACTTTAGTAGCGACAACAGAAGAGTTGATCTGCGGCTAGGGTAGGAATATACCTTATGCCCTAATCAACCCAATAGGTTTGATCATAGTGACTTCACCCAACTTGCCTACCATAGGAATATAGCTAGTGGGGAAGGGGATTAACTTAGCTAGATACAGGAAGGGTATAGTTAATGCCATTTAATCCTGGGTTAGTAATTACATAGATTGAACAATTGAATGAGAGATAATCAATTAACTCGAATAGGTGAAGTTAGAGTTTCAAGATCTTTAAAAAGTAATTAAAAAGCTTAATAATTTTCATCGTTTTAGATTAATAAAATATCTTTAATTCCTTTAGTTTAATTTTAGTTGTAACTAGAATTTCTTGATCCAGATTAGATAAAATTGGATAGTTGGTATTTAGCAGTTTAGAATTTGTTCCTCGTGAGAAAGATATCTTCTTATCATTTTATTACTTGATTCGACATGTGCACTTGTTCAACAAATTTTCATAAATTAAGAGTTTCAAATGCACTCTAACAAATAATATTCCACACTAGAATAGATAAGTACTCTCAAGAATTAGTCCATCAATCTATTCAAGGTAAATTTACTCGTTTTAATCTTATTTTGGTATGACAAAATTTGTTGACATTATGACATAAGTTTGGTTTAATGATTAGTACATTTGAATGCTTTTTGGAGCATGTTAGAATAACTTAGAACTATATTTTTTCTGCAATTTTGGGCATAAGTTTCAATATTGAACAAACATGCCTCGAAACACGGTTGTTATTTTGCTTTGATCCATGCATTTCAATGTTTAAGTCTTAAGACATGTACTCTTTGTCTCAATACATTCAAAGTTTGTAGCTAATTTTGGGTACAAGGGAAGCAAATCTCGAGACTTAACCTTTATGTCTCGAGACGAAGGACCGTGTCTCGAGACGAAGGACTATGTATCGATACATTGGCTCATTTATTGAAACATAGCTTGTAGATTTTATAGTTTGGGACCCTAATTAATATTGTAAGGCCTATCTGAACTTGATTTTTGTTTGTTATGATTTGTAGTTGCTTGAAATAATTTATACTTTGAATAAAACTCAAATTTATACTCTATGTTTGATTGATCGTTGTCGCTCCGACGACAAATGTACTAGTCTTTATTTAATAAGGCCTCTAAACCCAATAATTGGTATTACAATATATACCGAAAACACTTTGTTATTTATTGGAAAATGTGATTTTTTTAACTAAGCCATTAAAGATTTTATTAAAAAGAAAAAACTTTGACAACAGGAAAAGGAGATTCAAAGAAAAAAAACCCTCCAAAAACACAACACTCATACTCGAATACACCCCAAGACCCAACAAGAGAACACCCGAAAATACCTCACAATTCATAAAACAAACATCAAAACGACCTCAAAGCAGAAAACAAGACCACCAAGCTTAACGGAAACAACAAATTCAACAATCAGAAACAAAGACTCAGACCATCATTGCAGTAAAGCACCCCAACCATCTCGTACATACCAGAATTGCCTCCACACATTAGCAGTAAAAGTCTCTCGAGGTCTATATAATCGATAGCAAGATCAACAAAAAAAATCATTGTCAATAAACACCTCAAGACAAAAGCACTGTATTAAGAAAAAGATCGCAAAGAACCTAGCTAACACTCCAAATTTAATCTTCTCTCTTCAATTTCTACTAAGTCCTTATTAAAAGTCTCTCAACGTCTATGTAATCGACAACAAGATCAACAAAACAAACGATTGTCAATAACCACCTAAAGACAAAACACTCATTAAAAAAAAACCGTAAAGAACCTAGCTAACACTCCAAATTTAATCTTCTCTCTTCAAATTCCATTGATCCAAAAACCCAATTTTTCCCAAGGCCCCATGCCTTCATCACTTCCTAAAACTTGAAATTATTATTTACAATTACTTGCAACATCATCTTTTAATTAGGTTTTTCGCAACAACTAAGGAATAGATGAAACAAGTAATAATAATACATGATCATTAGTCTTCTGATCTTCAATCCCTTGGTTGTCACCGTATTGGTACATGCATTGAGCAATCCTTACTAGGTTCAATGCAATATGTTTAAACGGAAGAGATAAGGGGGATTGAGACATTAGATATTCTCCATTCATCCTTTTCCATGTTGCATCAATTAACTTCTTTACATGCTCACGAGCTTTCACTTCAGAACAACCAGTTTCATGCATGTAACATTGGATAGATTTGAGGACATCACCTCTTTTAAGTTCATCCTAATCAACCAAATCCATGTGAAGAACAAGTACTAGATATGCGAATCAAACAAAAAAACAATGAACTAAGGAGTGTATATATATTGCATACCATTGATGTCCCAAGATCATCAGCAAGTCGGAAAATTATGGCCGAGCAATAAATTAGATTGGGATCTTCCTTCCAGTACTCCAAGCACTCCTTTGTTGTTAGATTTGATGAGGAAAAAATATGTGATATTACTAAGGGAACCGCAATAGAAATCCATGCATTATCCATATACTCATTTAATGTTGGTATGTATCCACTGTAATACCACTTTGCCTCCACTAAGTAAGCTTTGCATAACTCTGCCCACTGAATACATGATAACTCTATTTTAATATGTAAAATTAAAGGAAATAGTTATGGATCAAAACAAAGATCTGAACTTAGTACCGCTTTCTTCAATAAAGGAATGGTATGAAATCCATGTTCCTTGAGATTATCAAATGCTATTTCGTTTATGGAGTTGTAAAGAGCAAAGAAACATATCTTCATATATTCTGGGAGAAGCTCCATTGCATTTATATCCCATCTAAAATATTAAACACGACTTAAAAAAGTTCTTGTCTATAATTAACTTAGATTTGGACTTTTTGATAGCAACCTTACCCAATCACTGAAGTGGGGGAAAAGAATATTAAACTTTAGAAAATTCATATCATACCTCTCAACAGCTTGAGTGAAGAGCTCTAACTCATCCAACGTACCATACACATCATACACATCATCAATACTTGTTATTAATGCGATAACCTTTGTTAGAGTTCTTCTAAGGTTCCCAAAATGAGGATCAAATGCAATGCCCACTGTCCATAGAAAGTTTTCCATCAGCATGTCTCTTGCAAAGGGTAGCTTTTCTCCCAGTCCTATATCCCTCCACCACCTGCACAATCGTTTCATCTCAAAAGATTAGATGACAAATATATGTGCGTGTATTTAATTAATAAAATTCCATTCTTTGTTAGACCATGGATGCACATACTTGGAAGCATATTTTAGATCATCCTGGTACACTGCTTGCACAATATTAAAATCCAATTTAGCGAGCTCCAAAAGAATAGGATTTCTTTTCTCTCTTTTCTCGTACACATCTATAAACCACCTGGCTTCCAACCTTGACACCCTCCAATGTAGTGGAAGTTCCAACGCATGCTCCACTAGCATCCTAACATATTCATCTAATTTCTTTTGCTTCAGATATTGTTGAAGCTGTTTAGCTGCGAAATGCCTTGCAGTGTCTAAGATACCTTCATCCTCCATGGAAAGGTGTGAAGCTTCATACAAGTTTAGAAGCCCTTTGCAGTCCTCACAAAGACTCGACTTGAAATTCCCCATCTCGTCCATGAAACCGGAGAAAACCTCTGCACGTATAACAAATTTTATATGTTTATTACTATTACTATTTTTACAGCAGTTTGTTTTATACAAAATCTCTGCACTTCTTACCTTGAGTTAAATTATAACCATGCTGCCTTAGGAGTCTAAATTCAAGTGCTGTAGCATATAAGTTGCCTTCCTTCCATAAAGCCTTGCTCTGATCAGCCCTTATATGGATATCCTCCAAAATCCTCTTGGTTTCATCCTGAAAATGATAAGATAAACCGAGCCTCTGCAAGGTATCGATCAGCTCAAGCTTCTCTAAAGGGTCCATAACTTTCTCAAGCATCATTCTCACTTCGCCCACAAGTCTGATTGCTTGTTCATTAAATGATTCCCCCTAGATGGGTAGTAAATATATTCTCAGCTTGGATAAAATATAATGTTTGTAACTTAAAAGTAATTGGCGTGCAAATGTTCAGTTCTAAGTTTTAACTACTTATTACAATAAGAAGCAAAGTAAATAATAGAAATATACCAGATAGTCACTCTTGAGCGACTGAATATAATCGTACTCCCAAGTAGGAGGATGGTAATTAGCAGACCGTCTAACAATTTTTTGATCCGAATCATTGGCTGTAGCAACAGATTTGGAGGCTCGAACAACACTCAAGTTGTTGACATTTGATCTGTTGGAGATGCCTTTCGTATGCAATCTGATGAAACTGCTGCTAGGAACTGGAGTTAGGAGACTAAGGGCCATGAAAAAGCTCCACTTAGGCTATTTCAAATGATTGATTCAACTTTAGAGCTTAGCTGTACTTTACTTTCAGAAAAGGTAAAAAAATTTGATCCAACTTTCTGTAAAAACCGAAGCATGCCACCACCACGTATATATAATCAGTTAATGCTATTTTCTTTTTACTATATGTTAGAAGTCAAATTGACGTTTCAAAGCCTTTTTAACTTCTCAAAACCAATAAAGCTTGAAGCCAAGATTTTCCGTACAATTTGGCTTAGTAACGTGGCAGGTTGGTGATGATTACATAAGGACTTCGCACAGGGAAAAATGAAGGAAGATCATAAATGGCCTGGCACATGGTCATGTGTACCAGACGGCCTAGACACACGGGCGTATCTGAGGTCGTATGAAGATTGGGTTTTTAGTTTTAAATCCCACACAGGCTAAGCCACACGGCTGTGTGGCCCAATTCGGGACTCTGCATGACCGTGTCCCCTTTAAAACCCTAATCCCCATTTTGTTTTGTCTTTTTACTATCCCAGAGCCCCCACACAGTCGCCGTCAAGTCTCCCTTTACCAGTCCAGCCACTCCTGTTCGTCTGCTCCTCACGTCGTCCGTCCCTCTCCCCATCGCAGCCGCAGCTTTTCCCTCGTCCCCTCCCTCTTCGAGCCACCTGCGATTCCTTATTCCCATTTTTCCCTTCCCTTTCCTCTTTCCTCTTTCCCTTCCCATCCGCCCCTAGCCAAACCCTCTTCTCCCCTTCTCCCTTCGACTCCCCGACCACCACCGTCATCGTCCGTCATTTCTCCCTTTTCCTTTCCCCTTTTTTCCTCCCATCTTTTCCCTCTTCGTGCTAGCCCCCTCTCCCTTTTCCCCTCATCACACCAACCGTCGACCCAAACACACTCTTCCTCCCCTCACCTTCGTTAACTAGTCTCCCCATTGCTAGTCGTGTCCGCTGCGTGCACCGCCACCCACCACCATTTGCCCCTTCCCTTACTTTTATTTATTTATTTATTTTTATTATTTATTATTTATTATTTTTATTATATTCTATTTTATTTTTCTTATTATTCTTAGTTTTATTCTCATTGTTAGTTTTATTATTATTTTCTGTTTTATTTTTTTTATTAGTGTTATTCCTATTGTTAGTTCTAGTAGTTTATAATTTTATTTTGACTTGAATTCGTATGTTCATTATTCTCTTTTAGTTATTATTATTACTCTTATTATTTTTATTTATTATTTTATTATTTTTATTATCATACTTAATCTTTTTTATGGTTATGATCATGAGTTGTATTAGTATTTATGTAGTTATGTTAGTAGTCGATTATGTTAGGGTTTGGTTTTCCATTATTATTATTTTTATTATCACTATCTTCTTACTGCTTATTTTATGTGACGGTTGGATTCAAATATTTTTCGCTGAGTGTTCGATCTTGTGATTTTGGATTTTAGTTGGATTCGACATTTGTTTTATGGTTATTGGAACTGATCCATTGTATCGATTCGTGCTTTTTCTTTGATGCTGAAATCGTTGTTTGGTTATCTGTATTACAGGTACACCATGACGAACACTAGAGGCAAATTTAAGGTCGTCGTCCCTTCCTCGAAAAAGCAGAAGACTCCGGATGCGACCTCATCGTCGGGTCCCTTTGCCGATGAACGTCATCCATTTTTACGATTTTCACAGGGTCTTCAAGAGGGCCTATATTAGCATCTCCTACAACGGCCACTCAGATTAGGCTGTTGTATTGATTGGGTAGCCATGGAGCAGATTCGCTTAACTGATCGAGTCCGCACACTGATTGCCGCAGCTCCTTGGGAATGGTTCTTCTCAATCGTCGAGCCCACCTACTCGAAGCTTACCCTGAGTTTTGTTCGACATTCCTCTTATAGCACATGATGTCGACCCACGATGAGCCGCGCACTATTACTTTTCGACTCGACGGTATGACGCGTCATATGAGCGTCCTAGAATTTGGAGCTACTTTAGGACTCTATACTGAGGAGTTCATGAGTGTTGAGGGGTTCCTCACTTTATACCAGCACATCCACTACTTACCATCTTTATGCTGGGCAGACCTTACTCCGAGCACGGCACCCTATGACCCGAGTCGGTCGAACGCGACTTCCCTACCTCCAGCCTTACACTATATTCATGTCATCTTGGCTCACACATTGACCAGTCGGAGGGAGAGAACTGGGGTCGTCAGTACATTCGACGCATATTTCTTTTGGAGCATGGCCACGGGGCACACCTGTGCTCTTGCCTACTTCATCGCCATAGCTTGCCACCATTAGACAGAATCCGGTAGTAAGGGTCCTATCTGTTTAGGCCCTTACGTGACTCGACTCGCACGTCATTTTAGCTTCCTCGACACTCCGGAGCAGTTATCATCCTTTACACTAGTTGGACAGATGTCCCCGTAGGGATTATCGAGTATGAGTCACATGAGGATGATCAAGTGACTGCGTAGAGTGGATCCTCCTCGATATTGATTATCTTATTCTGACCCTCAGGATGAGCATAAGGACTTCACTGATGATGTCCCTTTCCACCACGAGGATCCACCTTATCATCCACCTCCGAGTCACCCTACCACTACTTCTGATGCCACCGTAGTGAACCTCTCCAAGTAGTTCACTCATTTCGAGCGGCACTAATTTGAGCAGTTCAACAGTATTGATGCAAATTTGCAACAGATCTATCAACACCTCCACATATCTTCAGCGCCGGTGCCTCATGATCTCGATGCCTCCGACGATGAAGATTATTGATCTTATTTCTTTACTCTCTTTTCAGTTTTATTTTTATTTTTATTTTTGTTTTTTGTTTTTAGTTATTTTATTTTTATTTCATAGACTTCTTTCAAACTATGTTTTTTTGTGGTTGTTTCCAATTGAGTTTGTAACCTCTTAATCTTCTTTATTGTTTGTTTTTAATTTCTTATTAGTTCATCAGAACCATGCACTACATTTTCATTTGCCTACAATTTTGGTTTTCACTATTCTGGCGATTCCATCCATATTCAGGGTAGTTTCAGTTTTCTCTCTCTTTTATGATATTCTGCTTATTCTATGTGCATATCTGTTTATACATTAAGGGCAATGTACATCTTAAGTGTGGGGAGGTTATTTATATAATTATTAGAAAACCCCTAAATTATTAGTGGTACTTAAGTAATTTTCTCATACTTCCATTAGAGTGAATTTTTGTCGATTTGGGATTTTTATTGATGTTGTTTTGGATTAATTTGTAGATATTTGTGCATTGTTTTATTTAAACTTTAAGACATGAGAGAATCAAGCATGATAAGTTATTTTTCAGAAATTACAAATTTTTAGGTTGTTTCCTTGAATTGAGGTATTATCTTGAAGTTTTAAATTTGCAAGTTTGACATCAAAACCATGTTCTTTTGTGAGATTTTGAGCATACATTTTTGATAAACCATAATCTACACATATTTTAACCCCATGCTCGGCTTAATTTTGGATGATTTTCCATTGAATTTGATGAATTCGATGCTCCTAATCTCTTAAATTCATGTTTTATACTCAATAGAGCTTAGGGAGTCGAAAGGAACGAGAAACGGGTAAAAAAGGGGCAAAACGGGCCTACTTAGGAAATCAACACAGCCTGGACAATTGGACACGGTCGTGTGTTTCGAGCAAGGATCAGCCATGGTCTAGAATATTAACCACAGGCAGATCACACAGCCGTGTGTGGCAAACAGGATCGACCACGACCAAGGGAGCCCACCACGGGAGTGTCACATGGGCGTGTCCCTACCGAAACTAAGATGAATTCTATTCGGAATAGGATACTTGTGGGCCAAGTAAGGCATCTCAAAGCTTATATAAACACCTTAGGGGGCAACCTAAAAGGAGAGCTCGATAGGACATCGAATAGACGCCGAGTAGAAGGAGAAAATACTCCAAGACAGCTGTCGAGAACAGCTTAGGAGAAGGATCTCCATCAAGACTGAGGATCTCCCATCAAGTTCTTTAGAAGTTTTTGGGTTTTCTTATGTTTTGTTGTTTTTCCTCTTTTATGATGTTTCCCTCTTTTAGTATGAACTAAATCCCTTAAATACCTAACGGGATGAAACCTAAGATAGATTTTATTATTATTTGATTTATGAGATAAATACTTGTGCTTATTCTTAATTTTGAGTTCTTATTGTTGTTTTGATAATTCAAGTTATTGATTCAAGTTGAATGTGCTTATTCAGTGGAGCAAAAATCCCTGTCTAAGAGTAGATCAGCACAATTAAGCGGAGTTGAATGCAACCCTAGAGATAGGGCGACGAAAATCTACCGGATTAGGGTCAAACCTAATAAGGAAATCCATAGATCGAGTTAATGCGACAATAGGGGTTTTAATTAGAAAGAGATTTCAATTAATCAACCTAGAGTCAGTTGTTAGTAGCCTCGAGAGAGGTATTAATATAATTTAGGGATTTCTACGGATTAAGCCAAGTGAATAAATCACATGAATGAAAAGTAATAAATAAAGTCTAAGTGGATTCTTCCTTAGGTATTGCCTATCTCATATAAGTTGTCCGAAAGTATTTTCCCAATTTACTCTCTGTCGCGTTCATAGTTAGTTAAATTAGTTAGTTAATTTTAAATTAAAAGTAAATCCCCTTAATTATTAGGCTAGATAATAAAAAGATAGTTAATACTAGTACTCTTGGACCTTGAGGATACGATATTCCGGACTCACCACAGCTATACTACTGTTTGATAGGTGCGTTTGCCTTTGTCGAAATAATAGTTAGTTTCGAGCTCAATCAAGTTTTTGGCATTGTTGTCGGGGACTAAGATATTAGGAAAACTAAATTTTTATTACTTTAGCCATTTTATTTATTTTCAATTTAATTTAATTTTTATTTTTATACTTTTCTAATTTTTCTTTCTTTGCTTCTGACAGGAACTTTTAGTTTATGACTAGAAGGAACCCGTCAGGACCATCACTTTTTTACAGTGATATAGAAGGTACAGCTCGCAGAAACAGAAGAGAAATAAGGCAAAGCCTACAATACATAGAAGAAGAGAAAGAAGATGAAACTAATACTACAAAAGAGATGGCTGATAATAATCCGCTACCCCCCGTGGTTGCCGCAAACTCGGTGAATCAAAATCCTGCTCCTCGTACTATGTATGATTATGCTAAACCTAATTTAACAGGAACCGAGTCGAGTATTGTTAGACCTGCTATTGCTGCAAATAATTTTGAACTGAAACCTAACACTATACAGATGATTCAACAGTTTGTTCAGTTTGATGGTTTGCAGGATGAGGATCCAAACAATCACTTGGCAAATTTTCTAGAGTTTTACGACACTTTCAAAATAAATGGCGTTTCTGATTATGCCATTCGTCTTCGGTTTTTTCCCTTTTCATTAAGGAACAAAGCTAAACAGTGGTTGAACTCGTTACCACGAGGACCAATCACTACATGGGAGCAAATGACCGAAAAATTTTTGTTAAAATATTTTCCGCCGGCTAAAATGGCCAAATTGAGGAATGATATCTCTTCTTTTGTGCAGATGGATTTAGAAACGCTTTACGACGCATGGGAGAGATACAAGGATTTGTTCAGAAGGTGCCCACACCATGGGTTACCTCTATGGTTACAAGTGCAAACCTTTTACAACGGTTTGAACCCCTCAACTAGGCAACTGATAGATGCAGCCGCCGGTGGAACCCTGAATAACAAATCTCCTGAAGCGGCTTACGAATTCATTAAAGAGCTGTCACTGAATAACTATCAATGGCAAGTGATGAGGACAAAGCCAATAAAAGCCGTCAGAGTTTTCAAGCTCGACGCAGTGACAATGTTATCAAACCAGGTAGAGCTTTTAAGTAAAAAAATTGATGGTTTATGTGGTTCTTCGCAGGTACATCTAGTGATACAGTGCGATACAAATGGAGGAGGGTCGAACAATACAGAATACCCATCCTACAACCCTGGCATAGAAAACGAACGGATGAACTATATGGGTAACAATTTTAGACCTCAAAATAACCCTTATAGTAACACTTATAATCCAGGTTGGAGAAACCATCCAAATTTCTCATAGGGTGGCCAAGGAAATCAGAGACAACAACCCCCTCCAGGCTTTCAACAACAACCCTACCCACAAGAGAAGAAGCCGAACCTTGAGGAGATGCTAACGAAATTCATCGCGGTGTTAGAAACCCATTTCTAAAACACCGAAACAGCACTTAAAAATCAGCAAGTGTCAATTTAAGGGCTCGAGAACCAAATAGGTCAGCTTGCTAAGCTGATCTCAGAGCGACCACAAGGAAACTTGCCAAGTAACACTGAAACTAACCCAACGGAGCAACTTCAAGCCATAATTGCTCACGATAGTGAAGGGTTAGACGAACCAGAACAGAGGTAAGAGAACGTGGTAGATAAAGGTAAGGTTGAGGTAAGCCATGATAAACCGAAAGCAGTAAATACAAAGTACAAACCTCGTGTACCATATCCCAATGCGACAAAGAAATACCGCACAGATGAACAATTCGGTAAACTTTTTAAACTTTTAAAAAAATTACATATTAACTTACTGTTTCTTGAAGCTCTTTCGCAGATGCCCAATTCAAGGAAATTTTTAAAAGAGCTTTTGACAAACAAACGGAAGTTAGATGATACATCGCATGTGGAGCTAAACACGGTGTGCTCAGCAATTCTACAAAATAAACTACCACGAAAATTAAAAGATCCAGGGAGTTTTACAATCCCGTGCTTAATTGGTAGTTTATCTGTTAATAACGCTTTGGCTGATTTAGGGGCAAGCATAAATGTTATGCCTTATAAAATGTTTAAACAGCTAGGTCTAGGGAAACCTAAACAAACTAGGATGAGCATTCAATTAGCTGATAAGACTATTAGAGTTCCTAGGGGTATAATCGAAGATGTACTAGTAAAAATTGATAAATTCATATTCCCAGTAGACTTTGTCATTTTAGACATAGATGAGGGCAATGATATTCCTTTAATTTTAGGAAGACCCTTTTTAGCAACTGCTAACACTAGAATTGATGTTGGTACATGTGAACTCACACTTCGTGTAGGTGACGAAACGATCACTTTTCAGGCTCTTGACTCGGCTAGGACATCGAGTAATAAATGTGAGAACATAAATTCTATTAATGACCATTTGGTTGAACCTTCTTTTCAGGAAACACCACGAAATTACACAATTGAGCCACATCCTAGATCTCGTACCAACAATGAAACAACTCATGAGGAGCAAAGGCTTCAGATCGATGAACTAGACGAGTGGAATCCACATGATAAAGAGAAACCAATAAAACACGAAGTAAAATCGAGGCAACTCTATAACGAACCTAAATACGAAGCAAACCACTTCAAGGTTGGAGACCGAGTTCTAATGGATAATACCGATCCTCGTTTTGCCACTTATGAACCTAATGGAATAACTCCTTTCACGGTACTTAATACTTTCCCATACGGTACGGTCGAGGTAACTCATTTTCAGTTTGGCACCTTCAAGGTAAATCGTACTCGTCTAAAACCTTATTTTGATGCAATTGATAGCGAGAATGAGGAGTTTCAACTCCTCAAACCACCATGATTATGCGAATGAAAGGTAAGTCTAACTTAAGACTCTAAATAAGCGCTTCTCGGGAGGCAACCCGAGCACTAACCCTACTAATTAGTTTGTTTTCACTTTCGTTCATGTTTTAGGCATAGGTTTTCCTACCACACAGCCTTGCACACGGGCGTGGCCGTGGCCGTGTGGACACTACGAGGAGACACACCAGCGTGACGGAGATCGTGCGGGTCAAGGACGAAAATTTTCCCCAAAACACAAGCTGCGATAAAATGCCACGGCCGTGCGATGCGGCCGTGGTCGACACTGACTAAAAAACATGGGCGTGTGATCCTCTACACAGGCGTGAGAAGACCTTTGAGTCCATATTATTTTTTCTTTTTCTTTTATTTTAAATTTTGAACTCTTTCTCTTTATCTTTCTTGTCTTAAATTTTTATTAGTATATTTTGATTTCTTTATATCTCTGGCTGTCTATTATCGAGTAACTATAACAATGTCCACTAATAGAACTCCTTAAAAATTTACTGATGATTTCGTAGTTTACAAGGGTTCAAGGTGCCACTAAAGGAATGAACACACCATCAGAGTATTCTCTCCCACCTTCACCTCTACCTAGTGATCATGTTCATCATTGGTTATTTTCTAAGGATTTCATCCATAATTCAGGAAGTTTCACTTCTCTCCCTCTCTTATGATTTCTAACTTTATTATTATTATCCATTTTTGTACATTGAGGACAATGTACATCTTAAGTGTGGGGAGGTTATTGATTTCATTATCAGAAAATCCCTGAATTATGTCTTGTGCTTAAGTAATTTTCTCATATTACTGTTAGAATGAAATTTCTTTTGATTTATGATTTTCATTGATATGTTTTGGATTAAGTCATAGTTAATTGTGCATTGATGATTTAAACTTTAAGATATTAGAGAATCGAGCATGATAAGTCTATTTTCAGAATGAAAATTTTGTTAGGTCGTTTCCCTAAATTTAAATATTACTTTGAAGTTTGAAATTTGCAAGGTTGACATCAAAAATCATAATTTTTGTGAGATTTTGAGACTTTTAGAGCATATATTTTTCTTGCTCACTTTATTGTTGGTTATGAGTGTGTCAATATTGATTTGTTATTCTAGAACTTGCTTCGATTATACATGTCGAGACCACACTTTTGATTTGATATACTGAGATGATAAAGGCACTTAGGATTTAACCCACTTACTCCATAAAAAGCCTACCTTAATAATTAACCCCTAGTCAACCCCTTTCAATCTTAATAAACCGTTTCTTGAGTTACCCTTAATATTAACCCAAAACTCACTCTTTTTGATTCATTAAGAATTTTTCCTATTGAATTAACCCATTTTTTGTCGAGATTTGATTTAAGTAGTTGCCTAACTATGTTCTTTATTTCAGTTGTTAAATTCTCTTATTATTGTATGTGCTTATTCTTAAAAAAAAGTTGGAAATCTATTCATTATTAGTTCTATGTTATTTGAGCTTAAGCGATTAATTTCACATTCTGAGAAGAAGCTCGTGTTATTAGTGATGAATTCTTAATTGTTGTAATTGTTTAAGTTTTATTTATTTTTCTAGTTAGGTAATTTATCAATTCAATCTCGATACTAACCCTCTAATTCAGCCTTTATCCACACCTTTAACCAAAGCCCCATTATAACCCTTTTAAAGACCTTTTGATTTGTGTATCATCTCATTTTACAGTGGTGGAGATTTGATTTTCAGGCAAGCCTATGGGATTAACTTTTCATGTTTGACTTTTTGAGTGCTTAATTTGAACCTTAAACACTTTGAGTGATTTGAGTGAATCTTTAGTGAGGATGTCAATTCTTGTCGATTTTGGATCAAAGGTAATTTATTTAGATGAGGGGAGACACCTATATTTTCGTGCTATAAAAATTTATGACTTAGATTATTTGAATCTTCAGGACTCTTTTAGTTAAATTATCAATGTATGAATTATCTATGAATTATGATGAAACATTATTGATGAGGATTATGAATTGAGGGAGTTAATTTTAATTGTGAGTTGAGGATTTTGCTTGAGGACAAGCAAATGCTTAAGTGTGGGGGTATTTGATAAACCATAATCTACACATATTTTAACCCCATGCTTGGCTTAATTTTGGATGATTTTCCATTGAATTTGATGAATTCGATGCTCCTAATCTCTTAAATTCATGTTTTATACTCAGGAGAGCTTAGAGAGTCGAAAAGAACGAGAAACGGGTCAAAAAGGGGCAAAACGGGCCTACTTAGAAAATCAACACAGCCTGGACCATTGGACACGGCTGTGTGTTTCAAGCAAGGATCAGCCACGGCCTAGAATATCGACCACGGGCAGATCACACGGCCATGTATTATGAATAGGATCGACCACAGCCAAGGGAGTCCACCACAGGAGTGTCACACGGGCGTGTCCCTACTGAAACTAGGATGAATTCTATTCAGAATAGGATACTTGTGGGCCAAGTAAGGAATCTCAAAGCTTATATAAACACCTTAAGGGGCAACCTAAAACAAGAGCTCGACAGGACGTCGAATAGATGCCGAGTAGAAGGAGAAAATACTCCAAGACAAATTGTCGGAGGAATTTTTAAGAAAATGATCTCCATCAAGACTGAGGATCTCCCATCAAGTTCTTTAGAAGTTTTTGGGTTTTCTTATGTTTTGTTGTTTTTCCTCTTTTATGATGTTTCCCTCTTTTAGTATGAACTAAATCCCTTAAATACCTAACAGGATGAAACCTAAGATAGATCTTATTATTATTTGATTTATGAGATACATACTTGTGCTTATTCTTAATTGTGAGTTCTTATTCTTGTTTTGATAATTCAGGTTCTTGATTCAAGTCGAATGTGCTTATTCAGTGGAGCAAAAGTCCCTATCTATGAGTAGATCAGCACAATTAAGCGGAGTTGATTGCAACCCTAGAGATAGGGCGACGAAAATCTGTCAGATTAGGGTCAAACCTAATAAAGGAATCCATAGATCGAGTTAATGCAATAATAGGGGTTTTAATTAGAAAGAGATTTCAATTAATCAACCTAGAGTCAGTTGTTAGTAGCCTCGAGAGAGGTATTAATATAATTTAGGTATTTCTACGGATTTAGCCAAGTGAATAAATCGCATGAATCAAAAGTAATAAGTGAAGTCTAGGTGGATTCTTCCTTAGGTATTGCCTATCTCATATAAGTTGTCCGAAAGTATTTTCCCAATTTACTCTTTGTCGCTTTCATAGTTAGTTAATTTAGTTAGTTAATTTTAGATTAAAAGTAAATCCCCTTAATTATTAGGCTAGATAATAAAAAGATAGTTAATACTAGTACTCTTGGTCCTTTAGGATACGATATTTCGGACTCACCACAGCTATACTACTATTCGATAGGTGCGCTTGCCTTTGTCAAAATAATAGTTAGTTTCGAGCTCCATCAATTTTTCATGTTCATTCTATGTAACAGTCTGGTTTTAAGGCTAGTCGGAACAGTGGTTTTGAGACCACTAATCTGAGGTCGAGGAAAATTATTTTGACGTTAATTTATGTGCTATATCATGATTATAAGGATGCATGAAAATTTTGGTGTTTTAATTTGAGTGATAGCATGCTTAATTGCGAAAAAGGACTAAATCACATAAAATGCGAAAGTTCTATTTTTCATGGTAGAGGTGTCTAATAGCCAAAGAATGTAATTGGGAGGATTTTAAAGTGCAATTAGGCCATTTATCTAGTGATGGTCGGCCATGTGCATAGGGGAGACAAGGGCATTTAATTCTTGGTCAAAATTTATGTGAATTAGGTGAGAAAAGATGAATAAAATATGGTGAAGAGAAAAGCTATCATCTTTCACTATTCACTCTTCCTCTCCACCGAAAATTTCAAGCTTATAGGGGTTTTGAATGCTTTAAAATTTCAGCAACTCATCTTCTTCACAAGTAAGTGATTTTAGAGATCTTTCTTGATGATTTTTGTATTTTTGGAGTCCCCAAAGCTTAAGCTAACTAATGAGGGGACTAATTTGTCAAATGGCTGAAGGTTTAGGGACTTGCCATAAGAGATTTTATGTTGTTAACTGAGTTTTTATGGCGGAAAATGAATGTTAGTGAGATGAGAAACAACTTTTGTGAAAGGTGTTAGCATGAAAACACCTAAATAGGACTTAAATGCAAAGATTTAAATTGTGTCATAAATGCATGAAATAGTTGTAATGGTGAGTAGTTGTAAGAGAAATAAATGTTCATCTATGCTTGTTCATTGAGAAAATGTGTTGAAAAATAAATTACGAGCCTAAGGGCAAAATCATAATTTTGCCAATATAGAAGGGCAAAATGGTCATTTTTACCCAAGTGTAGAATTTGAAGTATTATGATCATAGAATGATCTAAACAAATAAATTTCATTGTTATAGATCAAGAAGAGCGCGGAATCAACCTTAACCGAGGAAAAGGCAAGGTGACGGATTAGATCGTTGGTTATCACGTTTTGCACCGAGGTAAGTTTATGTGTAAACAATGCATGATTGTGTAAATATTGTGTGGTTAACTAGTGTAAGGCAAGATCGAGAACATGTGTGGTTCAAATGGATTGAATGTGGAAATTGTTGAATAATTACTGTATGAATGATGAAATAGTCATATAAAAATGTAATGTCGACACTTTTTGGTGGGCTAAGTGCGATAACACCTTGTTGCTTAATTTACGATGGGCTATGTGCGAAACCATCGTCTATTCATATTTTGGTGGGCTATGTACGATATCACCATAACTAATGTTTTTGGTGGGCTAAGTGCGATACCACCTTGTTGCTAATTTACGATGGGCTATGTGCGATACCATCGTCTATTCATCTTTTGGTGGGCTATGTACGATACCACCATAACTAATGTTTTTGGTGGGCTAAGTGCGAAACCACCGAGTGGCTTGACTGTGTGAAACGGAATTAGAAATAGTGAATATTGTATTATGTGACCTTGTGATACTAAGTGCAGGGAAACTCTTAATGAGTGTGTGCATTAAGATGTGAGATGGTTGAAATGTGGGAATAGAGAAAATGAGTAAGCATGTCATGAATGTAAATTGCTTCTTGCTTATTACGTAATGCTATGTATTTGTTCAATACATGTTATAATGTTGTGTTGTTTATATGTAAACTTACTAAGCTTAAAGCTTACTCCCCCTTCTCTTTTTCCCTTGTTTTATAGAGTTTAAGAGTCGAACCGGAATACGCAGCTAACCGGAAGACCGCCAACACTATCAGCTCCTCTCGGTATACCTAGACTTAATGATTTTGTAAATGGCATGTATAGGGGCTAGACTAGTTAGATTATTTTGTTATTTTGGCCAAAAGTGTATTGGCTCTTGTTAAGACATTTAATTTTGTAACTTGCCATGCATGATGGCTCATTTTACTATCTATGAAATTACGAGGTTATCTATGGAGTTCATGATGAAAATTATGAGATGTTTATTAGCATGTTGAATGGATTCAAGTAATGTAAGCTATAGAGGTCCTAAGAGCTTGGCGAACATCCTTGTTCTTGCCCACATGGGTAGATACACAGGCGTGTGTCTAGGCCGTGTGAGACACACGATCAAGCCATGGGCGTGTGCCCAGGCCGTGTGAAGTCTGAACCTTGAAATTGGAATTTGAATGGTCGCACGATTAAAGCACACGAGCGTGCCTAGACCGTGTTGAACAAGTCAGTATATTAAGGTATGGCACACGGTTTAGGCCCACGGGCGTGTCAAAACTGTGTGTGATTAGTCAGTGTCGACCACGGGTGGAAGGCACGGACGTGTAATAGGGTACACGGGCGTGTTCCCAAAACGCATGGGTGTGTGCCTTACCCGTGGGCATTTGGCAGAATGCTTGGGTTTTTAGGCACGGTCAGGGGACATGGGCGTGCATGTCTATGCACGGGCGTGTTCAATTTTGCACGGGCGTGTAAGACCTGTTTTGAAAGGAAAAATTTTAAGATTGGAAAAAGTTCCGGATTAGTCTCGAGAGCCCTCGTCTGTATGAGTGAGGCCTCGTAAGTCAAGAATGAGGTTTTAGAGAGTAATTACATCGAGCTTAAGTGGCGATCAAGTGGTTTGAGTTCGGTATCGCCTCGGGCCCGGTTCCCGGTGTAGAACCCGGGTAAGGGGCGTTACATTTAGTGGTATCAGAGCTATGGTTTAGTCGGGTCTAGGACTACCATAGCGTGGGTAGGAGTCTAGCTATACATGCCATAAGCGTATGATGATAGTGTGTGGCTTCTGATGATTTTAAACTTGTTTATTGTAGCATATGAATCCCGAACAATCTACGCAGATGACGCAGCCTTGACTAATGTCTGCTGCTCTCTACGCTAGGGACCGCGCCTGTGCAGAGTAGCCCCGAGATTAGGGGTCAAAGAGAAGAGGCTTGGGAAGCCTTTCTCCAAATGATGGATAACTGGTACACTGAGTATGTACGAGCAAACCCCAATGCTCAACCCCCTCCACCCCCACCTATACCTCAGCCAATTCCTTTGGCTCACCAAGGTATAGAAATGGTGAGGACGGCTAAGCCCCCGGTAGAAAAAATTTGGAAGCAAGAGGCTGAGGATTTTTGAGCTAATATAGATGACGACCCTGAGCGAGCAGAGTTCTGGCTTGAGAACTCAATAAGGGTTTTTGATAAACTCTTCTGCACACCTGAGGAGAGTTTGAAATGTGATGTGTCTTTGCTGAGGGATTCGGCATACCATTGGTGGAAAACATTGACATCTGTGGTTCCTAAAGAGAGGGTAACATGGGACTTCTTTTTGGAAGAGTTTCGAAAGAAGTATATAAGTCAACGGTTTGTAGACCAGAAACAGAAAGAATTCCTTGAGTTGAAGCAAGGAAAAATGACTGTGGCAGAATATGAGCGCGAATTTGTTAGGCTCAGCAAGTATTCACAAGAATGTGTATCCACGGAAGCTACCTTATGCAAGAGATTTGAAGATGGGTTGAATGAAGATGTCAGACTCTTAGTCGAAATTTTAGAGCTAAAAGTATTTGTGGTATTGGTGGATAGGGCTAGTAAGGCCAAAGAATTGAGTAAGGAAAAGAGGAAAGCCCTGAGTGAGGCTCGAGATACGAAGAAGAGGCTGATGAGCAAATCATACCAAGCTCAATCGAAGAGGTCCAGGGAAGTGAACCCATGGACAACTACATCAGTCGAGTATTCGCAGAGAGAGCGAGGCAACATGTATTCGGGTTCAAGAGTTCAAGCTACCTCAACGGCAAGTGTGGGCAATCCAAGGCCCAAACCAGAGTGCCCAAGTTGTGACAGACATCACACTGGGGAGTGTTGGGGAAATAATCGAAATTGCTATAAGTGTGGATCCCTCGACCATCTCATCTGAAATTGTCCTGAAAGGGATGACAAGGAGAGAAAGCAAGAGATAAGATCAAGCAGTGCATCCTTTAGAGGTAGGCCACAAAAGAACCCGGGAGGCAGAACTAGTGGTAGAGGTGTATCACGAGACACCACCGTGAGGCGGAGGGTCGAGCGCCAGACAAGAACTTATGCTATTCGAGCTCGAGAAGAGGCGTCATCACCGATGTAATAATGGTACATTTTCTCTCTATGACACCTCTGTTATTGCTTTAATTGACCCGGGATCAACTCATTCTTATATTTGTATGAGGCGGCATCTAGTTTGAGTATGATTTGTTGAGTCTACTAAATTTGTAGTAAAAGTGTCAAACCCACTAGGTAAACAGGTGTTAGTTGACAAGGTGTGTAGGAACTGTCCTCTGATGACTAAGGGTCATTGTTTCTCGGCAAACCTTATGTTGTTACAGTTTGATAAATTTGATTTGATTCTTGGTATGGATTGGTTGACTGCCCATAGTGTTTTAGTGAATTGTGGTAGTAATTTTATTGAATTGAAATGTGAAAATGGAGATGTTATTTGGGTTGAATCAGGTAAGTCAGATAGCTTACCGGTGATGATCTCTTCCATGATAGCTGAGAAATATCTGAGAAAAGGGTACGAATCTTATCTCGTTTTTGTATTAAACACTCAAGAATCTGAAGTCAGGATTGAAACAGTACCGGTTGTATGTGAGTATCCGAATGTATTCCCAGAAGAGTTGCCTGGATTACCCCCAGTTAGAGAGGTCGAGTTTGGAATTGAGTTAATTTCAGGAACAGCACCCATTTCTATTGCTTCGTATAGGATGGCCCCACTAGAGTTGAAAGAACTGAAAGTTCAGTTGCAAGAATTGACGGATAAGGGTTTTGCAAGACCGAGCTATTCACTGTAAGGTGCCCCAGTACTCTTTGTAAAGAAGAGAGATGGGTCAATGAGATTGTGCATAGACTACAGACAGCTCAACAAAGTAACTGTGAAGAACAAGTATCCTTTGCCGAGGATAGATGATTTATTTGATCAACTGAAGGGAGCTACGGTATTCTCCAAGATTGACCTGAGGTCCGGCTATTACCAATTGAGGGTTAACGAGCAAGATGTACCGAAAACGGCATTTCAGACGAGGTATGGCCATTATGAGTTTCTGGTCATGCCATTCGGTTTAATGAATGCTCCTACGATTTTTATGGATTTAATGAACCGTGTCTTCCGACCGTATCTAGACAAGTTCGTGGTTGTCTTTATTGACGACATATTGGTTTATTCTCGAGATGAGAGTGATCATGTAGAACATCTGAGAATTGTCTTACAGACCTTAAGAGACAAGTAGTTATATGCTAAACTTAGTAAGAGCGAGTTTTGGCTTCGAGAAGTAGGGTTTCTAGGACATATTGTGTCGAGTGAAGGTATTAGAGTAGATTCGGGAAAGGTCTCGGCTATTGTAGAGTGGAAATCGCCGAGGAATGTGTCGGAAGTTAGAAGCTTTCTGGGTTTAGCAAGGTGCTATAGGCGGTTTGTGAAGGGATTCTCTATGATTGCTACTCCAATGACGAAACTATTACACAAGGATGTTAAATTTGAATGGACTGAAGAATGCCATCAGAGTTTCGAGAGATTAAAAATGTTGTTGACAGAGGCACCGGTTTTGGTACAACCTGAGTCGAGAAAGGAGTTTGTAGTCTACAGTGACGCGTCATTAAATGGTCTCGATTGTGTGTTGATGCAAGAGGGTAAGGTGATCGCTTACGCCTCGAGACAACTAAAACCACATGAGAAGAATTATCCGACTCATGATCTGGAGTTGGCCGCAATTGTTTTCGCGTTAAAGATTTGGCGCCATTACCTATATGGTGAGAATTGCTGAATCTTTACTAATCATAAGAGTTTGAGGTACTTGATGGATCAAAAGGAATTAAATATACGGCAACGACGGTGGCTTGAATTATTGAAGGACTATGAGCTAGTGATCGATTACCACCCGGGGAAAGCTAATGTAGTTGCAGATGCTTTAAGTAGAAAATCCTTGTATGCTTTGAGAACTATGAGCACGAATTTGTCATTGTCTGATGATGGTGCTATACTGGCCGAGCTGAGAGCTAGACCACTATTTGTTCAACGAATATGTGAGGCTCAAAGGAATGATAGTGAGATACTAGCTAAAAGATCTAAGTGTGAATCAGGAACTAATTCTGAATTCCGGGTGAGTTCGGATGGTTGCTTAATATTCTATGATAGAATTTGTGTGCCTAAAGATGATGAGTTGATCCGAGAAATTTTACGGGAAGCACATAGTAGTTATTTGTCAGTACACCCGGGCAGCACGAAAATGTATAATGATCTAAAGAAATTCTATTGGTGGCCGTGAATGAAAAGAGACATCTCGGAGTATGTAACAAGATGTCTGATTTGTCAACAAGTGAAGGCGGAGCATCAAGTGCCTTCGGGATTGCTTCAGCCAGTGATGGCCCCCGAGTGGAAATGGGATCAGATTACCATGGATTTTGTTACGGGCTTGCCTATGACCCCGAGAAAGAAAGATGCTGTGTGGGTTGTCGTAGATAGACTAACGAATTCGGCTCACTTTATTCCAGTACGTGTTGATTATTCACTGGATAAATTAGCTGAGTTGTATGTGGCAGAGATAGTAAGATTGCATGGTGTGCATGTATCTATTATATTGGATAGAGACCCGAGATTTACTTCGAGGTTTTGGAAGAAGTTACAGGAGGCCTTGGGTACGAAGTTAAATTTTAGTACTGCATTTCATCCTCAAACCGATGGTCAGTCCGAGAGAGTAATCCAAGTTCTTGAGGATATGCTCCAATGTTGTGTGTTAGAGTTCGAACGTAGTTGGGAAAAATACCTAACCTTGGTCGAATTTGCTTACAACAATAGTTATCGGTCGAGCATACGGATGGCACCGTATGAAGCCTTGTATGGTCGTAAATGTCGGACCCCTTTGTATTGGACCGACCTGAGTGAGAAGCAAGTTCATGGGGTTGATTTGGTTAAAGAGACCGAGGAGAAAGTGAAAGTTATCCGGGATAGTCTGAAGGCTGCTTCGGACCGGCAAAAGTCGTATGCGGATTTGAAAAGAAAAGAAATTGAATTTCAAGTGGGCGACAAGGTATTTCTGAAAGTGTCACCGTGGAAAAAAATATTGAGATTTGGTCGAAAAGGTTAATTGAGCCCGAGATTTATAGGGCCGTATGAGATTACCGAGAGGATTGGGCCAGTGGCATATCGGTTGGCTTTACCGGTAGAGTTAGAGAAAATTCATAATGTGTTCCATGTATCAATGTTAAGGCGTTATCGCTCCGATCCTTCGCATGTGATTCCTCCAACAGAAATCGAAATACGACCGGATATGACATATGAGGAAGAGCCAATTAAAATTTTAGCTCGAGAGGTGAAGCAGTTGAGGAACAAGGACATAGCCTTAGTAAAAGTGTTATGGCAAAAGCACGGTGTAGAAGAGTCTACTTGGGAACCAGAAGAAGCCATGAGGGAGCAA
Source organism: Gossypium sturtianum (assembly GCA_025698515.1). Classification (NCBI taxonomy): domain Eukaryota; kingdom Viridiplantae; phylum Streptophyta; class Magnoliopsida; order Malvales; family Malvaceae; genus Gossypium; species Gossypium sturtianum. The sequence continues at coordinate 24,433,111 of CM046951.1, forward strand.
TATCCAAACCTCTTTACCGATAAGATTTTCGAGGGCGAAAATCCCTAAAGAGGGGGAGAGTTGTAACAGTCTGGTTTTGGGGCTAGTCGGAACAGTGGTTTTGAGACCACCAATCCGAGGTCAAGGAAAATTATTTTGACGTTAATTTATGTGCTGTAGCATGATTATATGGATGCATGAAAATTTTGGTGTTTTAATTTGAGTGATAGCATGCTTAATTGCGAAAAAGGACTAAATCGCATAAAATGCGAAAGTTCTATTTTTCATGGTAGAGGTGTCTAATAGCCAAAGAATGTAACTGGGAGGATTTTAAAGTGCAACTAGGCCATTTATCTAGTGATGGCCAGCCATGTGCATAGGGGAGACAAGGGCATTTAATTCTTGGTCAAAATTTGGGTGAATTAGGTGAGAAAAGATGAATAAAATATGGTAAAGAGAAAATCTATCATCTTTCACTATTCACACTTCCTCTCCACCGAAAATTTCAAGCTTAGAGGGGTTTTGAATGCTTTAAAATTTCAGCAACTCATCTTCTTCACAAGTAAGTGATTTTAGAGATCTTTCTTGATGATTTTTGTATTTTTGGAGTCCCCAAAGCTTAAGCTAGCTAATGAGGGGACTAATTTGTCAAATGGCTGAAGGTTTAGGGACTTGCCATAAGAGATTTTATGTTGTTAATTGAGTTTTTATGGAGGAAAATGAATGTTAGTGAGATGAGAAACAACTTTTGTGAAAGGTGTTAGCATGAAAACACCTAAATAGGACTTAAATGCAAAGATTTAAATTGTGTCATAAATGCATGAAATAGTTGTAATGGTGAGTAGTTGTAAGAGAAATAAATGTTCATCTATGCTTTTTCATTGAGAAAATGTGTTGAAAAATAAATTACGAGCCTAAGGGCAAAATCGTAATTTTGCCAATGTACAAGGGCAAAATGGTCATTTTTACCCAAGTGTAGAATTTGAAGTATTATGATCATAGAATGATCTAAACGAATAAATTTCATTGTTATAGATCAAGAAGAGTGCGAAATCAACCTTGACCGAGGAAAAGGCAAGGTGACGGATTAGATCGTTGGTTATCACGTTTTGCACCGAGGTAAGTTTATGTGTAAACAATGCATGATTGTGTAAATATTGTGTGGTTAACTAGTGTAAGGCAAGATCGAGAACATGTGTGGTTCAAATAGATTGAATGTGGAAATTGTTGAATAATTACTGTATGAATGATGAAATAGTCATATAAATATGTAATGTCGACACTTTTGGGTGGGCTAAGTGCGATACCACCTTGTTGCTTAATTTACGATGGGCTATGTGCGAAACCATCGTCTAAAATCTTTTGGTGGGCTAAGTGCGATACCACCTTGTTGCTAATTTACGCTGGGGTATGTGTGATACCATCGTCTATTGATCTTTTGGTGGGCTATGTGCGATACCACCATAACTAATCTTTTTGGTGGGCTAAGTGCGAAACCACCGAGTGGCTTGACTGTGTGAAATGGAATTAGAAATAGTGAATGTTGTATTATGTGACCTTGTGATACTAAGTGCAGGGAAACTCTTAATGAGTGTGTGCATTAAGATGTGAGATGGTTGAAATGTGGGAATGGAGAAAATGAGTAAGCATGTCATGAATGTAAATTGCTTCTTGCTTATTACGTAATGCTATGTATTTGTTCAATACATGTTATAATGTTGTGTTGTTTATATGTAAACTTACTAAGCTTAAAGCTTACTCCCCCTTCTCTTTTTCCCTTGTTTTATAGAGTTTAAGAGTCAAACCGGAATACGCAGCTAACCGGAAGACCGCCCACACTATCAGCTCCTCTCGGTATACCTAGACTTAATGATTTTGTAAATGGCATGTATAGGGGCTAGACTAGTTAGATTATTTTGTTATTTTGGCCAAAGGTGTATTGGCTCTTGTTAAGACATTTAATTTTGTAACTTGCCATGCATGATGGCTCATTTTACTATCTATGAAATTACGAGGTTATCTATGGAGTTCATGATGAAAATTATGAGATGTTTATTAGCATGTTGAATGGATTCACGTAATGTAAGCTATAGGGGTGCTAAGAGCTTGGCAAACAGCCTTGTTCTTGTCCACATGGGTAGGCACACGGGCGTGTGTCTAGGCCGTGTGAGACACACGATCAAGCCATGGGCGTGTGCCCAGGCCGTGTGAAGTCTGCACCTTGAAATTAGAATTTGAATGGTCGCACGGTTAAAGCACACGGGCGTGTCTACACTGTGTTGAACAAGTTAGTATATTAAGGTATGGCACACGGTTTAGGCCCACGGGCGTGTCAAAACCGTGTGTGATTAGTCAGTGTCGACCACGGGTGGAAGGCACGGATGTGTAATAGGGTACACGGGCGTGTTCCCAAAACGCATGGGTGTGTGCCTTACCTGTGGGCATTTGGCAGAATGCTTGGGTTTTTAGGCACGGTCAGGGGACATGGGTGTGCATGTCTATGCACGGGTGTGTTCAATCTTGCACGGGCGTGTAAGACCTGTTTTGAAAGGAAAAATTTTAAGATTGGAAAAAGTTCCAGATTAGTCTCGAGAGCCCTCGTGTGTATGAGTGAGGCCTCGTAAGTCAAGAATGAGGTTTTAGAGAGTAATTACGTTGAGCTTAAGTGGCGATCAAGTGGTTTGAGTTTGGTATTGCCTCGAGCTCGGTTCCCGGCATAGAACCCGGGTAAGGGGCGTTACATTCTATTATTGGTTATGAGTGTGTCAACTTGATTTTTTATTCTAAAACTTGCTTCGATTATGCAAGTCGAGATTACACCTTTGATTTGATATACTAAGATGATAGAGGCATTTAGGTTTTAACCCACTTAACCTTTAAAAAGCCTACCTATTGAATTAACCCCTAGTTAACCTTGTTGAGCCTAACACACCTTTTCTTGATTAACCTGTGAATGTTAACCCATAAACCATTTTTTTCGTTGTGACTCTTTCCCGTTTTATTGACTACCGTTTTGTTGAGATTTGATTTGGTTAGTTACCTAACTATATTCCCTTGTTTGAATTACTGAATCATATTTTCTTCTTAGTTTCAAAACAAAATAAATATATATATGTTGATTAATTCTTTGTTTATTGAGCTTGAACAGTTAATTTCATATTTTATTGAGAAGCTCATTTCTAGTTGAATAAGTAGTGATTGATGCACTTGTTTTTAATTCAGCATTTGTTATTTTTTTCTAGTTTGGTAATTTATCAACTCGGTCTCGATTATAACCAAATTTCTGGCCTTTTTTCACACCCTTAACCTAAGCCCCATTATAACCTCTTAAAGACCTCTTAATTTGTATGTCAGACCATTTTATAGTGGTAGAGATTTGATTTTCAAGCAAGCCTGTCGTAATGACATTTCTTGTTCGATTGTTGAGTGCATATTTCTTGAACCTTAAACACTTTGAGTGCTTTGAGTAAATATTTAGTAAGGATGACAATTTTGTTAATTTTGAATTAAAGGTAATTACTTAAATGAAGGAAGACACCTATATTTTTGTGCCTTAAAAATTTCAGCTTGGACTGTTTGAATTATTTGCCTTAAAAATTACCAATGCATGATTATTTGTGAATTATTTTAAGACATTATTGATGAGAATTACTGTAATTCCCCAAATAATTTATTTCTGCTTCTGTAAATATTTGAAACAACTGTGTATCTGCTTCAGTGGTTAAGTGTTCTGGGTGTGTGTGTGAGAGGTCCCAAGTTCAAGCCTTACCTTTAGCAAATTTTATTATTTTTGGAACTATCTCTGTTCAATGGGCTTATATTAATTTGCCTATAGTTTCATATCAGAATGAGCCTGCTGGTTTGAGTGGTAAGGGAATTGGTGTGTTAGAGGTCCCGTGCTCGAATCCCTGAGTGAGTATGGGAGTTTATTTTTGTTCGTTTGACCGAGAGAGTTTCGGTTGAACAAAATGAGGAGGTTGAGTAGTGGGTTAGTGGGAATAAATTGAGGGGATATGCTATCCTGCTGGGATTTTATTCTGTTTCCTTCGTTTTCAAATTTTATTTTTTTCTTCCCCAAAATTTATGATGTTAGTCCCTTCTCTGCCGTTTCTTCCCCTTTTCCACTTTCGATTTTTGTTTTCTTTTGGTCGGCTGTCGCACCTTCGTTCTTGTTATATCGATTTTCTTCGCTCGTTTGGGTAAGTAAGGCTTTATTTTGTCTATAACTTGTGTCTTTCCATCGTTCATTGGGGTTATACGTTTGTTTTAGGTAGCAGTGAATCAGGAAGATCGCGTTTCTTCTCCTGCGGAGTCGTAGTCAATCGCTAGGAGAGTTGGGGTTAGTGATAAGCGTTGATTTGAATTATAGTTGGTTTCGAATTCTCGATTTAACTGTGTTTTTAAGTCTGATTCTGAGCTTTGGTATGCCGATTATAGGTTCTAATGGTCTTGGGATTGTTTTTGCATCGAATCGATACCAGGTGCTTACCCGAAATGCAAAAAAATAAGATTCGGTGAAAGCCGAAAAATCCCACTGTCGACGCCACACGGCCGTGAGGTAGGCCTTGTATGACAACACGACCGTGTGATCGATAAAGGCCAGGCCGTGCGCAAGACACGACTATGTGATGGCCGGAGAGTGGCCGTATGAGCCACACGGGCTGGGCCAAATTGGGCGTGTGGGCCTACACGTGCACGCCACACAGGCGCGTGGCATTTGGGCCAGGCTGTGTGATCCACACGGGCAAGGCCAATCTGGGCGTGTGGGCCACACGGGCAACCTATACGGGCCTATGGGCTTATTTATCTGAATTTTTCCTAGGGTTGTACGGGTCGTTCCAAATGACTGTGGGCCTACTGTAGGGTCGGTAGGGGCTAATTAAACCCTAAATTGTATGAACTGTCTGTTTGATATTCTAATCTGATTAGAATTCTATTGCATGTCTACTTGTACTATTATGCTATCTGTACAAGATCATGAGTATGTAAGCATGTTAGATTTTTTTTCTGCACATGAATATATAGGTATCTGATATTGGGGTTGGGATGATGTATATTGGAGGAAGTGTTCTGAAAGGCAATTTACGCCTATTATCTGACAGCATGGCTGCATTATATCTGTTATGTACCGCATCGGTACAACATGGTGTGTAGGGTTCGGTGGGTGTTTTAAACCCCACATGGTGTGTAGGGGTGGTCGGAGATGGTGTGTAGAGGATGGGGGTAGGATATCTGATTGTTGATTCTAATTTGCACATCTGTATCTGTATCTGTAATGGGCTTAGGCCCAAATCTGTATCTAACTGATTCTGTCTTTCTAGTTGTCTGGATGCTTAATTCCGTGGGGTTACATACTGAGTTTACGTAAACTCACTCTTTTCTGTTTATTCTATACATGTAATCCACAGTCTTAGGCAGATCGGTGCTACGGAGCCCCTCGGTGACCACATGTTTGAACTGGTTATAGTTACAATTTAAATTCTTATGTTCGGGTTTATTCTGGGTTTATTACATGTAATTCAGACTTTATGGGCTGTTTTAGTTTAACATAGGTTAGACTGCGATTTTATGATTTTATAACTGCAAACATGGGATAACTCGGATTTTACCAAAAGCAAGGGGTTTTTTTCTAAAATCTTGAACGGTTTTCTAAACGCAACGATTTTAAAAGCTTCCACTACAAACACGTTTTACCACTAAGCGATTAAATGAATGAGAGCTTTGAAATTGTTAATAGCGATAAGGGCTAATGAACTGGTATGGTTTTAACTTAACGACAACAATTTTCAACCCCATTTCATGTGACACTTCCGGATTCGGCCATAACGTCCAGGCCGGGTTTGGGTGTTACAATTACAAGTCGAGAAATATTAACTTTAATGTGAGTTGAGGATTTTGCTTCAGGACAAGCAAACACTTAAGTATGGGGATATTTGATAAGTGATAAAAGTAACATATTTTAATCTCGTTCTTAATACGGTTTTCAATTATTAATTATTCAAATTGGTGAATTTGATGTTTTTAATCCTTTAAATTCATGTTTCTATACTTATGAGAGCATTTGGGAGTGAACGGAGCGAAAATGAGCCAAAATCGAACAAATGGAGCAGATTTCAGGATCCACACATGTAACACCCCACACCCGGCCTAAACGCTACGACCGAATCTGGTATGTCACAGGGTTGAGTGAAAACGATTTCCTATCTACTCTGGGAAAAATCATAATATATATATTTTTTTAAAACCTTTTGATTAAGCGATGTCTCGAAAACCAAGATTTGTTAGCTTGGGAAAATTTTCACAATTTTAATTAAGCAATCATTTATTAGACGAGGTGCGATTTTGAAAAAAACGTTACTTAGTGAACTCGCATTTATAAAACCTCATTTAAATTTTTGTGACTAAAATTTTCCATAATGTCAGGCATAAATACTAAATAAAACCAAATATAAATTTAAAAGGCCTTATTACATCAAAAATTACCCAAATTTAAAGAAAAACTTTAAGCAGTAAAAGTTCATAAAATATAACGTCTTTTATGGCCTCCACGAATCCACCTCGGCTCCAATATCCACGATCTACTGATTACCTGAAAAGTTTAGGGAAAGGGTGAGTCACAGAGACTCAGTGTGTAAAACCATTAAACACTTAAACCGGCCCACGGCCCACAATCTCGTATTAAGCTCATACATGATATCATACAAAGTCATGAATGCTTTAAGCCCGGCCCAACCTAGTATTTCCATCCTCTACACGCCATCTCGTACCAACCATCACACCGTGGGGATTTTTACAATCAACCCTCCATCCGCTACACGCCGTCTTGACAGTCATACTGTCAAAAAATGTGGTAGAGCCACCGATCACTATGTGACCTTAAAATCAACTGTGGCATAGCCACCGATCACTACGTGACCTCATAAACAGATGTGGCAGTGCCACCGATCACTATGTGACCTTAAAACAATGTGGCAGAGCCACCGATCACTATGTGACCTTAAAATCACTTCCCCTTTATCAACATTCCCATATCCCATGCACAACATTTATGTCGAATCAAAGGTATCATGCTAATAGCAAGGCAATATATCATCACATACAACCAACTCATATCAGGTAATTACAGATACGTACCTGGCACTTCCTGCCTTAACCACAAAGGTATTTCGACTGTATTCACAGCCTTTTTCGGCTTTTCAGCCCATACAATTAATAATACAATTAAGTAAAGTGTGTTAAGGTTTACACACCTGGTAACACGCAAAACAATACTCTCTACGTCGACACTATCGATAGCAGAAACAACTGCTATCTGCCTACGACTCTATTCTGAAATCGGTCCACACCCCGGTGGCCAATCTCAGACTGCTGATACGGCACGCTTCTTAAACTTAGGGGCTGGGTTCACGGGTCCAACCCCCTCCTTTGCCTGATCGGTATTGGATTCCATCAAAAGATCTCGTCAGATGATACTATAATGAAATGTGGTTTGTTAAACCACAATATAGGGTTAAGGTAACGAATACAATAACGAACCTAAACAAAATCTAAAGAGAACACCCTTACCTTGAAATCCTGAAAAGAGAAATATATGGTTGAGAGATTAATGGTTTCCGGTTTAGAGATCCCGACGATTTGACTTTCTTCGATTCCCGAAATAGGCGGCCCAAAGAACATAAGAAAATAAGAAGAAACATAAGTCCAACCGATGGCCTCACCAAGCCAACTAGCCATTCGGCTTTGGCTTCTAAAAACCGAAAGCGAAGATAAAGATATAGAAGAAATCACCACTTACCTTAACACAAGAGATTCAGTTATCACCTAAGAGAATTCGGCACTAGCATGGCAGAAGAGAAGATTCGACAATAACAGGGAAGAAGATGAAAGAGCTGAAAAATAAAAGAACTACCAATGGAACTTAGGAGTTTTCGGTTTTAGAAGTGACCAAAAGAAAAGATGAAAAAGAGAAGGCTATAAAGATCCGGTTTGTAGAAGAAATTAGAGAAGAGAACTTTGGATAAGGGACATTCGGCTATAGCATAGAAATGGAGATGAAGAAGAGAATGAAAGTAAATGGTAGTTTCGGCTTACACATAGAAAATGGTTCAAGAATGAGTAAAAAAAAACCTCAAATGCCGAAATGGGAAGGAAATTCTCACTTGACTACTAAACACTTTCAAACAAATTCGGCACCTACTAACCTCAAAATCGAAAATGCATTATTTTGAGAACAAAAAACCTATGCTTCCCAAGTTGAAATTCGGCATACCCTTAGCAAGACAAAACCGATTTCCCCCATCTACTATGAGTTTGAAATTCGGCCAACACCAAGCTCACCATGCTCATCCCTTTCTTTTCTCCTCAAATTCCTCCTGATCACCTGTTTGAAATATTTTGAACACTTCAAGCTCCCCTCTTTCCTCTCTGCCATTCATTCAAATTATTTGACTCAGTCCATTCCCTATCCCAAGTGTCCCAGTCGAGTCTGCCTCTGCTCTCCCTGACGCCAAAAAAAACTCCCAAAATGAGCTCCTTGTGACTTGAACCTGCTCCCTCTCCTATTCTCTGTGGCGTCACTTACCAGCATCTTAAGTGGCGCCTCCTTGCCACTCTGCCACTCCTTTTCTTGTGTCAACCAACCACCAACATCACCCCTTAAGTCCTATTCCAGCTAACTTCTCCACTAAAGTACCTAAAAAGAAAATTTTGCCAGGACTCCGGCTTTTCCCTGGGCCTTTCCTAGACTCCCATACACCCTAAAACAACACATTAAACAAGGCATACACAAAAAACACATCAAATGCATAGCCCCAAAATCAGGATGTTACAACACAGGCTGGCCCTTCCCACATGGTCTGGACACACGGCCGTGTGAGCCACACGGGCTGGACACACGGCCTTGTGCTAGACCGTGTCGATTTCGCGACTTGTATCACAGACATGCGAAAAAACACAATTTTTAAGCTTCTTGAGCATTCTAAAGTTTATAAATACCAAAGATAAGAAGAGAGAAAGGAGTCATCAGAGAATATCGAATAAAACAACTCGAAGAACACCATTGGAGCCAACTCTGAAGTGGATTTCCATCAAGATCGAAGACCTCCTTTTAATTTCTCTTGATTTTTTTTATGAGTTACTTTATTTCTTGTGGTTATTCTGACTTTGAGATGTTTTTATTCACAATTATGAACTAATTCCCTGGATACCTAGGGAGGATGAACCCTATGATGAATTCTATTATTTAGTTTCTATTTTATGTGATAAATACTTGATTCTTGTTCTCAATTATGTGCGCTTATCTCTTGTTTTAATATTTCCGAGATATTAATTCATGTTTAATGTGCTTAAATCAGAGAAGAAAATAAGACGACATAAATCTACCGGATTAGAGTCAGATTTAATAGGGGAATCCATAGATCGAGTTATTGCGACAATAGGGGTTTTCATTATAAATAAATTTCAGTTAATCAACCTAGAGTCAGTTGCTCTTTCTCTCGAAAGAGATATTAGCATAATTTAGGGATTTCTACGAATCAAGATAACAAGTGAATAAATCGTTTAAATCAGATTCATAATAATAGATGAAGTCTAGCTGGATATTTTCTGGGTATTGCTTCTCTCATTGGTTAATTCAATTATTTTTCTAGTCCATTCTATGTTTATTTCTTTAGTTAGATTAATTTAGTAATTTTAGTTTAAAACAATCACTCCAATTTGTCAGCTAAATAATAGGAAAATGGTAATTACTAATACTTTTAGTCCTCATGGATACAATATTTTTACTCACCGTAGCTATACTACTTATCGATAGATGCACTTGCCTTAGTTGTATTTTTAGTTAGTTACGTGAACATACATCAAAGCCTGATTGTATTAAGATTGATCGTGAATCCACAGGGTTTAATTGTCTCCATAATATAGATCTCTCACAATAGAATAAGAATGAATGAAAATAAATCTAACCTAAGAAAAGAGAAAACTAAATTGGAATTAAAAGACTAAATCTAGTCTAACTGAATGGTCCCCTTTCCATGTGACAAAGGGGTCTATTTATAGATTTCAGGTGGCCGTCGTCCCTAACCCTAGGTTAATTGACGTTCTTGAGCTTTAAGTTTGATTATGCGAAGCAAAACGCCCCCTACCTCGTGTTAATTTTCATTCCAAAGTCAATGTAACGACACACTAGGACCTGTGTTACAACATAGCAGTCAGTGTACTCCTCCTGGGACATCTTCAGGGGTATGTCGCGACACTACTAGTCTGTGTCACGACATCAAAGGAAGTTTCATGATTTCTCCATTCTGCTCCTTACGTTACGACATCGAACATTCAGTGTTGCGACATAATGATAGTATCTGTCTATTACGCCTTCTTTTGGTCTTCTGCACAGCTCACCCTTAGGCCTCATTCGGCCCCTAAGGTCAATAAAAGACTCAATTTGCATATTTTATTAACTTAATGAAAACTTACAAAAACATAATTAAAACCTAATCAAAATACTTTTTTTCAAGCTCTTAAAGTGCGAAAATTAGTTTAATCTGCTACACCGAATTATGGCAGGTCAAGCTAGTATATAGAGAAAAAAATTGTATTTGGATTAAACTAGTAGTAATATTTGTGTGTAACAATTATTTTTCAGTTATAAATTGTCCATACGCTTCCAGCAATGTATTTGTTCAACAATAACCAAAACATTGTGATAACGTGATTAATTAGCATATTTGAGTTTTAAATAAGATTTCATTAATTTTGAGCTTATTATTTGATTTTTGATTGGGTGTGGAGTAAACTCGAGAAATTAGAGAATAGTAAAAAATGTGGTCCGTCAATATATTTTTGGACATAAGAGCAATTAGTGAACGTACAAGACTTTTGATATTTTTATTTTATTTTGGGGTTTAATTGTAAAGATAATACTTTTAACATTTTCATTAACATTATATTTTCTTTCTCATCTTTTATCTTTTATTTTAGATACCTTCTCAATCTTAAATTAAGGAGTTTAAATAGAATTAAGATTTTATTTCTTCTATATATATAGGTCTAATAAAAGGAAGGGGTTGATCCCTTTACTTTAGTTTTTTTCTCAATTGACACAAATTTTAATTACCCTATTATTGCCGCAAGCAATTTGGCCATTCCTAGCCCGATAGAACTAGAGAGAGAGCCATGAGATCTAGAATCACATTTAAAAATCTTCATTTTGATATTTGTTGTCTCTTCAGTTTAGAAGAGAGACATCGTCACCTCATAAACTTGTATTGATTCCAAGTAAAAAAGAGCTCATTGATTTGGTGTTTGATAGGAATGCAATTGGAACTACCGACTCGATCATCTTTCATATTCGGTCTACCGAAGAACATATTGGCATGTTCAATTAAGTAGTTGGTTTGATTCCGTTAAGGGAAATAGTAATCTAATTTAAACGATTCGAGCAGTTGAGGTCGTTGGTTCGAGTTGGGCCCTTCTAGTTCAGAAGGCTACCGGAGAGCTAAATCATGGATGCGTGTTTCGTGGTTGTTTGTTCGATAATGGTTAGTTGTTGGGCATTCCCATAATTAATTTACACACGTCGTGGGCATGACAACTACTTGGCATGCAACCTTGTTAATTTGAAATGACAATTTAAGATATCCTAGTCTCTATAGGGTTGACCCTACGCCCTATAATGCTATTAATTTTTTTTTTTAGGAGTAGGAATATTATTTTTGGTAGATTTGACATCCACTAATTTTTTGTGCCATTACCGGGGACTAGTGCTAACTAATTTAGTGTTTTCTTTTTTATCAAGTCTAAATGTACCGATCACTCGAGCACGATTTAGAAGTAGAAAAAATGCTCATGCAAAAGTAAAAAAATGAATGATCAAATTTATTCTTACACGGCTGCAAATTATCAACCATTTAGATTTATGCCTGATTACCCGATGAAAACACAAGAGGTAAATGTATCTTCCATGGAAAGTAAACTTAGTGATATTGTTAATATTTTTCATCGTATTGGTGCAAGAAATATGATGTTGGTTACAATGTGTGGTATATGTACTTCACCTAGCCATGCAACAGAAGTGTGTCCTATCTTGGAGGACGATTATCCGGGACAATTCAGCACCATCAGAAGTTTTAATGGACCACCTCAAGGGCGATACGACTCATTCTTCGACACATACAATTATGGGTGGATAGATCATGCCGATTTAGGCTATGGAATGAGACCCCAATTTGATCATGTATTTAGATTAACATTAGCTTAGTTTAATTAATCATACTTAATTAGTTAATTAAAGCATTAATATACGTATTTTAATCATAATTTAAACTAGTGGAATTAATCATCATCATCATCCACTAATTCATGTTAAATAATGGTTAAATAACCATTTTGGCCTTTTGAATGGTTTCTATCTATGTAACACCCCGAATTTGGGCCTAGAAGAATTGTGCCTATTGGGCTTTGGGTCTCGAAAAATTTTAAGTGAGCAAGAAAATGACAAATGACATGTTGGCTTTAAGGGTTTAATAAACTTGGAGTGTCTAGGGGTGTTGGAGAAGTGCTGGGTTTGAACTTTGAGGAGAATGAATTTTTAATTAATTATTAAAGGAACCAGGGCGGTGAGTAGTTGGGCTTTTAGATAAAAATAGGGAAAGATGGCATCAAATAGCCTTGTGGTGGAGTGGCTAAGTGACGCCACTTAGGGTATAGGAAGGTGGCGTTATGGGATAACAAGGAGATCCTAGGTTCGAATCCTAGCTTAGTATTTTTTTAGGAGTTTAATTTTGGATTTCTAGAAGGTTGGAAGTGGTGTGGTAATGGACTCTAAGGAGAGTGATCAGAAGAGAAAATTTAGGAAAAGGATCGGGGAGTTATCAGGGTGAAAAACGAGGAGATTAGATGGGGAAGAGTTGGAGCCGATTGGGACTTTGGAGGGGTAGGCAGAGTTTTGGTTTTGTGTATAAATAGGGGGTGTCGAATTCCATCTGTGCTATTTCGACAATTGGAATTCCCTTTGTGCTATTTCGGCAACGATAGTGCTCTGCTGAATTCTCCTTTACTTTTTCTGTTCTAAACCTCGCCTCTTCCTTATTTGTTTTCTTTTTTTCTCTCCTAAAGCCTTAAATTGAATATCATTCTCTTCTTTCTCCATTGCTTGTGTCGTCCCACCTTCATCTCAATTGTTGGGGACCAAATATTCGTGACTTCAAAAGTCGAAAACGTTTGCTCTTGAAGTTGATTTCTTCATCGCCCAAACCTTGTGCCGAATACTCTAGTGACCAAATCTCTGTCGTGATGTCATCATTCCTTTGATTTTTGGTGGATCGGATCTTGGAAAAATCAGAATCAAGTTTGGATCTACAAGTCTCTGCCGAAAAGCTATCCATACGTTTCGGTTTTTGGGTAAGTGTTCTTGATTTTGGGATAAGTTGGTCGAATAGTCTATAGTAAGGGAAAGGGTGACTTAAGTGGATACAAGTCACCTATTATTTTGTCTTTAACGATTAAGATTGATGCAGATCTAGGAGATATTCGTGAGTAGTAGCTAAGAAAGGGCTATTAGGGGATTGGTGGTGGCACATGTAAGGTTATGGTAAAGCTTCGGTTTTTGGTAAATATTGTGGTTAAGTGTGTGATTAATTGGAGGTTGGTATTGGTTGTAGGTTCAAGGCTGAGGATAGTGTAACACGTCTCATTTACCAGGTGTGTACATACACTTCACACACGACAAATCGGTAAAAGCTGAAATACCGAAAAATCGGAATGCCGAAAAGCCGAAAAGCTGAAAGGTTAGCGTCGGCAACCACACGAGCGTGCAAACATTCGTGTGGGAACACCGATACGATTACCGGGACCAAGAGAGCGATCTCATGGTCTCGGGCCACTATTTGGCCAACCGGGCCAGAAGGGGCTAAATGGGCTTGCCGAGCTCGTGGGCCCAATTCGGCAAGAGTGGATATGTGAAATTGAATGATGGATTGATATGGATGGGTGTATGATTTGATTATGATCGGGCCTAATGGGCTACTTATACATGATTGGGCTTAATGGGCTATATGGACATGATTGGGCTTAGTGGGCCTTATGGGATTTTAGAAATGCATGCTAGGGTTTTAATGGACTCTAGGTTTAGTTCTGATGAATTCTTAAATAGCATAAAACTGAACTTAATAATCAAACATATCTGTGGACAAGTCGCTAGGGTAGAGTGTGGCAATGGACATATGCATGTCTAGGATTGGATCTAGGGAGAGCTTGGTACTTAAGCGGTCCTAGTGACCCACCTCTCTCTCTCTCGTAATCCTACACAGTGCGTAGTGTCTGTTCACTTTAGCCGCGAGGACTTGTTGATGGGCCAAGGTTCGTAATTAAGACCCATACTGTTAAGAATTACTGAAATACCCCTGTAGGGTAGAATTACCAAAATACCCTTAATTTGTGAAATGACTAAAATACCCCTATGTGTTGAATGTAAGATTTATGGCTATTACATGTACATTTGTTGCATTCATATGATATTCTATTTAGGTTGCATATGGGGTGAGAATTATGGAACGGAGGAAGTATATGAGGATCGCATGGTTGCTTGACAACTGTGGATCCACTGATGGCTTTTTAAGCCTATTATATGATAAGCAGCTTTGCTACAACGTTGGTAGTACCGCAACCGGGCTACCCTTGATGTGTATCGAATGGGTGGGTCGATTTAGAAATCCCCACAGGTGTATAAGGTTGGAAGAGAAATGTTGTGTAGCGGATAGATTATTTGGGAAGGGTTTGCATTGCATTGCATGTATGATACTATTATGTTATTACTATGATATGTATGCTATTTGTTTGACGGGGGTCGTACACACTGAGTTTTCGAAAACTCACTCCCTCTTTTATTTTTCTCAGGTGATCCTCAGTAAGCGGTTCGACGGATGGAGGGACTCAGAGGTGGCCAACTAGCAAGACGATTAGACTTGTTTTCTTAATATCTAAATTCTAGATTTTAAGTTATTTTATTTCGAATTGTAATAAGGTTTGCCCTCTGGTTATTATTCCATTACTTCCACTATGCATTGAAAATTTGAAACAGAACCTGGATTTATTTCTTTTAAACATACTTCAAGGTTTTTGAAAATAATTGTGTTTTAAGAACGAGCTTCTGCTGTCAAAGGAAATTTTTACATTGTAACAAGGAAACGGTTTTTGTAACAAGGAAACGGTTTTTGGCTACACCTCGTTTTGAAAGCAAATTGGATTTTACTTAACTTTTCTCTAGAAGGGTTTTCAATGAAAACAATATTTTCGCAAAAACACTTCAATGTGACACGCCGGATTCGGGCCTAACTTCTAGGCCGGGTTTGGGGTGTTACAATCTAGGTCCTCAAGCATTTTCTAAATTAAAACTCAATAGTAATTGGAATTTTACAATTTAGTCCCTGAGCTTTATTTAAATATTTTCTAAATTAAATTACTTAAAAAAACTTCCAATATATTTTTATTATAACTCTCTTAATCTCTATATTTCATCCTCGCGAACTTGATTTACGAAAATGAGGTTCTGAATCCGCATTTTCCAACACCACTTAAAATTGAGCCATTGACCTGTCACCAAATGTGGTGATAGTTTGAGTACATTTCAACACTTAAGGAGCTTATTTTCTAGCCATTTTATATTTAATTATCGCATTTTTAGCTTTCATAGTTTAGGTTTAATTATTTGCAAAATAAGCGTTTTTATGCAAGAATTTATGTTAGTTGACCTATTAGGCCAATTCGGGTCTTAGGTAGTTCAAATATGTTTAATTGAGTGTGTAGAATGTGTATGTAGTAGCCCGAAAGCCTTAGGGATGACACCCAAGTGTAGCACAAGCTTCCTGAGACACAACACGTAAAGCCAAAACTCTTAACTTAAGAAGTCGGTGTCGTGTCACGACACACCATAACTGTGTCACAATACAAGTCTGAACGTGGGGCACAATACCTAATTACGGCATGTAATAGACCTAATTAGGGTTTTAAAACAGTAATATAAATAGAATGGTTATTGCTAATATATAAGCAAGCCTTTAGGGGTCGTAATTAGTAGAATTAGGTTTTAGTTCGTTTTATTTTCCTTTTCGAGATACTTTGTTCTTTTCGACTAGGTTCAGTTTGAACCAAAGTTTTTTTATATTGAAATATTCTGTAGTTTATTTTAATGTTTTTCTGCAAACATCAAGATAAGTTAATTTTCAAGAGAGTACGTAACATCGAGCACATCAAATTCAATCAATTGAGCAATGTCTTACCTTTCTCTTATTTTAATTTATTTTTGTTCTTTTGCATGTTTAAATTAAATCAAAGAGTTATGACAGGTAGATCCATGAAAGGCTAAGTCTCTAGGAGGATTAATGAGTGGATGTGAGAGTAGTTAACGGAGGAATGCGGGTTTCCCATACGAATTAACTTGTTTTAAATTACGTGTGCCTGAACCCTAGAAGTGATGATAATAGGAAGTAATCTCGGTTAAACAAGGTGAGTATATAAGTTTGCCGAGTAAATCGTAGTTTATCCTGATATGAAAATTGAGGTCGGGAGATAAGCGAGTATCTGTTAATTAGTTAATTAATAGAGGCTAGGTGGTAAAACTAGTTAATTAATAATTAATTCCATTTAAACCCAAATTTTGAAGTTAACTACAACCACTGAAACGAGTTAATCTTCTACCTGTTAACCTGATTTAGTTGTTTGTTTATTTTCTATTATATAATTTAGTTCAATTTAGTTTATGATTTTTATGTCTTTTATTTAGTTTTCATAATATATATTTTAATTACTACTATTTAGACTTGTTATTGTATAAAGAGATTTATGATTTAATTTGTCCTCCATTGGGTACAATCCTTGGAATACTTCTTTGTGTTCCGTTGTAACACTTCACTATATTTCTTTTCGACCCGTATAGTTGTGGACACTGCTTACTTAATTTTATATATTTATGGTGTGGTATTTTCTAGTCAAACACTTGGACATTTGGCGGCGATCAGTCATTACAATCTTTTCCTTTTCCTTTATCATTTCCATTCATTTTTATTCATTATTTCTACATGTAATTCATTTTTGGTTATTGTGAGATAGCGAAGGGACCAATTGGACATATATAATTAGGACTTAAATAATTTATAATTCAGTTTCAGCTTTTCATCTATTAATTATAACATTATTTATTCATGAAGTCATTTCATTTAAGTATCATGACTGAGTTCTCCCTCTTTATATATCATTATGAAAGCTACTTAATAAGTGTTTGTCCAATGACCTTGCCATAAGTGTGTTACCTTCATATGATATCCTTATTCTATTTTGGATAAACTTGTTCTTCCAATATTATCATATTTTATCTGATGGTAATTATTATATCTTTCTTCATGAAAATTCAATTACTATAATATAGTAATTAAATCATTTATCACAAAGACAAATGACTAATGGCCACGTTTATTTTTCATTTATAATGTAATGTTGATAAGAGGATATCATTTACCTTTCATTGGGTTACGAACTCCATTGTTGTGGAATGATGCTACATACTACAAAATTCATATACCCAATGTACCAACTTTTAATTTCTTATCTATTTAAACTAAAGCTTTCATTTACATCAAAGTATACGAGTCCTGTATACATAGTCCATCATCCACTCAGGATTAAGGTATGTCACACTATGAATGCTAAAATTGAATAAATCCATAAATGGTCTAGGATTTATTCTATTTGGATTTTGTTTGATGTACTGTTAGTTGATGTCTACTAAACTAACTAATAAATTGACTTAAGTCAAGTGCACCTATCAATTAATAGTATAGTTATGGTGAGCACAAATATCATTCCCTTGAGGACTACTATTACTAGTGTTATCAGCTTTCTATTATTTAACCTAATAATTCAAAGGATTGATTAAAAATAAAATAAACTATCTAAATTAACTAATGAGTGCACCAAAGAATAAAACACAAAAACAATCACTTATCAACCAAGTGACAAAATAATACCTAGGTAAGAATCCACCTAAATTTCATCTATAATTCTCAATCTAATTTATGTAGTTTCTTTTCTTAGCTCTTTGATCCATAGAAATCTCTATTTTATAATAATATGTCTTTCGAACATAAGAGCACCTAATTTTAGTTTGATTAATTGAAATTCCTTTCTAATTAAAACCCTTATTATTGCATTAATTTGCTCTATGGATCCCCCTATTAGATTTGGCTCTAATTTGGTAGATTTATGTCATCCTATTTCTAGGATTGCATGCAACTCCATTCAATTATGAAAGATCTAATCACAAGAAGGGTCTATTCAGCCTCAGACTTATGCACATCAAACATAGATTAACACTCTAGAATTATCAATCCAAGAATAATTATGCATTTAGATTGAAAACAAAGAAACTAAGCTTTTATTGCATAAAACTAGAAATCAAACAATAGAATCCATCCTCGGGTTAATCTCCCCTAGGTATTAAGAGAATTAGTTCATAATTGCAAGAATAAACACAAAAAATACAATATAACCACTAAAATAAAATAAATCCATGGTAACTCCCTTGGAAATCAGCTTGGACTATTGAATCTCAATGAAGAACTGCTTGGAAATCAGCTTCAATGGTGCTTTTTGGGTAATTTTCGTGCTATCTCTTGACGATTGCTTATTCCATCTTTTATTTCCTACTTATGTCTTCTTAAAATGCTAGAAAACCTTAAAAATCGCAACTTTCAACTGTTAGCGCACACAGTTCTCGAGATTTACATGCCCTGGACACACAATCGTGTGATCGATTACTCGTGTGAACATCTGTTGCATGTGTACAACTTTTGAAATGCTCTAATTTTCTAATTTCCACTTGTTTTTCAATCCTATGGCTCCCAAGTGCCCCTATTAAGTATAAAAACATGAATATAAAAGGATTAAAATTATATAATTCACAATTAATGTCACATAGTCAACAAAAAATGCACTAAGATTGAGGCTAAAATATGTTACTTTTGACAATTATCAAATATCCCCACACTTAAGCATTTGCTTGTCGTCAAGAAAAGTCCACAACTCACATTCAAATTAACTTTCCTTCACCCATTATTTTCACTGATCATGCCTTAGGATCATTTATAGGTCATCATGCATTAGAATTTTAAACTAAAATGAAAATAAAGACCATAAGCAATCCAAACAAAAATTTTAATGTATAAAACACAAGAGTCTCCCCTACCTTAATAATTACTTGAAATTCAAACTCAACAAAGTTTAACATCCTCACTAAAATTCACTCAAAGCACTCAAAGTGTTTAACGACTAATTAAAAAGCACTCAATAGTCAAAACGAGGAATGTTATTACCATAAGCTTGCTTAAGAATCAAATCTCCACCACTACAAATATGAGATGACACAAAGATCAAGAGGTCATTACAAAGGTTGTAATGAGGCTTAGGTTAAGGGTATGGAATGGTATCCATGGTGATTAAAGTAAAGATTTGAATTGGTGAGTTACCAGACCAAAAGAATAATTGCATGAAATTAACATGAATAGTTAATAACTAATTGAACTGAGCCTTTATAAAAGATATAATAATTATGATTAAAGCTCAACAAACAATATAATGGGGCTATAACGATCTCATAATTGAACGAGATAGCCCAAACTTGTTCCAATTTTTTAAAACTAAGAAAAATTCAGCAATATGAATGATCGAACATATTTAGGCAACTTAAAAAATCTAATCTCGACTAAAACAAATCAATAAAAAGGTAATTCAAAGATTAATGAGGTTTTAAGGGTTAAAATGAGTCGATGATAAATGGAAAAAAAGGGATTAGGCTCAAAGGGAGTTGCTAGTGGGAAATAAAGTGGGTAGGCTATTTAAAGGCTAAGTGGGCTAAATCCTAAATGTCTCTATCATCTCAACATATCAAATCATTAATATGGTCTTAACATGCATAAAAAAAAGCAAATTCTAGAATAACAAACCTATTTGACACACTCAAAACCAAAAATAATATGAGCATAAAAGGGTGGATATTCTAAAGGCTCAAAAGCTCACAAAAATAAGGTTTTGATGTCAAAACTTGTAAATTTATAATTCAAGACAATGATTAAATTTAGGGAGAAAGATTGAAATAATTGTTTTTTTTTTTTTGAAAATAGCTTACCAAGCTTGATTCTCTCATGCATTAAAGTATAAATAAAATGCATAAAAATCCAAAAATTATCACAAAGCAGAATCAACAAAAACTTTTGATTTAGAAACAATAACTCTCGTGCAAAAATTAAGAAAATTTCTTAAGAAAGAAATGTAAAAATTAAAGGACTAAGTCGAATAAAATTATAAAATTCTCTCCACACTTAAGATGTTCATTTCCCTCGATGTGAGAATAGAAATAAGCATAATAAACATCACAAAATAATAAAATGAGGAGGGAATTGAGACTATCATGAATTTGGGTGATTGTGTACAGATAGTGAAAGCTTGAGGCATTGGAGATCCGACGTTAAGTATAGTTATCCTTGCACAATCAAAAGAGGACAAAATAAAATAAAAATAAGAATAAGGAAACTAGCAGAAAAGTAATCTAAGTAACAGTGAAGTCGATAAAAAGTAGAAACACTCAGATAAAAAAAACTAAAAGCTAAAATATTAGATATCAACTTTTTGATGAATATCAGGATCCAAAGGCTTTGAAACAGCAGTGTGAACTGCTGTCGAAAATATTGGATATCAACATCTATCACATAGGGACCCATACAAATAGGTCATTTCTTCTGCAAAATGCTCTGGTGGCGACAACACTGGGCCAAGAAATGTGAAACATCAATCTGGTGGCGCTCCTACATACTCTATAAGAAATAGGCATCTAAGGTACCTATACTGCCAGTACTCTCCTTCCAACCTGTCAGAGTATGTACAAGGATGGCATGAACATATCGCAGAGTTGGGTGTAAGCAACGAGCCTTTGATTGGCTCGGATTGTAAGGTGTATCAACCTTTGAGATGCTAGACCAACAAAGTGGTTTTGGTTGATATAGCTGTTTATAGAGGTGTGGGAACTTTAGTGTAGCCATGAACTCTTCTGTGTATAAACCGAGTGCGAACCCAGAGCCACGAATACTAAAATATCTAGTTACACCCCCAAGTCGATATGGAATGGCTTTGGGTTCATCCCATTGCATAAGCATAACTGTAAGAAGAAAGTGGAGTAGAATTCCAATGTGAGCTCTACATAAGTAGGCTCCACAATAGTAAAGAACTGCTCACAGGGGACTATTTCTAGTAAAGAGTGGACCCGTGCCAATACATACATTGTATGGAGAGCATCCCAATCAATGCAATGTCGAACTCCCAAAGGTCTCTCCTTCATATGCTGATAGCAATTTTCATGTGGGGCATGATCGAAGGTGAGATATTTGTGGCTAGTTCCAGTGGTATGAGTAGATGAATATGAACCAAAAACCTTTCATTTCTTAGATGACTGGGATGGTGCCTGATTCTTACCCCGTGCGTTAGTCATTATGTACCTGAAATAATAATTGACAACAAAACGTAGCTTGTCAATGAAATGCTAAACGAGATAGGAATATGCAGTTCTTATATGTGCATAAGCGACATTGAAAAGTCAAGTGAAGAAGCTTAAATAAAATTGTACTGGAAATTGGGTGTGTAAAATGCGCATATTCATTTAACTAGATTCTTAATGCAACAACTACATGATAGAAATCATGCTCACTAATACAGTGTAGGGCACGACTTAAAGAAAGAATAAACATCATTAAGACTAAATTGATCCTCACAAATTTTCCACAGAGCGAGACTTGAGCCGTATAAAAGAATAAAATGGAATAAAATAAACATTGTGCCACAAGAAAACCCGTTAGTCAGTTCATTAGATAAAAGCAATTGAGTTCATCCAGTCACAACAATATCGTGCCGAAAAAATAGCATAAATTATACTACAATTGAACAATTCACCATCTATTGAAAAGCTATAAGGGCCATTAAACAGAAGTAATGATGAAGACTGGAAACACCATTAGACATGTAACACCAAAGCAAGGTCTAAATTTATCAAACGTGTAACATCAACAAACATGTAAAATCAATACAAATAGAAAAGAACAAAGCAAGTTCAGCAAATCAGAACATTTAAAACAGTCAACCAGAATCAACCACCAGAACTTTAAACTGATAAATATGATAACAGGGAAAAGTGAAATCGTGAATGAACAATGAACTCGATATTGGCCACATTAAACAATAGAACTTGTTCGACGACAAGGAGGGGGCAAAAGAACACCTGGCGGCGTTAGAGGAAGGATGGAGGAATGAACAATGGTGTGAAAGGAGAAACAACTGACATCGTAAAGATGAAAAAATGGCCAATCGCGTGCAAAAAGGAAGAACGAATGATTGTTTATATGTCAAGGGAAAGAAAGAACAGTGGGGGAAAGAAGGGGAAATGAAAATGGCAAGGAAAGAAGAGGAGGAGGAATGGTGGAACATCAAAGTAAAAAGATGAGGGAAAGAAAGGCAGCGACGTGAAAGAGAGGAAGAAGAGAAAAGGGGTGTTTAAGTAAAAAGAAGTTGAAGGAAAAAGGGCGACAAAATGAGGAAACAAAGAAACTAGAAAAGGAAAAAGAAAATGATGAGAAAGGGAGAAAGAACGAAGAAGAAGAAAAAAGAGGGAGAAGATAGTTAAGGAAGAAGGGACGACAGAACACCATAAAAGAGAAGGAGAAATGAGAATAGCAAGGGTTGGGAGGGGGAAGGAGAAAAGATGCAGAAAGAAAAAATGGGGGAAAAAGAAAAGAAAAAATTGAAACGGTGCATTTTGAGAATAGGGGACACAACGGTGTACCTTTCAAGAATCACGTGGTTCCATAACATCCCCTTCAAATATTCACACGGTCGTCTCATTAGCCTGTATGGGCCACATGACCGTGTCACTGGACCATGTGCCTTTCTGGGAATCACAATTCCACATACATTACCTTTCAGTATTTACATCACTGACCGGTATGGGTCACACAACCATGTCACTAGCCTATGTGTCACTCGGGAATCGTGTGGTTCCATGTATATTACCTTTCAGTATTCACGCATTTATTGTGTGCCATTCAAGAACCGTGTGGTTCCACGTACATTACCTTCTAGTATTCACACGGCCGTGTTGTCGGCCTGTGTAGGTCACACGACTATGTCGCTTGCCCGTGCGCCTCAAAGAAAAATTCCATGACCTAAATGCTTTAATTAAACTAACAAAATTAGAACTTCAAAAACAAAAAAAAGTAAAGATAAAGGAAATCAATATGAAATCCAAATATGCAAGACATGAAATAAAATCGATAAATACTTGGGTTACCTCTCGAGAAACGTTTATTTAAAGTCTAAAGCTCGACTTCCCTTTTGTAACACATGGTTAATTTGGATTTTGGAGCCGAAACTCCTCTTTCTCATTATCAACATCACCACCAAGATAAGGTTTGAGATGATGACCATTTACCTTAAATGTGTCATAGTCAAGATGTGATATTAATCTAACGTTAAATGTAGTAGTAATTTTGGTCTATTTTTGCACTTAAAGAGCTTATTTTGTTTTTCCATTTTAGTATTAATTATTAAGTTTTTAGTATTTATTAGTAAATATTGAAAGTTAATAAAATAATTGTTTTTTAACACATTTTGTGAGTGTTATGACCTATTAGGAAGACACGGGCTTTAGGTAGTGCTAATGTGTTGAATTGAGTGTGTAGGATGATGAATTACAGGCCCAATGGACGTATGAGCAAGGGACGAGTGATCCACAAGCTTCCCGAGCTATCAAAGCATGAAACAAACCAAAGGAGGCACAACACCTATGTCGTGTTGCGTCATAGGCCTTGCATGATGCAACATAGCCTCGACGTGTAGCCCAAGTATTCTGGGGCTATTTTCGTCCACACAATCAACTTTATATAAAGACTTAGGATGTGTAGAAGACCTAATTTGGGCTGCCAACACTCCTATAAATAAAACCTTAGGGTTGTGATATAACTAAGTCATCTTAGACGCATGCAAAAACAATAGTAGTTTAGGAGTAGGATTAGATTAAGTTTTCTTTCGGTTTTCATAAACTCTTTGTTCTTTCCTCTTGGAATCGATTTCGACCCGAGAGTTCTTTTATTTAATCAAAGCAATTCAGTTATTTTCTTTGGAAAGTGATGATATTCGTTATTCCAATCGAGATATTATCTACTCCATACTTCAATCGACATCAAATCTGGGATTATTCTAGTCTCTTTGCTCTTTCAGTTTATACGTGTTATTTACATGTTTAATTCAATTGAGTTAGAGATTATAAATACCATGAGTGACTAAATACCTTAGGAGAGATAAATGAGTGGATGGGGACGTGATTAACAAAGGATTTAGGGTTTTCGAATAGGATTAGTTGGTTTAAATTATGCATTCCTAAACCCTAGGCTTGACAACCATAGGAAGTAATCATAGGTTAAACGAGATTGGGAGATACACTTCACCAAGTTAAATGTAATTTATCCTGATTAAGAAAGTGAGGTTAGGAGATAAGCAAGTATCAACCGATTAATTAATCAGTTAGAGGTTGGGAGGTAATAATTGGTTAGTTAATAGTTAATCCACCCTAAGACCCTAATCCAAAGTTAATTACAACCTCTGAAACGAGTTAATCTTCCTGATTGGTTTAATTGATTTCATCATTTGTTTATTTTACTGTTTATTTATTTATTTTATTTAATTTCTAATCATCATCAATTTTATGATCTATGGTAATATAGGATTTAATTATTACTATTTAGACTTGTTATTGTAAACAAGTTTTCAATATATTTAGTCCATTCTCCCTTGGGTACGATCCTTAGAATACTTCGATGTGTTCCTTTTTAACACAATTACTTTATTATTATTTTTGTTTAATTTCTTTTTAATTTTTCAGGTTGTTTATGACCCGAAGTTCCAACACCCCAATTGAGCCATATCTAGATCTTGAGCAATTATTCAGGCGCACTAATCATTTATTGAACACTATTCCACCTGCGGTGATTAACTTACCCTAGAAGAATCCACTATTTGAATATCCACAAGAACAATAAGCGAATATCCGGTAAAAAGTCCCAATGGATCAAAGGACATTGTGTGAGTATGCCTTACCTATATTAGATGCGGTGTGAAGTAGCATTGAAAGGCCGACGATCAACGCCAATAATTTTAAGATAAAGACGACTATCATCCAGATGATTTAGAATGTGCTGCAATTCATAGGAAACATGGTGGAAGACCCGGACCGACACTTGAAGCTATTCATACAGCTCTGTGACACCTTCAAGTATAACGAAGTATTCGATGATGTTGTGCATATTAAGTTTGCAATATCCCGATTTAGGGGCTAGCCGGAACATTGGTTTTGAAACCACTAATCCAAGGTTGAAGAAAATTATTTTAATGTTATATTGTGAGTTAAAGCATGATTACAAGAGTGCATGAAAATTTTGGTGCTTTAATTTTAGCGATTTCATGCTTAATTGCGAAAAAGGACTAAATCGCATAAAGTGTGAAAGTTCTATTTTACAAGATAAAGGTGTCTAAAAGCCATAGGATACTAATTGGAGGCCCTTAAAGTGCAATTAGACCCTTAGAAATAGGGTGGCCGGCCATAGAGGACAAACAATGTCAAAATTGGTCAAAGTTGTTGGAATTAGGTGGATTAAATTGACTTGTATTAATAAAATAAAGAAAAGAAAAATATCATCTTTTCTTCTCTTCTTCTCCACCGAAAATTAGCAGCAAAATAGGGGTTTGAGAGCTCAAAAATTTCAGCAAGATTTTCTCCTTACAAATCAAGAAGGATGAGGAATTAACCTTGACTGAGGAAAAGGCAAGGTTTCGGACTAGATCGGCAAATTGGCATATTTTGGTACCGAGGTAAGTTTGTGTGTAATAAATTCAACATCATGTTATTAAGTCTTAAAATGTTTGATAATAGTGATTATGTATATTATTTCTATGAAATTGAGTAATGATGTTGAATAAGGAAATAATGAAAACCCATGATGTTGAAGTCCTGGTTGGACTTTAAGAAGTGAGAAGATATCATCATCAAGAAAAGAGATTGGTAAGGTCCCGTATAACACCATGTCTGGGAAATGACCTCGGCACCGAAATGAGATCCCGTATAAGACCATATCTGGGATATGGCATCGACATCGATATGAGATCCCGTATAAGACCATATCTGCGATATGGCATCAGCATCAAGATGAGACCCCATGTAAGACCATACGGGGGATATGGCATTGGCGTCGTATTTATGTGTATGATGATGATTATGTATCATCGGGTATTCCAAGCGATTCAACGGAATATGTAACGACCCAAAATTGGGCCTAGTAGAATTGGACCTATTGGGCCCATTGGGCCTTGAGCGTAGAAGCGTTTTAAAATTCATGGGAATTTGAGAACGGCATTATTTCAAGTTGGACTTATTAGGAAGGTGATTTTGGAGAGTTACGAGGTTTCTAGGAAGTTCCGGGTTCAAGTTAAGTTATAGGAAGAATTTTGTGTTTAAGCACTTTAAGGAGAGATAGTAAGTGACCTCAATGTTTATGGAATTAAATGAGTAATGTGCTAGCATAATTGAGCATATGGCAAAGAGGCTATGGCGCCACATAAAGTACTTGGAGGGAGGAGGTTCAAATCCCATTGTGTGCAAATTTTGACTATTATTTTTGCATTCTTTCCCTAAATGTCAGCCAAGCATGTAAATAAGGCAAGGTGGACTTTTTAATTTTGGCAAGATGGCTAAGGAAAATAGGAAAGGATGAAGGTGAGGAAAGAAATCAAGAGAAAGGGGAAAGTAAGGGGAACATGTGGCCTTTTTCAAGGGAAGTGTTATGGAAAGTGTGGTTGGTCAATTTTTGACCATTATGGTAGTGAATGTGGACGGTTTTAGGTGTAGAGGGAGGTAGCCGAATTTTCTTTGGCAATTGGTAAAATTTTTGGTGTTGTTTTGGCCAAAAACTCCTATTTGCAACTTTTGTGTCATTTTTTCTTTTCTCTCCAAATTTCCTTCTCCTTCTTGCCGAATCTTCAAGCTTTGAGTGTACATCTTTCTCCTTTGTTTGACCGAATCACTTACCTTTTTGTTCATCTTCCCTTAGATAGCTGAAACAATCTAGCACTCTTCTCTCCATCCATTCTTTTCTTTTGACCTTTTCATCAACATTTTCTCTATTCTTAATTCGACATTACCTTGAGATCAAATCATCCTCTTTTCGTAGTGATTTAAGTGAGTGGCGCTACAAGGAAATTAACAATCGGTAAGTAGTAGTTCTCTCTTTGTCGATATGTAACACCCCAAACCCGGCCCATACACTACTACCGGATCTGGTATGTCACTAAGGAATTTTATAAAATTGTCACACTTTGGAAAACGAGTATCATGTTTAATCATTTTAACCGAAAAGACTTAGTAATTTAATATTCTGTATAAAATGTAAATTCAAATGATACCTTGGTGAATTAGGAAAAAAAAAATAAGTTGTTACATGCCTTAGCTAAATTTTAACATGAAATTTAAAAGTCCAATAATAAAAACCCAACATGAAACCCAAAATAAATATGAATCTAGTGGCCCATGGCCTTATTACATTGAAACTTAAAATCCTCTTAATAAAAATAATAATAAAATAACTGAATAATAAAAAGCCTTTTGCTGAATCCAAATACTCTCTCGCATGGCCACCTTGCGCTCCTCTCCAGCCCGGTCCGATGCACTAAGTGCTACCTGAAAGATGTTAAATAATAGGGTGAGTCGCGAGACTCATTGTGCACCCTCATGCACCATTAGATTTGGGCCTTAGCCCCACAGAACATAATAACAGATTTATATATATAACAGAAATTATGCAAGCCCAACCCAAATCCTAGGTTTCCATCCGCTACACACCACCCTTACCTGCCAGTCACACCATTGGGGATTTCTACAATCCATCCACACCGCTACACACCATGTAACACCCCAAACCTGACCCATAAGTTTCGACCAGATCTGGTATGCTACGGGTTGTACGTTGAAAACTTTTGCTAAGTTGGTTTTAGTAAATCATAAGTTATTAGGCAAAATTCGAATAAACAAGTGACTTTTGAAAAGAAAACCTTGTATTGTTATTATTTTGAATAATAAAACCTTTGACAAAGTTCCATAAGTTGCAAATATTAAAAACTAAGTAGTGAGTATAAACTATGGGGCCTTATTACATAAATGTTTCCAAAATTAAAAACTTAAGGAAAAATCGAAATAATCTATAGGAATAAAAACTTGATGGCCCTCGAGTCCGCCTTTGCTCCCATGTCCACGATCTCTGCTCATCATCCAAAGTTAGGGAAAAATAATAGGGTGAGTCACCAAGACTCGGTGTGTAAATCCCAAAAACACATCAAAGGCTTGGCCCACAAACACATTATGGCCTTGGCCCGTATACAAGGGTAACTATATATGCATCATGGCCCATCCCACCTAGAAATCCATCCTCTACACACCAACTCGTACCAACCATCACACCTTGGGGATTTCTACAATCAACCCTCTAACCGCTACACACCATATCGACAATTTGTCTTCGCTTGTCTTAAAGACCGATCATCGTGTGTGACCTATGTGGCAAAGCCACCGATCGCCATGCGACCTTAATAATACATCGTAGCATTTCGACGGTGAGTTACTTTGTCATAAAGACCGATCACTATGTGACCTATGTGGCAAAGCCACCGATCGCTATGCGACCTTCTTCCCCTTCATCATATCAATCCCATCCCATGCATACATACATGCAGAATCAAAACAATATACTACCTAAAAGTTCACGATCTATCACATACATCGATACACATAGAGAAGTTTCTATGATTACGCACTGGCATCCCTTGCCTACCCTTTTTGGTAATCCGACTGTCTATACTGACTTTTTTTCGCTTTTAGCCCATAACATATATTTAGTACTGATTATTATACTGACCTTTTTAGGCTTTTAGCCCATAACATATATTTAGTACAGATTAATTAGTGTGTTAGAGATCTACACACGACATCTGTTAGAACGAGACCCTCTAAGTCGATGCTATCCGTAGCCAACACCACCGCTATCTGCCTTGAAATCCCAAAAAGTGATATGAGATTCAGGAACTAGTGTTTTCGACTTTTAGATCTAAGAGATCTTACTAGAGAAGATTCGGCTACTCCTAGAGGATTCCGACTTTTTGCGAAAAATCAGGAAGAGAAGATGATTCGAAGAAATCTATAGAGATTCAGCTTTTAGAAGAAACAAGAGAAAAGAATAATGGAGTTTTCAGCTTTCGGCTTTTTAGAAGAAAGAAGAGAAAGAAATAATGGAGTTTTCGGCTTTCGGCTTTTAGAAAAAAGAAGAGAAGAGAATAATGGAGTTTTCAACTTTTAGAAGAAAGAAGAGAATAATGGAGTTTTCGGCTTTTAGAAGAAAGAAGAGAATAATGGAGTTTTCGACTTTTAGGAGAAAGAAGAGAAAAGAATAATAGGGTTTTCAGCTTTTAAAAGAAAGAAGAGAAAGAAAAGGTGGAAACCCTAAATGCCAAAAAATAAAGAAGAGAACCCTCCCTATTTATAGAAATTTCGGCACTTACCTATGAAAAATCGAAAGTGCCCTTCCTGATAACTAAAAATTAATCAAATAAAAGGAAAATTCGGCACCCCCTTTGCCATAAAGAAACCGATTTCTTCACTTCTCTAGGTGATGGAATTTCGGCCAACTCCTAGCCTTGTAGATAGCTCCTATCTTTTCTCCTTTTTTTTCTTCCATATTATCAACCATATTATCTACATTATCCCATTCACATAAATCCTCCTATTTTTGAGCCTTGTTGTCGTCCACTCTACCTAACCAAAATTTAGCTAACTTAAATTAAAAGAGTTGGGCTCCATGTAACTTAAATTTGGGCCCCTTACTCCCTTGTGTGGCGTCACCTCCTTGCTCCCTAAGTGGCGCCACTGACCACTGGGCCACAAGCCCATTTTGATATTTTAAACTCAGATACCACCTTTTAAAACCTATAGTGCCCAAACAAAAATTTAACTAAGGCTTCAGCCCAATCTTGAGCCCAATTTAGACCCCTAATGCTCAAATTAACTCATTACACATATTCACCCATTAAATGCATAGGCCCAAAAATTCAGGATGTTACAATTCTACCCCTTAGAGAAATTTAGTCCTTGAAATTTCCAACTAACTACTAATCATTACTACCCAAGTCTCACCACTATGCTTTTTATTGCAAGACTCTAATTTAATAATATATAACCATTGCACGATACGGTTTCTATACCCAAAAATATAGCATCCACACAAAACATACCCGACTTAATGGTGATTGAACAATCTCGAGCCTTATGCTCCTCGGACCGCATCTTAAACACGTTCTCGACTTCCTCCAACATTCACCGGATGGCGCCTATACGCAATATTCACAAACCCGAAAGTTTGGACGTACCTTAACATGCTTCACGTAACGAGGCGCAACCCTAGAAAACTACGATCTCTTTTTTCTCTCACAGTCCACGCACCCAACCTGAAATGTTTCACCGATTTCTTTAACCTCCTTTAGTACCTCCCTAACTTTTGAGTCGGACATCGCCCCTGATACTTCTACGGCCTCGGCCGCGGCCTCTTCTTCCTCTCCTAGCGCTCATCGTTGATTCTCGTAGTATCTGAATTAGAAATTTTATGAACTATTAATTTCTTTCACTGATTAACCACGAACAATCTTATGGAAAGTAGTTTTAAGAATGGTTCTTTCGAATTCGAACCTATCTACAGTTTCAGTCTCAAGTTTATCTCTTAATTCTAGAAACCACATACATCAACCCGCATACATCAATCACACAAGTAGCATCCATGCACACACATTCATCGCATAAGGGTTTTTTTTTTCGGTCATTCCTCTACCCAGGGGTATTTCCGTAGTTTTGCCCTACAGGGTATTTTCCAAAATAAAGTGTCTTGGTGATTTTCTCAAAATAGGGTATCTTGGTGGTGTTGTTGTTTTCATTTTTTTTAGCAGGGGTATTTTGGAAAATTTAATTTTTCAAACCGGGTCACATTTGTAAATCTAGGGGTTTTCGGGTAAATTTGCAAAACATGGGTATTTTATAAAATCACGGTTGTTTGGAAATTTTCACAAATCAAGTGTATTTTGGAAATTTTACAAAACTTGGGGGTATTTTGGTTGCGAAATAGGGTGGCTGGTCCCTTTCGGGTTTTAATTATAGATTTTGGCCCGTCAACAAATCCTTCTGGCTAAGGTGAACAATCACTGCACACCAGGTAGGATTCCAGCGAAGAGGAGGTGAGTCACTAGGACTGCTTAAGTACCAAGCTCTCCCTGAATCCAATCCTAGACATGCGTATGCCTGTTGCCACACCCTAACCCATCGACTCGGTCACGAGTTTGTTTGGATAGATTAAGTCTTATGAATTTATAGAGTTGTTTAAACTAAGCCTAAGGTCCATCAATGCCTAACATACTAGCCTACGTCCATCAAGCCCATCAAGCCCAATCATGCATATTCTATCAGAAGTTAGAATACTTACCTGCGTGGATCGGGTGCCGGTAGACTCGAAGGCCATATCTTCATCCAAACATTTTTCTCAAATTCACAACAAGTTTTCAAATCACTACTAGACCCATTTCACAGCCCGAGTTTTGAACTGGGCTCTAATACCAAAATATAACACCCCAAACCCGGCCCATAAGTTTTGACCAGATCTGGTATGCTACGGGTTGTACGTTGAAAACTTTTGCTAAGTTGGTTTTAGTAAATCATAAGTTATTAGGCAAAATTCGAATAAACAAGTGACTTTTGAAAAGAAAACCTTGTATTGTTATTATTTTTAATAATAAAACCTTTGACAAAGTTCCATAAGTTGCAAATATTAAAAACTAAGTAGTGAGTATAAACTATGGGGCCTTATTACATAAATGTTTCCAAAATTAAAAACTTAAGGAAAAACCAAGAAACAATCTATAGGAATAAAAACTTGATGGCCCTCGAGTCCACCTTTGCTCCTATGTCCACGATCTCTTTGCTCATCTGCAAAGTTAGGGAAAAATAATAGGGTGAGTCACCAAGACTCGGTGTGTAAATCCCGAAAACACATCAAAGGCTTGGCCCACAAACACATTATGGCCTTGGCCCGTATACAAGGGTAACTATATATGCATCATGGCCCATCCGACCCTAGAAATCCATCCTCTACACACCAACCCGTACCAACCATCACACCTTTGGGATTTCTACAATCAACCCTCCAACCGCTACACACCATATCGACACCGTATGCGGCCTTTCTTAAAGACCGATCATCTGTGTGTGACCTATGTGGCAAAGCCACCGATCGCCATGCGACCTTAATAATACATCGTAGCATTTCGACACCGAGTGGTACTCACATCATAAAGACCGATCACTATGTGACCTATGTGGCAAAGCCACCGATCGCTATGCGACCTTCTTCCCCTTCATCATATCAATCCCATCCCATGCATACATACATGCGAGAATCAAAACAATATACTACCTAAAAGTTCACGATCTATCACATACATCGATACACATAGAAAAGTTTCTATGATTACGTACTGGCATCCCTTGCCTACCCTTTTTGGGTAATCCACTGTCTATACACACCTTTTTTGGCTTTTAGACCATAACATATATTTAAATGCTGACAT
This sequence comes from Gossypium sturtianum, assembly GCA_025698515.1. NCBI lineage: Eukaryota > Viridiplantae > Streptophyta > Magnoliopsida > Malvales > Malvaceae > Gossypium > Gossypium sturtianum. Next base: position 24,465,877 of record CM046951.1, read on the forward strand.
TACTATCTGACCTTTTTTAGGCTTTTAGCCCATAACATATATTTAGTACAGATTAATTAGTGTGTTAGAGATCTACACACCTGATTACTGTTAGAACGAGACCCTCTAAGTCGATGCTATCCGTAGCCAACACCATCGCTATCTGCCTTGAAATCCCGAAAAGTGATATGAGATTCAGGAACTAGTGTTTCCGGCTTTTAGATCTAAGAGATCTTACTAGAGAAGATTCGGCTACTCCTAGAGGATTCTGGCTTTTTGCGAAAAATCAATAAGAGAAGATGATTCGAAGAAATCTATAGAGATTCGGCTTTTAGAAGAAAGAAGAGAAAAGAATAATGGAGTTTTCGGCTTTCGACTTTTTAGAAGAAAGAAGAGAAGAGAATAATGGAGTTTTTGACTTTTAGAAGAAAGAAGAGAATAATAGAGTTTTCGGCTTTTAGAAGAAAGAAGAGAAATGAATAATAGAGTTTTCGGCTTTCGGCTTTTAGAAGAAAGAAGAGAAGAGAATAATGGAGTTTTCGGCTTTTAGAAGAAAGAAGAGAATAATGGAGTTTTCGACTTTTAGAAGAAAGAAAAGAATAATGGAGTTTTTGGCTTTTAGAAGAAAGAAGAGAAAAGAATAATGAGGTTTTTGGCTTTTAGAAGAAAGAAGAGAAAGAAAAGGTGGAAACCCTAAATGCCAAAAAATAAAGAAGAGAACCCTCTCTATTTATAGAAATTTCGGTACTTACATATGAAAAACCGAAAGTGCCCTTCCTGATAACTAAAAATTAATCAAATAAAAAGGGAAAATTCGGCACCCCCTTTGCCATAAAGAAACCGATTTCTTCACTTCTCTAGGTGATGGAATTTCGGCCAACTCCTAGCCTTGTAGATAGCTCCTATCTTTTCTCCTTTTTTTTTTCTTCCATATTATCAACAATATTATCTACATTATCCCATTCACATAAATCCTCATATTTTTGAGCCTTGTTGCCAGTACACTCTACCTAACCCTAGTGCAGAAATTTAGCTAACTTAAATTAAAAGAGTGGGCTCCATGTAACTTAAATTTGGGCCCCCTTACTCCCTTGTGTGGCGTCACCTCCTTGCTCCCTAAGTGGAGCCATCGACCACCGGGCCACAAGCCCATTTTGATATTTTAAACTCGGATACCACTTTTTAAACCCTATAGTGCCCAAACAAAAATTTAACTAAGGCTTGACCCAATCCTCGAGCCCAATTTGGACCCCTAATGCTCAAATTAACTCATTACACATATTCACCCATTAAATGCATAGGCCCAAAAATTCGGGATGTTACAAACCATCGATGGCGGTCATCTTTGCTCATCGTCGAGATCATGGCCGTAGCCACTACAATGAGTCATGGCAAAAGCCACTACTGAGCAGTCATAGCAAAAGCCGCTACAATAGGTCACGGCAAAAGCCGCCGCCTGTGAACACTTCCCTTTCTTCAAACCCAACCCCATGCAATCACGAAATCGGCATACTTATCACACATATCATCTTAACAGGAACATTCACTTAGGAATGACAGAGATCACTAACCTGGTGATTCGCTTTTACCCTCATCGGGTTTCAACCATTATACCGGGATTTCGGCATTTATCAAAATATAATAGATTTGTAAACAAATTTTAACAGGCAATCTAAATGGTGTGGAAGTGTTACACACCTGATATCGCGTAGGTTTACACCCTTAGTCAATATCCTTACTAGCCGGATCTACAACCCTTAGTCTAAAACCTTGCTCAAAAGCCGGAAGAACACGAAGATTTGGGCTCCCCTACATTCGGCCAAGGGTTAGCAAATCCTGAATTTTTCATTTTAAAAAAAATAGATCTCCTTACCTTGAAATCCCGAAAGTAACACGATTTGTGTGTTACTGAACTCTGACTTAGAGATCTAAGCAAATGAATCCCCCTTCAAATCCCGGAATGCCGCAAAAGAAAACAAAATATTAGTCCCATATAGCCATTCGGCAATGGCCTCCAAAAGCTGGAAAAGAATCAAAAGAAAACCCAAATCATTACTTACCCTACAGAAGATTTCGGCTATCCCTTGTAGAAAGATTCGGCAACTGTAGAAGATTAGAGATCTAGGAGTTTCGACTCTTTAAGGAAAAATCCCGGAAAGATGATCCGACGTGTTTTTGGCTTTTGAAAGAACTAAGAATTGAAGAGATGGCCAAGAGAGATTCAGCCAATGAATATTAAGGAGAGGAAAAGGTGGTTGGCAGGATTTCGACAATTGATGAGACTTCAGGGGTTTCAGTTTCTGACAAAAAAAGAAAAAGAAGAAGAGATGATTCGAAAGAGAGAAAAACTAAAGGCTATTCGCAGAGAAAACAAATGAAAATTCGGCACACCCCCTAGCCTTTACCAAAACCAATTCCCCCCTCACTGAGTTTGATTTTCGGCCAACTCTAGCTTCTTGGATGAGCTCTCATCTTTTCCCTTATCTTGATCTATTGATTCCTTAAAAATAGCCCTAATTAGCACCAACTCCTCCCTTCTTTATTTGCTTATTATCCTCATAATTAAAACATTAAAATCTCCTAAATAATAGCCTTGTGCCGTCCCTTCCTAGTCCCCTTTTTATAAGTGTCGAATTTGGCCCAGAAACATGGGCTCCAAACGGCCACAAATTGGGCCTCTCCCCTTGCCTATTGACGCCAACTCCCTTCCCTCTTAGTGGCGCCATTTTGCCACTGGACTACAAGCCCATTTTGCCATTTAAGCTACCAAAACTTTATTTTAAGCCCTAGAGTATCTAAACAGAATATTTAATCAAGGCCTCAGCCCAAGCCTGAGCCCAATTTGTACCTCTAATTCTCAAATTAACACATTAAACGCATCCACACCCTAAACGCATAGGCCTAAAAATTCAGGATGTTACAGTTCTACCCCTTTAAAGAAATTTCGTCCTCAAAATTTCCAATTAACTATTAATCGTACTACCCAAGTCTCACCACTATGCTTCCGCTGCGAACTCTAATTCTAAAGCCAAAAGAAATACTTAGGATAATATGATAGAGTACGCACCGGTATTCGCATATGGAGCGTCCTCGTCCCTTGGCGACATCTTTGCATAGACCAAAGGCGGTCGCCTCGCCAAAGATAACCTCGCACCTCCACGACCATGTCTTATGCCATTGCCACCATTGACTTGACCGCGGCCCATTGGTGGTTATTGACCTCCTCTCCCAACCTGATCAGAACCTCGTCCAGCTGGCTGCACCTGATCCTTCTGTGGACAGTCCTTTATCATATGATCCATAGACCCACACCTGAAGCATCCACCAGTTCTCCTTCTGCACTCCCCATAATTTACCTTCCCACACGAAGGACACGATCGATTCTGGCCCGTCGGAGCATGAGTTGGCCCATCAGACCTAGGCCTTTTCTGAAAACTCCCAGATGATCTCGACGGCCCAAAATTCCTCTTATTCCCATTCCTATCCTTATCCTTATTCTGTCTCTCAGTCCGCTTAACCTCCTCAGATATCTTAGCTTTCTCAACCAAAATCGCAAAGTCCCTTTCCCGCTGCAGTGCTACTAATACCCTCAGCTCATCCCTTAGTCCATCCTCGAACCGTACACAACGCTCATAGTCAGTCGCCACAATCCCTCGAGCGTAACGACTTAACTGCAGAAACTCTACCTCGTATTCAGATACAGACTTACTTTCTTGCACCAAATTCATAAATGCCTTCCTCTGTGCATCCACATAGCTGGCCCCAACATACTTTCCTTGGAATGACTCCTTAAAGAAATCCCAATCAATCCGGTCTGCAGCAGTACCCTCCTTTACCGTGAGCCACCACTGGTAAGCCTCGTCTCGAAGAAGGGACATGATCCCTTTCAACTTCTCCTCCACAGTGAAGTCTAGGTCATCCATTATGCGCTCAGTCGCTTCTAACCAGTACTCAGCTGTGTTAGGGGCTACGCCAGAAACACCCCTAAACATCTCCGCTCCGTTGGCTCGGAGTCGTCCCGACACAGATTTTCGGGCTCCTAAACTCGTGCCTGCCCCAGCAACTCTTTCGAGGACCCGCAACATCGCCTGAGATACTGCATCATCTCCGGCTGCCTGATCCCAAAATTCTCCCTCTACAGCCGGCAGATTCGGCATCTCGTCTCTCGACCGTGGCGGACCCTCATCGGCTCGACACGGTCATCCTACCCCTACCACGTCCACGCGGCGGACGTCCTCGACCCCTTGTACTCATTCTTGCGATCGACGTTTATCTGATTAAGAATTTTATGAATTAATAAGTTTCTTCCACTGATTAACCACGAACAGTCTTATGAACAGTAGTTTAAGAGTAGTTCTTTCGAATTCGGAATTATATCCACGAGTTTCAGTCTCAAGTTCACCTCTCCTAGTTCTAGGAAGCAAACACATACAATCATCAACCACCACATACAAGTAGCATTCACAAACTTACGTTTATCCTGTAGGGGTATCTTTTCCATTTCACTACCCATGGGTATTTTCGTAATTTATCCTACAGGGGCGTAATTTTCCAAAATAGGGTTCCTTGATGATTTCGTGAAACAAAGGTATTTTGATAGTTTTTGCAATCCAGGGGTATTTTGGTCATCTTACAAATCAGGGTATTTTGGCCATTTTACGAATCAGGGGTAATTTGGTAATTTTACAAATCAGGGATATTTTGGAAAATTTTTACAAATCAAGGGTATTTTCAAAAAAATTTACAGAACTAAGGGGGTATATTTTTTTTAAACAGGGGTATCTTAGAGAATTTGATTTCAAAAGAATAATAGTGGCGTTCAAGTGTTTGTGGTTTTTGATTGATGTTGTGTGTTGTATGTTTTTTTTTAAAACCTTTGACTTTGTAAATCGGGGTATTTCCATAAATCTGGGGGTGTATTTGGAAATCATGGGTATCTTGGTAGTTTTCAAAATAAGGGTATTTTAGCAATTTTGTGAAAATAGGGTGGCTGGTCCCTTTCGGGTTTTAGTTGTAGCACCCCAAACCCGGCCCATGCGTTTCGACCAGATCTGGTATGCTACTAGTTGTACATTAAAAATTTTGTCTTGTTGGTTTTGGAAGTCGTAAATTAAATAGACATTATTTAAGTAAATAAGCGGCATTTTAAAAATAAAACCTTGTATTAAGTATAATTAAACCTTTGACATAATCTCATAAGTTGTAGAACATTAAAACTACTTAGTTGGATAAAACTATGGGGCCTTATTACATTGATAATTCTAAAGTAAAAATAAAATAATACTTAAAGAAATCCCCAAAAAAAATAATTTATAGAAACAAAGTTTGATGGCCCCTCGAGTCCGTCTCGGCTCCCATGTCCACGATCTACTGCTCATCTGGAAGAGTAGAGAAAAGGAAAGCGTGAGTCACCAAGACTCAGTGTATAAATCTCAAAACACACAACGACCTGAGCCCACAAACACGTTATGGGCCCTGGCCCATACATAAAGGTATCAATCATAATCACATGATAAACAATAAATAGTGAAAAACCCAACCCATCTTAGGTTTCCATCCTCTACACACCATCCCGTACCAACCATCACACCTTGGGGATTTCTACAATCAACCCTCCATCCGCTACACACCAAAAGCGACAAATTGCATCGCCTATTCCTATTAATTAGAAATCTTTTAACGTGGCATCGCCACCGATCACTATGTGACCTTTCATTTAAATTATGTGGGATTTCTACCACCGATCACCAAGTGACCTATCATGCACTTCCCCTTCAATATCATCATTCCCACCCCATGCATACATACATAAAGAAAACATCATACAGACTTATATACTTTTCGATACACATAGGGAGTTCTATTTTTACGTACCTGGCATCTTTGCCTAACCCTTTTAGGGTTCCATTCATTGTCTACACATGACCTCATTCCGGCTTTTTAGCCCATAACATATATAAATAAACATACATATAGGTTTATTAGTAGTGTGTTAGAGATCTACACACCTGATTAATGTCGATACCCTTGCTATAACTTTGCTCAAAAAGTCAAAAATATGCGAAACTAGGGCCTCTCCTATATTCAGCCATGGTTAGTGTTCTACCCAATTTTATATATTTGAATAACAAATCTTCTTGCCTTAAAATCCCGAAATTAGAGACTTATGATTTTCGGCTTTTAGATATAGTCGACTAAGCTTCCTTCAAATCCCGAATTGCTGCCCATCATAAAACCATTAAACTATTAGCTTTTGGCTTTTGCCTTTCAAAAACCGGGAATAGATCATGAGAACTAATCAAAAATCAACACTTACCTTAGCATAGGAGATTCGGCTAGCACTAGAGAGAGGATTCGATAATGCCCATGGAAGATTTAAATGCCGAAAGTATATAACTAATTCTCAAATAGGATGAATAGAAGAAAAGACTATGGATGCTTCGGCTTCCTAGAGAAATCGGCACAAGAAGGAAAAAGTGGAGAAGAGTTTCGGCTTTTAAAGAAATTGGAGAAAAGAAATTGGAGAGGGAGAGGCTAGGGAATTTTAGCACAATGGGAGAGAAATTTAGGGTTTTCGAGTGTCGAGAATCAAGGAGCTAGCCCCTATTTATAGATATTTTGGCACCTCTTGCTAAAAATCTAAAACGCCTTAAAATTCAAGCTAAAAAGAGGAGAAATTCGGCACCCTCCTTGCCATGCAAAGATGGCAATTTTACACTCCTCTAGGTGGTGGATTTTCGGCCAACACTTCCTTGAAGATGAGCTCCTAACTTTTCTCCTTTTTATCTATGATATTATCACTTAAAAATCCACATAAAATCTCCTATTTTATAGCCTTGCAGGCCGTCCACCTCTACTAATCCCTAATGCCAAATTCAACTCACTTAAATTAAAATATTTGGGCCTCATTAAACTTAATACTTGGGCCCTTAATTCCTTGTGTGTGGCGTCACCCTCTCTTCATTTAAAGTGCCGAATTTGGCCTAAAACATGGGCTCCTTGCGACCCAAAACTTGTCCCTTTAAGCTGTTAATGATGCCACTTTAACTGGGCCTTTTGCCTAATTCTAAGCCCAAATTTAGACCCTATCAATTAAATTAACATAGTAAACCTATCCCTACCCTAAATGTATAGGCCCGTAAATTTAGGATGTTACAGTTCTACCCCCTTAAAGAAATTTTGTCCTCGAAATTTCCAACTAACTATTAATCGTACTACCCAAGTCTCACCACTATGCTTTCGCTGCGCACTCCGATTCTAAAGCCAAAAGAAACACTTAGTATACTATGGTAGAGTACGCACCAGTGTTAGCATCTAGAGTGTCCTCGTCCCCTTGTACTCATTTTACCGATTGGCATTTATCTGATTAAGAATTTTATGGATTATTAGTTTTGTTTCACTAGTTAACCACTAACAGTCTTATGAATAATAGTTTTAAGAGTGGTTCTTTCGAATTCGCATTCACAATACAGTTTCAAGTTTGTAACCTCTAACTAAAATAAAACACATACATCATACAAAAATCATCCAAGCACTTACATTCTTCACGTAAAGGTGTTTTCGTTGATTCACTACCCAGGGGTATTTTCGTAATTTCATCCTACATGGGTATTTTCGTAATTTTTCATAATAAAGTTCCTTGTTGATTTCGTGAAGTGAGGGTATTCTGGTAATTTTACAATCTGGGGGTATTTTGGTAATTTTGAAATCCGGGGGTATTTCGGTAATTTTGAAATTCGGGGGTATTTCGGTAATTTTACAATCAGGGGTAATTTAGTAATTTTGCAAATTAGGGGTAATTTGGTAATTGTACAAACCAGGGGTATTTTGGTCATTTGACAAAACGAGGGTAGGTTGGTAATTTTTTCTAACCAGGGATATTTCGATGCTGTTGTTGTTGTTTTTTTTTTTTTCAAACAGGGTACTTTGGGGAAAAATCTAGTTTCATGGTCTGGGTTACTCTTATAAACATGAGATTTTCAGGTAAATTTTCAAAACATAGGTATTTTACAAATACATGGCTGGTTGGTAGTTTTCACAAATCAAACGTATTTTGAAAATTTTGTAAAACTTGAGAAATTTTCTTTCTTTTTTTTTTTTTAAACTAGGGTGGCTGGTCCCTTTTGGGTTTAACCCATCAACAAGTCCTTGTAACTAGGGTGAATAGTCACCACGCACCAGGTAGGATTCTAATGAAGAGGAGGTGAGTCGCTAGGACTGCTTAAGTACCAAGCTCTCCCTGAATCCACTCCTAGACATGCGTATGCCCATTGCCACACCCTAACTTGGCTAAGGTGAACAGTCACTACGCACCAGGTAGGATTCCAGCGAAGAGGAGGTGAGTCACTAGGACTGCTTAAATACTAGGCTCTTCCGGATCCAATCCTAGACATGCGTATGCCTGTTACCACACCCTAGTCTTGCAGCTCGTTCACGGGTTTGTTTAGTGAAGTTAAGTCTTATGAGATTTTAAGAGTTGTTTCAGCTAGGCCTAAAGTCCATCAAGTTCTAATCTAACTAATCTACGTCCCATAAAGCCCATCAAGCCCACATATATTATATCATACAATGGTTCAGAATACTTACCTGGCGGACTTGGGCCGGAGACGCAGGTGCCATGCTGAGTTAACAGACCTGTATAGATATGCATGTTTCGAAAACCCAACTTTAAAAAACGTTTTGAGCCCAAAAAACCCTCGGAGCCGAGTTTTGAACCGGGCTCTGATACCAAAATGTAACACCCCAAACCCGGCCCATGCGTTTCGACCAGATCTGGTATGCTACTAGTTGTACATTAAAAACTTTTGTCTTGTTGGTTTTGGAAGTCATAAATTAAATAGACATTATTTAAGTAAATAAGCGACATTTTAAAAATATTTGGGCCTCATTAAACTTAATACTTGGGCCCCTAATTCCTTGTGTGTGGCGTCACCCTCTCTTCATTTAAAGTGCCGAATTTGGCCTAAAAATGGGCTCATGCGACCCAAAACTTGTCCCTTTTTAATCATTAATGATGCCACTTTAATCTGGGCCTTTTGCCTAATTCTAAGCCCAAATTTAGACCCCTATCAATTAAATTAACATAGTAAACCTATCCCTACACTAAATGTATAGGCCCGTAAATTTAGGATGTTACATTAGTTATGGATTTTGGCCCGTTAACAAATCCTCGCGGCTAGGGTGAACTGTCACTACGCACCAGGTAGGATTCCAGCGAAGAGGAGGTGAGTCACTAGGACTGCTTAAGTACCAGGCTCTTCCGGATCTAATCCTAGACATGCGCATACATGTTGCCACACCCTAGTCTTGCGACTCGTTCACGGGTTTGTTTAGTGAAATTAAGTCTTATGAGTTTGAAGGAGTTGTTTCAGCTAAGCCTAGAGTCCATCAAGTTCTAATCTAGATAGTCTACGTCCCATAAAGCCCCTCAAGCCCACATACTTACATACACACAGTGAGTCCAGAATACTTACCTGGCGGACTTGGGCCCGAGACGCAGGTGCCATACTGAGAAAACCCTCCTGTATGATTTATAAATATACATGTGTAAAAAAAACCTATTTTTAGAAAACGTTTGAGCCCAAAACCCCCAAAACCGAGTTTTGAATCGGGCTCTGATACCAATTTGTAACACCCCAAACCCGGCCCATACATTACTACCGGATCTGGTATGTCACTAAGGAATTTTATAAAATTGTCACACTTTGGAAAACGAGTATCATGTTTAATCATTTTAACCGAAAAGACTTAGTAATCTAATATTCTGTATAAAATGTAAATTCAAATGATACCTTGGTGAATTAGGAAAAAAAAACTAAGTTGCTACATGCCTTAGCTAAATTTTAACATGAAATTTAAAAGTCCAATAATAAAAACCCAACATGAAACCCAAAATAGATATGAGTCTAGTGGCCCATGGCCTTATAACATTGAAACTTAAAATCCTCTTAATAAAAAATAATAATAAAATAACTGAATAATAAAAAGCCTTTTGCTGAATCCTAATACTCTCTCGCATGGCCACATTGCGCTCCTCTCCAGCCCGGTCCAATGCGCTAAGTGCTACCTGAAAGATGTTAAATAATAGGGTGAGTCGCGAGACTCAGTATGCACCCTCATGCACCATTAGATTTGGGCCTTAGCCCCACAGAACATAATAAAAGATTTATATATATAACAGAAATTATGCAAGCCCAACCCAAATCCTAGGTTTCCATCCGCTACACACCACTCTTACCTGCCAGTCACACCATTGGGGATTTCTACAATCAACCCACACCGCTACACACCATCGATGGCAGTCATGCTGCTCATCGTCAAATCATGGCCGTAGCCACTACAACAGGTCATGGCAAAAGCCACTACAATAGGTCATGACAAAAGCCGCTACAACAGGTCACGGCAAAAGCCGCTACAATAGAACACTTCCCCTTTCTTCAAACCCAACCCCATGCAATCACAGAAATCGGCATACTTATCACACATATCATCTTAACAGGAACATTCACTTAGGAATGACAGAGAGCACTAACCTGGTGATTCGCTTTTACCCTCCTCGGGTTTCAACCATTATGCCAGGATTTCGGCATTTATCAAAATATAAATGATTTGTAAACAAATTTTAACAGCAATCTAAATGGTGTGGAAGTGTTACACACCTGATATCGCGTAGTTTTACACCCTTAGTCAATATCCTTACTATCTGGATCTACAACCCTTAGTCTAAAACCTTGCTGAAAAGTCGGAAGAACACGAAGATTTGGGCTCCCCTACATTCGGCCAAGGGTTAGCAAATCCTGAATTTTTCACGTTAAAAACAATAGATCTCCTTACCTTGAAATCCCGAAAGTAACACGATTCGTGTGTTACTGAACTCTGACTTAGAGATCTAAGCAAATGAATCCCCCTTCAAATCCCGGAATGCCGCAAAAAAAAACAAAATATTAGTCCCATATAGCCATTCGGCTATGGCCTCCAAAAGCCGGAAAAGAATCAAAAGAAAACCCAAATCATTACCTACCCTACAGAAGATTTTGGCTATCCCTTGTAGAAAGATTCGGCAACTATAGAAGATTAGAGCTCTAGGAGTTTCGGCTCTTTAAGGAAAAATCCCAGAAAGATGATCTGACGTGTTTTCGGCTTTTGAAAGAACTAAGAATTGAAGAGATGGCCAAGAGAGATTCGGCCAATGAATTTTAAGGAGAGGAAAAGGTGGTTGGCAAGATTTCGATAATTGATGAGACTTCAGGGGTTTCGGTTTCTAACAAAAAAGAAAAATAAGAAGAGATGATTCGAAAGAGAGAAAAACTAAAGGCTATTCGCAGAGAAAACAAATGAAAATTCGGCACATCCCCTAGCCTTTACCAAAATTGATTCCCCCCTCACTGAGTTTGATTTTTGGCCAACTCTAGCCTCCTGGATGAGCTCTTATCTTTTCCCTTATCTTGATCTATTGATTCCTCAAAAATAGCCCTAATTAGCACCAACTCCTCCCTTCTTTATCTGCTTATTATCCTCATAATCAAAACATTAAAATCTCCTAAATAATAGCCTTGTGCCGTCCCCTCCTAGTCCCCTTTTTATAAGTGTCGAATTTGGCCCAAAAACATGGGCTCTAAACGGCCACAAATTGGGCCTCTCCCCTTGCTTATTGATGCCAACTCCCTTCCCTCTTAGTGGCGCCATTTTGCCACTGGGCTACAAGCCCATTTTGCCATTTAAGCTACCAAAACTTTATTTTAAGCCCTAGAGTATCTAAACAGAATATTTAATCAAGGCCTCAGCCCAAGCCTAAGCCCAATTTGCACCTCTAATTCTCAAATTAACACATTAAACGCATCCACACCCTAAACGCATAGGCCTAAAAATATAGGATGTTACACGATAACTTTGTTTCATCCAAGTTTTTCCTTAATAATCGAGTGTTCTTCTTTCTCTCTCGTTGGGTCTGAGTTACATTCTTTTCTGTGATATGGCCATCGTTGGATTTAGGGCTTTCAACAAGGTGAAGGAGCACAAGTGATTTGTATTAACCAAATCGTTATCATCGACTTGTCAAGCAAGTGGGGTAAGAACGTTGTTATAAGATTTGTTTTGATCAAAGGTGGGATAATTGCTAACGACTCTTTCGCTCACCAAATATTGTTAGGACGGGATTTCAGTAGCCAAAAGGGTAGGATCGATTCTTGGTGCACTGAGGGAGATCACATTCGTGGTAAGTGGAGTTAGCCTAATAAAGTGTTTCTAGATATGATTATCAAAGTTGAGACTAACCTTCTATCAACTATCATTATAGGTGTTGAAATCGGTAGAAAGCACAACTCGTAATCAAGGTGTGTAATCCTGTACCCTTCCGAATATATGTTTGAAATGGTGTGTAATCTCATACCTCTCTGGATGTTTGTATGAAATGTTCTATGATTCGGTTGAAATACCGAATAAAATCAGAAACCGGCATCCGTGATCACTTGGGCGTGCGTATGTTCGTAGTAGTAACCATATTTTTGCAATGAAATAGTTTTTGGTCAGCAACAGTGACGTGATTTTGAAAAATCACGAAAAATAGGAGAAAGGGAATTAGAAAGCAACTAAGATATTGAATTAAAGCTTACTGTGTCTATTTTGATATGGAAGAAACAGAGAAGGAAAATAAATTTTATATTCTGAGATATCTTAATTTTAGTGAGACTAGTTCTGAATGACTTCGTGGTTTCCTGATCTGTCTTGGTAAAATCGTATAAAATTGTACAAAGTGAATAATGAGTTAAAATTTATATGTATAAATTCCTTAGTGAGCCTATTTTCAATAGAAATAAGTGGGAACAGTATATGAAAACCGTACAGTGAGATATTTGAAATTGAGGTAAGAGAGGTCAGAATTGTTGGACAGTGAAACAAGGGAAATTTTAAGGAATAAATTGTACTAAACGGCTAAGCCAAAAATTCTGGAAAAATTGTAGTAAGAAGATATTTGAGTCTAGTTTCAAAGAAAATTTACGGATTTTAATTTTGAGTTTTCTAACTTAAGTTATAGTCAATTAAGTCAGTATGATGCAGATGGACAGTTTCAAATTTTTATGCCCAAATTAGTAGTTAAGACTGGGGTTGCGAAATTACCAAAATACCCTTGGAGTGTAAATTACCGAAATACCCCTGGGTTGCGAGATTACCGAATTACCCTTAGTGGGTAAAATTACTGATTTACCAAAATGCCCCTATGGGCCGATTTGATAGATTGTTATAATGGGCCAATTTACTGAAATGCCCCTATGGGCTGATTTGATAGATTGTTATAATGGGCCGATTTACCGAAATGTCCTTATGGACCGAATTACCGAAATGCCCCTATGGGCCGAATGATCGTATTGCTTTAATGGGCTGATTCATAAAAAGTATTCAATAGGTTAATGGATGTTATTTTTATATGGATGTTTTACGATTATGTATGATGCATCTTTACATATTGCATGGGATGGGAAAATTTGAATGAAGAGAAGTATAGACCGGTGGCATTGCCACAAATTCTGATAATGGCTATGTGCCTAACATATGAATTAACGGCTCTGTGTCGATCATTTTACCGTATATGAATCTGGTGGTTCAGCCACAAATAGTATAAATGGCAGCTTGAATGCAAAATTGGAGAGACTGGCGGGGTGGGTTGACTTGATCCCCACAGGAGAGACTGGCTGGTACGGGGGAGAGATTGGATGGATGGGTTGGGTTGCATACTTTGCATTCATACATATATACTGTTTTGTAATTGGGCTTCGGCCCAAGATTATCTTAAATGGGCTTAGGCCCAAGATATTTCTAAGCGGGTTCAGGCCCAGTGGATGACGGTAAGGGGATTTCACACTGAGTTCTTGTAACTCACCCCCCCTTTTTCTTAACCCTTGTAGGTAATGCTCAGTGACGAGGACTTGGGCCTATGGATGACTCGGTGGAGGCCATACTTCAGAAACAGTGTTTTATTTTGAACTTTAGATTTTTAATTCCGTTCACTTTACTATTTTGGGTTTTTATGTTGTAATAAGGCCTCTTGAGTGTTTTATTATTTGCTTTATGGTTGATATACTTATTATCTTGCTTAAATTGTTTAAAACGAGAATTTTCTAAAACTTAAATAAAGGTTTTCCAAAATTGATTAACATATGGATTTCATAACAAACTTTTAAAAATATTTTTAACATTGGAAATTTTCTCTCAAATTATCAACGATATTTTCAAAAGTCACGGTTTTAAAAGATTACTAGTTCGATTATCGATTTATCAAACAACCTCTCAAAAATACTTGCATTTTATCTACGTTTCCGCAACGATTTCAAAATGCTTCTGCAACTCTATTTCTAAACGTCACATTTTCGTAAATTGTTTATTTCAAATATGCTTCCGCAAACGAAAATGTTTTTAAAGATAATTACGTTTTCAATTAGACATGAATTGCTTAAGTGTTTTGGGTTTTTAACAAAGGGGCTGTATTTCTCAAGCAAGTTTTACTTCCATGTGACACACCAGATTCGGGCCTAACTTCTAGGCCAGTGTAACATCCTTAAATAGGGGCTATTATGTTTGAACTGTTTGCATGTGTATGGCTTGGCTGTGATATTAGGTGAGGTGTTTTAGGGTCTAGGGAGAAGCCAAGGGTAGGCCCGAACTATAGGATAATTTTATTTTTAAGCTTTGGTTAAGGGGAGCTGAAGGAGCTAGGGGTTAAGTGTTTTCTGTGGTAAACTTTAGCACAAGAACTACCTTGGTAAAGTGGCAAGGAGGCACCACTTAGGGCCTTGAGCAGTGACGCCACAAGCAGGGGAAGGGAGCTGAGGTTCGAGCTGCAGGAATCCCTCTGTGGGAATTTCTATTTGACGCCAGAAAGGGAAGAGTTGTGCTCAGCTCAAACTCTGATGGATAACTGTTGAACAGGTCAACAAATTCAAACGGGTGGAGAAGAGAGAATTTAGGAGTTTGAGCAATTCAAACTCGTTTGAACGAGTGGCCAGGAGAAGTTTGAGTAGTTGGCCGAATTTTGAATTGTGTGAGGTGGAGTGTTCAGCTGAAAGACTTAGGGGGAGTGCCGAAATTCCTTAGGCAAGCTAAGTGGACATTTTCGGCTAAGTCATGCCTTGGTGTATTTGGTTGTGAACCAAAAGCCAAAATCCCTTAGCCCTTGTCGATTTCTCCCTTAGTGCACCTTGCTGAAGCAAAAGCTGAAAGCTTTTAGGCTCTTGTCGACTTCTCTCTTAGGCATTGAGCCGAATCCCCATTTGAACCCCTCACTTATTTTCTTTGAAGCCGAAACACTACCCTCCCTAAACCTCATCTCTTTTTGCTCTCCATTCTTATTGGTTGGCCGAACCTTCTTCTTCCTCAAGCCATTCTTTCAATTGTTTCTTTCATCTTCTTTTCACCATCACTCAAACCGAATACCCCTTCCATTCTCTCCTTCCATATTGGCCGAATCTCATATTCTTTTTCTTTTTTTAAGCCATAGCCGAATCTCCCTTGATCACTCAACCCCATTGCCGAAATCGCTCTCAACTCTCCCCTTCTTATTTTTACTTTTGGCCGAATATCAACTAAGCATAGATCTCTCTTGTGTGATTTTCTCTAATCGGGTTTGAAGAGGGTAAGTGTTCTTGGCTGAAACTCTATCATCTTCTTCTTTTCTCTCTGTCGACATGTATAGAACAAAAGCCAAATTTCGGCATTTGTCTTGACTCTTAATCAACTATGCAATCAGTTTCTCCTAGGTTCTTCGGGTTTTGAAGCAGTGGATCTTGATCATCTACTCTCTACCAATTGGTTTCGTTAAAGACCGTGGTAAGGTTACATGTCGATTTAACCATTCCCTTATTCATTTAAAAAGCCAAAGGCTATTAAGTTTATGTTGTTTAGTGTTGGCCGATTGTAGGGGAAGGGTTGTGACTAGTGCTCGAAAGGCATTAAGGTAAGGATTGTAGTTCTGTGCGTTAACTCTCTGGGATTTACAGGTGAAGCCGAATGGCTTTTTGCTAATAGTGTGATATTGGCCGAATGTAGGAAGGGGGAACTTGTGCGTTAGATCGTGATCTACGGGGTTCCGTAGTCTCATTAGTAACCAGGTGTGTATCTTACACACTTCATAATCTATGTAAATGTGCTAATAACCAAAACAATGTTAAAAGCCAAAAATTGTGTAGATTTCGACATGGTACCCTTATGGGTATGAGCAAGGATTTCGGGTAAGTCCGTTTTGATAAATTTAAGATACATGATTTCTGATGCTATGATCCTCGTTATGCCCGGCATATGTTTTATGATTAAGCATGTTAGCATGATATGTATATGCATGTGCATTATTGTGGGTGATATGAGAGGAGGGGGGAAGATTGATATCTGTGACTTTGGGTCACCAGTGGTTTGGCACCACCAATGGTTTGGTACCACAGTTGATTTCGTGACTTTGGGTCACCAGTGGTTTGGCACCACCAGTGGTTTGGTACCACGATTGATTTCGTGACTTTGGGTCACCAGAGGTTTGGCACCTCATAGCGACTCGTCCCAGTGGCTTAGCACCACAGTGGGTTGGCCCCACATTTGATAAAAAGGGATTGTCGCCAGTGATTTGGTATCACAACGTGGGTTGGCCCCACATATGGATTATTCGTGACTTTGGGTTACCAGTGGTTTGGTACCACATTTTTATTTGATATCAGTGACTTTGGGTCACCAGTGGTTTGGCACCACCAGTGGTTTGGTACCACACGGGGTAGAAAAAGGAGTTGTGGATGGCTAGGTTTGGGTGTATGATATGTTTGCTTGATTATGACTTGTATAAGAATGCTGCTATAATCGGGAGGGGGATTATGCACTGAGTCTTGGTGACCCACCTCTTCCCTTATCTTTTTCAGGTGACTCGTAAGTCGCGGATGGGGAGCTGGGTGGACTCGAGGTGGCCATGCGAAATTGTTTTGGTTTCACAGTGACTTTCGACTTGGGTACTTTATTTTAAATTTTGGTTTTATTTGGGGTTTGTAATAAGGCCATTAAACTATAATTTGCGATTATTTTGACTGCTTAGATTGGATTTCAAGTATTGCTAAGTAAACTACTTGACATGTTTTGATAACTTGAAGATCGAAGTTTTCTAAATTATATTACGCAATGGGTTTTCTAAACATTACCATCGGGTAACAACATTCACAAGGTGATTACAAAGTTAACTTAAACGATTTTCAAACTTAAGTTTTTCCAAGCTCAAGTACAAACGGTTTTGAATTAACTAGGTTCAATTCACTCAGGATTTTAACGGACTTGAAAAGTTAAGAACGACAAACAAGTTTCTAAATAAAAAAAGAATTGTATCGGGTTTTAAAGCAACACAACAACGATTTCAACAACACTCAACACGGGTTTCTTCTAAACTCATATTTTCGCTAGAAATAAACTGTCAAACTATTTTCTTCAAAACGTTTTCACTCTGTAACATGCCAGATTCGGTCGTGGTGTGTTGACCGAGTTTGGGGTGTTACAATTATGGTATCAAAGCCAAGTTCAAAAGCTCGATTGTGGGCCCGAGGCCCAAAATATTTTAAGATAAGGTTTCAAAGAGTTTTACTAGAGAATGTATGGTCTGTAACGCATGGCACCGAGTCTTCTGCACCAATCCGCCCAGGTAAGTACCCCTACTGATGTTTGCATATGATTGTGATTTTTGATGATGTATGTTATGAACGGCTAGTTATAATGGACTACCCTAGAGACTGGAACCTATATGACTCTGTGACTCGCGAAAACAAAACTCTGTAATAGAAACTGTTCATAAGACTGTGCCTTAATAATAAGTGGAATAAAGACTGACGCATAAAACTCTTAAATCAGACAAGTCGAGACGTTAGACATGAGCACTCGAGGTTGGGGTCGTAATACGCATGGATGCGATGGGGTAGGGTAGGATGATATGCGAACCAGTGGGATCTGGTCGTGGGTCGAGAATGAGATGCCACCACCACCACCATTTCTTTGGTGTTGAGTATCGAGGATCGACAGGATGATGCGATGACGCACCGGCCGTCCGCGAGTTCTTGAGAGGGTGGCTGGAGCAGGTGAAGGCACGGGAGCTCGTAAGTCTGTGTCTGAGCGACTCTGAGCCAATGGAGCCGAGGTTTTCCGAGGTGTTTCTGGTGTGGCACCCAATACGGCTGAGTATTGGTTGGAGGCGACGGAGCGTATCATGGACGACTTAGATCTGGCTGCTGAGGAGAAATTGAAAGGGATAGTGTCGCTTCTTTGGGATGAGTCATACCAGTGGTGGCTCACGGTTCGGGATGGTGCTGCAGCGGATGATCTCACGTGGGACTATTTTAAGGCAGCGTACCAGAAGAAGTATATTGGGTCCAGTTACATTGATGCGCAGCGAAAGGCATTTCTGAGACTGGTTCAGGGGAGTAAGTCCGTATCGGAGTACGAGGCAGAATTCTTAAGGTTGAGCCGGTATGCTCGAGGTATCGTGGCTACGGAGCACGAGCGATGTGTCAGGTTCGAGGACGGATTGAGGGATGAGTTGAGATTGCTGATTGCTCCACGGCAGGAGCGAGAGTTTGCCGCGTTAGTAGAAAAGGCTAAGATAGCCGAAGGGGTAAAGGAATCTGTGAGGCAGAATCAGGACAGGAATAGACATAAGAGAGGTTTTGGATCATCTGGGTCGGTCGGTAATTCTCAGAAAAGGGCTAGGCATGGTGGGCCAAATCAATCCGGGAGACCTGTTACTGCTAATAAGGGTCCAGCGCAGTGTAATCGGTGTGGGAAATCTTATTAGGGAGAATGTTGGATTGGTGGAAAAGGATGCTTTGAATGTGGCTCGTTGGATCATCGTGTGAGGGATTGTCCACGAAAGTTAGCCAGGATTCAGTCTAAGGGCCAGGGTCGTGCTCAGTACAGGAATGAGGGACCGCAACCGCAGAGGGGTCGTGGTTCTGGTAGAGGAGGTAATGGTTTTGGTCGGGGCCGCGGAGCACCAGGCAGAGGTGCAGGCAACACCGAGGCGAGACAGCCTGGATGGGTATATGCAGCGAGGCGTCGAGAGGAAGGCGACGCACCTGACGTCATAACCGGTACGTTCTTAATCTTTGGATTACCATATACTACTTTGATAGATGTAGGTTCGACGCATTCGTATGTTGCTAGTAGCATAGTGGAAACCATGAACCTAGACGTTGAGGCTACTTCTAGGGAGATGACAGTAATTAGCCCTCTAGGTCACTCGGTAGAAGTAAATAAGCTGTATAGGGATGTACCCCTAGAACTCCAAGGGGTAATGTTTGTGGCTGATCTGATGGAACTGTCGTTTGGGGAGTTCGATCTGATTCTTGGGATGGACTGGTTGGTGAAGTACCAAGCAAGTCTGGATTGCGCGGCTAAGCGTATGGCTTTGAAAACGGTTGAGGGTGAAGAAGTGGTGATGATAGGTAATAGAAGAGATTATCTATCCAATGTGGTGTCCGCTTTGAAAGCTGAGAAAATGGTTAGAAAGGGTTATGAGGCGTTTATGGTCCATGTGTGTGCCTTGGAGGCTAAGGAGTCAACTGTAGAGAATGTCTGAACGGTGAAAGAATTTGTCGATGTATTTCCAGAAGAACTTCCGGGTCTGCCTCCGAATCGGGAAGTTGAATTTGGTGTAAATCCCGTAATCAGGCAAAGTGTCTATCGCCCCGTATAGGATGGCGAAGGAAGGAATTGGTAGAGTCAAGGCTCAGATTCAGAACTGTTGGATCGGGGTTTTATCCGCCAAGTGTTTTGCCTGGGGGAGCACTGTGCTCTTTGTTAAGAAGAAGGATGGTACAATGCGGATGTGTATAGACTACCGCCAATTGAATAAGTCGACGATCAAAAACAAGTATCTGTTGCCCGGGATAGATGACTTGTTTGATCGGCTTAAAGGTGCATCGGTTTTCTCAAAGATCGATCTAAGGTCGTGGTATCATCGCCTAAAGGTGAAAGAGGTGATATTCACAAGACAAGATGTTTCGCAGACTCGGTATGGGCACTACGAGTTTCTAGTAATGCCGTTTGGGTTGACTAACGCGCCGACAGCATTCATGGACATGATGAACCGGGTGTTCCAGCAGTTTTTGGACCAGTTTTTCGTGGTGTTTATAGACGACATTTTGGTGTACTCAAGGTCTGAGGAGGATCATGATGCGCATTTGCGAATAGTTTTGCAGATTCTGAGGGAGAAGCAGTTATTTGCCAAGTTCAGTAAGTGCGAATTCTGGCTTAAGGAGGTGACTTTCTTGGGTCACGTGGTGTCGGCGAAAGGGATTAGAGTGGATCCTCGCAAGATCAAGGCAGTGTTGGACTGGAAACCACCTAAGTCGGTTGTAGAGATTCGGAGTTTTCTAGGTCTGGCAGGGTATTACCGAAGGTTTGTAGAGGGATTTTCTTTGATCCCAGCACCGTTGACCAAGTTGCTGAGGAAAAGAGTTCCATTTGTCTGGTCTGAGAAGCAACAGGAAAGTTTTGACAAGTTGAAGAAGATTCTGACTGAAGCTCCGGTGTTGATCCAGCCTGAGGCAGGAAAGGAATTCACGGTCTACTGTGATGCATCACATACTAGCTTGGGATGTGTGCTGATGTAGGAAGGGAAGGTAGTGGCATATGCATCTCGACAGTTGAGACCGCATGAGGTTAAATATCCGACGCATGACTTGGAATTAGCTGCAGTGGTTTTCGCCCTGAAAGTATGGAGGCACTATTTGTACGGAGAGAAGTCGATAGTCTACACGGATCACAAGAGTCTAAAGTACCTTTTGACTCAGAAGGATTTAAATTTGAGACAGCGGAGATGGATTGAGCTGTTGAAGGACTACGATCGCTCAATTGAGTATCATCCGGGCAAGGCTAACGTGGTGGTGACGCGCGTTGAGCCGTAAGGTAGTATCGGACTTGAGAGTGATGTTTGCTCATCTCAGCTTGTATGACGACAGGAGCCTATTAGCGGAATTGCAGGTAAAGCCGACTTGGGTAGAGCAGATTAAGAAAAAACAGTTAGTAGATAATGGTTTGAATGCTCGGAGGTTGCAAGTTCAGAATGGTGGGTTGGAAGGTTACGACTTGTCCAATGTGACGTCATTGTGTTTTCAAGGGAAAGCTTGTATGAGAAGGGCGTCGCCGAGTTAAGCGCAGAGGATTCTTCAGACGCACATAGCAGCCCATACGCTATGCATCCCGGAGGTAGCAAGATGTATCGGGATTTGCGAGAGCGATTTTGGTGGCGTGTCCGAAACGGAAGTAATCGAGTTTGTGGGTAAATGTCCGACGTGTCGCCAGGTCAAAGCCGAGCATCGATTGTCGTCGGGTCTACTTCAGTGCCGGTGAAGATTCCATAGTGGAAGTGGGAAAGGATTACCATGGACTTTGTCGGTGGGCTACCCTTAAGCCTAGTAAGAAGGACTCACCGGGTAATTGTGGACCGTTTGACGAAATCAGCTCATTTCATACGGTAGAAGGGTTGATTACTCGCTTGAGGTTAAGCTAAAAGTCGTATGTGGCGAGAGATAGTGAGGTTGCACGGTGTGCCAGTGTCGATTATCTCGGATAGGGATCCCAGATTCACGTCAAGGTTCTGGAAAGTATTACATCAGGCTTTGGGGATGCGATTGGATTTTAGTACGGCATTTCATCCGCATGATGCAGGCGAAGCGATCGAGAAAGGGTTATATAGATTTTGGAAGATATGTTGAGAGGCTGTGTTTTGGATTTCAGAGGCAGCTGGGAAAAATTTCTACCGTTAGCTGAATTTGCGTACAATAATAGTTACCAGACAAGCATTAAGATGGCACCGTATGAGGCGTTGTATGGTAGGAAGTGTCGTATACCTACATGCTAGACAGAGTTAGGTGAGCGTCAGATGTTGGGTCCATAGTTGGTTACGGAAACTGAGGATAAGGTCAAGTTGATTCGGGCTCGTTTGAAGGAAGCTTCGGACAGGCAGAAGTCCTACGCCGATCTTAAGCGGAGAGATATAGAGTTTGCCGTGGGAGACAAAGTCTTTTTGAAGGTCTCGCCGTGGAAGAAAGTGCTGAGATTTGGTAGAAAATGCAAGTTAAGTCCAAGGTTCATTGGCCCGTATAAGGTGTTGAGACGAATAGGACCAGTAGCTTAGCAGCTCGAGTTGCCAGCAGAGCTGAGTCAGATACATGACGTGTTCCACGTCTCCATGCTTAGACGCTACCGTTCCGATCCATCGCATGTTGTATCGGTGGAGGAAATTGAGGTGAGCCCAGATTTGACTATGGAAGAGGAACCAGTACAGATTCTAGACCGGGATGTAAAAGTTTTACGTAAGAAGTCGGTTCCATTAGTGAAGGTGTTGTAGCGAAACCATGGCATGGAAGAAGCTACGTGGGAACCAGAGGATGTGATGAGACAGCAATACCCTCAACTCTTTTGACCAGGTAATTTCGAGGCCGAAATTATTTTTAAGGGGGGTAGAACTGTAACATCCTTAAATATGGGCTATTATGTTTGAACAGTTTGCATGTGTATGGCTTGGTTGTGATATTAGGTGAGGTGTTTTAGGGTCTAGGGAGAAGCCAAGGGTAGGGCCGAACTATAGGAAAATTTTATTTTTAAGCTTTGGTTAAGGGGAGCTGAATGAGCTAGGGGTTAAGTGTTTTCTGTGGTAAACTTTAGCACAAGAACTACCTTGGTAAAATGGCAAGGAGGCGCCACTTAGGGCCTTGAGCAGTGACGCAACAAGCAGAGGAAGGGAGCTGAGGTTCGAGCTGCAGGAATCCCTCTGTGGGAATTTCTTTTTAACGCTAGAAAGGGAAGAGTTGTGCTCAGCTCAAACTCTGATGGATAACTGTTGAACAGGTCAACAGATTCAAACGGGTGGAGAAGAGAGAATTTAGGAGTTTGAGCAATTCAAACTCGTTTGAACGAGTGGCCAGGAGAAGTTTGAGTAGTTGGCCGAATTTTGAATTGTGTGAGGTGGAGTGTTCGGCTGAAAGACTTAGGGGGAGTGCCGAAATTCCTTAGGCAAGCTAAGTGGACATTTTCGGCTAAGTCATGCCTTGGTGTATTCGGTTGTGAACCAAAAGTCGAAATCCCTTAGCCCTTGTCGATTTCTCCCTTAGTGCACCTTGCTGAAGCAAGAGCTGAAAGCTTTTAGGCTCTTGTCGACTTCTCTCTTAGGTATTGAACCGAATCCCCATTTGAACCCCTCACTTATTTTCTTTGAAGCCGAAACACTACCCTCCCTAAACCTCATCTCTTTTTGCTCTCCATTCTTATTGGTTGGCCGAACCTTCTTCTTCCTCAAGCCATTCTTTCAATTGTTTCTTTCATCTTCTTTTCACCATCACTCAAACCGAATACCCCTTTCATTCTCTCCTTCCATTTTGGCGAATCTCATCTGCTTTTTCTTTTCTTAAGCCATAGCCGAATCTCCCTTGATCACTCAACCCCATTGCCGAAATCGCTCTCAACTCTCCCCTTCTTGTTTTTACTTTTGGCCGAATATCAACTAAGCATAGATCTCTCTTGTGTGATTTTCTCTAATCGGGTTTGAAGAGGGTAAGTGTTCTTGGCCGAAACTCTATCATCTTCTTCTTTTCTCTCTGTCGACATGTATAGAACAAAAGCCAAATTTTGGCATTTGTCTTGACTCTTAATCAACTATGCAATCGGTTTCTCCTAGGTTCTTCGGGTTTTGAAGCAGTGGATCGGGATCATCTACTCTCTACCAATCAGTTTCGTTAAAGACCGTGGTAAGGTTACATGTCGATTTAACCATTCCCTTATTCATTTGAAAAGCCAAAGGCTATTAAGTTTATGTTGTTTAGTATTGGCCGATTGTAGGGGAAGGGTTGTGACTAGTGCTCGAAAGGCGTTAAGGTAAGGATTGTGGTTCTGTGCGTTAACTCTCCGGGATTAACAGGTGAAGCCGAATGGCTTTTTGCTAATAGTGTGATATTGGCCGAATGTAGGAGGGGGGAACTTGTGCGTTAGATCGTGATCTACGGGGTTCCGTAGTCTCATTAGTAACTAGGTGTGTATCTTACACACTTCATAATCTATGTAAATGTGCTAATAACCTAAACAATGTTAAAAGCCAAAAACTGTGTAGATTTCGACATGGTACCCTTATGGGTATGAGCAAGGATTTCGGGTAAGTCCGTTTCGATGAATTTAAGATACATGATTTCTGATGCTATGATCCTCGTTATGCCGGCATATTTTTATGATTAAGCATGTTAGCATGATATGTATATGCATGTGCATTATTGTGGGTGATATGAGAGGAGGGGGAAGATTGATATCTCGTGACTTTGGGTCACTGAGTGGTTTGGCACCACCCGGTGGTTTGGTACCTGATTGATTTCGTGACTTTGGGTCACCGGTGGTTTGGCACCACGGTGGTTTGGTACCACGATTGATTTCGTGACTTTGGGTCACCGAGGTTTGGCACCTCATAGCGCGACTCGTCCCAGTGGCTTAGCACCACATTGGGTTGGCCCCACATTTGATAAAAAGGGATTGTCGCCAGTGATTTGGTATCACAACGTGGGTTGGCCCCACATATGGATTATTCGTGACTTTGGGTCACCAGTGGTTTGGTACCACATTTTTATTTGATATCAGTGAATTTGGGTCACCAGTGGTTTGGCACCACCAGTGGTTTGGTACCACACGGGGTAGAAAAAGGAGTTGTGGATGGCTAGGTTTGGGTGCATGATATGTTTGCTTGATTATGACTTGTGTAAGAATGTCGCTATAATCGGGGGGATTATGCAATCGAGTCTTGGTGACTTACCTCTTCCCTTATCTTTTTCAGGTGACTCGTAGGTCGCGGATGGGGAGCTGGGTGGACTCGAGGCGGCCATGCGAAATTGTTTTGGTTTCACAGTGACTTTCGACTTGGGTACTTTATTTTAAATTTTGATTTTATTTGGGGTTTGTAATAAGGCCATTAAACTATAATTTGCGATTATTTTGACTGCTTAGATTGGATTTCAAGTATTGCTAAGTAAACTACTTGACATGTTTTGATAACTTGAAGATCGAAGTTTTCTAAATTATATTACGCAATGGGTTTTCTAAACATTACCATCGGGTAACAACATTCACAAGGTGATTTCAAAGTTAACTTAAACGATTTTCAAACTTAAGTTTTTCCAAGCTCAAGTACAAACAGTTTTGAATTAACTAGGTTTAATTCACTCGGGATTTTAACGGACTTGAAAAGTTAAGAATGACAAACGAGTTTCTAAATAAAAAAAAGAATTGTATCGGGTTTTAAAGCAACACAACAACGATTTCAACAACACTCAACACGGGTTTCTTCTAAACTCATATTTTCGCTAGAAATAAACTGTCAAACTGTTTTCTTCAAAACGTTTTCACTCTGTAACATGCCAGATTCGGTCGTGGTGTGTTGACCGGGTTTGGGGTGTTACAGCCGAGTTTGGGGTGTTACATTTTATGGTATCAGAGCCTAGGTTGCAAAACTCGGCTATGGTTTGGGTTCAAAAGTGTTTTCCAAAGCTGTTTAAAATTTTTATTTATACATACATGTTCTAAAGGAAGTATGGCACCACGGGTATCCGGCACCAAGTCAAGTAAGTTTATGTTTTCATTTTATGATTATTGTGTTAGTACTGTGGTAAGGAAAATTCCACAAAATAGAATACTCTAGAACTTTTAGTTTTAAGAACTGAAACTATTGGGATTAAAACTGTAGGATGCGTTCTGCGAAAACAACTTTACTTCCTATACTCCATAAAACATTGTTTAATAAACACTGAAATAGCATAATGATTCATAAAACTCTTAATCAGATTAAGTCGACATTAGTGAACATGAGCGTTAAAAGACGTAGACGCGATAGATGTGGACGTGGTAGAGGCCGAGGTGCTAAGGCTAGATCTTCAGCATCGGGGCATGTTTCCGAAAGGGAGGCACTGGCATCGCCAGTGGTTGAGACGGGATCTCATGATCGAGCTGGGGTTGATGAGCTAACTCAGATAGTTAAGGAAGTATTGGAGGAGGTTAAAGGAATCAATGAAGCACTTCGAGTTGGGTCTGTGGACTGTAAGAAAAAATTAGATCGCGGTTCTTTTGGGTCGCAGTCTCGTTCCGTAAAGCGTGTTAAGGCATGTCCAAACTTTTCGGCTTGCAATTATTGCAGAAGGCGTCATCCGGGAGAATGCTGGAGGAGGTCAGGAGCATGCTTGAGATGCGGGTCTAAGGAGCATAAGGCTCGGGATTGTTTCATCACCAACAAGTCAGGTATGTTATGGTTGGACGTGATGATTGAATGTATAAAATTTTAGGAATAAGTGGTAGATAACTGCTTGCTTCTGTGGTTAGGTGTTTGGTTGTGTGAAAGAGGATTCAAGATTATGTTAAAAGTACATTAGTGTTATTAAGATCAGAGTGCGCAGCAAAAGCATAGTGGTGTGATTTGAGCGGTGCGTTTAATAGTTGGTTGGAAATTTCGAGGACGAAATTTCTTTAAGGGGGTAGAATTGTAACGACCCAAAATTGGGCCTAGTAGAATTGGACCTATTGGGCCCATTGGGCCTTGAGCGTAGAAGCGTTTTAAAATTCATGGGAATTTGAGAACGACATTATTTCAAGTTAGACTTATTAGGAAGGTGATTTTGGAGAGTTACGAGGTTTTTAGGAAGTTTCGGGTTCAAGTTAAGTTATAGGAAGAATTTTGTGTTTAAGCACTTTAAGGAGAGATAGTAAGTGACCTCAATGTTTATGGAATTAAATGAGTAATGTGCTAGCATAATTGAGCATATGGCAAAGAGGCTATGGCGCCACATGAAGTACTTGGAGGGAGGAGGTTCAAATCCCATTGTGTGCAAATTTTGACTATTATTTTTGCATTCTTTCCTTAAGTGTCGGCCAAGCATGTAAATAAGGCAAGGTGGACTTTTTATTTTTGGCAAGATGGCTAAGGAAAATAGGAAATGATGAAGGTGAGGAAAGAAATCAAGAGAAAGGGGAAAGTAAGGGGAACATGTGGCCTTTTTTAAGGGAAGTGTTATGGAAAGTGTGGTTGGTCAATTTTTGACCATTATGGTCATGAATGTGGACGGTTTTGGGTGTAGAGGGAGGTAGCCGAATTTTCTTTGGCAATTGGTAAAAGTTTTGGTGTTGTTTTGGCCAAAAACTCCTATTTGCAACTTTTGTGTCATTTTTTCTTTTCTCTCCAAATTTCCTTCTCCTTCTTGCCGAATCTTCAAGATTTGAGTGTACATCTTTCTCCTTTGTTTGGCCGAATCACTCACCTTTTTGTTCATCTTCCCTTAGATAGCTGAAACAATCTAGCACTCTTCTCTCCATCCATTCTTTTCTTTTGACCTTTTCATCAACATTTTCTCTATTCTTAATTCGACATTACCTTGTGATCAAATCATCCTCTTTTCGTAGTGATTTAAGTGAGTGGCGCTACAAGGAAATTAACAATTGGTAAGTAGTAGTTCTCTCTTTGTCGATAACTTTGTTTCATCCGAGTTTTTCCTTAATAATCGAGTGTTCTTCTTTCTCTCTCGTTGGGTCTGAGTTAAATTCTTTTCTGTGATATGGCCATCGTTGTATTTAGGGCTTTCAACAAGGTGAAGGAGCACAAGTGATTTGTATTAACCAAATCGTTATCGTCGACTTGTCAAGAAAGTGGGGGTAAGAACGTTGTTATAAGATTTGTTTTGATCAAAGGTGGGAGAATTGCTAACGACTCTTTCGCTCACCAAATATTGTTAGGACGGGATTTCAGTAGCCAAAGGGTAGGATCGATTCTTGGTGCACTGAGGGAGATCACATTCGTGGTAAGTGGAGTTAGCCTAATAAAGTGTTTCTAGATACGATTATCAAAGTTGAGACTAACCTTCTATCAACTATCATTATAGGTGTTGAAATCGGTAGAAAGCACAACTCGTAATCAAGGTGTGTAATCCTGTACCCTTACGAATATATGTTTGAAATGGTGTGTAATCTCATACCTCTCTGGATGTTTGTATGAAATGTTCTATGATTCGGTTGAAATACCGAAGAAAATCGAAAACCGACATCCGTGATCACTTGGGCGTGCGTATGTTCGTAGTAGTAACCATATTTTTGCAATGAAACAGTTTTTGGTCAGCAAAAGTGATGTGATTTTGAAAAATCACGAAAAATAAGAGAAAAGGAATTAGAAAGCGAATAAGATATTGAATTAAATCTTACTGTGTCTATTTTGATATGGAAGAAATAGAGAGGGAAAAGGAATTTTATATTCTAAGATATCTTAATTTTAGTGAGACTGGTTCTGAATGACTTCGTGGTTTCCTGATCTATCTTGGTAAAATCGTATAAAATTGTACATAGTGAATAATGAGTTATAATTTATATGTATAAATTCCTTAGTGAGCCTATTTTCAATAGAAACAAGTGGGAACAGTATATGAAAACCGTACAGTGAGATATTTAAAAATAAGTTAAGAGAGGTCAGAATTGTTGGACAGTGAAACAAGGGAAATTTTAAGGAATAAACTGTACTAAACGGCTAAGCCAAAAATTCTGGAAAAATTGTAGTAAGAAGATAAATGAGTCTAGTTTCAAGGAAAATTTACGGATTTAAATTTTGAGTTTTATAACTCTAGTTATAGTCAATTTAGTCAGTATGACGCAGATGGACAGTTTCAAATTTTTATGCCCAAATTAGTAGTTAAGTCCGGGGTTGCGAAATTACCAAAATACCCTTGGAGTGTAAATTACCAAAATACCCCTGGGTTGCGAGATTACCGAGTTACCCTTAGTGGGTAAAATTACCGATTTACCGAAATGCCCCTATGGGCCGATTTGATAGATTGTTATAATGGGCCGATTTACCGAAATGCCCCTATGGGCCAATTTGATGATTGTTATAATGGGCCGATTTACCGAAATGTACTTATGGAACGAATTACCGAATGCCCCTATGGGCCGAATGATCGTATTGCTTTAATGGGCTGATTCATAAAAAAATATTCAATAGGTTAATGGATGTTATTTTTATATGGATGTTTTACGATTATGTATGATGCATCTTTACATATTGCATGGGATGGGAAAATTTGAATGAAGAGAAGTATAGACCGGTGGCATTGCCACAAATTCTGATAATGGCTATGTTCCTAACATATGAATTAACGACTCTATGTCGATCATTTTACCGTATATGAATCTGGTGGCTCAGCCACAAATAGTATAAATGGCAGCTTGACTGCAAAATTGGAGAGACTGGCGGGGTGGGTTGACTTGATCCCCACAGGAGAGACTGGCTAGTATGGGGGAGAGATTGGATGGATGGGTTGGGTTGCATACTTTGCATTCATATATATATATACTGTTTTGTAATTGGGCTTCGGCCCAAGATTATCTTAAATGGGTTTAGGCCCAAGATATTTCTAAGCGGGTTCAGGCCTAGTGGATGACGGTAAGGGGATTTCACACTGAGTTCTTGTAACTCACCCCCCTTTTTCTTAACCCTTGCAGGTAATGCTTAGTGACGAGGACTTGGGCCCATGGATGACTCGATGGAGGCCATATTTCAGAAACGATGTTTTATTTTGAACTTTAGATTTTTAATTCAGTTCACTTTACTATTTTGGGTTTTTATGTTGTAATAAGGCCTCTGGAGTGTTTTATTATTTGCTTTATGGTTGATATACTTATTATTTTGCTTAAATTGTTTAAAACGAGAATTTTCTACAACTTAAATAAAGGTTTTCCAAAATTGATTAACATATGGATTTTATAACAAACTTTTACAAATATTTTTAACATTGGAAATTTTCTCTCAAATTATCAACGATATTTTCAAAAGTCATGGTTTTAAAAGATTACTAGTTTGATTATCGATTTATCAAACAACCTCTCAAAAATACTTGCATTTTATCTACGTTTCCGCAACATTTTCAAAATGCTTCTGCAACTCTATTTCTAAACGTCACATTTTCGTAAATTGTTTATTTCAAATATGCTTCCGCAAACGAAAAGGTTTTTAAAGATAATTACATTTTCAATTAGACATGAATTGCTTAAGTGTTTTGGGTTTTTAACAAAGAGGCTGTATTTGTCAAGTAAGTTTTTACTTCCATGTGACACACCAGATTCGAGTCTAACTTCTAGGCCGGGTTCGGGGTGTTACAGAATAAATAGTTAAGCTTATGATAGAGATGAAATTAGTGCTAAAGCTATGTGATGAAGTGATACAGGTACATGTGAGTAATTCACGAGAAATGTTTATGATATACGAAATGACATGTAAATGGGTAAGAGTAAGCATGAGAAAGTTATAGCAATGTTCTTGAGACTTTGTGTTCTTATTCAATGCAATGAATGGATGGCATTATGAATCATTATGTTGCTATTTATTTCATGCAAACTTATTAAGCTTTATGCTTACTCCTCTCATTTCCCTCTTCCTTGTAGTATCGCCAAGCTAACTCCGAGATCGTAAGACGTCGGAGTTCGAAATCACACTATCTACTTCTCTTTGGTATAGCAAAGTTAGATTTATTTTGAGTATGGCATGTATAGGACTTGGTCATTTTGTTATGTCATATTTGTTAGCCAAAGTGTTGGCTATTAATGTTATTCAATTAATTTTGTAAATGGTCATTGGAAATTTGGCCAATACTTGATAAAGTTTATATATTCAATGATGAAGAAATTCATGAAGTGTAAGCTTGTGTGGATGTCTTAATTATGAGTTCTTAGAAGTGTCTTGTGAGCATGATATATGTTGAATTAAATTGGTATAAGTATGGTTGCTATGTAGGGTGGCATTTGGCTTGGTAGATAGCCTTACAAATGTCCACACGGGTAGACACACGGGCGTCTGTCTAGGCCATGTGTGACACATAGTCAGCCCCATGGGCGTGCCAATAGGCCGTGTGTTCCCATGCATGCTAGGTTGGCAAGTCAGTATGCTCAGTAGTAAACACACGGGCGGAGACACAACCGTGTGTCTCAACCATGTAGGAGACACGGCCTAAGATACGGTCATGTGCCCAGGCCGTGTGAAGTCTACACCTGAAATCAGGAATTTAATTCGACACACGGTCTAAGGACACGGGCGTGTGCCATGGACGTGTGACCTTATTGAGGTGATGACGTCATAAACAGAATGCCAAGGTTTTTGCACAAGGGCTAAGACACGGGCATGTCTTGGCCGTATGAGGGACACAGGCTAGGGACACGGGCGTGTGTCCGGCCGTGTGAAAACCCCTGTAGGTTCAAATTGGAAAATAAATCCACACGGGTGTGGAACACGGGCATGTGATATGCCACACAGGTGTGTTCCTTCATTTTCACTGACGTGTGGCCCTGTTTTGTGTCAATTTTTTTCTAAGTGTTCAAGAGTTTCCGGTTTGGTCCCGAATCATTTCGAGTGTAAGTTTAGGGTCTCGTGGACCTGTAATAAAGACATTATAGTCTTGAATGAAGAATTTTAATTTGAAATGAAATTTTATGGATCGATGTGGTATCTTTGAGCAAGTTAAGTACGGTAATGCCTCGTACCAGGTTCAAGTGTCGAATACGGGTAAGGGGTGTTACATTTGTGGTATCAGAGCTACGGTTTAGTTGATTCTAGGACTAACGTAGCGTAAGTATGAGTCTAGTTATGCATGCCATACTTATGAGTATTTACATAATAATAGTGTGACGACTCCTGATGACTTGAATTATGTTTTTATATAATAAATGGATCCCGATCGAGCTACAGTCGATGATGTTGCAAGTAATGCACCGGCTCCTGCGCAAGGGACCGTGCCAGTAGAAATTAGACCCGAGAATTTGGGTCAGAGAGAAGAGGCTCGAGAAGCCTTTCTCCATATGATGAGCAACTGGTACACTGAGTCTATACGGGCAAACCCTAATGCTCAACCCCCTCCACCCCCACCTATTCCTCAGCCTACCTCTGTAGCTCCCCAAGTTGTAGAGGTAGTAAGAAGAGAAAGGCCTCCGGTCGATAAAATCAAGAAACAAGGAGCTGAGGAATTCCGAGCTAGTAAAGATGATGATCCGGAGAGGGTAAAATTTTGGCTTGAGAATACCATCAGAGTATTTGACGAGTTGTCATGCACACCTAATGAGTGCATGAAGTGTGAGGTATCTCTCTTGAGAGATTCGGCCTATCAGTGGTGGAACACCCTTGTGTCGGTGGTACCAAGGGAGAGAGTTAACTGGGAATTCTTCCAAGAGGAGTTCTGGAAGAAGTATATTAGTCAAAGGTTCATTGACCAGAAAAGAAAAGAGTTATTGGAGCTAAAGCAAGGTCGAATGACGATGACTGAATACGAACGTGAGTTTGTAAGACTTAGTAAATATGCTCGGGAGTGCGTGTCCATCGAGGCTATTATGTGTAAAAGGTTCGAGGACGGGTTAAATGAGGATGTCCTAGAACTAAAAGAATTTGTGGAGTTGGTAGATAGAGCTTGTAAGGCCGAAGAACTGGTCAAAGAGAAAAGAAGAGTTGAAATCGAGTTTCGTGACTCGAGGAAGAGACAGTTGGGCAAATCATTTCAATCCTCATCCAAGAAGTCAAGAGATTTCACTACTCGATCAGCCACCTCAGCTGGATTTTCAAGTAGAAGTAAGGGTAGACAATACCTGGGGTCTAAAGCTCAGAACACTTCAGTTGCTAGTGTTGGCAACGCTTGACCGAGTTGACCGGAATGTCCATAGTGTGAAAAATGTCACCCCGGTGAGTGTCGAGTGAATGAGAAAGCTTGTTTCAAGTGTGGATCCCTAGACCATTTTATCAGAGATTGTCCCGAGGTGGGTGATAAAGAGAAACATCAGAGTACAAGATCGGGAGGTACTGCTAGAGGAAGGTCACAGAGAAACCCGGGAAATGAAATGAGTAGTAAGAACACATCCAGAGAGCAGACTGCAAGAGCTGAGGGTAGAGCACCGGCGAGAACATATGCCATTTGCACTCGCGAAGAGGCGTCCTCCCCTGACGTGATCACGGGTATATTTTCTCTTTATGATACTCATGTTATAGCTTTAATTGATCCGGGATCTACCCACTCGTATATTTGCATGAAATTAGTCTCTAGCATGAACATCCCTGTAGAGTCCACCAAATTTGTGATAAGAGTGTCAAATCCCCTAGGAAAATGTGTGTTAGTTGATAGAGTATGCAAAGGTTGCCCTTTGATGATTAGGGGTCATTACTTTCCTGCTAATCTTATGTTATTGTCGTTTGATGATTTCGATGTCATCCTTGGGATGGATTGGTTAACTACTCATGATGTGATAGTGAATTGTGGAAGGAATTTTATTGAGTTGAAATGTGAAAGTGGGGATCTTGTTCGTGTCGAATCAGATGAGGAAGACATGTAACAGCCCGATTTTAGGCCTAGTCGGAACAGTGGTATTGGGGCCACAAATCTGAGGAGGAAAATCTTATTTTTATTATATTTTTATGGTCTACAATTTCACGAAAATATTTCGTGAAAATTTCGTTCGAAAATTTCGATGTTTGGGCACTCAATTTAGTCAAAAGGACTAAATTGTAAATAGTGCAAAAGTTGAGTTCCACAAGTTAAAAGTGTCCAATTTCTATGAAATTTTAATTGGAGGTCCTTAAATGGTAATTAGACCATTGGTTAAATTGTTGGACAAAAATTGACATGAGATAAGTGAAATAGGATACTTTTTAAGTTAGGGGCATTTTGGTAATTTGGTAATTAAATGGACTAAAAGAAAAAATAAAAGCCAAAAACCATTGTCCATCTTCTTCCTTGGCCGAATTTAGCATGGGGGAAGCCATGGCTAGGGTTTTCAAGCTTTCAAGCTCAATAGTAAGTGCATCTAAGCCCCGTTTTTAATGTTCTTTACATTTTTGAGATCCCCGTAACTAGGTTTAGCTATTTCTACCATTATTTTGAGCTAGGGTTTGTGCTTAAAAATTTACCCATGGATGACATGCATGTGCTTTGATGTCTAATGGTAGAATATGAATTCTCGGTGTGTAGTAAACGACTTTTACTAAGTGATTTTCAATGAAATCGCATAAAAGGACTAGTTTGTAAAAAGTTGAAAATGTATGAAAATGTGTGAATGAATGCGAATTATGGACTGCTATAGTAATGAAAATGGTTCGGCTAGGCCTAAAATACAAGGAAATTGAATAAAAATCATTTTACGAGCCTAGGGAGAAAGTGTAAATATGACAAAGTTTAGGGGCAAAATCGTAATTTTATCAAAGTATGATTCATGAGTTAATTTAGTCAATGTGAGTATTAAACAAATGAAATTGTTATTATAGATCAAGAAATATGAAGCCAGGACCGAAACTGAGGCAAGAACAAGGTTGTGGACTAAATCGAATATCTACGTACATTTTGGGTACCGAGGTAAGTTTGTGTGAAATTAAAGCTACATAATGTTTTTATGTTTTTAATTGCTTGATATTATGAGAAATGAATAATATTTCTATGAAATCAACTAATGATGCCTCGATGAGAATTTGATGAAAATGTGTTAAGTTGAAGTCATGGTTGAACATTCGGAATAACAAGGATACCTATGTCACAACAGGAGATAAGGAAGGTCCCGTATAAGACCATGTCTGGGACATGGCATCGGCACTGAATGTAGGTCCCGTATAAGACCATGTGTGGGACATGGCATCGGCACCGAATGTGGGTCTCGTATAAGACCATGTCTGGGATATGGCATCGGCACCGAATAATGAAGGTCCCGTATAAGACCATGTCTAGGACATGGCATCGACATCTATATACGATCTCGTATAAGACCATATCTAGGATATGGCATCGACATCGAGATAAGAGATCCCGTGTAAGACCATATCTGGGATATGGCATCGACATCAAGAGGTGATCCCATGTAAGACTATATATGGGATATGGCATTGGCATCGTGATACATGTATGATGAGATTGAGTATCCTCCGATATTCCGAATAGTTCAACGGGCAAAGAGCTAAGTTTATGTACAGATGACAAAGAGCTAAGTTTATGTCAAGAGAATAAAAGTGCTAAAGTTATGTGATGAAGTTATATTGGCACATATGAGAAACTCACGAGAAATGAGTCCGATATGTGATATATGACGATTAAGTGCAAATATATATATGTATACATTCATGAGCAATGTGCTCGGGATGTGATCAAATTTTGGTAAGAAGGTAAACGAGTAAGTTATACCTATGAGGATGACCTTGTGATTATAAGACCATGCTTATGATGTATGAATAAGTGGGAAATGTGATTGATGATCATGAGTGAGGCTTTTAAGCCAAATTAAATTGAGAAATGAAATGATCAAGTCTTTGTTGTTGATGTATAGGTTAAATTGGCCAATTAATGGCTTGTAAATATTTGATGATGACTAGCATGTTGGCATGGCTAACTATGGATATATTTTAGTGTTATGTGTGTGTAAATGAGAATTAATAAAAAGAAAACATGATAGAGTAAAATTAGCAATAAAACAGTTTGGACAGCAGCAGTTGTATCACTTTGAAAATTCACCAAAAGGAAATTGAATTATAAGTTGAATAAGATATGAAATTAAATCTTATTGAGTCTATTTTTGCATAAAATAAATGGTGTAAGCAAAAGAATTTCATATTATGAGATATTTGAATTTTTATAAAATAGGGTCAGAGTGATTTTGAAATCTACTGTTCTGACTTGGGAAATTCATTAAAATTTGTAAAAAAATAATCAAGGGATAAAATTTATATACTTAAATTTATTAGTGATTCTATTTTCAATAGAAACAAATGGGAACATTATTCGAGTTCTGTACCACGAGAAAATAAATTTTTAGTGAAGAGGGGTCAGAACTGTTGGATGGTGGAATAGGGGAGACTTTAAAGAATAAATTGTACTGATTGGCTAAACCAAAAATTCTTTAAATTTTATGGTAAGAATATATCTGAGTCTAGTTTCAACGAAAATTAGCGGATCTTAATTTGTAGTTCTTTAGCTCCGGATAAAAATAATTTAGTGGCTGTAACTCGAGTAGACAGCTCAAGATGAACATAAATGAATTGTAAATTTTGTGCAATTATGATTGTATTACCTAGAGAACATATTGTGAGAATTGGTGAAAAACATGTTAATAAGTTGCTTATTATTTGCATACAAACTTAGTAAGCATTGTAGCTTACTCCCCTTCCTTTCTCATATCTTATAGGGTTTTATGCTAGCTCGAGTTGGAGATCGCCGGAGATGCTATCACACTATGAATCTATCATCGTGGGGTAAAAGTGAATACAAACCTCTAAAGTTTATGGCATGTATAGGGACTTAGTCAATTGTGTATGTGTCATTTGATTTGGCCAAATGTGTTGGTTCATAATGATTATATGATTCATTTTGTATATGGCCATGAGATGTGGCTCATATTTATTAACGAGTTGTAATGCCTATTTATATGTGTGTGCTTATACTAAAGGTTTCGTGTGATGTGGTTATGTGTTTTTGGTATGGATGGATTGAGGGTGTGTTGATGATAATTATGCCATGAAAGATTCCATTGAAGTTGTGTTTAAGTATGTGCAAATGAGGGTGCCAAATGGTTTGGTAAATAGCCATTTTCTTGGCCACACGGGCAGAGACACAGTCGTGTGTCTTAGCCGTGTGAAGGACACGGCCTCGGGACATGGGCATGTGCCCAGGGCGTGTAAAGTCTGCATTTTTTTCGAAATTTAATTCGCCACATGGCCTAAGCACACGAGCGCGTGACTTGGCCATGTGACACTATTTTGTTGATGACGTCATAAACCGAAAGTTACACGGGCTAAGGACATGGGCGTGTGTGATCACACGGCCTACCCACACGGGTTTGTCCCAAGCCACATGGGCGTGTGACCCCTGTTTTGATGAAAAATTTTCTAAGTCTTCTTAAAGTTTCCTAAGTTCTCGGTTTAGTCTCGAATAGTTCCCAATGATTGTTTTGGGCCTCGTGGGCCCATATAAGGGACGATTTGCATGTGAATGGGTGATTTTAAATTTAAATGAATATTTATAGCCCGGTTTTGTATAAATATTTATGTTTAAGTCTGATAATGCCTCGTATCCTGTCCCGGCGTCAGACACGGGTAAGGGTGTTACAAGATAGATTGCCTGTAGTGATATCTTCCTTGTTGACTCAGAAATATCTAAGAAAGGGGTGCGAAGCTTACCTTGCCTTTGTAATGAATGCTAGAGAGACTGAGTTAGGAATTGAATCAGTGCCCATAGTATGTGAGTATCCAGATGTTTTCCCAGAGGAATTGCCAGGGTTACCTCCGGTTAGAGAGATCGAATTTGGGATTGAGTTAGCTCCTGGTACTGCCCCCATTTCAATTGCTCCATACAGAATGGCTCTAACCGAACTAAAAGAACTGAAGACACTGTTGCAAGAGTTGACTGACAAAGGCTTTGCAAGACCGAGTTATTCTCCGTGGGGTGCTCCCGTTTTATTTGTGAAAAAGAAAGATGGTTCCTGTTATAGGCCCATTTTGCCCGGGCTTGTAAAACAGAAACAAAAAATAAAAGTCCAGTTTTATATAGTCCATTTTACAAGCCAAATACCCAAAATAAAACAAACCAGACCCAATATCTTGACTACCCAAACCCAAAACAAACACACGGCCCAAAAGGCCCAAGACCCTAAACAGAAGTCAGAAAGACCTAGGGTTTTCTGAAACCCTAGGCGCCGCAAGCAGGGGCTATTCCAATCGTCGCGCCGCAATGCCAGGCCAACAGTCGTGCCACTTCAGCAGGAGACCGATCGTCACGCCAGCAGCTCCTCGATCATGTCGCCAGTCACGCTGCGATCCGTGCTTAGCCACCGTCCTCCGCCTTCAACCTGCAAAGAAAGGAAAGTACCAAAGCAGAAAGGAACAAATCGCAGCAAAAAAAAAGGAAAGAACAAATATAGAAAGATATATTTTCCTTTTTGTTTTTGTTTTTTGGGTTATAAAACCCCTTGTAAAATCTGTAATAGGCACGGATACAGACACAAATATTGTCACAAATTACAGAGAAAAATACATCAATTCACGAACACACAAAAAGCACAAGTTTGCACAAAATCAGTGGGCACGAAATACTGTCAAAGAGATCAGAAGAATAAAATATTTCGATTTCTCAGAGGTGATTTCTTATTCTATTTATCTTTTTTGTTTTATTTTTATTATATATATATATATATATATATATATTTGCTCATATAACCGTGGTGAAAAAGAATAAAAAGAAAGAGTTACCTTTAAAAGACGAGAAAAACATGAGTTAGGCTTCCGGCCATCAGCCACGGAGGCGCGTGTAGCGCGTGGCCCAGGAATTGACGATCGGAGCTCAGGCGAGGGGCGAGGGACGAGGGACGAGGCTCTCTCTCTGAGAGAGGATTTTCAAAGTTTTTTTAAACACTTAAACTAAATGATTTTTTTTTATAAAATTGACTTTTATAGGCGAAACAGAACGGCGTCGTTTTCGTCTAACATGACCCGCGCGTTGACCCGGACCCGAACAAGGTCCGCGTGTTTTCGAAAAATGGGAGATTTATCCCTTTAGCCCCTCCGCATTTTTCCATTTTTATAATTAAGTCCATTTATTTTCATTTATTTATAATTTGACCCCTTTGTGTTTATTTCTATTGTTATTTGGCCTGGTTTCTTTATTTATTTTTCGATTTTTTTTAAATTTAGATTATTCTAATATTTTATTAAAATATTTTATTTATTATTAATAGCATAAATTTATATATATATATATATATTTACTATCTTTATATTTATTTATTATTATATATATTATTTTACTTATTTAATAATATATATATATTATATTTTTATTAGTATTATGTTACATTATATAAAACTTTATTTTATATGAAATTTATCTAACCTATTTTAATTATATTATTTATATTATGCATATAATTTTCTAATTAATGTATTATATATAGGCATATATTTTCATTATTTATTATTTTATTTAATATTATCACATATTTTTTATATATTAATTATTGTGTTATATATTTTTCTTAAATTTTTTTATACATTGCTAAATTAATCATCATTTAATCTTGCATGAAAAGTTCATATTTGTTTAGTATTTTTTTTAATTGTTTTATGTATATTGCTTTATGTATCTTATTTGTTTACACAATGCCCTTTTATTTATTTATTATTTTATGATTACCCTAGTGTAGTTATTTTAGTTGTATTTTACATTATCTATATTAAATGTTAATGTATTATAATTGCTTTTAATATTTATGTTCGATAAATGCAATGTTGTTACATGGTTATTGTTTAAAATAAAAATCCATTTTTTGCAAAACCATTATATTTTTAAATTTTTTTAAAATAAGGCAATGTTTTGGTATTTGGAAATTTGGGAAATAGTGCCCTAACGTACTGGGTTGCGATTTTCCATTTGGCTAAATAACTAAATACCCTTTTACAAGTTTTATAAATCATGAGATGATTTTGATTATGAAGGTTTTTAAATATCGTGTCCTAACGTACTGAATGTGATGTTTATATTCCCTCGGAACAAAGAAATCTCAAGTTTTAACATAAATGGCGCAAAGTTTTTTAAAGAAATCATATTTTTGAACACTTTTAAAACTTCAAACATTTGGACATGATTTCATCGATTAGGTACCAATTTTTGGGCGTTATGAGGGTGCTAACCCTTCCTCATTCGTAACCGACTCTCGAACCCGTTTTCTTGTTTCTGTGGACCAAAATTGAATGTTTTTTTGAAAAAAAAAGGTTTTACAAGGTGATCCAATCACACCTAGGTAAAAAAAGGATTGGTGGCGACTCCCATTTTTGTTTTAAAAAGTCGATCCCCGTTTTTATAAACCGATCTTAAAAAATGGTTTCGACAGCTTGACGACTCCACTAGGGACCAATAAGAGAGTCAAGCCGTAAAATCGGTAATTTCATGTCCTTTTGTTTGAATTTAAAATTCTGACTTTAAAAACATGATCCTTTTTATTTGCATGCGATTCTGTTTGAATAAAATATCTCTGTATTGCATTGCATGACCGTTGTGGTCACACCCTTAAGTGGGAGCGAGAAGCTACTCCTTCGTGAGGTTTTCACCTCCGTACAGGATAGTGAATCGCTTCCGGGATGCATCCGTACCTATGTCTTCGTGAGGTTTTCGCCCCCGTGCAGCCATAGGGAAATGTATTCCCCTGAACCGAACTCAATCCATATGAGCCTATAATGGGTGAGGATTGAGGAATCTGCTGGTTCAGGTACCTCAACTATTAGAGCCAAACACATATAGAAAACCTAAGAACTTACCCTAGGAAGAGCCATACCAAATTTTAGCTATCCAAATAGGTGTTAGTATATTTTACTTGTTTTATATTCTATTTTGTGGTACTAATTTGTTGTGTCTACTTTTGTGCATGTCATTTCATATTTTTAAAAGGTATCGATTCACGATCAGTTTCTAAGGTAGAAAGCTGGTTATGGAGAATGGATTCCTTGATAAAGTGGAGGACAATGCAGCCATCCGTAAGTGGTCAGAGCAAACACAAGTAGAGAAAGGGGATAGTCTAGCTGAGGGGCATACATCAGAATTATGGGACTACACTCGCATCAGTGTGACGCAGAATGATCTTAAGGAGTTGAGAGAGGTATGGGATCAATGGAGCGGAGAGACCAAACAGTTGTTTTACAGCAGCTATGGGGACTTGCCATACTTGTTGGACATTCAAGTAGATGGACATTTATTTCGAGCTATTACTCAATATTGGAATCCAGCGTATAGTTGCTTTACTTTCAGAAGGGTTGATTTGGTGCCTATGGTAGAGGAGTATATAGCTCTATTACGATGTCCTAGAATTCAAGTTGATAAAGTTTACTTGAAGGCTGCTAGTGTTCTGACCTTTCTGAGGAAGTTGATGAGTATTACGGGGATGAGTGAGCAGTAGGTCACGGCTAGAATCAAGCAGAAAGGTGAATGTAAGTGCATCCCTTGGAAAGCTCTGAAAGACTTAATCTTAGTACATCCTGATATGAAGAAGAAGATAGATGTTTTTGCTTTGAGTATATACGGGTTGGTAATTTTCCTTAGGGCATTGGGATATGTTGATAAAGCTGTTTCAGATATTTTTCATCAACTTGATAAACGAGTCACACCTGTTCCCGCAATCTTGGCTGAGACATTCCGATCGTTGAATGCATGTAGGAGAGCTGGCGAAGGTAGATTCATAGGATGTGCGCAACTATTATTGGCTTGGTTCCACAGTCATTTTTGGAAGACGGATAAGGTTTCCTATCGGGTCTTCTCAAAAAATTATTCGCCATTAAGGGAGATAGCGGCTACCCGAGGAGAAATGATATTTTGGAGGAAAATTGGACAGCGCTTCTATGTAATCTTCAAGATGAGGATGTTGAGTGGAAAGCCCCTTGGTTGGTTCCTGATGAAGTCCTTTATCGATGTGGAAACCTTGATTGGGTGCCTTTGCCTGGAATCTGAGGAACTATTGGGTATGCACCACTGCTCTTACTACAGCAATACAAAGCAGGACAGTTTGTACCAGTGACGTATGGGTTAGCTCAAAGTGAATTCTCATATAAAGGGGATAATTATAAGAAGAGGATTCGAGAGATCTTTGAGGCTTGGCAGCAGGCTCGTCGTATGAAGATATTGACTCGAGGACCTATGACAACCCCAAAATATAGTGAATGGTTGAGTAGAAGAGTCAATGACAATCTCCCTATGCCAAGACTAGAAGGTGCTCGATCGATGGAAGAATATTTGCGAGTAGTCCCATCAGAGTTGGAAATGATAAAACAGGATTTCGAAAGGCAGAGTTCAGAGCTCGAAAAGAGGATAGAAAGGCTCGAAGAAGAGAAGATGTATTTGAAGCTAGATGTGGATGCTCAGAAATCGGAAGCCGAGAAAGTAAGAAAAGAAAAGAGGAAGGTTGAGGAAGATCGAGATAGCCTGAAGATCGAATATAAGAAGATGCGTCTATCGATGAATAATGCTGGATTGGGGAAGACTTTGCAACAATGGCAACAAGAGGTTCAAGAGGAAAAGGCCAAAGCTGATTATTGGAAGAGAAAATTTCAAGAAATGCAAGAGCAAAATGAGGCCTTAGAGAAGAGTTTGTCAGAAAGTCGAGGTGAAAAAGAAGAATTAAAAGTTAGAGTCGCTGAATTGGGACGGTCTCTTCATCATCATCGAAGCCGTAATTCTGTAGCTGAGTTAAAGTTAAGCCTGAACAAGATTGAGGAAATGAAGGGCAAGATCGAAGAGTTAGAATCAGCATTGCACAACTGTGAACTCCGAATTGGGCTTCTTGAAACAAGAGAATGGCATTTGAAGGAAGAGCTCCACCATTCGCACGATCAAGTCAGAAATCGGGATTATTTCATGAGGGAAGCCATAGTTCAGATTCGAGAGGTAGCTGATCATCTGCAGACTTTGGCAGCGCAGGCCGACGTATTGAGCATGAAGTATGAGTTACAGTCAGCTCGTGGTCAATAGCTAGTTT
This sequence comes from Gossypium sturtianum, assembly GCA_025698515.1. Taxonomy (NCBI): domain Eukaryota; kingdom Viridiplantae; phylum Streptophyta; class Magnoliopsida; order Malvales; family Malvaceae; genus Gossypium; species Gossypium sturtianum. The sequence goes on from CM046951.1 coordinate 24,508,381, forward strand.
CATTATTAGGGAAAATTAAGACTTTAGGACTTAGGGCGAAAGCATATTTGTAATCTGTTTTATGTAAAGGATTTTGTTTTCTAATAAAGTTTCCTAAAATGAAGTTGAATCAGAATCGATACCTCTTTGTATTCATGCATTTGCATTACATTGCATCATTTGCATTAGACTTTTACAAAAGGACCCTAATTAGGTAAAATATTTCAGTTAACATGGAAAACATGGAACTAAGGTTAGAGAGAATAGAACAGATGCAAATACAGATGCAGGGGCAATTGACCAAGATTCAGCAAGAAATGCGGGAACAAATGTTAGAGTTCCAAAAGAATGTGATTGGCCAATTAACCCAGTTACTAGCCAAAAGACTTGAAAAGAGGAGTGGTCCAGCGGTCAATAGTATGGATAATGAGGAAGACATTGTTTATTCCCTAATAGGTATCCCGACTCAACCAGACACGCATTTGCATGGGGGACCCATCATTATTGAATCCCAATGTCAGACTGATACTTCACCCCTATTGAACTTCTCGATGGGCTCTAACCCGAATGATGATCAAGCCAAATCGGTTGTGCTGGCAGAATCAAAAGGAAAAGAAGAGTGTACTTTAAAAGCCCTGAAGAAAAAGGAAAATGAAGCGGAGGGCTATTTAGAGTCGACACTGATAAGCCAACCAAATGTAGTAATTACGGACATCGGATCTCCCAAGGCAAGAGCAATTCAAGATCGAACTCGAGAGAAACCTCGCCGCACCTATTCGATCCACGTCATGTGGAATTGTACCGAAGTTACGTTTGACGCAGATGTCATATCCCCTTTTTATATAGAACCAATACAGCACCCGTACCCTAAATGGTACGACGTAAATGGTCAATGCGAATATCATGGGGGAATCACAGGACATTCGATCGAAAATTGCGTCGCTTTAAAAAGATGATCGAAAGACTCATCAAATTGGGTGTCGTAAAATTCGATGATCCCTCTCAGTGCAGAAAATTTGTTACACAACCTTTCTATTAAAGGGGTAAACATTGTGAGCTCCATGATAGATAGGGGTAGGAGATCCAAGAATGCATCGAGCTCAGGACCCTAGTGCATGGTTTGATTGAGGAGATTAAGGACCCGATGGGAATGTTGGGGAATCTAAGCATTAACGGCATGTTTGAATCAGGGAATAAAAGTTTCCAAGTCCTTACATACTTGGGAAGATTTTAAATAATGGAACTGTGGAAAGGATCATTGTATTTTTAGAGTGGATTTAGAGTAATATTTGAAACACGCTTGTTGCCTTAAGCTTAGAGGCAATAAGAACCCTTTTGTGAAATAGGCTTGTGTTCTGAAATTTTATTTCAATAAAATGCATCTTTTTGAGTACATATTCTTTATTCTTTCTATGTCATACTGTACATTCTTTTGTGTTTTTTAAAATATTCTTTCATTCTTTATTCATGACCATACAAATAATTGTTCTTTGAATCATTTATTCTTTTGAAATATTCTTTCGAACCTATACTAGGTCTCCAGATATCAACGAAATGAGCGACATTGTTACTGACTCCCTTTTTGAATGAGATATGGGTCTAGGGGATCTCAGGACTTTGAAGATGACAGAGATTGTAACATACCTTCTAATTTGTTAAGAATGGTCCAACAAGATGAAAAATAGACCTTATTCAACAAAGGGTCAACAGATATTATGAGCCTAGAAAAGGAGTGAAGATTGTAGCCTAGCTCATCGAGAAATAAGGTGAAACATTATCTTTGAAAATTCAAAAATGTTTTCGCACGATCATATCAGGACACGCCTGGGCTAGTAGGACGCGGGCTAAACATGAGGATCGGGCACTGTTGGTTTACCATGGAAGGGGATTGCATCAATTATACCGCAAATGTCGTATTTAAGGAGACAAGATTCATGTGCCTTCTCCATTTCTTCACAAATTTTCCATATGTGGGGCATGGATGTGATTGAGCCAATCTTGTCAAAAGCTGCTAGTCGATATCGATTCATTGTCGTGGTCGTTGTTCGCTTTACTAAGAGGGTGGAAGTAGCTTCATATGCCAATGTTACAAAGTCAAAAATCATCAAATTTCAAAAAAAGAGAGGAATCAAACGTCAGCAAAGAATGCCATAAAGGATCACATTTAATAACGCATAACTGTACAAAGTCAAAGTTTACAGTTTATCAAAAGATCAGGCAGCATATCACAGTGTAGCAAAGGTTGCCAAACAAAAAAAGGAAAAACAAAAAAAGGAAGGAAAGGTGACTAAGACTTGTAAAGATTGGCATAAGAAGCTATCACTACTCTCTATGATTATCAAACGTTGGCCAGGACCTTTGCCGGGGCAACGTCTTACACATTGGTTTATAAACTTGAAGCGTTTTTATCAATTAAACCTAATCGAAGGAAAGGTTAAAAGCTATTTGCCACGGCCAAATGATGCGAGTTTAGGTTAAAGAAGTTCATCTTAGGGAATTCTACGAAGAAACTTGATGTTGAAAAATATTTTTCTTATACAAAATGATTTTAGAAGAAAGCATATGCCGAACTTGGAAGGACTTATGTAGGGCCTGTTCTAGAGGAGCATTGATATTGACCGAGACAGATGGTGAAGATTCGCCTAATCCGGTGAATTCAGGGTCAATCAAGAAAGTTTTTACCTAAAAGAGGAAGGACCAAGGAGAAAACCCGCAAAGGGCGCCTTGAGTTCAAATTCAAATTCAAAAAAAAAAAAAGGGAGAGGCCAAAGTGAAAACCCGCAAAGGGCACTTTGAGACCAAAGGGGCTTTGAGCCGAAAATTCGAAAAGGGCGGCTCAAATTTTGATCAAAAGTTGGGCATACAGTAGTCTTGCTACAGTTGAATTAACAATGAGGAAGTATGTTACTTCTTGGGGCATCGACAAAGTACTCAGGATCCCCTAAACACATATTGAGCTTAAAATGGTCCTCAAGAAGTTTGAACAGAGAAGCTCAGGCTGCAATATCTGGGGCACCTAGTTACCCATTTTAAATTTACCTTTTATTACTTTATTCTTTTTACACCCTAATCAATTTTCTTTTATAGCTTTTGCTATCTTTGCTTACTTTATTCTTTTTAAGATACACCAACCAATTTTCATTTATTGCCTTGGTTATCTTATTTGCTTTGAGCTATACTCCTGATTAATTTCTTTCATGTTCATTGTTGTGATCTTTTTCAAGCATTTTATTGAAATAATGATTAATGGACTAATAACACTTTCATAAAAGGAGTTTCGTATATTACTCTGGAAGCTTCTAAATAATATGAGAATCTGAAACAGGACTATTGTTCAGGACTCACCAAGCCTAAGGGATTGGAAACATTGGAAAATGATTATCTCTTCGGATTCTTATTGGATAAGACAAGTCCGTTGGTGATACCATATCGACAAATGACGAACAAGGTCAATCCTAGTATAGAAGGAGATCATTATCGGGATACCCTGCATTCATTCAGACACATACATCTGGTCATTACACCCAGGGAATGGTGTAACAGATAAAATTGATTGAAAGTGATACAAGTTCTGTACCTCTAAGTGGTAACAGAAATATGGAAAAAACCAAATGTTATTCCCCTGAACTTGCAGTGGGAGATACCAACTTCATGTCCCAAGGTTCAAGTAGAGAGGACTCGGAATTACCATGGGGCAAATTATTTGAGCAAAACATGATTGATGAACAAGAATGAAAAAACAAATGAGTGATAACACCTAAAATAGGAATCATACTCATAACATTTTTGTATCATAGTAAATTTCATTAGGAGCATTTGATTCATTTCAGTCATTGCATCCTAATCCTTGAAATAAGAATCATCTTCATAACATTTTCGTATTCATATATCATTGCATGTCTAATTAGGAGCATTTGATACATTTCGAACAAGGCATCCTAATTATTAGACATAAGCATATACCCATTCTACAGGTTATGTCCTCTAAAGGACAATGTAGCAAGGGAGAATACATCAGTCCAACAATCCCTGAGTTTGCAGGGAGCAGATTGAATATAACAGATCCGGCAATTCCTGAAGTTGCAGGAAGTAGATCGAAGACATCAGTTTGGCGATCCTTGAGTTTGCAGGGAGCAAATTGAAAATAGCAGATCTGGCGATTCCTGAAGTTGCAGGAAGCAGATCGAAGATATCAGTCTGGTGATCCCTGAGTTTGTAGGGATCAGATTGAAGATAGCAAATCTGGCAATTCCTGAGTTTGCAGGAAGCAGATCGAAGACATCAATCTGGTCATCCCTGAGTTTGTAGGGATCAGATCAAAGATAGCAGATCTGGCAATTCCTGAGTTTGCGTGAAGCGGATCGAAGACATCATCCGTGATCCCCGAGTTTGCGGGGATCGATTGAAGATAGCAGATCGGCAATTCCCGAGTTTGCGGAAGCGGATCAAAGACATCATCCGTGATCCTTGAGTTTGTAAGGATCGATTGAAGATAACAAACCGCAATTCCCGAGTTTGCAGAAGCGGATCGAAGATATCAAACGGTGATCCCTAAGTTTGCGGGGATCAGATTGAAGATAGCATATCTGGAAATTCTTAAGTTTGCAGGAAGCAGATCGAAGACATCAATCTGGTGATCCCTGAGTTTGTAGGGATCAGATTGAAGATAGCGATCCGCAATTCCCGAGTTTGCGTGAAGCGGATCGAAGACATCGACCGGTGATCCCCGAGTTTGTAGGGATCAGATTGAAGATAGCGATCCGCAATTCCACGAGTTTGCGGGAAGCGATCGAAGACATCGATCCGGTGATCCCCGAGTTTGTAGGGATCAGATTGAAGATAGCAAAACCGGCAATTCCCGAGTTTGCGGGAAGCGGATCGAAGACATCAACTCGGTGATCCTCGAGTTTGTAGGGATCGGACTAAAGATGGCGATCCGCAAGTCCCGAAGTTTGCGTGAAGCGGATCGAAGACATTATCGGTAATCCCCGAGTTTGTAGGGATCAGATTGAAGATAATAGATCGGCAATTCCCCGAGTTTGCGTGAAGTAGATCGAAGACATCATCACCGTGATCCCCGAGTTTGCTGAGGATCGATTGAAGATAGCAAATCGGCAAATCCCGAGTTTGCAGGAAGCGGATCGAAGACATCACCGGGTGATCCCCGAGTTTGTAGGGATCAGATTGAAGATAGCAAATCTCGCAATTCTTGAGTTTGCAGGAAGCAGATCGAAGACATCAGTCTGGTGATCCCTGAGTTTGCAAGGATCGGATTGAAGATAGCAGATCTGACAATTCATGAGTTTGTAGGAAGCAGATCGAAGACATCAGTCTGGTGATCCCTGAACTTGCAGGGATCAGATTAAAAATAGCAGATCTGGCATTCTTGAAGTTGCAAGAAGCAGATCGAAAACATCAGATCTTGTCTCCCTGAGTTTGCAGTGGAGCAGATCAAAAGATAGTGGATACTACCTTCATGAGGTTGCAGTGAAATAGATTGAAGCTATCAGACTTATTAAAGTTCCAATACCGTTCAAGTTGCAGTGGAGTTAGAGCCATTTGAAGAAGACGAGGATCAAGAAGTCGAGGCTTGGCCAAGACCGGGCAAAATTGGTCCTTTTATAGTCTTTCCTCTATTCTCGTTACACGACAATGAGCAAAGAGGCGGTATTATAGGCCCATTTTGCCGGGCTTGTAAAATGAAACAAAAATAAAAGTCCGATTTTATATAGTCCATTTTACAAGCCAAATACCCAAAATAAAACAAACTGCACTCCAATATCTTGACTACCCAAACCCAAAACAAACACACGGCCCAAAAGGCCCAAGACCCTAAACAGAAGTCAGAATGACCTAGGGTTTTCTGAAACCCTAGGCGCCGCAAGCAGGGGCTATTCCAATCGTCGCGCCGCAATGCCAGGCCAATAGTCGCGCCGCTTCAGCAGGAGACCGATCGCCACGCCAGTAGCTCTTCGATCATGTCGCCAGTCACACCGCGATCCGTGCTTAGCCATCGTCCTCCTCCTTCAACCTGCAAAGAAAGGAAAGTACCAAAGCAGAAAGGAACAAATCGCAGCAAAAAAAGGAAAGAACAAATATAGAAAGATATATTTTCCTTTTTTTTTTGTTTTTTGGGTTATAAAACCCCTTGTAAAATCTGTAATAGGCATGGATACAGACACAAATATTGTCACAAATTACAGAGAAAAATACATCAATTCACGAACACACAAAAAGCACAAGTTTGCACAAAATCAGTGGGCACGAAATACTCTCAAAGAGATCAGAAGAATAAAATATTTCGATTTCTCAGAGGTGATTTCTTATTCTGTTTATCTTTTTTGTTTTATTTTTATTATATATATATATTTGCTCATATAACCGTGGTGAAAAAGAATAAAAAGAAAGAGTTACCTTTGAAAGACGAGAAAAACAGGAGTTAGGCTTTCGGCCATCGGCCACGGAGGCGCGTGTAGCGCGTGGCCCAGGAATCGACGATCGGAGCTCAGGCGAGGGGCGAGGGACGAGGGACGAGGCTCTCTCTCAGAGAGGATTTTCAAAGTTTTTTTAAACACTTAAACTAAATGATTTTTTTTTTATAAAATTGACTTTTATAGGCGAAACGGAACGGTGTCGTTTTCGTCTAACATGACTCGCGCGTTGACCCGGACCCGAACAAGGTCCACGTGTTTTCGGAAAATGGGAGATTTATCCCTTTAGCCCCTCCGTATTTTTCCATTTTTATAATTAAGTCCATTTATTTTCATTTATTTATAATTTGACCCCTTTGTGTTTATTTCTATTGTTATTTGGTCCAGGTTTCTTTATTTATTTTTCGAATTTTTTTTAAATTTAGATTATTCTAATATTATATTAAAATATTTTATTTATTATTAATAGCATAAATTTATATATATATATTTACTATCTTTATATTTATTTATTATTATATATATTATTTTACTTATTTAATAATATATATATTATTATATTTTTATTAGTATTATGTTACATTATATAAAACTTTATTTTATATGAAATTTATCTAACCTATTTTAATTATATTATTTATATTATGCATATAATTTTCTAATTAATGTATTATATATAGGCATATATTTTCATTATTTATTATTTTATTTAATATTATCACATATTTTTATATATTAATTATTGTGTTATATATTTTTCTTAAAATTTTTTATACATTGCTAAATTATTCATCATTTAATCTTGCATGAAAAGTTCATATTTGCTTAGTATTTTTTTTAATTGTTTTATGTATATTGCTTTATGTATCTTATTTGTTTACACAATGCCCTTTTATTTATTTATTATTTTATGATTACCCTAGTGTAGTTATTTTAGTTGTATTTTACATTATCTATATTAAATGTTAATGTATTATAATTGCTTTTAATATTTATGTTCGATAAATGCAATGTTGTTACATGGTTATTGTTTAAAATAAAAATCCATTTTTTGCAAAACCATTATATTTTTAAAAGTTTTTAAAATAAGGCAATGTTTTGGTATTTAGAAATTCGAGAAATAGTGCCCTAACGTACTGGGTTGCGATTTTTCGTTTGGCTAAATAACTAAATACCCTTTTACAAGTTTTATAAATCATGAGATGATTTTGATTACAAAGGTTTTTAAATATCGTGTCCTAACATACTGAATGTGATGTTTATATTCCCTCGGAACAAAGAAATCTTAAGTTTAAACATAAATGGCTCAAAGTTTTTAAAGAAATCATATTTTTGAACACTTTTAAAACTTCAAACATTTGGACATGATTTCATCGATTAGGTACCAATTTTTGGGCGTTATGAGGGTGCTAACCCTTCCTCATACGTAACCGGCTCCCGAACCCGTTTTCTTATTTTTGTGGACCAAAATTGAATGTTTTTTTTTGAAATAAAACATTTTACAAGGTGATCCAATCACACCTAGGTAAAAAAAGGATTGGTGGCGACTCCCATTTTTGTTTTAAAAAGTCGATCCCCGTTTTTATAAACCGATCTTAAAAAATGGTTTCGACAGTTCCATGAGGTTATTTATAGATTATCTGCAGCTCAATAAGGTAACTGTGAAGAACAAGTACCCGTTGCCAAGAATCAATGATTTGTTTGATCAATTGAAGGAGCCACAGTGTTTTCCAAGGTAGATTTGAGGTCTGGATATTATCAGTTGAGAGTCAAGGACTCGGATGTGCCGAAAACCGCATTTCGGACAAGGTATGGTCACTATGAATTTTTGGTCATGCCTTTCGGTTTAACAAATGCCCATGCAGTTTTCATGGATTTGATGAATCGCATCTTTCGGTAATATTTGGATAAATTTGTTGTGGTCTTTACCGATGATACATTAATCTACTCCCGGGATGAGAATGAGCATGTCGAATATTTGAGAACGGTTCTACAAATTTTAAGAGATAAACAATTATATGCCAAGTTTAGTAAAATTGAATTTTGGCTTAAGGAAGTTGGATTTTTGGGGCACATTGTCTAGGGAGATGGAATTAGAGTTGACCCGAGTAAGATTTCAGCGATTGTTGAATTGAAGCCGCCAAGGAACATAACTGAGGTTAGGAGTTTTCTGGGCCTATCTGGCTATTATAGACGATTTGTTAAGGGATTTTCCATGATAACTACTCCGATAACAAGGTGATCGCTGTGAAGTCAGAGTTTTAAAATTTATAAAGAGAATGATCGAACCTGGAAACTAACTATGACAACGATTGAGGCAAGTGCACCTATCGAACAGTAGTATAGCTTAGGCAAGACCGGATTGTCGAACCCAAATGAACTAAAAGTACTAATACTAACCTTGTTTTTATTATTTAGCCTAAGATAAGTGAAGTTGTTTATTAATCTAAATTAACTAACTATTAAACTAAAAATTCTAAGACAAAGAAGAATGAACTTGGGAGAATAACTTGGGAAAAACTTAGTTGATTAAGACGACACCCAAGGAAGAATCCACCTAGACTTCACTTGTTATCTAACACTGAACCAGACAATTTATTCACTTGACTTGATCCGTGGGACTCCCTAACGTATATTAAACCCTCTCTCGAGGCGAATAACGTCTAACCCTAGGTTAATTAATTGAAATCTCTTTCCCATTAATAACTCCCTAGAATAGCAGTAAATCGATCTATGGACATCCCATATTAGGTTTCACCCTAATCCGACAAAATCTCGTCACCCTATCTCTAGGCGCGCGATCAACTCCGCTTAATTATGCTAGATCTACTCTTAAGCAGGGACTTTTTCTCCACCATTTAAGCACATTTGACTTGAATTAATATTCGCGAAATATCAACACAAGAATTAAGCACACATAATTAAGAACAAATCATGTATTTATCATAAAGTTCAGAAAACAATAACAAGATTCATCTAGGTTTCATCCCCCTCAGGTATCTGAAGGGTTTAGTTCATAACAATAAAGAAAAACATCTCAGAAGAAAAGATAACACAAAACATAAGAAATCACTAAAACCCCCTGAAGGAATTGAAGAAGAAATCCTCCGTCTTGAGTAGAATTCTGGCTTCTAGAGATGGATCAACTGGCTATCCCTGAGTGAATCCCCACAAATCTGCCTTCTCTGGCCTAGCAAGACGCCCCTAAACGATAGCTTTGGGCCCCCCTTTTTAGGTGAAACTTAGGTTGTATTTATAGGCTTTTGAAATAGGTTTCTTTGCCCCTAAGTATCCTTTCCCGAATGAAATTGCTCTTCTCCACGGCAGAGGCACGGCCATGGCACACGCCCGTGTGAATCGTGGCCAGGTCGTGTTCGGACTTCTAATGAGGACACGTCCGTGTAGATCGATATCAGGCCGTGTTCTAATGTATTGAGGAGGCACGGCCGTGTGGGCTTTAGTCCAGGCCATGTCGATTTCGTGCTTTGGCCCATTTGTCCCGTTTTAAGCCCGTTTTGCATTCTTTTCACCCCCTGGTGCTTTCCTGAGTATATATCATGAAAAGAAAGGATTAAGAGCACCAAATTACATAATATAAGGGATAATTCATCCAAAAGCATACTAAATGTGGGATTAAAATATGTTACTATTTCGGTTTATCAAATACCCCCACACTTAGCTTTTGCTTGTCCTCAAGCAAAATTCTCAACTTACAATTAAAACAAACTTTCTATAATTCATAATAGTCATTGATAATGTTTCATCATAATTCAGAGATAATTCATACATGGATAATTCAACTCAAAGAGTCCTAAAAATTCAAACAGTCTAAGTCATACATTTGTAGCACAAAACATAGGTGTTTCCCTTCATCTAAACAATTACCTCTCGATTTAAAATCGACAAGGTGACATCCTCACTTAAAGATTCACTCAAATCACTCAAAGTGTTTAAGGTTCAAAATTAGGCACTCAAAAGTCAAACATGAAGAGTTAATCCCATAGGCTTGCATGAGAATCAAATCTCCACCACTAAAATATGAGATGAAACACAAATCAAAAGGTCTTTGAAAGGGTTGTAACGGGGCTTGGGTTAAAGGTGTGGAATAAGGCTGAATTAGAGGGTAAAAATCGAGACTGAATTGACAAATTACCTAACCAGAAACAATGAACTGAATAATAAGTAATTACATTAATTGAAAATTAATAATTCTAATACTACGAGCTTTTTCTTCAATATTTGGAATTTAAATGTGTAAGCTCATTTGATCACAAAGCTAATAATGAATATATTTCGATTTTATTTTTATTATTTTTATTTTATTTTTTTATGAGTACATAATAAATACATAATAAAGGATAAATTACTGAAGTAAAAATCATAGTTAGGCAACTAATCAAAATCAACTCTCGATATAAGGGTAGTTAAAGAGGATGGTGAAAACAAATAAAAAGGGTTTTAGGTTAATATTAGCGGGTAAGTCAATAAATGGGTTGTTAGGATTAAACGGGGTTCACTAGGGGTTAATTATGAAGGTAGGCTTTTTAATGGAGTAAGTGGGTTAGAGCCTAGGTGCCTTTATCATCTCTGTGTATCAAATCAAAAAGTATGGTCTCGACATGTATAATCGATGCAAATTCTAGAATAACAAATCAGTGTTGACATACTCATAATCAATAAAGTGAGCAAGAAAACGAATTTATGCTCTATAAGGCTCAAAATCTCACAAAAATTATGGGTATTTTGATGTCAACCTCGTAAATTTCAAATTTCAAAGTAATATTTAAATTCAGGTAGACAACCTAGAAAATTTTTAATTCTGAAAAATAGACTTATCATGCTTAATTCTCTAGTATTCTTAGAATTTAATCATCAATGCACAATTATCAATGGCTTAATCTAAAACATATCGATAAAAATCATAAATCATTAGAACTTTCATCCTAATTAGTAATATGAGGAATTTACTTAAAAACAAGACTAAATTCAGGATTTTGAGAATAATGCAAAAAGTTTGGCACCTAATTTCAGAAATTTGAGAGTAATGAAAAAAAAGTAAGGCGCCTTTTTAAGTTGTTCACCCCCCCACACTTAAGATATACATTGCCCTCAATGTACAAAGATAGATATATAAATGTAATGGTCAGATCAGAAGATATGGGGATAAGTGAAACTCCCTAAATTATGGATGTAATCCTTGAGTTGGATGAACGATATGTTGGAGAGTCATGTCAGGTGACGATCTGCGCTAGATGAAGAAATTGGGTAGCTCATGCAGGATTAGCCAGGGATTATTAAGATACAATTAAAATAAACTAAATATAAAATTAAGGACAAGGAAGATAAAGAGAATGTAAACAGAAAGTAAAATAAATTAAAAATAAAACATGAATGGACCGAGGGGTCATTATTGTTGGATGGTTCGCGAGGTGGGTGTGACCTCTAAGGCTGCGAAGGTGCTGGTGGTGGCGGAATTGGCGTGATTCCCTAGTAGCATTTAGAACCTAAAATTAAGAAATTAAGATAAAATAAACTAAATTAAGCATAAGAGTGTTAAAGAGAAGGAAAATAAAGGAGAAGATAAAAATAAAAGAACAGATAATTGGTCTCAAAGACCCTTGGCTTGGCGAGTGATTGAAGCGGCCGGCATGAACTTATATGTATCGGTCTCCATGAGGGAGGCGTGGCAGCTTCTTCCGCTTCTTTGGCATTGTTTTGGTGTAGCTCAAAGGTATAGAGAGAAAGAAAATGAAAAGTTGAAGGTTGAAAGTTAGTAGGAGAAAAGGGAAGGGAGGGGGGGTTAAATAGATTTTCAAACCTGGTACCATTCCACGCCCGTGCTCCTTAGGTGTGTCGATTCACACGGCCGCCACGCACGGCTGTGTGTCTAGGCGTGTTGGTTCACCCACGCTCGTTTTACAGATTGCCACGCCCGTTGGTGATAGGTCAGTGTCGTCCACGGCCGCGTCGCACGCCGTGGCATGCGTTTGCCGGTGCCGTGGGGCGATGGTTGGAGTCCGTGACTTCGAATATTTGATTCTCTCTGACTTGTACCACCTCTGCCATGTCAGTACAGCGATCCGAGACATCCACACGGCCACGGCCACAGCCGTGTGGACTGGAAATCTGCACTTTTTTGTTAGTTTAAAGCTAGATACTATAAAGAAACGGTAAAATGGAATAAAAAAGAAAAATAAAAATGTAAAAGTTAATGGGGTTAGTGCTCGGGTTGCCTCCTGAGAAGCGCTCGTTTATAGTCTTAAGCTAGACTTTCCACTCGTTTGCATCATCAGGGTGGTTTGAGGAGTTGGAAGTCCTTCCTCATGCTATCAGTTTTATCCTCGTGAAAGGGTTTAAGTCGAGATTCGTTTACAGTAAAAGTACCAAAAATAGGATTACTTACCTCGACTGTTCCGTATAGGAAAACACTGGTTACCCTAAAAGGTATTTATTTGTTTGTGTTAGGGTCAGGAGGAGATATTCGAGGATCTGCCTTATCTAACAGTACTTGGTCTCCTATTTTGATTTTTTTTGCTTCGTGGAGTGGTTCTGGTTCTGCTTCGTGTATTCCTAATTTCTCCTTGAAATGCGTCTTTCACTCATCTAGATCATCAGATTGAATCCCTCGTTTCTCATGAGTTATTTCTTTGTTAACACTGGGTCTAGGATTGGGTTTAGTTGTATTCTTTTGTGGTGCTTCCTGAAAAGAAGGGTTAACCGAATAGTTATTAGTAGAATTTATGTTCTCACCTTGATTACTCGATGTTCTGGCTAAGTCGAGAGCCTTGAGGGTGACTGTCTCGTTACCTACACGAAGTATGAGTTCTCCTGCATCAATATCAATTTTAGTCTTGGCAGTTGCTAAAAAGGGTCTTCCTAAAATTAAGGGAATCGAATTATCCTCATCCATGTCTAAGACAATGAAATCTACTGGGAAAACGTATTTGTCAATTTTTACAAGAACATCTTCGATAATACCCCTAGGAATTCTAACAGTTTTATCTGCTAATTGAATGCTCATCCTAGTTTGCTTGGGTTTCCCTAGACCTAATTATTTAAAAAATTTATAAGGCATGACATTTATGCTTGCCCCTAAATCAGCTAATGCATTATCAACAGTTAAACTACCAATTAAGCATGGAATTGTAAAACTCCCTGGATCTTTTAATTTCTGTGGTAGTTTATTTTGCAAGATTGCTGAGCACATTGCGTTTAGTTCCACGTGTGATGCATCGTCTATCCTTTGCTTGTTCGTCAAAAGTTCTCTTAAAAATTTTCTAGAATCTGGCATCTGTGAAAGAGCTTCAAGTAACGGTAAGTTAATATGCAATTTCTTTAAAAGTTTAAGAAACTTACAGAACTGTTCCTCTGTGTCGTCTCTCGTTAATGCTTCAGGATATGGTATGCGAGGTTGATACTCATTGATTATCGGTTTTGGTTTCTCTTGTGTTTCCTCAACTTTACCTTCTTCTACCTCGTTTCTTTGTATTGGACTGGGTTCGTCTAATCCTTCACTTTCTTGAGCTGTTATGGCTTGGATTTTCTCATTTGGATTAATCTCAGTGTTGCTTGGTAGACGCCCTTGCGGTCGTTCGGAAATTATTTTTGCAAGCTGTCCAACTGTGTTAGTAAGTTGTCCCACTATCTTAGAAACTTCCTCAACTGACTTAGTGACTTCCCTAACTTGGCTCTCGATCCCTTTGATCGATGCTTGTTGGGTCTCAAGGGTGGTTTCAGTGTCTTGGAGAAGGTTTTGTGGATGCCATGAATCTTGTCAACATCTCTTCAAGGTTGGCTTCTTCTCCGTGGATAGGGCTAATTTTGGAAATTTTGGGAGGTTGTTGTCTTTGATTTCCTTGATTTCCTTGACCTCCCACGAAAAATTTGGGTGGTTTCTCCAACACAGGTTATAATTATTACTATATGGGTTATTATTAGATCTGAAATTGTTACCTATATAGTTCATCGCATTCGCTCTGTGCTGGTTGGTAGGGTGGGTACTCGGGATTTGCCATCTGTTCCACTTACGCCGCATGCTTTGCATAAGCTGGATGTACTGCGAAGAACACAAACTATCAAGCTTTTTATTCATCATCTCTACTGTGTTGATAGCATGGTTACTACATCCATGTTGAAAACTCCGCAGATTTTGTTGGTTTGGTCCTTGTAACCGCTTGCGATAGTTATTCGGTGACTTCTCTTCAATAAACTCGTAAGCTGCTTCAGGAGTTCTATTGTTCAGGGTTCCACTGGCGGCTGAATCAATTAGTTGCCTCGTTGAGGGGTTTACACCGTTATAGAAAGTTTGGACTTAGAGCCATAAGGGTAAACCATGGTGCGGACACCTTCTCAAGAGATCCTTGTATCTCTCCCATGCGTCATATAATGTCTCTAAATCCATCTATACAAAAGAAGAGATATCATTGCGTAATTTGGCCGTTTTGGCCGGTGGGAAATATTTTAATAAAAAATTTCAGTCATTTGATCCCATGTGGTTATTGACCCTCGTGGTAATGAGTTTAACCACTGTTTGGCTTTATTCCTTAATGAAAAGGGGAATAACCGAAGCCTTATGGCATCATCAGAAACACCATTTATTTTGAAGGTATCACAGAACTCTAAAAAAATTAGCTATATGAGTATTCGGGTCATCGTCCTGCAAACCATCAAATTGAACAAACTGTTGAATCATTTGTATAGTGTTAGGCTTTAATTCAAAATTATTAGCAGCTATAGCAGGCCTAACTATACTTGATTCTGCTCCTGTTAAAAGAGGTTTAGCATAATCATACATAGTACGCGGAGCATTATTTTCTCCCACATCTTGTGGTGGTGGGTTATTTTCGTCCATCCCTTCAGTAGGATTGGATCTGTCTTCTCGCTCTTCTTCTTGGTAATTTAGGGCTCGCCTAATTTCACTGCGATTTCTACGAGCGGTAGTTTCAATATCACTGTCGTATACTAGTGGTCCTCTCGGGTTCCTTCTAGTCATAAACTAGAGGTACCTGCTAGGAAAAGAAAGAAAGAAAGAAAAATTTAACAAATTTAAAATTTAAACTTAAAAATAAAAGTAAATTGCAGAAAATAAAAAATAGTGGCTAAAGTAATAAAAATAGAGCTTTCTTAATATTTTAGTTCCGCGGAAACGGCGCCAAAAACTTGATCGCTGTGAAGTCAGAGTTTTAAAATTTATAAAGAGAATGATCGAACCTGGAAACTAACTATGACAACGATTGAGGCAAGTGCACCTATCGAACTGTAGTATAGCTTAGGCAAGACCGGATTGTCGAACCCAAAGGAACTAAAAGTACTAATACTAACCTTCTTTTTATTATTTAGCCTAAGATAAGTGAAGTTGTTTATTAATCTAAATTAACTAACTATTAAACTAAAAATTCTAAGACAAAGAAGAATGAACTTGGGAGAATAACTTGGGAAAAACTCAGTTGATTAAGACGACACCCAAGGAAGAATCCACCTAGACTTCACTTGTTATCTAACACTGAACCAGACGATTTATTCACTTGACTTGATCCGTGGGACTCCCTAACGTATATTAAACCCTCTCTCGAGGCGAATAACGTCTAACCCTAGGTTAATTAATTGAAATCTCTTTCCCATTAATAACCCCCTAGAATAGCAGTAAATTGATCTATGGACATCCCATATTAGGTTTCACCCTAATCCGGCAAAATCTCGTCACCCTATCTCTAGGTGCGGATCAACTCCGCTTAATTATGTTAGATCTACTCTTAAGCAGGGACATTTGCTCCACCACCTAAGCACATTCGACTTGAATTAATATCCGTGAAATCTCAACACAAGAATTAAGCACACATAATTAAGAACAAATCAAGTATTTATCATATAGTTCAGAAAATAATAACAAGATTCATCTAGGTTTCATCCCCCTCAGGTATCTGAAGGGTTTAGTTCATAACAATAAAAAAAACATCTCAGAAGAAACGATAACACAAAACATAAGAAATCCCTAAAACCCCCTGAAGAAATTGAAGAAGAAATCCTCCGTCTTGAGTAGAATTCTGGCTTCTAGAGATGGATCAACTGGCTATCCCTGAGTGAATCCCCACAAATCTGCCTTCTCTGGCCTAGCAAGACGCCCCTAAACGATGGCTTTGGGCCCCCCTTTTAGGTCATACTTACGGTGTATTTATAGGCTTTTGAAATAGGTTTCTTTGTCCCTAAGTATCCTTTCCCGAATGAAATTGCTCTTCTCCACAGCAGAGGCACGGCCATGGCACACGCCCGTGTGAATCGTGGCCAGGCTGTTTTCAGACTTCTAATGAGGACACGTCCGTGTAGATCGATATCAGGCCATGTTCTAATGTATTGAGGAGGCACGGCCGTGTGGGCTTTAGTCCAGGCCATGTTGATTTCGTGCTTTGGCCCATTTGTCCCGTTTTAAGCCCGTTTTGCGTTCTTTTCATCTCCTGGTGCTTTCCTGAGTATATATCATGAAAAGAAAGGATTAAGAGCACCAAATTACATAATATAAGGGATAATTCATCTAAAATCATACTAAATGTGGGATTAAAATATGTTACTATTTCAGTTTATCACAAGGCTACTACAAAAAGATGTGAAGTTTGAGTGGACAGAAAAGTGCCAGCAGAGTTTTGAGAAATTGAAGGCATTGTTGACCGAGGCTCCAGTTCTAGTACAACCCAAGCCGGGAAAGGAATTTGTGGTTTACAGCGATGCATCCTTGAATGAATTAGGTTGTGTTCTCATGCAAGAGGGCAAGGTGATAGCATATGCCTCTAGACAATTAAAGTCGCACGAGAAGAATTACCCGACCCATGATTTGGATTTAGATGTAATTGTTTTTGCACTAAAGATTTGGAGACACCTTTTATATGGTGAGAAATGTCGGGTGTTCACGGATCATAAGAGCTTAAAGTACTTGATGACTCAAAAGGAGTTAAATCTAAGGTAGAGAAGATGGTTAGGGCTAATAAGGGATTATGAGTTAGTAATTGACTACCATCCGGGAAAGGCGAACGTGGTTGCTGACGCCTTGAGCAGGAAATCCTTGTTTGCGCTGAGAGCCACGAATGCACGGATAGCTTTGTCAGATGATGGTTCTATTCGAGCCGAGTTGAGGGCTAGACCAATGTTTCTCCAAGAGATTTGTGAAGCCCAGAAAGGCGACAATGATTTACAAGCTAAAAGAGTTCAATGTGTGTCAAATGTTGAGCCAGACTTTCGGATAAGTCCTGATGGATGTTTAATGTTTCGAGATAGGGTCTGTGTACCCAGAGATGATGAGCTTATTCGGAAGATTCTGCATGAAGCACATAGTGGATGTTTGTTTGTACATCCAGACAGCACAAAGATGTATAATAACTTGAGGAAATGGTATTGGTGGCCGAGTATGAAGAAAGACATTTTCGAGTTTGTGTCAAGATGTCTAATTTGTCAACAAGTGAAGGCTGAACATCAAGTACCCTCGGGTTTACTTCAGCCTATTATAGTTCCCGACTGGAAATGGGACTGTATTACTATGGACTTTGTGACGGGCTTGCCGTTGTCACTGAAAAAGAAAGATGTCGTATGGGTCGTGGTCGATAGACTTACGAAGTCAGCCCATTTCATACCAGTACGGGTTGATTATTCGATTGACAAGTTAGCAGATTTGTATGTGTCAGAAATAGTAAGACTTCACGGAGTACCGTTGTCGATTATTTCGGATAGAGATCCGAGATTTACGTCACGGTTTTGCAAAAAGTTGCAAGAGGCCATAGGCATAAAATTTAGCTTTAGTATAGCTTTCCATCCGCAGACCGACAGGCAGTCGGAGAGAGTAATTCAGATACTTGAAGACATGCTTCGATGTTGTGTTTTGGAATTCCAAGGTAATTGGGAGAAATATTTGCCATTGGTGGAATTCGCCTACAATAACAGCTTTCAGTCGAGTTTGAAGATGGCGCCTTATGAGGCATTATATGGGCATAAGTGCCGAATGCCCTTGTATTGGACCGAACTTAGAGAGAGTCAAATTCACGGGGTCGATTTAGTCAGAGAAACCGAAGAGAAGGTAAAAATGATTCGTGAATGTCTAAAAGCTGCCTCAGATAGACAAAAGTCCTATGCGGACTTAAAATGGAAAGAGATTGAGTTCCAAGTGGGTGATGAAGTGTTTTTGAAAGTATCACCATGGAAGAAGGTCCTCAGATTTGACCAGAAAGGCAAATTGAGTTCGTGTTTTATCGGACCTTATGAAATTACCGAGAGGATAGGGTCGGTAGCTTATCGTTTGGCTTTACCACCTGAGTTGGTAAAGATTCATGATGTCTTCCACGTGTCTATGTTACACCGATATTGTTCGGACCCTTCACATGTGATTGTACCATCAGAGGTAGAAATTCAACCGGATATGACTTATGGCGAAGAACCGGTTAAGATTTTGGCGTGAGAAGTCAAACAATTGAGAAACAAAAGTATAACCCTTGTGAAAGTTCTATGGAAAAGGCATGGGGTAGAAGAGGCTACATGGGAGCCCGAGGAGGCTATGAGAAACCAATATTCCAACCTTTTCACCGGTAAGATTTTCGGGGACTAAAATCCTTAAGGGGGAGAATTGTAATAGCCCGATTTAGGGGCTAATCAGAATAGTGGTTTTGGAACCATTAATCCGAGGTTGAAGAAATTTATTTTAATGTTATTTTATGAGTTATAGCATGATTACAAGAGTGCATGAAAATTTTGGTGCTTTAATTTTAGCGATTGCATGCTTGATTGCGAAAAAGGACTAAATCGCATAAAGTGCGAAAGTTCTATTTTATAAGCTAAAGGTGTCTAAAAGCTATAGGATACTAATTGGAGGCCCTTAATGTGCAATTAGACCCTTAGAAATAGGGTGGCCGGCCATAGGGGACAAACAATGTCAAAATTGGACAAATTTGTTGGAATTAGGTGGATTAAATTGACTTGTATTAATAAAATAAAGAAAAGAAAAATATCATCTTTTCTTCTCTTCTTCTCCACCGAAAATTAGCAGCCAAATAGGGGTTTCAGAGCTCAAAAAATTTTAGCAAGATTTTCTCCTTACAAATCAAGAAGAACAAGGAGTTAACCTTGACCAAGGAAAAGGCAAGGTTTCGGACTAGATCGGCAAATTGGCATATTTTGGTACCGAGGTAAGTTTGTGTGTAATAAATTCAACATCATGTTATTAAGTCTTAAAATGTTTGATAATAATGATGATATATATTATTTCTATGAAATTGAGTAATGATGTTGAATGAAGAAATAATGAAAACCCATGATGTTGAAGTCCCGGTTGGACTTTAAGAAGTGGGAGGATATCAACACCAAGGCAAGAGATTGGTAAGGTCCCGTATAAGCCATGTCAGGGACATGGCCTTGGCACCAAAATGAGATCCCGTATAAGACCATATCTGAGATATGGCATCGGCATCGAATATGAAAATCGTATAAGACCATATCTGGGATATGGCATCGACATTGATATGAGATCTCGTATAAGACCATATCTGGGATATGGCATCGACATCGAGATGAGACCCCATGTAAGACCATACGGGGGATATGGCATTGGCGTCATATTTATGTGTATAATGATGATTATGTATCCTCGGGTATTCCAAGCGATTCAATAGAATAAATAGTTAAGCTTATGATAGAGATGAAATTAGTGTTAAAACTATGTGATGAAGTGATACAGGTACTTGTGAGTAATTCACGAGAAATGTTTATGATATGCGACATGACATATAAATAGGTAAGAGTAAGCATGAGAAAGTTATAACAATGTGCTTGAGACTTTGTGTTCTTATTCAATGCAATGAATGGATGGCATTATGAATCTTTATGTTGTTATTTATTTCATGCAAACTTACTAAGCTTTATGCTTACTCCTCTCATTTCCCTCTTCCTTGTAGTATTGCCAAGCTAACTCGGGGATCGTAGGACGTCGGAGTTTGGAATCACACTATCAACTTCTCTTTGGTATAGCAAAGTTAGATTTATTTTGAGTATGGCTTGTTATGTCATATTTGTTAGCCAAAGTGTTGGCTATTAATGTTATTCAATTAATTTTGTAAATGGTCATTGGAAATTTGGCCAATACTTGACAAAGTTTATATATTCAATGATGACGAAATTCATGAAGTGTACGCTTGTGTGGATGTCTTAATTATGAGTTCTTAGAAGTGTCTTGTGAGCATAATATATGTTGAATTGAATTGGTATAAGTATGGTTGCTATATAGGGTGGCATTTGGCTTGGTAGATAGCCTTACAAATGTCCACACGGGTAGACACACGGGCGTGTGTCTAGGCCGTGTGTGACACACGGTTAGCCCCATGGGCGTGCCGATAGGCCGTGTGTTCCCATGCATGCTAGGTTGGCAAGTCAGTATGCTCAGTAGTAAACACACGGGCGGAGACATGGCCGTGTGTCTCAACCGTGTGGGAGACACGGCCTAAGATACGGGCATGTGCCCAGGCCGTGTGAAGTTGCACTTGAAATCAGGAATTTAATTTGACACACGGTCTAAGGACACGGACGTGTGCCTTGGTCGTATGACCTTATTGAGGTGATGACGTCATAAACAGAATGCCAAGGTTTTTGCACACGGGCGTGTCTTGGCCGTGTGAGGGACACAGGACAGGGACACGGGTGTGTGTTCGGCCGTGTGAAAACCCTTGTAGGTTCGAATTGGAAAATAAATCCACACGGGTGTGGAACACGGGCTTGTGCTATGCCACACGAGCATGTTCCTTCATTTACACGGGTGTGTGGCCCTGTTTTGTGTCAATTTTTTTCTAAGTGTTTAAGAGTTTTCGGTTTGGTCCCGAATCATTCTGAGTGTAAGTTTAGGGTCTCGTGGACCTGTAATAAGGACATTATAGTCTCGAATGAAGAGTTTTAATTTGAAATGAAATTTTATGGATCGATATGATATATTTGAGCAAGTTAAGTACGGTAATGCCTCGTACCCGGTTCAAGTGTAGAAATACGGGTAAAGGGTGTTACACAATTATTTTTGTTTTCTTTGTGTGGCAATATGACTGATTAGTTAGATTTGTTAGAACCAGTTCCCATCACTACGTGGGATGAATTGGTGAAAAATTTTCTTTATAAATTTTTACCAATTAGTCAAATCATTCAGCTTAGGCAAGAAATCGCCAATTTTAAAAAATACGAAGGTGAGTCCCTATACGAGGCATGGGAACATTTCAAGACGATGCTAAGGAAGTGCCAACACCATGGGTTGCAAGTGTGGCTCTAGATTCATATATTTTTCAATGTTGTTGATGGTAACATCAAATCCAACCTAGACGGAGCAACCGGAGGATCTATCAATCTCCACACGTACGAACAAGCCTACAAAATCATAGAGGACATGGCTATGAATTCGTACATGTGGCCCAACGAAAGATTCTCATACAAATCAAAGACTCTAATGGTAAAAGCTGTGAACAAAGATGACTAGTATCATCAAATCCTAGAGAAGCTTAACCGTTTGGACCCAAATGTCAAGCTGACAAGAGTAGAGGCATATTCTGAAAACCAACTAGAAGAAGTGAGCTACGTAGGTAATAGGGTTCAATATCCCTATTCAAATACCTATAACCCCGGTTGGAGGGATCATTTAAATATCAAATGGGGAGGCAACCAAGGAGGCGCAAATCAAGTGCAAACTCGACAAAACCCTCTTTACTACCCTCCACCATTGCAACAAAGATCCGTAAGTAATGATCATGCTGCATATGGTCAACAGTTCGACCAATTAGAAGGGGAGATGCAAACAATGAAGACAAACATTCAATAAGTACAAGCCACATGTGGACGACTCGAATCCTGAATAGATAGCCTCTGCGACCAAATCAGTCAGTTAATGACTATGTTCCAAAAGCAAAGCTGTCAAACTATCCTCAGTAACATGGAAAACAATCATCGGTGAGATGGGAAGGAACATGTAAATGTGATCGCCTTGTGATTAGGGAAGACACTTGAAAAGCTGAAAGAGCCCATCCATGAAGAGGAAAATGATCCTGAAAATGTAGAAGAACCTATGGAGGAGGAACTCGAGCATAATGAGCCTATCGAGGAGATAGCCAAATTGATGTCTAATCTAGTCATAAAATTTGAGCACAACAGAGGTATCATTCCCAACAAGATTAGAGGACAAATAAAAAAGGGACAAGAGAGGTGATGTGTCTAAAACTAACTATGATCACAATAAAGGCAAGCGCACCTATCGTTTAATAGTATAGTTATGGTAAGACCGATAATATCATATCCACAAGGACCAAGAGTACTAGTAATTACTAACTTTCTATTATCTAGCCTAAAAATTGGAGTGATTTCTTTTAAACCAAAACTAATTAAAAACACGACAGAGAACGAATTGGGAAAATAATTTAGAAAACTTTATGAGATAGGCAATACCTAAGGAAGAATCCACCTAGACTTCACTTATTACTTTTGATTCATATGATTTATTCACTTGTCTTAATCCGTAGAAATCCCTTATTTATGTTAATATCTCTTTCAAGACTAAAAACAACTGACTCTAGGTTGATTAATTGAAATCTCTTTCTAATTAAAACCCCTATTGTCGCATTAACTCGATCTATGGATCCCCTTATTAGATTTGACTCTAATCGTGATTTTAAATCGCCCTATTTACGGGTTTCAATAAAATCCACTTAATTGTGTTGATCTACTCTTAAACAGGGACTTTTTCCCCTCTGAATAAGCACATTCGACTTGAATCAATAACTTGAATTATCAAAACAAGAATAAGAACTCACAATTAAGAATAAGAACAAGTATTTATCTTATAAATCAAATAATAATAAGATCCGTCTTAGGTTTCATCCTTCCTAGGTATTTAGGGAGTTTAGTTCATACTGATAAAAGGAAACATCTCAAAATAAGGAAAACAACAAAACATAGGAAAACCCAAAAACTTTAAGAGAAATAGATGGGAGATCTTCAGTCTTGATGGAGATCCTTCCTCCAGCCGCCTCAAACAATTTGTCTTGAGTGTTTTCTGCGTTCTACTCTGCGTCCCCTTTTAGGTCACCCCCTAGGGTGTTTATATAGGCTTTGGAACGCTTTTCTTTGCCCAAAAGTAGCCTATTCTGAATATAATTAATCTTTCATACGGCAGGGACATGCTCGTGTGATACGCCCGTGTTTTATGGCCTTAGGTCGTGCTCACTCCTGCTCACCACACATGGTCGTGTGGTCTACCCGTGTACGTTGATCCAGGTCGTGTTTGATTCTGCTCGTAACACACAGCCGTGTTTGAAAGTCCAGGCCGTGTTGGTTTCTAAGGTAGGCCCATTTTGTTCCTTTTTGGCCCGTTTCTCGTTCTTTTCGACTCCCTAAGCTCTCCTAAGTGTAAAACATGAAATTAAGGAATTAGGGGCATCGAATTCATCAAATCTAATGAAAATTCATCCAAAAATAAGCCAAGCATGGGGTTAAAATATGTTTAAATTAAGGTTTATCAAATATCCCCACACTTAAGTGTTTGCTTGTTCTCAAGCAAAATCCTCAACTCACAATAAGAATTAACTTCCTCAATTCATAATTCTCATCAATAATGTATCATCATAATTCACAAATAATTCATACATTGATAATTTAACTAGAAGAGTCCTAGAGATTCAAACAATCTAAGTCATAGATTTTTATAGCATGAAAACATATGTGTTTCTCCTTACCCAAATAATTACTTTTGATTCAAAACTGACAAGTATTGATATCCTCACTAAAGATTCACTCAAATCACTCTAAGTGTTTAAGGTTCAAAAATTAAGCGCTCAAAAGTCAAACATGAAGAGTTATTACCATAGGCTTGCATGAAAATTAAGTCTCCACCACTATAAAATGAGATGATACACAAATCAAAAGGTCTTTAAGAAGGGTTGTAACGGGTCTTGGGTTGAAGGTGTGGATAAAGGCTAAAAAGGAGGGTTAAAATTGAGATTGAATTGACAATTTACCTAACTAGAAAAATGGACTAACACTGAATAATTACATCAATTGAAAACTTATCACTAATAATACGAGCTTCTTCTCAAAAGGTGAAATTAACTGCTTAAGCTCAAATAATAAAGAACTAATGAATATATTTCCAATTTTTTTTTAAGAATAAGAACAAGATATAAGATGAATTTAACCACTGAAATAAAGAATGTAGTTAGGCAATTGATCAAATCAAATCTCGACAAAAGGGGGGTCAAGAAAATGGGAATAATAAATCATAACTGAGTTTCGGGTTAATAATAGTGGTATATCAAGGAACGGTTGATTAGGATCAAAGGGGTTTACTAGGGGTTAATTATGAGGGTAGGCTTTTTATGGAATAAGTGGGTTAAAACCTAGGTACCTTTATCATCTATGTATATCAAGTCAAAAGTGTGGTCTCGACATGTATAATCGAAGCAAGTTCTAGAATAACAAATCAATATTGACACACTCATAATCAATAAAGTGAGAAAGAAAAGAATATGCTCTTAAAAGGCTCAAAATCTTACAAAAATTATGGTTTTTGATGTCAACCTTTCAAATTTCAAACTTCAAAGTAATATTTAAATTTAGGTAAACAACCTAAATTTTTTTTTATTCTGAAAATAGACTTATCATGCTTGATTCTCTAATGTCTTAAAGTTTAAACCATCAATGCACAATTACCTATGACTTAATCCGAAACATTTCAATGAAAATCATAAATCAATAGAAGTTTCATTCTAATAGTAATATGAGAAAATTACTTAAGAACAAGGGATAATTCAGGGATTTTCTAATAATACTATTATTGACACCTCCCCACACTTAAGATGTACATTGCCCTTAATGTACAAAAATGGATAATAGCAATATAGTAAGAAAATCATAAGATAGAGAGAGAAGTGAAACTTCCTGGATTATGGATGAAATCTTTAGGGAGTGAAAATAGAGCCAATGATAAACATGATGAACTAGGCAGAGGTGAAGGTGGAGGAGAATATTTCGGTAGTTTGTTCGTTCCTTAGTAGCACCTTGAACCTTTAGAAACTGCGGAGTCATCAGTAAAGTTTTAGGGGGGTTTATTATTGGACGTTGTTATTGTTACTCGATAATAGACAGCCAGATATAAAAAGAAATCAAAATATACTAATAAAAATTAAAGACAAGAAAGATAAAAAGAAATAGTTTAAAAATTAAAATAAAGAAAACGAAAAATAAATGGACTCAAAAGTCCTCGTCCCCAGATGGATCATGAGGTGGGGGTGGGGGCGATATGTGGATGATAAACCGTAAAAGTAACATATTTTAAGCCCACAATTAGCATGCTTTTGGATGAATTATTCCTTATTTTATGTAATTTGGTGCTCTTAATCCTTTCTTTTCATGTTTTATACTCAGGGAAGCACCGAAGGATGAAAAGAACAAGAAACGGGCTTAAAACGGGCCAAATGGGCCAAAGCACGAAATCGACACGGCATAGGCCCAAGACCACACGGCCGTACCTCATGAAAGGAGTCCACACGGCCTGGCCACGATTCACACGGGCGTGTGCCATAGGCGTGTCCCTGCAGCGGCCAAGAGGAGTTTTACTCGGATTTGGATGCTTGGAGGCAAAGAAACACACTCCAAAGTCTAATTAAACCCCCAAATAGGAATTGCACTCAAATTAGGATACTTGGAGGCCAAGTAACACATCTCAAAACCTATATAAACACCCTAGGGGGCAACTTGAAGGGGGAGTTTGGCAGAAGCCTTCTGCCAAGGCGTTTGTCAGGGCGGTTAGCTAGGCCAAGGAGCCAAGCCGAAGAGGTCAGATTTGTGGGAAACTCTAAGGGATAGCCAGTTGATCCATCTCAAGAAGTCAAAATTTTACTCAAGACGGAGGATCTCCTCTTCAATTCTTTCAGGGGGTTTTAGGGATTTCTTATGTTTTGTTTTATCTTTTCTTCTGAGATGTTTTTCTTTATTGTTCTGAACTAAACCCTTCAGATACCTGAAGGGGGATGAAACCTAGATGAATCTTGTTATTATTTTCTGAACTATATGATAAATACTTGATTTGTTCTTAATTATGTGTGCTTAATTCTTGTGTTGATATTTCGCGGATATTAATTCAAGTATGATGTGCTTAGGTGGTGGAGAAAAAGTCTCTGCTTAAAAGTAGATCTAGCATAATTAAGCGGAGTTGATCGCGTTCCTAGAGATAGGGTGACGAGATTTTGTCGGATTAGGGTGAAACCTAATATGGGAGTCCATAGATCGATTTACTTCTATTCTAGGGAGTTATTAATGGGAAAGAGATTTCAATTAATTAACCTAGGGTTAGACATTATTCGCCTCGAGAGAGGGTTTAATATAAATTAGGGAGTCCTACGGATCAAGTCAAGTGAATAAATCGTTTGGTTCAGTGTTAGATAACAAGTGAAGTCTAGGTGGATTCTTCCTAAGGGTATCGTCTTAATCAATTGAGTTTTTCCAAGTATTTCCCCAATTCATTCTTTTTTTCTTTGCGTCTTTAGCTTAGTAATTAGTTAATTTAGATTAATAAACAACTTCACTTATTTTAGGCTAAATAATAGAAAGAAAGTTAGTATTAGTACTTTTAGTTCTTTTGGGTTCGACAATCCGGTCTTGCCTTAACTATACTACTGTTCGATAGGTGCACTTGCCTCAATCGTTGTCATAGTTAGTTTCCAGGTTCGATCATTCTCTTTATAAATTTTAAAACTCTGACTTCACAGCGATCAGTAGAAATGCTGACAAATCTGCTGAAGGGTCGCCTTGATGCCGTCGAATCATCGAGCGTTGTCGTTAAATTACTGAGTACAATACTGCTCGAATCGAGTGAGGCGCTCAGAGATGTCAGTAAGTGAAGCAGCCGTATGAACTGGTCGGCGAGGGGGGTGTGGCCCGGAAGGTGGTGCCTTATGATGTGGAGGGACATCATCAGTAATGTCCTCTGGGTCGTCCTGCTCGGTGGGTTGCGATAGCCAGTACTGAGGAGGATCAAACCCACGTCGACACTCAATCATCCTCATGTGATGCAACGTCTGGATGCCCTGAGGGGACATCTGCCCGATAAAGGTGAGCGAAGAAGACTGAGCTACGGTGTTGAGGAGCCCAAAATATTAAGCCAAGCATGTGATGTATAGACCCATAGAGATGACTCCTCTCCTATGCCGCTCTGTCTGATGCTAAATGGCGCGGGCGATGAAGTAAGCTAAGTCAAACTCGTGCCCGTGCACCATGCACCATAAAAAATAGGCGTCGTGAGTGTTGATGACGTCGATGCTCTCTCGCTGCCCCGTCAAAGTATGAGCTAGAATAGCGTGTAAGTACCTCAATAATGGGGCAAGAGATGACGCCTTGGAGCGACTAGGGTCGTAATTAGCCGAGGCGGGGGCTAGTTCTCTCCAATAGGAAGAATGAGAGTAGTGGATGTAATGATGGAGGTCCTCGAAATCGTCGTCCTCCATGAACTCCTCAGTGTAGAGTCCCAAGGTGACCCCAAACTCTGGGACACTCATCTCTCGTACGAGGCCCCCAAGACGGAATTGGATCGTGCCTGGGACGTCAAAGTTGGTCATCACCGTATGAAGGTGGAATGTGGAACAGAGCTCCAGAGTAAGCTCTAAATATGTCGGCTTGACAATCCCGAAGAAGTGCCCCCATGGGTCGGTAGTCAGGAGGGCCCAGATGGCGTCTGCTAGTTGGACCTGCTCCAAGGCGGCCCAATAAATGCACCTCCCCACGCCGAGGGGTCGCGTGCAAAGTAATTGAAAGAGTTCCTCCTGGGGCTCCGAAGGAAAATGTAGGAACGGGTGGCGTGCTTCGGCAGAGGCGCTCGAGGAGGTCGCACTGGGTCCCTTCCGCTTTTTTGAAGGGGGATGGCGGTCTTTTTGCTACGTGGGGGAGTCATTGCGTACCTGAAAAAGCCAACGATTATTCACTCAATCAAGTATCGTTTCCAACCCAAAATGTACTATCCTAGTTGTCCTAAACAATAGTATAATTCTATAATAGTGAGATCATCTTATCAATTGGTTCTAACATTAGTACAAATTAACAAGATTAAGAAGTGGTATCAAACTAATAAGTTCAAACTAACTAACCATCAAAAGAACTAAGGTTTTTAAAATAGAAAAATAAAGATGAAAATATGAACAAAGAATAATATCAAATAAATAATTAAAAATGAAAGAAATAAGTGACAATGGTGTAGAAAGGTGAACCAATGGAGGTGTTGAAGCGATGGCTCGATCGTGGCGGTGGGCACAGGCGTGGTGGTGTCATGCACGGGTGTGGTATACAGGCTGGTGTGCGTGGAGAAGAAAGGGGAAAGAAGAAAGGGAAAGGAAAAGGGGGTAAGGGGACGGAAAGGGCGGAGGGGAGGTTGATGGCGGTGGTCGGAGTGGGGTAAGTGAGCAGAGAGGGTAGAGAGGGGCTAGGGTTTTTTAAGAGGGGGATTTGGGGGGAAGATGAACAGTGGGTTGGTTTAAATAGAATTTGGGGCACAGGGTCAGGGGCCACGCCCGTGTGCCCTGTTTTTAGCCCGTGTGTTTCGAAAATTTTGATTTAGGGCACGTCTGATTCTTGGCCCACACCCGTATTCCCTGGGCGTGTTCATCACACGGTCGACTCGCACGGCCGTGTGATGCTTCATTCATTTCTCCCACGCCCATGTAAAGGTTCACACGCCCGTGTTAGGTAATCAGTATTGACCACGGCTTCCAGGCACGGGCGTGTCGCATGCCCGTGTAATTTTTTCAGTTTCAACCAAGGTTTCGAGACACGGGCGTGTCACACGACCGTGTAACTTTATCAGTGTCGACCACGGTTGTATCGCATGGCTGTGGCATTCTATTGCAGTCCCGTGTTCTTTAGTCAGATTTGACCACGGCCACATCACACGACCATGGCATTTAGTCGGAGCCCGTGTTTTGGGGAAAATTTCTGACCTTGGCCCGCATGATCTCTGCCACGCCCATGTACCTACCTATGGTGGCCACACCACCACGGCCACGCCCGTGTGACAGGCCGTGTGGGAATGGAAACCTGTGCCTATTTGGTTAGTTTTTAGTTAGATGCGTAAAAATTAAAAATATGGATATTAGTGAGGTTAGTGCTCTAGTTGCCTCCCGAGAAGCGCTCGTTTAAAGTCTTAAGCTAGACTTACCCTGTTTTCATTTCTATATGAAGGTTCACGGAGCTGAAGCTCCTCTCTCATATCCCTAAGATCTTCACCATTTTATATTTTAAGTCATTGACCGTTTACCTTGAATGTGCCGTAAGTCGGATGAGTTACCTTAATTGTGCCATAGGGAAAAATGGTTTTGATTACGAATGGACCTGACCATCTTGATTTCAGCTTTCCAGGAAACAACTTGAGCTTCAAATTGTATAGTAGGACAAGATCTCCAACTTCAAATTGCTTCGGTTGCTTCAAACGAGCATCATGGTGTCGCTTTCTTGCTTCCTTATATAAACGTGAGTTCTCGTAGGCATTAGCTCGCCACTCATCTAGCTCGTTCAACTGCATCATTCTTTTCTCACCTGCAAGTTTAAGATTATAGTTTAAAAATTTTATAGCCCAAAATGCTTTGTGCTCTAATTCAAATGGTAGATGACAACTCCTCCCGTAGACAAGTCTGTATAGGGATGTTCCTATGGGAGTTTTAAAAGCGGTTCTATAGGCCCATAAAGCATCGTCTACTTTTAATGCCCAATCCTTCCTGTTTGATTCTATAGTTTTCTCTAGAATACACTTAAGTTCTCGATTGGCTACTTCAACTTGTCCACTGGTTTGAGGGTGATAAGGGGTAGCTGTTCTGTGGTGCACTCCATATTTCTTTAAGACTTTATCAAATTGATTATTACAAAAATGAGTACCCCTATCACTAATAATTGCTCTAGGTGTTCCAAATCGAGAGAAGAGTTTCTTGAGAAATCTCACTACCACTCTAGCATCATTAGTAGGTAAAGCTTGAGCTTCCACCCATTTTGACATATAATCAACCACTACTAAAATGTATTTATTCCCAAATGAGCTAGGAAATGGACCCATAAAATCAATACCCCATACATCAAATATTTCACATGATAGCATATACGTTTGAGGCATTTCATCGCGTTTAGAGATATTACCTATTCTCTGACATCTATCACACGAAGTAACATACCTGTTAGCGTCCTTGAACAGAGTGGGCCAATAAAAACTGATTCGAGCATTTTATGTCGTTGTCCTAGTCCCACTGTAATGTCCTCCTGTTGGTCCTGAATGGCAATGTTCTAGAATTTTGCTTGCTTCTGCCTTTGTAACACATCTCCGAATTACTTGATCTGCAAATATACGAAAAAGAAAAGGGTCCTCCCAAAAATAGTTTTTCGCATCAGCAAAGAATCGCTTCTTTTGATGATGTGTTAACCCTTTTGGTAGGATGTTAGCAGCTAAGTAATTCGTAATATCTGCAAACCAAGGTACCTCAGAGTCAAAAATAGCAAAGATCTGTTCTTCAGGAAACGAGTCATTTATCTCACTCTCATCGAGTTCATTGATATGTGGATTTTCAAGCCTAGAAAGATGGTCTGCCGCAAGATTTTTAGCTCCTTTCTTACCCTGAATTTCCAAATCAAATTCCTGTAAGAGTAAAAACCATCTTATGAGTTGAGGTTTCGCATCAGATTTGGTTAAAAGATAACGAAGAGCTGAATGGTCAGTGTAAACAACAACTTTAGATAATATCAAATACTGTCTAAATTTATCAAATGCAAAAACCACAGCTAGCAACTCTTTTTTATAGTGGTATAATTTTCTTGTGCGGCCGTCAATGTTTTGCTAGCGTAATAGATTGGCTGAAAATGCTTGTCTCTTCGCTGTCCAAAAACCGCACCTACTGCAAAATCACTTGCATCACACATTAGTTCAAAGGGTAAATTCCAATCAGGTGCAATTATAATTGGAGCATTTGTTAATTTATTTTTTAGGGTATTAAATGCATCTAAACATTCCTGATCAAAATTGAAAGGCACATCTTTTTCTAGTAATTTCGTTAAAGGCTTAGCTATTTTAGAAAAATCCTTAATAAACCTTCTATAAAATCCAGCATGTCCTAAAAAACTTCTAATAGCCTTAACTGAATTAGGAGGAGGTAATTTTTCTATGGTTTCAATTTTTGCTTTATCAACCTCAATCCCTTTACTAGAAATTTTGTGACCTAACACAATCCCTTCTCGAACCATAAAGTGACATTTTTCCCAATTAAGCACAAGGTTCGTTTCCTCACATCTAATTAGAACTCGTTTTAAATTTTTAAGGCAAAGGTGGAAGGAATTACCAAATATCGAAAAGTCGTCTATAAATACCTCCATAATATCTTCCACAAGTTCATCAAAGATGGATAGCATGCATCGCTAAAAAGTAGCAGAAGCATTACATAATCCAATAGGCATTCTACGATAAGCAAGCGTACCATATGGACATGTAAGTGTTGTCTTTTCTTGATCCTCAGGATCTATTGGGATTTGGAAGTAGCCAGAGAGTCCGTCTAAGAAACAATAGTACATATGCCCAGATAATCTTTCTAACATCTGATCAATGAAGGGTAAGGGAAAGTGATATTTTCTCGTGGCATCGTTTAACTTCCTATAGTCAATGCAAACTCTCCAACTTGTGACTGTCCTTGTTGGAATCAATTCATTCTTCTCGTTGGCTACAACAGTCATGCCTCCCTTCTTTGGAACAACCTGCACAGGACTCACCCAAGTACTGTCAGAAATAGGATAAATAATTCCAGCATCTAGAAGTTTAATTACCTCAGCTTTAACAACTTCCTTCATGTTGGGATTTAATCTTCTTTGAGGTTGCACACATGGTTTATATTCATCTTCCATTAAAATTTTGTGGGTGCAAAACGATGGACTTATCCCCTTAATGTCAGAAATCTTCCAAGCTATGGCTCTTTTATGCTCCTTTAATACCTGTAGTAACTCGTCTTTTTCTTTGGGTTCTAGTTCTGAAGAGATGATTACTGGTAGTGTAGAATTATCTCCGAGGAATTCATACTCTAAGTGATTTGGTAACTGTTTCAATTCCAATTTGGGAGGTTCTTCAATAGAAGGTTTTTGTTTTAGTTCGTTGTTTATTTCAATGCCCTCATACTTCTTTTGTCTTGGGGAAGTAGTATTAGAATTTAACTTATTTTTTGTCTCTCCCATCTCTTCGTCGTCTGCCCCCTCACCTTGGTTAAGACACAATTCCAACATGTCTTCATGTATTATTTCCTGAAAAGAATCTTGAATAAAATGATCAATAACATCAATAAAATAACAGGAATCATCTTGCTCTTTAGAATATCGCATAGCATCATAGATTTTAAAAATAATTTCCTCGTCACCTACCCTTAGCACAAGTTTACCATCACCTACATCAATAACAGCCCTAACAGTAGCTAAAAATGGGCGTCCTAAGATTAAAGGCACCTCAACATCCTCATCCATGTCAAGCACAACAAAATCAACAGGGAATATGAATTTATCAGCTTAAACCAAAACATCTTCAATAATTCCCCTAGGATATTTAATAGATCTGTCAGCTAATTGAACACTCATCCTAGTGGGCTTTGGTTCCCCAAGACCAAGCTGCTTGAACATTTTATAAGGCATTAAATTAATACTGGCACCTAAATCAGCTAATGCTTTCTCAATATTTAAACTACCAATTAAACAGGGAATAGTTAAACTTCCTGGATCTTTCAATTTAGTTGGTAGCTTATTTTGGAGAATAGCTGAACATTCCTCGTTAAGCTCCACGGTCGATAGCTCTTCAAACTTCCTTTTATTTGTTAGAAGCTCTTTCAGGAATTTTACGTATGTCGGCATCTGCGAAATAGCTTCAACAAAAGGTAAGTTAATATGTAATTGTTTAAAAAGTTCAAGGAATTTACCGAATTGTGCGTCCATGTGGTCTTTCTTCAATTTTGTCAGATATGGGATCGGTGGTTTATACTCGTTGAGTACCGGTATTACATTCTCATTTACTTCCTCACCTTTTCCTTATCAGTTTCTTGTGGCATCTTCTTTTCAACTTCAACCAATACCTTCCCATTCCTTAGTGTTACTGCCTTCACATGCTCTTT
Source organism: Gossypium sturtianum (assembly GCA_025698515.1). Taxonomy (NCBI): domain Eukaryota; kingdom Viridiplantae; phylum Streptophyta; class Magnoliopsida; order Malvales; family Malvaceae; genus Gossypium; species Gossypium sturtianum. The sequence continues at coordinate 24,541,940 of CM046951.1, forward strand.
TGGTTTCGGTTTTGTATTACTAGGTAAACTACCTGGTTGCCTTTCAGAAACTAACTTGGTCAGCTGTCTAATTTGATTCTTAAGCTCTTGAATTAATGTTTGCTAATTTTTCAATGCCGTTTCGGTATTCTGAAAATGAGTTTTTGACACCGAGATGAATTTTGCTAGCATCTCTTCAAGGTTCGACTTCTTTTCTTGTGGGTAAGGTTGCTGTTGAAAGCCTGGAGGGGGTTGCTGTTGATAAACCAAAATAGTAACATATTTTAATCCCACATTTAGCATACTTTTGGATGATTTATCCCTTAATTTATGTAAAAAGGTGCTCTTAATCCTTTCTTTTCATGTCTTATACTCAGGAAAGCACCCAAGGATAAAAAGAACGAGAAACGGGCTCAAAACGGACCAAAATGGGCCAAAAAAGAAATCGACACGACCTGGACTAAAGCCCACATGGCCGTGCCTCCCCAATATACTAGAACATGACCTGAAGTCGATCTACACGGCAGTGCCTCCCCAATATACTAGAACACGGCTTGAAGTCGATCTACACGGCCGTGCCTCATTAACGGAGTCCAACATGGCCTGGCCACGGTTCAAACGAGCGTGTGCCATGGCCGTGCCCCTGTCGTGGAGAAAAGTAATGTAACACCCCAAACCCGGCCTAAACGTTACGACCGAATCTGGCATGTCACATGAAAGGAATGTCTAAAAACTGTGCATTCGTTAAAAAGCTCATATTCTTTATAGTTGTGGTGAGAAATTGAGTTTAAGTAATTTTGAATAAGAAATGGTTTATTATCATTTTAGGAAAATCCCATATTGATCATTTAATAACAAGCAATAAACAAATTGAAAGTGAAACCAAATAAAATACCCAAGGCCTTATTACATAACAAAACTCAAATAAAAATAAGTCCAAATAAAAGAAACGAATTTACGAGTGAACATATGTATGGCCTCCACGAGTCCACCTCGGCTCCCAAATCCGCGATCTAATGATTACCCGCAAAATTTAACTAAGGGGTGAGTCATCGAGACTCGGTGTGTAAATCCCCATCCAATGTGCCCTTACACAATTTCATATGAAAATATGCATATCATGCACCCAAACCTAGCCATCTAATGCTCCTTTCTCTACCCCGTGTGGTACCAAACCACCGTGGTGCTAAACCACCGGTGACCCAAAGTCACGATATCCATAATTGTGGTGCCAAACCATTTGGTGACCCAAAGTCACGAATATTCCAATGATGGGGCCAACCCATCGTGTGATACCAAATCACTTTGGCGTCAATCCCAGTATAATCAATGTGGGGCCAACCCATCGTGGTGCTAAGCCACCGGGACGAGACGCTATGAGGTGCCAAACCTCCGGTGTCCCAAAGACACGAATGTGATACCAAATCACTTTGGTGACCGAAGTCACGAATCCAATGATGGGGCCAACCCATCGTGTGATACCAAATCACCGGCGCCAATCCCAGTATAATCAAGCGTGGGGCCAACCCACCGTGGTGCTAAGCCACGGGACGAGACGCCGAGGTGCCAAACCTCCGTGACCCAAAGTCACAATAATCAATCTGTGGTACCAAACCACCGTGGTGGTGCCAAACCACTGGTGTCCCAAAGACACGGATATCATCTTCCCCCTCCTCTCATCATACCCATGCAATATGACATAATAATTCGTGTATGCAGATGTCATGTATGCTAGACATATATCAAATATAAGTATAACATGAATTACCATCCTAATCGATAGACATAAAACAACATAATCACCCTAATCAACCTCTAAGGGTATAAACAGTAATTTTACCCACCAAGGGCATTTTCAGTAATTTACCCACCAAGGGTATATCGGTAATTTACCCACCAAGGGCATTTCAGTAATTTCGACTGGAATGGCCTTTCCAAAGGCTTGATGTCGCCCGAAGCGACCCAACTACCATTCTCGGTCGAAATGGACTATTGGGCCCAAAGCCCAATTTTGGCCCATTCGGGCCTACACGCTCGTGTGGCCCACCTAACACAAATCTAGCCACGTTTATGAGATTCACCTAGTCTAGTTCACTATATACTACACCATCATACATTTTACTATATTGGGCCAATGGGCCCATTGGGCCCTTCGCCCATCGCGCCCAAGCAAAACCCCAACCCACAAGAATACTACGATGGCCTCAACTATCGCGTCGAAGCCCCACACGTGCGCGCCGCACGCGCTCGTGTGGCTACTATTGCCGTGATCGGCACTTCGGCATTTGCCGCTCTGACTAGAGTAGAGAGAGTTACACACCGATAGGACTCGGTGTTAATCCGCGCTCCGACCACTCCACGTGCCCAAACGCCTTCCAAGGTGTGTCAACCCTCCTCTGGAATGCTCTTTATATAGCTAGCTCTTCACCTTCCTTCTTTGTATCTTTCCGATGTGGGATCCTTTGTCAGAGAGTTTAAATTCAATGAAACTCTTCCCGTCCGCATCGCAAAATAAATACTCCTTGCTTCTCATGAGATTCGAACCTGTGCTCCCTTGCAACATAATCCACGCTACTAGCCACTTGGCCACAAGCTCCTCTTGTGTCTTAAACCATGCGCAACTAAATATAAATCTATAGCCAAATTCTGAGGTCCAAGTAAAAAGAAAACCAAAATGCAAAAGCCAAGACTTGAACCTTGGACCTCCCTCCTTCCTTGTGGCGTCACTCCCTTGCCTCTTAAGTGGCGTCACTTTGCCACTACACCACACACTCCACTTGTGTCATTTTCCTCTACATTTTATTCTTAAGGCCTACTTGCCAACTTCCAGGGTTTTTTTTTCACCTAAAACCAAAATTTCCCCAAAGCTAATATTTGATCCCGGGACTTCATAGAAGCCCTCTAACCTTCCAAAATAACTTACCTAATAAGTCTAACTTGCATTAATGCCGTTCTCAAAAATTTTAAATCAAGGCCCATTGGGCCCAATCCTACTAGGCCCAATTTTGGGATATTACAAGTAATTTCACTCGGAAAAGTATACTTAGGGGCAAAGAAACTTATTTCAAAAGCCTATATAAAGACCTTAAGTATAACCTAGAAGAGGGCGATTAGCTAGGCCAAGGAGTCGAGCCGAAGAGGTCAGATTTGTGGGAAACTCTCAAGGGATAGCCAGTTGATCCATCTCCAGAAGCTGGAATTCTACTCAAGACGGAGGATCTCTCCTTCAATTCCTTCAGGGAGTTTTAGGGATTTCTTATGTTTTGTTTTATCCTTTCTTCTGAGATGTTTTTCTTCATTGTTATGAACTAAACCCTTCAGATACCTGAAGGGGGATGAAACCTAGATGAATCTTGTTATTGTTTTCTGAACTATATGATAAATACTTGATTTGTTCTTAATTATGTGTGCTTAATTCTTGTGTTGATATTTTTCGCAGATATTAATTCTAGTTGAATGTGCTTAGGTGGTGGAGCAAAAGTCCCCGCTAAGAGTAGATCTAGCATAATTAAGCGGAGTTGATCGCACGCCTAGAGATAGGGTAATGAGATTTTTGCGGATTAGGGTGAAACCTAATATGGGAGTCCATAGATCGATTCTATGCTAGTCTAGGGTTTTAATTAGAAAGAGATTTCAATTAATCAACATAGGGTTAGACGTTATTCGCCTCGAGAGAGGGTTTAATATAAATTAGGAGTCCTACGGATCAAGTCAAGTGAATAAATCGTGCAGTTCAGTGTTAGATAACAAGTGAAGTCTAGGTGGATTCTTCCTAAGGGTATCGTCTTAATCAACTGAGTTTTTCCCAAGTATTTCCCCAATTCATTCTTTTTGTCTTTGGGTCTTTAGCTTAGTAATTCGTTAATTTAGATTAATAAACAACTTCACTTATTTTAGGCTAAATAATAGAAAGAAAGTTAGTATTAGTACTTTTAGTTATTTTGGGTTCGAAAATCCGGTCTTGCCTAAGCTATACTACTGCTCGATAGGTGCACTTGCCTCAATCGTTGTTATAGTTAATTCTAGGATCGATCATTATAAATTTAAAACTCTGAAATATAATGATCAGCTGTCTTTGATTTCCTTGACCACCCCATGAGAAGTTTGGGAGGTTCCTCCAACCTGGATTTTTTTTTTTGAAGCAAAAAAGACCACAAAGGGTCAACACAACCTTTATTATGTAACATCAAAAATTACAGCTTTATGGATTTTCATAGGATAATCCATTTCGAAATACCAAGTATTTTTCTCATCACAAACATGCGTACAAATTAAATCGGCTACTGAATTACAAGACCTATGGGCCCAATTAAGAACGGTCAACTTAAAAAAACCAAACTCGGCAATACATTTATTAACCCGCACGCCCATGACAGTGATATCCCTATTGTTATTTCTGGCTTTGTTGACCAAGCCCACGTGGTCTGCTTCGAAAATAATGTCGCCCTTGATGTTCAGCTGCTTCGCCAGCTTAATACTCTCCTCAAGCGCCACGCATTCAGCTTCTTGGACAGACATAGTGGTCTCGATAAAGCCCCCTCCACCACCAAGAACAAAACCTTCATCGTCTCTGACAATAATCCCATACCTCATACTGTTTGTCCCAACCGCAGCATCAAAATTTATTTTAACAACTCCCATAGGAGGTTTTTCCCATCTGTGATTCTCTGTGTTGGAAGATAATAAAGGTTCCTGAAGCATATTGCAAATACGAAAATCATTACTCAGAGCCCTGGCTCTCTCCCAAATAACCGATGCCCTTGCTTCTTTGCCCCTGAATATGAAATTATTCTTGTTATTCCAACAGTTCCACAACAAAACCATCAGGTCAGCCATAGCTTTTTTGTCCAGGATCCGCATCAACTCTTCAAGCCAGTCAATACAATAGTTGTAATTCTTCGATAGCATACTCTCGGACCACCCACCCAGCAAGAGAGCTTCACGAGAAGAAGGGTAGTCTCTAATCGCATGCAGCAGCGTTTCTTCTGTAGCACCACACCTTTGACAGCTTTTGTTCGCCCCCTATTTAATCGAAGCAATCTCCATGTTAGTCGGGAGAATTTCATGCCTCACCCTCCATGCAAACACCTGGATTTTTGGTAACATTTTAAGCTTCCAGATCGCTCTCCAGTAGAAGCTATGGGGACCGAATCCCATCTCTTTCAATAAAAGCCACAAATAAGCAGACTTAGTGGTGCAGCACCCATGAGGGTTATGGTACCAAATTAATCTATCTTCCTAACTCTCATCACCAATAGGCAAGTTACAGATCCTTTCGCCCCAGTCAGTACCGTACATATCATTGACTTTATTGGCAATCCACCTTCTCTCATCCGCATGCCAGAGGGTCTTCACACTAGAATCATTTAGATTAAGGCGCTCCTCTCTGATGGCTTCCCCACTGAGGCCCTCCATGCCCCATCTATCAGCCCGAATATCAATCAAAGCACCATTACCAACCTGCCAACCAAAGCCTTCTTTAAGTGCTTCCGCTGCCGCCGCAATGCTAGATCACGTAAACGAGGCTTTGTCAACCCTTTTGGCATTGAAAATATTCCAGTCCGGAAAGTACTTGGACGACAGCACTTTGAAACATAACGACTCTTTGTTGTTAATGAGCCTCCAAACTTGGCACCCCAGCAAAGCCAGATTAAAAAGTCGAGTATCTCTAATTCCTAACCCTCCCATGCCCTTAGGTTTTGCGTAAAGTTTTCCAAGGAAGTATAGTCCAGAATCTCTCTCTTTCTTTTCTAGCCCACCAAGTTTTACAAAGCTTCGTTTGGATATCCCCGATCACACCTTTGGGAGCTAAGAAGGTTGACAGAGCGTAAGTGGGAATAGACTGTAGGACAGCTTTGATGAAGACCTCTTTGCCACCGAAAGAAAGCAATATCTTCGTCCAGCTAGTGATCCTGCAAGATAATCTATTATTAATATCTTCAAAAGCCATTTTTTTCTTCTTACCGATCGGTATAGGAAGGCCAAGGTAGTTATTCAAGCTTTCCACCACCGTCATGCCAAGCAAGTCACCAAAGCTGCTTCTTTGAGCACTAGGGGTGTTGGGGCTGAACATAATCATTGACTTCTCCAAATTAATCTCCTGTCCTGACATGTTAGAGAAAGAATTAAGAATATTGACAAATAAATCCACATCACTTCTTTTGTTTCTAATGAAAAGTAGCGCATCATCAGCAAAAAATAGATGATTTAACCTAGGGCCATTTTGACTGGCCCGAATGCCTCTTAAAGTGTTATTAGCTTGAGCTTGAATAAGCTTTCTCGAAAGCATTTCCATACAAAAAAGAAACAGATAAGGGGATAGGGGATCCCCTTGACGGAGACCCCTTTCGGGAGTAATAATATCGGAAAGAAAATTATTGCATTTAACCCTATATTTGACTGGGCGGACACAATCCATAATCTTTTTTATCCACGTCTCATCAAAGCCCATCTTCAGCATAGTGGTTTCAATAAAATCCCACTCCACGCGGTCGTACGCTTTGCTCATATCGAGCTTGACGACGAAGCCTTTGTTAAGCCCATTTTTTGAACTTTGTAGGTAATGAAGGAGCTCATGCGCGATCAGAATATTATCGTGTATCATTCGTCCCGACACGAAAGCGCTCTGGTTAAGGCTAATGCAATTTGGAAGGACTGCTTTTAACCGATTGGCATGAACTTTAGCAATGATCTTGTAGATGAACCTGCATAAACTAATAGGAAGGAAGTTAGACATCTCACAGGGATCTCTAATTTTAGGAATTAAAATGATTAAAGTTTCATTTAGGTTAGAAATATTCTTATTCCCGTTAAAAACATCCAAGCAAAAATTAATGGTATCACGACCCACAATCTCTCAATTGTGTTTGAAGAAATTGCCCGAAAGACCGTCGGTTCTAGGGGCTTTATTCGGATCCATTTGTTTGATGGCTTGAAGGATCTCATGTTCATCAGAATCGCTAGTGAGCCAAGCATTAGTCTCCTTGACACACACTCTTGAATGCACCCCATATCCTGTAAGTCCACCCTTTGATCATTCGACCTAAATAATCTCCCAAAATAGTCTTTAGCCACCTGACAAATATCCATGCTGTTAGTAACCCAATTGCCATCAGAATTTTTAAGCTTCTCTATATAATTCTTCTTGAAACGGCCCGTAGCTCTAGCATGGAAATATCTAGTATTCCGATCCCCCTCTCTGAGCCAATTAGAACGAGATCTTTGAGCCCAATAGCTCTCTTCTCTAGCGTGGAGAAAATCAAGTCTCTTGCGGGTAGCCTTAAGGAGATTAATATTGTTCGCATCGTTGGTCGAGTCAATAATTTGGTCAATCTTATTTTCGAGTCTTCGCATCTCCCACTTTAATTTCCCATACTTCTTGCGTTGCCAAGGGCCTAGAGTAATTATCATCCTATCAAGCTTATCCGCATAATCCGTATCACCCCTGTTCCACGCAATATCAATCATATTCTTAGCTTCCTATCACCACCCACCCAACAAGAATCGTATTTGAAGTTAAGTCTGTAGTCATTAGGGAACTCCTTGGGCTTACGACCCCATAAGTCAAAGAAAATCGCATCGTGGTTGGACTTAGACTGCCTCACCACCTTAAATGCCATATGAGGGAACTTTTCAGCCAAAGAAACCGAGCAGAGAAACCTATCAATGCGTTCCTTAATTAACCCGCCCCCACTTCTATTATTAACCCACGTCAACTAGCCACTGTCCGGCTTAATGTCAGCCAACGCCAAGTCGTCCAATATACTTTTGAAGTCATTCATATGCGTCCTAATCCCCCTCCTACCACCAACTTTCTTGGATTCGTTCAAGATCATGTTGAAGTCTCCTCCAATAATCCAGTCTTCCCTCACAGACTCACCAATTTTTCGAAGAATATCCCACGAGCTGCTCCTAAGGTTCGGATTTGCATGCCCGTAAAAGCCCGTAACCCGCACATTAGTGTTGTTCTCAAGCTTAACAATGGAGTCAATATGATGATTCGAGTAACTTTGGACAGAAACATCCATACCCTCCTTCCACATCAACGCCAAGCCCCCGCTCTTCCCAACCGAGTTGATACCAAGCATCCTCGCATCCTACAAATAGCACTAATACGATTGACATCGTTAGCTTTCATCTTGGTCTCACTTAAAAAGACAATATCGGGGATGTTAGCAACCGTAAGAAGTTGCTTCAATTCTTGAACCGTCATTGGATTCCCCAACCCCGAAGCGGGCCCAAAGATAGGAGTTTCATAATTTCTGGCGAGGTGGTCGCCACCACCGCCTTTCCGGTGAGATGCAGTCCAACAATTTTCTTTTTGCTTATTTTATGGACTTTCGTCCGTGTTTTCTCCTACAGCCCCCTCATTCTTTTCCTTTACTCCCGAACCGACCCATTCCCTCACGAGCAGCTCTATGGAGCCTTCTTTCCATCGGTAAATTTGATATTATGTCATCATCACTTCCCATATACCTACCCTTTTGAACCAATTGCCCGCTCTCCTCCCTAGAGTCGGGCTTTTGCTCTCTTCCTTATCATCAATCATAGTAGACTTAAGCGATAGAATTTTAATCCCATTTTTCGCGATTACCCCTTCCTTGACTTGGAGGAGTAATAATAACCCTTAGCCGATTTCCAAATTGGGTGCTTAAGTCGTTGCCCTCTGCCAAGACAATCAAGACTGGCATTTCTTTTTGTGACCAATAACACCATAAAGAAAACAAAAACTGGAAGCCTTTCATATTTTACTATACTGAGATAGTTTCAACTCCTTCACTATCAACCGGTTTCGCCACTCTTCAAGAGGTTTAGCAATATCAATCACTACTTTAATCTCGATGAATTTCGTCCATCCGCCTCCCTATCTTTCCAGTCTATAGCAACCAGATCTCCCATGATGCCCCCATGTCAACAAAGCAGTTTGACGGTCCATAAGTTCCAAAGGAATGTTAAAAATTCTTATCCAAAAAGGAGCCTTGTTAAACTCGCATGCGACTCGATGGCTCTCCCTTTCTCATAGGGTAACATCAAAAATAGGCGCTTATCAAACAACCATGGCATTAGATTGAGGATCCTGCTTTCTATCCTCCAAGCATCCAAATTTCACTATGATCACATCGTTCTCGAGGCGACAAAATTGACTTCTTCTTTTGTATACCAAAGTGACTCAAAACCCTATACATAGCCTCTCTATTTGGTTTTTCCATAGACATTATTTTACCCACAGCCCACACTTCAAACCCTTGAGAATCAATTACCATCCTTTGATCGAGCCACTTTGATCGATTCTTCCTCCGAGAACTTTAATTGCTCCATCAACATGTTGATGTCATCGTCCATATTTCCTATCTCCTTTCCCGCTTGTTCATCCATCATGGCAAACACCAGGATACCTTCCCAGAACAAAACAAAACAAAAACACAAACAGAGAACGCGTAAAGAAACTATAGAAAGCAAGAACTTCCACCCAAAAGCGAAAAAACATAAACGTAGATAGCTAAAAACAACCGAGACTTAGAAAAGATAACAAACACAACGACCGGCAGGGACCAGACTAAAAGAACCAAAAAAGACCTATCAAAAGACTAAAAAAAATCAAAGAACTGCCTCACAGGCAAGGCCGCCACCACTAGACGAGAATCAAAGAAGCCAACAGCCGTAAGAAAAAAACAAAGAGAAAAGAACCTTAATATTTACAGTCTCTTTTACGTGCATGAAATTAAAGGAGAAGAAATCATAATGTCAAAAAAACAAAGACACCATGCAACCACGTAAAAACCCACACAAATCCACGTAAAAGTCTTCGTGGGTCCCGCAAAACTCTCAAAATAATAAAAGAAACCATGCAAAAAGGACGAAGAACGACAAGAAGCACGGAAAAAGGGAAAGTCAAATAATAAAGAAGAAAAAATAAAGCTACAAGGTGAAAAGATAATACCAACAACCGAAGGTCAAAGACGCAGCAATCATCAAGGAGACGATTAACAGGATAGCGTCTGCCAAGCCCTCAAATCAACGCACCAACTGCCGAAAGACTCGAGAACAGAACCAAAAATACAAAAGCCACCGATCGATCTCCGTAAGATTTTATGAAAAAAAGGCGAAAATCCCAAAGCCAATAAACGTAAACAGATTACAAAAAAGAAAACAAAATTCATACACGATGAAACTCCCAATCCCACCACTCAATTGCCATAAAAATCAAAAGATTTTTAAGCAGACCCTCTTCGTGCTCATTGTATAGAGGAGAAGTTGAATAAAAGGTATTTAACAATGAGTTGTTTAGGTTAAATGTATGAATTAGAGCATTTTATTTGTTAGTGCAAAAATCCACAAACGAAGTTTTCCTCCAACCTGGATTATAAGTGTTACTATAGGGATTATTTTGAGGTCTAGAACCCATATAGTTCATCTGTTCGCTTTCTATGCCAGGGTTGTAGGATGGATATTCTGTATTACTCATTCCTCCTCCATTTGTATCGCACTGCATAACTGGATGTACCTGCGAAGGACAACACAAACCATCAATCTTTTTATTTAAAAGCTCTACCTTGTTTGATAGCATGGTCACTGCGTCGAGGTTGAAAACACCGGCTGCCTTTGTTGGTTTCGTCCTCATAACTTGCCACTGATAGTTATTCAGTGACATCTCTTCAATGAATCCGTAAGTAGCCTCAGGTGTCTTATTGTTTAGTGTACCACCGGCGGATGCATCAATTAATTGCCTAGTTGAGGGGTTCACATCGTTGTAAAAGGTTTGGAAATGTAGCCATAGAGGTAACCCATGGTGTGGGCACCTTCTCAGTAGATCCTTATATCTCTCCCATGCATCGAAAGTGTCTCTAAATCTATCTGCACAAAAGAAGAGATATCATTCCTCAACTTAGCCGTTTTAGCTGGCGGAAAATATTTAAGTAAAAAATTTTCGGTCATTTGTTCCCATGTAGTGATTGATCCTCGTGGTAACGAGTTCAACTACTGTTTTGCTTTGTTCCTCAACGAAAAGGGAAACAACCGAAGGTGAATGGCATCATCAGATACGTCACTAATCTTAAAAGTGTCGCAAAACTCTAGAAAATTTGCCAAGTGATTGTTTGGATCCTCATCCTGCAAACCATCAAACTGAACAAATTACTGAATCATCTGAATAGTGTTAGGTTTCAGTTCAAAATTATTTGCAGCAATAGCAGGTCTAACAATACTTGATTTGGTTCCTGTTAAATTAGGTTTAGCATAATCATACATAGTATGAGAAGCAGGGTTTTGATTCACCGGGTTTGCGGCAACCACAGGAGGTAGCGGATTATTATCAACCATCTCTTCTGTAGTATTAGTTTCGTCTTCTTACTCTTCCTCTACGTATTGTAGACTTCGCCTTATTTCTCTTCGGTTTCTACGAGCTGTATTTTCAATCTCACTGTCAAAAAGTAATGGTCTTGACGGGTTCCTTCTAGTCATAAACTAAAAGTTCCTGCCAGAAGCAAAGAAGGAAAAATTAGAAAAGTAAAGAAAATAGAAAGTAAAAATTACAATAAAATAATTTTCTAAAGTAATAAAAATTTAGCATTCCTAATATCTTAGTCCCCGGCAACGGCGCCAAAAACTTGATGTGTTTAAAACTAACTATGATCACAATAAAGGCAAGCGCACCTATCGTTTAATAGTATAGTTATGGTAAGACCGGTAATATCGTATCCACAAGGACCAAGAGTACTAGTAATTACTAACTTTCTATTATCTAGCCTAAAAATTAGAGTGATTTCTTTTAAACTAAAACTAATTAAAAACACGACAGAGAACAAATTGGGAAAATAATTTAGACAACTTTATGAGATAGGCAATACCTATGGAAGAATCCACCTAGACTTCACTTATTACTTTTGATTCATATGATTTATTCACTTGTCTTAATCCGTAGAAATCCCTGATTTATGTTAATATATATTTCAAGACTAAAAACAACTAACTCTAGGTTGATTAATTGAAATCTCTTTCTAATTAAAACCCCTATTGTCGCATTAACTCGATCTATGGATCCCCTTATTAGATTTGACTCTAATCTGGTAGATTTTCGTCGCCCTATTTCTAGGGTTGCAATCAACTCCGCTTAATTGTGTTGATCTACTCTTAAACAGGGACTTTTGCTCCTCTGAATAAGCACTTTCGACTTGAATCAATAACCTGAATTATCAAAACAAGAATAAGAACTCACAACTAAGAATAAGAACAAGTATTTATCTTATAAATCAAATAATTATAAGATCTGTCTTAGGTTTCATCCTCCCTAGGTATTTAAGGAGTTTAGTTCATACTGATAAAAGGAAACACCTCAAAATAAGGAAAACAACAAAACATAGGAAAACCCAAAAACTTCAAGAGAAATAGATGGGAGATCTTCAGTCTTGATGGAGATCCTTCCTCCGAGCTGCTTTCGACGGCTGTCTTCGAGTGTTTTCTGCGTTCTACTCTGCGTCCCCTTTTAGGTCACCCCTAGGGTGTTTATATAGGCTTTGGAACGCTTTTCTTTGCCTACAAGTATCCTATTCCAAATAGAATTAATCTTTGATACGCCAGGGACACGCCCGTGTGATACGCCCGTGTTCGATGGCCTTAGGTTGTGCTCGCTCCTACTCACCACACACGGCTGTCTGGTCTGCCCGTGTACGTTGATCCAGGCCGTGTTCGATTCTACTCGTAACACACGGCCGTGTTTGAAAGTCCAGGCCGTGTTGGTTTCTAAGGTAGGCCCATTTTGTCCCTTTTTGGCCTGTTTCTCATTCTTTTCGACTCCCTAAGCTCTCCTGAGTGTAAAACATGAAATTAAGTAATTAGGGGCATCAAATTCATCAAATATAATGAAAATTCATCCAAAAATAAGCCAAGCATGGGGTTAAAATATGTATAAATTAAGGTTTATCAAGAGGTTTTATAAATTTTCTCAATTTATTTATATCACTAAATGTCAATTTTTTGTTCTTGGAACTTATCGATAAAATCTCGAGATATGCCAAATACTTTAAGGAAATCATGGCACAACATAAGAAAAATGATAAAGGGTGAGCAAATTGATATTGATGTATCATGTAGCGCTTTAATCGCTTAAAAGATACACTTGAAATTAAAAGATCCAGGTAGTTTTACAATTATAATAGAGATAGGGAATTAGCATCTTATCAAGATCATTTGTGATTTAAAGGCCAGCATAAATTTGATGCCCCTGTTGAGCTATAGTAAACTCGGATTCTGGGAATTAAAAAATACCTCGATAACGCTACAATTAGCTGATAGATCCTTGATACACCGAAAAGGTGTACTCGATGATGTATTGGTCAAGGTAAGAGGATTCATAACCCCTGTCGACTTTGTAGTCCTTAACTTTGAAGAAGATTGGGAAATCCCCATTCTGTTGGGTAGGCCATTTCTGGCCACTTCTAAATCGACAATCGATCTTAAACGAAACGAACTAATTATAAAAATTGATGATGAGATAGAAGTGTTCAAATGTGGCCGTGATCCCCAAAGTGAGGGATTACTTAGGGAGGAATGTTTCAAGTTGAACAAAGGCATGCTTCAAGTTGTATTAGTGTAGGTAAACGAATTACGAAAGAATGAGACAAATGGTGAGATCCTGATAGGAATGGAATCGATTGGAAGGCCTGGGATGGTTATGAACGATAATTGAAGTCAATGGTGAAGTTTAGAGAATTGTCAGACAAGTCTGGTAACACGACATAGTTGTTAAACCATTGAACTTTAATAAATTTGTAAATATTGTAAATTAGTTTCAGTTTTTACCTTGTAGTTAGATTTTAGATAAGTATTGTGTAATTGCATATTAAAATTAGGATCAAACATGTTTCCGGACACAATGGGACAAGGAGAACCTAAACAGAGACCAAAATGGACGACTAAAAGACTTTCACACATCCTGAACGGCTAGAAGCAAAGTAGTATCGCGCCATGCCTAAGCTATGGAACGACACAAGCACTTCAAAGCCAAAATATGCAATGTTAAGGGGTCGTGTTGCACCATGCATAGGCTATGGTGCAACATACGCACTTTAAAGGTAAAATGGACACCATACACGAGCTATGATTCAGCCAAAATCGGGTCATTTAAGGCTTAAAGCTCATTGGAAGTCTAGTTATACCCACCATTTATAGGCATGAAAACACACATCACAAACACCCAAAGAAGAGCAAACACCCTCATTTAGTCGTTGCACCTCTCCCCCAAGATCCAGCTTCAACTTTTCGCATTCCCTACCTCCGATTTCTACAAGTTCTCTTTTTCTTTTTTCTTCACAGTTTTCTAGTTTTTTTCTTCTATTTCATATTTTTGTTCCATATCGATTGAGGATCAAATTTCGTCAGTAAATACACGAGATTCTGTGTTCTCACCTTATTTTTCATCAATTTTATCATTTGGGTTGTTGTATTTTCTTTAATTAGAAAAATGGCACCACGAAAACAACAACGCACCACTCAAACACCGAGCAATATTGATGCTCGTCGCTTCTATAACTGAGAAGTCGAGAGGTTCTACCTCCAAATGAGTGGGTGTTTATTTATTCAGGAACGTGGGTTCAATCCCATCATGCCCACTTGTGATGACATTTGGGATTTGGTGCAATACCACTGTTGGAATAATTTTTACGCAACCCCGACCAAACCAATGATTGGCACCATTCTTCACGAATTCTATGCCTCCCTAAAGGATAGGGAGAACTGCAAGCAATGGGGTGAAATAATCACTCGCATCACTGTTAGGGGCAAAGAAGTGCCAATTAAGCTTGCAAGATTTGTCGATATTACGATGCCCCATATTATACCCATGATCATTTAGAGACTTTAGATTTATTTACATTCGAGGATTTTGATATGGAGGGTATAATTTATTATCTGATGGAGGGATGTGACAAGTGGACTCACTATGCCAATACCAAGGTGCCCCTCAAATTTAACACTGCCATTATGTTTTCGATGGAAAATGTGTGGGTGCAATTTATTTGCTCCCACCTGGCACCGACACATAATGCTTTTAACGTTTCCACATATCAAACAGTTATGTTTTATTCTATTTTACAGAGAGATGAGATTTGCATCGGCCGCTAGATTTACGAGTAAATGCTAAAGTGCATACAGAGCCGAAAGTAAAGTATGTACTTTCTATATTTAATCATGGCTCTATGTTGCCGAGCGGACATCCCCATGTCTTTAATCGAGTCATTCATGGCACTTATGAAGAGCGTGATTGGGGATAACCTATATGGCAGTTCATTGAGGCATCCAACAGAAAAAAAAATAGGGAGAAGGAGCAAAGACTAAACATAGGAACAATTCTCAACGACTAACTAAGAGAAAGAGTAAAGCTCACACATCAAAGATGGTGGGACTGACGAACATAACCATCTCAGAGTGGCAGACACGATGGATGCAAGACGTATGCGATATTCTGATTCACATTGCAAAACAGAATAGATGGCCAACTCCAATGCCACTCCCAGATATGTTCGAGAGATTCTCACCGTTAGGCGAGGAAGGTGCCAACGATGAAGGAGATTGTAACAGCCCGATTTAGGGCCTAGTCAGAATAGTGGTGCGAGACCACAAATCTGAAGTAGAAATATGTGTTTTACTATTTTTATGAGGCTTATGAGGTGTTTGCATGATTGTGTGAAAATTCCATGAAGGAATTTTATTAATTAGTGAACAATTGTCCATTTAGACTAAATTGCAAAAATTAGAAAATATGAGATTCTAGAAGATTTAAGCATGAAATAGAATCATAAAAATTATTAGAGGTCCTTATTTAGCAATTAGACCATTATATGTTGAGATGGACAAAAATAGACATGGGAAGGAAAAATCTCAAGAAAAGGCTTTAAGGGCATTTTAGTCATTTGGTTAATTAATGAATTAAAAAGGGAAAATAAGTCAAAATCTTGTCCATCTTCTTCCTCTAAGTGCCGAAAATTGCAATGAGCCATAGCTAGGGTTTCTTCAACTTTCAAGCTTGATAGTAAGTGCACCCTAGCCCCGTTTTTAATGTTCTTCGTATTTTTGAGATCCTCGTAACTTGATTTAGCTATTTTTAGCTATATTTTGAGCTAGGGTTTATGTTCAAAAATTTACCCATGTATGACATGCATGTATTTTGATGATTTATGGAAGAATATGAAAGTTTGATGTATGATAAACATCTTTTTCTAAGTGCTTTTTATGAAAAAAGCATAAAAAGGACCAAATTGTAAAAGTTATAGAAATGGTCATACATGAGTGAAATAGAGGAAATTGAAGGCTGTTGTAGCTAATTAAAATATTCGGCTAGGCTTGAAATGCAAGAAAGTTGAATAAAAATCATTTTACGAGCCTAGGGGCAAAAGTGTAATTATGAGAAAGTTTAGGGCCAAATCGTAATTTTTCCAAAGTGTGATTCATGAGTCAATTTAGTTAATGTGAGTATTAAACAAGTGAAATTGTTATTATAGATCAAGAAACACGAAGCCCGGACCGAAACCGAGGCAAGAACAAAGTGTTGGACTAAATCGAACATCTACACACATTTTGAATACCGAGGTAAGTTTGTGTGAAGTTAAAGTTTCATAGTGTTTCTATGTCTTAAAAATTTCTTGATATCATGATAATGAATATCATTTATATGAAGTTTGAATGATGAAGCCTCGATGAGGTCATTATAAAAATATGCTAAATGAAGTCTCGGTTGAAGACTCAGAATAATGAGGATACTCATGGCATAGTATCGAATGAGGAAATTCCTGTGTAAGACCATGTCTGGGACATGGCTTTGGTACCAAAGTAAAATCTTGTGTAAGACCATGTTAGGGACATGGCATCAACATCCAAATACGATCTCGTATAAGACCATGTCTGGGACATGGTATCAACATCGAGTTAAGAGATCCCGTGTAAGACCATATCTGGAATATGGCATCGGTATCCAGAGGTGATCCCATGTAAGACCATATCTGGGATATGGCATTGGCATTGTGATACATGCATGGTAAGATTGAGTATCCTCCGATATTCTAATTAGTTCCCGGGTAAAAGAGCTAAGCATGTAAAGATGATATAGAACCAAGTTATACAAGGATGGCATTGAGTTCCATTTATGTTAAGGATGATGATAATTTGAGTTTATGTTCATATTAGCATAAGTGCTAAATTATGTGACTAAGTAATACGGGTACCATGAGTAAAATACAAGTTATGAAATCATAATGTGACATGTGATGGGTAAGAGTAAGTATGAGTAAGTATGCCTAAGCATTTGAGACTTATGTTGCTATTGTTCCATGAGATGAATGGGTTTACCATGAGCAATTATGTTGCTATATTAATTTCATGCAAACTTACTAAGCTATATGTTTACCCCTCTCTTTTCCCTTTTCCTTGTAGTGTCGCCAAGCTAGCTCGGGGATCGTAGAACGTCGGAGCTCAGATCATACTATTAATTATTCTTTTGGTATAGTAAAGTGGTTTATTTGGAGTATGGCATGTATAGGAACTTGGTCATTTTGTGATATGTCATATTTGAAAGACAAAGTGTTGGCTACCAAAGTTATACACTCATTCTGTGTAGATGGCCATTGGGAATTGGCCAACAGTTGTCAAGTTTCATATTTTAATGATAATGAGTTTCATGAGATCAAAAATCATGCAAATGACGGAGTAAATTGTGAAATATATGATTGATGATTACTTTTTCTTCATTGTAGATTATTACTATGTTGTGTGATATTTGTGTTGGTATATGTGAGTTTATGTTTCAGGGTGGCAATTGGCTTGGAAAATAGCCTCTAATTGTCCACACGGGTAGACATACGGGCGTGTGTCTAGGCCGTGTGTGACACACGGTCAGCCCCATGGGTGTGTTAAGAGGCCGTGTGTCCCCTGCATCAAATCGCGAGAATTTGATTCATCACACGGTCCAGCACAGGGGCGTGTGCCTAGGCCGTGTGCCCTTAAGAGATTGATGACATCATAAATAGAGAGCTCCACGGGCAGAGGACACGGGCGTGTCTAGGCCGTGTAAAGGACACGGGTTATAGACACGGGCATGTGTCCAGCCGTGTGAAAACTTCTGTAGGTTCGAAATGAAAATAAATTTCACACGGGCTAGGGACATGGGCGTGTGTGACCACACGGTCCGCCCACACGGGCGTGTCCCATGTCACACAGGCATGTGGCCCCTGTTTAGGAAAAAATTTTCTAAGAGTATAAAAGTTTCCGGTTGAACTCCGAAACTTTCCGGATGTAAGTTTAAGGCCTCGTAGGCCCATAATATGCATGTTATGATCAAGAATGAAAGGTTTTAAGTTGAAATGAAATTTTATAGCCTAATAATGCATGTTCAAGCAAAGTTAAGTACAGTAATGCCTCGTATCCTGTCCCAGCGCCGAACACGGATAAGGGGTGTTATAGAGATTATGATTATGAGGAGGAGGAGAGCCCGTTCATTCCATCAGATTATGAGTGAGTATTTCGACGGACCGCTCATCAACAAAGGGCATGGTGATCCATGACCCGAGCCATCACATCCTAGCCTAGACTTCAAGAAGAAGGGCTACTAAAGCGTCAACGGGGCATGGGAGGGGAAAAGCACCAATGATGGAGAAGTCGGAACATGATTCCTACTAGTTCTGGACATTTTTATTTTATATTTAGACTTTGTACTTTAATTTTTTTTGGGATGATTTTTAATTTTTGTTGTAGTTTTTAACTACTTACAATTTGGCACTATATGTGTGTGTGTGTGTGTGTGTGTGTTTTAGTTTTTCTTTGAAGGAACCCCACATTTTTTTACGACACTACAAGATCAAGCCAAAATCGAAAGGAGGAGTAGTCTCACCAATTGTGTTGCACGTATAACGCCAATCGGGTAACCACTTTCCTTTATATTTTTATTGCACATTAGGAACAATGTGCCGAATAAAGTGTGGGGGTAACTTAGGAAAAAAAATTAAATTTTTTTTCCGTTATTTTATTTTGATTTTCTAGTTTTTAGTAGTTTTTAAAATTTTTATTTTGCATTTTTCTATGTGTTTGAGCTTGTAGAAATACAAGTGATTAGTTAAGAGAATGTTAATAGGATTTTGTGAATAAACTGTAAATTTAGTTTGATAATAATTGATTCTAAATTTTCTAATTTTAAACTAATTAGTTCAATTCAATTACACAATGAATAGATTTAAGATGTTAAGCATACCACATGATAAATAGGAATATAAATACCATGCATGTTTAATTGAATTATAGGTTGTAGAAATTGAGAGGCTTGGTCAATTTAATCCATGTATTAAATTACCTAGGGGCGACCTAAGGCATTGTTTGGTGGACAATTTTTTCGAGCCAAAAAGCTATCCCGTAATTATTTTTCCTAGTACCTTATTTGAGCCTGAACCCATTTTCTTGATGAACCATAAATTAAACCCTAAGCCTAAAGAATATTTTATTTGATTTTATAATTTCTTGGTCCTTGCACGGATTTAGACATCTGGCCATTAATATTGAGGGATTAGGTACAGACATCAAGGTAGTTTCAAAAGAGAAAAAATGAGTTAAACTAAAGAATTGTGTGGTATAGTGAATATAAGATTTTTGAGCTTGTAGAAAAATAAGGCAAAATGCTAAATTGAGAAAATCTCAAAGAAAAATAAAAGCAAAGCAAAGTGAGTTGGAAAAAAAAGTACGCTCACATTTTTTCAATTAAAATAATAATAATAATAATACAAGCTCGGATGATTGTATTCATGAATACTATACTAGGCCTTAGTAATAGAGAAATAAGGAAGGTGGGAGAAGTGGATATAATGTGGTGAGATTATTCAAAATTGAGGGAGTATTGGAGACAATATAATGTGTCAAACTACTTTCGTCCTTAGCCATTTTTTTTCTAGCCTATTCTTTGAATTCCAAACCAACCTATGTCGCAGAACATTACAAGCCAAAAAGTCCTATGTGACTTAGGTAGTACTTTATATAGATGACATTGTGCCAAGTTTTTACATTTTTACCACTTATTCTCACTTGAACAAAATTGTATATTTGTATATCTGTTTTGATGGAAACCTATACTTAGTATTCTTTTATTTGTTTACTTTGTAATTTAGTGAACTAACTTGTCTAACTTTAAAAGTTGTGAGTCAATTGTATATCATGCTAGAGTTATATGTTTATTTACCCTATCTTGTTAATATAATTCTATCCAATTTCTTGTATCAACTTAGCTCAAATACATTTTCTTTTGTTGCATGTTTATTTTTCGTTTTCAATTTGTTTTGTTTTTTCTTATTTTGTTTTTGTTTAGTTTGCTTGAGGGCAAGCAAAGACTTAAGTGTGGGGGTATTTGACCTGACATCAAATGTAGTATAATTACGGTCTATTTCCACACTTAAGGAGCTTATTTTCTGGCCATTTTAGTATTAATTATTATATTTTCGGTGTTTAGTAGTTAGTATTAAAAGTTAATAAAATAAGTGTTTTTAACACATTTTGTGAGTGTTGTGACCTATTAGGCCAACACAGGCCTTAGGTAGTGCTAATGTGTTGAATTGAGTGTGTAGGATGATGAATTATAAGCCCAAAGGACGTAGGAGCAAAGGACAAGTGATGTACAAGCTTCTTGAGCCGTGGAAGCATAAAATGAACCAAATGAGGCACAAAACCTATGTTGTGTCGCACCATAGGCCTTATCCGGCGCGACATAGCCTTGATGTGTGATCGGTGTGTCACAGTCTTAAAATTTATAATGAGAATGATCGAGCCTAAAAACTAACTATGACAACGATTGAGGCAAGTGTACCTATCGAACAGTAGTATAGCTCAGTGGCAAGACCGGATTGCCGAACCCAAAGGAATTGAAAGTACTAATACTAACCTTCTTTTTATTATTTAGCCTTAAAATTGAAGTGAATCGGTTTAATCTAGAAAATTAACTAACTACTAAACTAAAGACGATGAGACAAAAAGAATGAAATTAGGGAAATACTCGTGGGAAAAACCAATTGATTAAAACAATACCCAAGGAAGAATCCACCTAGACTTCACTTGTTATCTAACTCAACTGCACGATTTATTCATTTGACTTGATCCGTAAGATTCCCTAATGTATATTAACCCCTCTCTCGAGGCGACTAACGTCTAACCCTAGGTTGATTAATTAAAATCTCTTTCTAATTAAAACCCCTAGAATCGCATTAACTCGATCTATAGACTCCTATATTAGGTTTCACCCTAATCCGGCAAAATCTCGTCACCCTATCTCTAGGCGTGCGATCAACTTCGCTTAGTTATGCTAGATCTACTCTTAGGCAGGGACTTTTGCTCCTCCACCTAAGCACATCAAACTTGAATTAATATCCCAAAAATATCAACACAAGAATTAAGAACACATAATTAAGAACAAATCAAATATTTATCATATAGTTCAGCAAACGATAACAAGATTCATCTTAGGTTTCATCCCCTCGGTAGTATCGAGGGTTTAGTTCATAATGATAATATAATACATCTCAAAAGAAAAGATAAAACAAAACATAAGAAAAACTCTAAAACCCCCTGAAGGAATTGAAGAGAAATCCTCCGTCTTGAGTATAACTCTGGCTTCTTGAGATGAATCAACTGGCTTTCTTCAAGTAATTTCCACAATTCTGATCTTTCTGGCTCGACTCCTTGGCCTAGCTAGACGCCCCGACAGAGGGCTTCTGTCGAACTCCCCCTTTAAGTTGCCCCCTAGGATGTTTATATAGGCTTTGAGATGCCTTACTTGGCCCCTAAGAATCCTAATCCAAGTAGAATTCCTACTAAGGTGTTTAAATAGACTTTGGATTGTGTTTCTTTGCCTCCAAGCATCCTATTCCGAGTAAAACTCCTCTTGGCCGCGGCAGGGACACGCTCGTGGCACACGCCCATGTGAATCGTGGCCAGGTCGTGTTCATGTCTGATAAGGAGGCACGGCCATATGGTCTTGGGCCCAGGCCGTGTTGATTTCATGATATGGCCCATTTGGTCCGTTTTAAGCCCGTTTCTTGTTCTTTTCATCCTCTAGTGCTTTCCTGAGTATAAAACATGAAAACAAAGGATTAAGAGCACCAAATTACATAAAATAAGGGATAAATCATCCAAAAGCATGCTAAATGTGGGCTTAAAATATGTTACTTTTACGGTTTATCAAATACCCCCACACTTAAGCTTTTGCTTGTCCTCAAGCAAAATTCTCAAATCATGATTAAAACAAACTTCCCTCAATTCATAATATTCATCAATAGTGTTTCATCATAATTCAAAGATAATTCATACATGGATAATTCAACTCAAAGAGTCCTAAAGACAGTCTAAGTCATACATTTGTAGCACAAAACATAGGTGTTTCCCTTCATCTGAATAATTACCTCTGATTCAAAACCGACAAGAATTGACATCCTCACTAAAGATTCACTCAAATCACTCAAAGTGTTTAAGGTTCAGAATTAAGCACTCAGAAGTCAAACATGAAGAGTTAATCCCATAGGCTTGCATGAAAATCAAATCTCCACCACTATTATGATGAGACATTGTTGATAGGAATATTGAATCATGGAAAGTTCATTTTAATTGTAAGTTGAGAATTTTGCTTGAGGATAAGCAAAAGCTTAAGTGTGGGGGTATGTGATAAACCGTAAAAGTAACATATTTTAATCCCACATTTAGCATACTTTTGGATAATTTATCCCTTGATTTATGTAAAAAGGTGCTCTTAATCCTTTCTTTTCATGTTTTATACTCAGGAAAGCACCGGAGGATGGAAAGAACGAGAAACGGGCTCAAAACGGACCAAATTGGGCCAAAGTGAAAATCGACACGGCCTGGACTTGAGCCAACACGACCGTGTCTCCTTGATAGACTAGAACACAGCTTGATCACGATTTACACGGGCGTGTCACCTCATTAAAAGTCCGAACACGACCTAAAGACGATTCACACGGGCGTGTGCCATGGCCGTGTCCCTGTCGTGGAGAAGAGCAATTTCACTCGGAAAAGGATACTTAGGGGCAAAGAAACCTGTTTCAAAAGCCTATATAAACACCCTAAGTATAACCTAGAAGAGGGCGGTGAGCTAGGCCAAGGAGTCGAGCTGAAAAGGTCAGATTTGTGAGAAACACTCGAAGATAGCCAGTTGATCCATCTTAAGAAGCCGAAATTCTACTCAAGACGGCGGATCTCTCCTTCAATTCCTTCAGGGGGTTTTAGGGATTTCTTATGTTTTGTTTTATCTTTTCTTCTGAGATGTTTTCTTTTATTATTATGAACTAAAACCCTTAAGATACCTGAAGGGGATGAAACTTAGATGAATCTTGTTATCGTTTGCTGAACTATATGATAAATACTTGATTTGTTCTTAATTATGTGTTCTTAATTCTTGTGTTTATATTTCCGGGATATTGATTCAAGTTTGATATGCTTAGGTGGAGGAGCAAAAGTCCCTGCTTAAGAGTAGATCTAGCATAATTAAGTGGAGTTGATTGCGCGTCTAGAGATAGGGTGATGAGATTTTGCTGGATTAGGGTGAAACCTAATATGGGAGTCCATAGATCGAGTTAATGCTATTCTAGGGGTTTTAATTAGAAAGAGATTTCAATTAATCAACCTAGGGTTAGACATTATTCGCCTTGAGAGAGGGTTTAATATACATTAGGGAGTCTTACGGATCAAGTCAAGTGAATAAATCGTCTGTTCGTTGAGTTAGATAACAAGTGAAGTCTAGGTGGATTCTTCCTAAGGGTATCGTCTTAATCAACCGAGTTTTTCCAACGAAGATTTCCCCAATTCATTCTTTTTGTCTTTGCGTCTTTAGCTTAGTAGTCGATTAAATTTAGATTAAATAACAACTTCACTTATTTTAGGCTAGATAATAAAAAGAAAGTTAGTATTAGTACTTTTGGTTCCTTTGGGTTCGACAATCCGGTCTTGCCTAAGCTATACTACTGTTCGATAGGTGCACTTGCCTCAATCGTTGTTATAGTTAGTTCCAGGTTCGATCATTATAAATTTAAAACTCTGAAATCAACGATCAGGTTACCTCCCGAGAAGCGCTTGTTTAAAGTCTTAAGCTAGACTTACCTCTCATTCGCATAATCAAGGTGGTTTGAGGAGGTGAAAATCCTTTCTCATGCGATCTATTCGGTTTTTGATATATAGTTTAAGTCGAGTAGCGTTTACCTTAAAGGTGCTGATTTTAGGACTAGTTACCTCGACTGTTCCATCTGGGAAGATTTTGAGTACCTGATCACCTATCTTAAGCTGGGTTGTCCCATCGTTAAGTTTCTCGTGGAGTTGCCTTGTTTTTGCTTCGTGTATTTCTTTGAAGTGTATATTCCACTCATCTAGTTCATCGATCCGAAGCTTTCGTTCCTCATGAATTTCTTATTTATTGACACGAGGTCTAGGATCTGGCATCTGCGAAAGAGCTTCAAGAAACGGCAAGTTAATATGTAACTTCTTTGGAGGGTTAAGAAATTTATCGAATTGCTCCTCTGTATGGTCTTTCTTTATCGCATTGGGGTATGGCACATGAGGTTGGTACTCTGTACTTACCAGGTCTAGTAAATCATGGCTTACCTCAACCTTACCTTCACTTACCACAGGCTCTTGCCTAAAATTGGGCTCGTCTAACTCTTCACTATCTTGAGCTGTTATGGCTTGAATTTGCTCCTTTTCCTAGGTAAGCTTTCTGATTGTATTTCAAAAACTAACTTAGTAAGTTGCCCAATTTGATCCTTGAGCTCCTGTGTCGATGCTTCCTGTTTTTCTGTGCCGATGCTATGAATTTTGTCAACATCTCCTCAAGGTTTGACTCCTCTTCCTTTTGGTGAGGTGGTTGTTGAAAATTTGGAGGAAGTTCCGGTCTTTGGCTACTTTGATCATCCCACGAGAAATTGGGATGGTACCTCCGACCTGCATTATAAGTGTCACTATAAAAATTATTTTGAGGTCTAGAATAGTTACCCATATAGTGGACTTGTTCGTTCTCCATGCCATATCCGTAGGGTGGGTACTCAGGATTAGCCACGCCTCCGCTTGTTTCATACTGCATAACTAGATGTACCTGCGAAGAACCGTATAAACCATCAAATTTTTTATGTAACATCTCTAAATCGGTTTGATAGCACAGTTATGCGTCGAGGTTGTAGATATCGATCGCTTTTGTTGGCTTTGTCTTCATAACTTGCCACTGATAGTTATTCAGTGCCATCTCCTCTATAAACTAAAATTACCTGACAAAAGCAAATAAAAGAAAAATTAGCAAAATAAAATTTAATTGCAAAAATAAAATATGGCTAGAGTAATAAAAATTGAGCTTTCTTAATATTTTAGTTCCCCGGCAACGGCGCCAAAAACTTGATCGGTGTGTCACAGTCTTAAAATTTATAATGAGAATGATCGAGCCTAAAAACTAACTATGACAACAATTGAGGCAAGTGTACCTATCGAACAATAGTATAGCTTAGTGGCAAGACCGGATTGTCAAACCCAAAGGAATCGAAAGTACTAATACTAACCTTCTTTTTATTATTTAGCCTTAAAATTGAAGTGAATCAGTTTAATCTAGAAAATTAACTAACTACTAAGCTAAAGACGATGAGACAAAAAGAATGAAATTAGGGAAATACTCGTGGGAAAAACCAATTGATTAAAACAATACCCAAGGAAGAATCTACCTAGACTTCACTTGTTACCTAACTCTGAACCAGACGATTTATTCATTTGACTTGATCCGTAAGATTCCCTAATGTATATTAACCCCTCTCTCAAGGCGACTAACGTCTAACCCTAGGTTGATTAATTGAAATCTCTTTCTAATTAAAACCCTTAGAATCGCATTAACTCGATCTATGGACTCCCATATTAGGTTTCACCCTAATCGGCAAAATCTAAATCACCCTATCTCTAGGGCGCACGATCAACTCCGCTTAATTATGCTAGATCTACTATTAGGCGGGGACTTTTTCTCCTCCACCTAATCACATCAAACTTGAATTAATATCCGGAAATATCAACACAAGAATTAAGAACACATAATTAAGAACAAATCAAATATTTATCATATAGTTCAAAGAAATGATAACAAGATTCATCTTAGGTTTCATCCCCTGTATATCGAGGGTTTAGTTCATAATGATAATAGAATACATCTCAAAAGAAAAGATAAAACAAAACATAAGAAAAACTCTAAAACCCCTGAAGGAATTGAAGAGAGATCCTCCGTCTTGAGTATAACTCCGCTTCTTGAGATGAATCAACCGGCTTTCTTCAAGTAATTTCCACAATTCTGATCTTTCTGGCTCGGCTCCTTGGCCTAGCTGGACGCCCCGACAGAGGGCTTCTGTCGAACTCCCCCTTTAAGTTGCCCCTTAGGATGTTTATATAGGCTTTGAGATGCCTTACTTGGCCCCTAAGAATCCTAATCCAAGTAGAATTCCTACTAAGGTGTTTAAATAGACTTTGGATTGTGTTTCTTTGCCTCCAAGCATTCTATTCCGAGTAAAACTCCTCTTGGCCAGGGCAGGGACACGCTCGTGGCACACGCCAGTGTAAATCGTGGCCAGGCCGTGTCCAGGTCTGATAAGGAGGCACGGCCGTGTGGTCTTGGGCCCAGCCCGTGTCGATTTTGTGATATGGCCCATTTGGTCCATTTTAAGCCCGTTTCTTGTTTTTTTCATATTCTGGTGCTTTCCTGAGTATAAAACATGAAAACAAAGGATTAAGAGCACCAAATTACATAAAATAAGGGATAAATAATCCAAAATCATGCTAAATGTGGGCTTAAAATATGTTACTTTTACGGTTTATCAATGTGCAACCCAAGTATTCTGGGACTATTTTTGTCCACACATTCAACTTTATACTAAGACGTAGGATATACCGAAGACCTAATTCTGGCTGCCAACACTCTTATAAATAAAGCCTTAAAGGTTTTGATGTAATTAAGTCATCTTATACGCATCCAAAAACCATAGTAAATTAGGAGTATGATTAGATTAAGTTTTCTTTCGATTTTCATAAACTCTTTGTTATTTCCTCTTGGAATCGGTTTCGATCTGAGATTTCTTTTATTTAATTGAAGTTATTCATTTATTTGCTTTTGCAAGCGATGATATCCGTTATTCAAATCGAGAGATTATCTACTCCATTCTCCAATCGCCATTAAGTCCAAGATTATTCTAATCTCTTTTCTCTTTCAATTTATTCATGTTTTTTACATGTTTAATTCAATTGAATTTGATATTATGGATACCATGAGTGGATAAATCCCATTGGGGAGATTAACGAGTGGATGGGGACGTGATTAACAGAGGATTTATTATTTCCCGATAAGATTAGTTGGTTTAAATTAAACGTTCCTAAACCCTAGGCTTGACAACCCTAGGAAGTAATCATAGGTTAATCGAGATCAGGAGATAAGTTTCATTGAGTAAAACGTAATTTATCTTGGTTGAGAAAGTGAGGTTGGGAAATAAGCAAGTATCAACCAATTAATTTATCAGTTAGAGGTCGGGAGGTAATAATTTGTTAGTTAATAGCTAATCCACCCTAAAACTCTAATCCAAAGTTAATTACAACCCCTAAAATGAGTTAATCTTCCTAATTGGTTTAATTGATTTCATCGTTTGTTTATTTTACTATTTATTTATTTTCGTTATTTAATTTCTAATCATCATCTATTTTATGATCTATAGTAATATAGGATTTAATTATTACTATTTAGACTTATTATTGTATAGAGGTTTTCAATAGATTTAGTCCATCCTCTCCTGGGTACGATTCTCAAAATACTTCTCTATGTTCCATTGTAACACAATTACTATATTACAATTTGGCTTGTATAATTGCGGACAGCATCGGTTTATTTTTATATATTTTTGGTATGATATTTATACTATAAATAATAACATGTTTATATGTGGTCAGTTACCTCAATTGTTCCATATGGAAATACGTGTTTCACCACAAATGGACCCGACCATCTTGACTTAAGCTTTCTAGGGAAAAATCGTAACCTTGAATTGTATAGGAGCACTCTATCTCGAGCTATGAACTGCTTTGGTTGCTTTAAATGAATGTCGTGGCATTGCTTTGTTACTTCTTTGTACAATCTTGAACTTTCATAAGCATTTGCTTGTCATTCATCTAGCTCATTGAACTACAACATTCTTTTTCCACCTGCAAGTTTAGGATCACAATTCAAAACTTTAATGGTTCAAAATGCTTTATATTCAAGTTCTAGTGGTAAGTGACAAGCCTTCCTGTCAACAAGTTTATATGGAGATGTTCCTATATGTGTTTTGTATGCAATCTTATAAGCCCATAAAGTGTCTAGTCTTTGCTGTTGATCTCTACAGTTTTTTCTTGGAAATACAATATAACCGCTAATATAAAAGAAATCCATGATAATTCCCTTGAAAATCAACTTGGACTCTTGAATCTTGATAGAGAACTGTTTGGAAATCGATTTCAATGGGGTTCTTTGGGGTTCATGCTACCTCTTGGTGGCTGCTTATTTCATCCTTTATTTCCTTATTTATGCTTTCTTAAAGTGACAAAAAACCTAAAATTCACAACTTTTAGCTGTTAGCAAACACGGTTCCTGAGATTAACACGCCCTGGACACATATTCGTGTGGATCACACAATCATGTGGATTGTCCATGTGAAATTGTTGCATGTGTATAGCTTTCGAAATGCTCTAATGTTCTAATTTTCATTCGTTTTTCACTCTTATTGCTCCCAAGTGCCCTATTAAGCATCAAAACATGAATATAAAAGGATTAGGAATATATAATTCACAATTAATGTCACATAATCATCTAAAAATGCACTAAGAATTAGCCTAAATTATGTTACTTCTGACACTTATAATTAGTTTAGTCAGTCATTTTTATTTCTCTACCTTCTGAGAGTAATTTGTTTCGATATCTAAGATAAGATATCTCCCAAATGAGACTTCATAGATAACATATTAGTTTTTCAATCAATTTATTCGTTTCTGATTGGATTAAAAGACGTATTTAAATTATCTATTAATATAAATTATATTTTTATATTACGATTCAATTACGTAATATCATTTAATATTAATTAAATATTAAACAATTACTTAACTAATGTTTATTCCGGTTTGGTTTTGCGTACAAAAATAATAAATTTCAACATCTTCTTTATAGAGATTAGTGATGTGATGAGCAAAAAGGTAGGAAGGAATCTTGGATTGTTATTAGCACGTTTATCATGCTTAATCAAATGACCACAACATATACTGTCATTAATGCAAAAAAAAAAAAAAAAAAAAGGCAGTCGCATCATCAATTCGAGACTTCAATCATCTTCTCAAGTGGGAAAAAGGGAAATTAAAATAATGCATAGAATTGTATTTCAGATCATTATCGATAAAAAAAAAAACAGAACTTCATTTTCGAGACGCATTTATTGAAGAGAAGACATGAAAGGTGTGGTCTTGTATTTTTTTTAGAAAAAATATCATCATTATTATACATTTTTTAAAAATACTATTGTATATTTGTTTAACTAAAACACCAGAATGATGATAAAAAGAAAAAGAAAACTGAAAATGACAGAAAAGTGTGGATGTCAGTTGATAAAAAAGGTAAGTTTGATTAAACATACATATTTTAATCATAATTTAATTTATGTTAAATAATTATTTTAATCCTTTGAATGATATCTATCTAGGTTCTCAAATATTTTTTAAATTAAAATTTAATATTAATTCGACTTTTATAATTAAGTCTTTTAAGTTTTAAATAATTATTTTCTCAATTAAATTATTTAAGCGACTTTTAATATATTTTCATTATAACTTTATTAATCTCTATATTTTATCTTTATGGACTCAATTTATAAAAATAAAGTTTTGAACCCGCATTTTTCAATACTATTTAAAATTGAATTATTATAATCTATTTATTTTACTTCATTATTTTCATTCATTTCTATTCACTGATTTTACATGCAATTTATTTTTTATTATCTCGAACTAACGGGGAAAACAATTGAACATATATAATCAATACTCAAATAGTTTATAAATAAAACTTTAATTTTTTATCTATTAATTATAATATTATTTAATAAAGAAGTCATTTCACGAAGTTACTAATAATCAAATGACCACCACATATACCATTATTGCAAAAAGAGCAGTAGTGGAGGAGCCACTAACAGATCGAGAGAGGTCATGGCCCCCATAAAATGATAATTTTTTTAATTTATACTCTTTATAATTTATAAAATTTTAAATTATTAATGATAAAATTATACTTTAACCTTAAAAATAATAAAAATTTAATTTAATCATTTAAAAATTATAAAATTATTAACTATTAAAATTATACTTTTACTTTTATAAAAATAAATAATTTAATTTCGACGAAAAAGTTTTCAACTCCACCACTAATGATGATATATTTGTTTAATACACTAGAATGATGATGATAAAAAAAAAAACCCTGAAAATGGCACGAAAATATGGATTTCAGTGGATAAACAACATGGATGTCGGCAAAATGCAACTTGTCAAGCTATAGCTGCAAATTTTAGTTAAAATGTGCCACAAATCCCTATATTTTTTGGAAATTATAAATTTAATCTTTGTAGTTTTATTTTATAGAATTTAATTTTTCTATTTTTTATATTTCAAAATTTAATTGTTAAAATTAAGTGAATTACAAATTTTTTTTAATCGCATGTACCAAGTGAGCTTTTCTTCAATCTAGGTTACTTTGAATTTAGGTCATTTTGGGTTTTGATTTGGGAGTTGGATTTTTTAAGTTGGGTAATTTTTTAGTTATTTGTAACAACTCAAAAGTCAGAGGTGTTGGAAACGACGATTTTGGAACTCCATTATTTATTTTAGAATCCGTAAATATTAAATATAATATTTACGAGATTAGTATAAAGTTTAATTAAAGTTTAGTCCCTTGATTTTATCAAATGGATAGTTAATTAAGGTATAAGGATTAAATTGTAAAAATAATAAAAGTTAATTGCTATTGATTTTTAATTAGCTGAAAGACCATTTGAGAAATTAGCCCAATTGTAAATAGTCAATCGGTGGTGATGATGTTGAATCCACTAAACTTTGCCTAATCATGCTTAAGATTTATTAATTAAAGATTAATTAAATTAAATTTGATTAACTAATAAATAACTAAAGTATATCAGACGAAAATAAAAGAAAAACAAAACATTTTATTCTTTCATCTTCTTCAACCGAAACAAAGAAAAGAAATAGAGTTTGGGGAGCTTAAACTTTCGGCACAAAATTGATAAGTTGAATTAATTTTTCTTATAACTTTTATTTTTTTAAGTCGTGAGAGTTTAATTTAGCTAGTCTATGTAATTAATTTGTAAAATTGTTTAAGTTTCTAAAATTTTTCATTGATGAATGCTTGAAGAAATTGGTATTAATTGGTAAGATTTTAAGTTTAGATATGAAAAGAGATTAAGATGTAAAGTAAAAATTGTTAGTTTTGAACATAGGGACTAAAGTATAAATATTTCAAAATTATTATGATTTTTTGTAATTATGGATAATAGAGGGTCTTAGAAGGATGTAGTTGAGATCGATTTCAAAATCGAAACTCAAATTTGAAAGATATTGCAATTTCGGTTTTAGGGGCTAAATTGAATAAAATGTAAAACTTTAGGAAGCATTCAAAAAATGAAATTGAACTATACATACTTATAATAGGACGAACTAAGAGGTTTGAAATTGGTAAATTTAATTGAATAATTGTATAGATAAAAAATTGGACCAAATCAAAAATAATCGGGGAGAAGACAAATTGGTTGAATAGTCCTTGAAGTTTCAACTTGTTTGTTGATTTAACCAGGTAAGTTAATATTGTATATTTGTATTTAAATTTTTATATATTTGAATTACGAATTTTGTATATTTAATATTAATTTGAATTGTTTGCAATTTGGTACAAAGGGTGAGATATGGACTAAATCGTAAAGAAATAATAAATTAACTGATAAATTGAATATGATGATTGAAATTTGAGATATTTAATGAATTTATATTTGATTATGACTGATCGAATCATATTGGTATGGATTTAATTGATTATCGAGATAGATGACTAAATTAAATAAAATTAAAAATAGTATAATTTGGTGAAATTGTGAAATTGGCTTAGAATTGAGATTAACCATGCTATGTTATGTATTAAATGATATCTTGATTGATAAATTGATGATGAATTTGGCTTGCTAAAGTATAAATTGAATTGAATAATGAAATTGAAAATTGGTTACCCTATTAGTTGTTCAGACTATGTTGGATATAGTTGGCATGCCATAGGGTCAGAGTATTGTTGATAGCCATCATTGTCGAGCAACCTAGGATGATAGTTTTTATATATTGATTCATTGTTTTCGAACAATTTGGGGTGACAGATTAATTGAGATGAGACAACCAGTCGACTAAAAAAACGGAAATGGAGTCGCCACCAATCTCTTTTTACTTAGGTGTGATTGGATCACCTTATAAAACGTTTTATTTTAAAATGTTAATTTTGGTCCGCGAAATACAAGAAAACGGGTTCGGGAGTCAGTTACGTACGAGGAAGGATTAGCACCCTCGTAACGCCCAAAAAATTGGTACCTAATTGATTAATTAATGCCCTTATGTTAAGAATTTGAAAAGATTTTAAAATTTGAGTCATTTAGAAGATGTTTGGATAATCCGAATTGAATATCGAAATTCTCTTGTTCCGAAAGAATGAAATATCACATCCAGCACGTTAGGATACGATGCTTCAAACCCTTGACACCAAGATCGTTTCGTGATTTCTAAAATTCATGCATTGCAATTTTAAAAGGGTATTCCGTTGTTTGGCCAAACAAAAAAAAACCGAAACCCAGCACGTTAGGGCACGATTCCTCGAATTTCCAAACATGAAATATTGCCTATTTTTGAAGTTAAGAAAACCCGGTCAAAATCTTAAAAGGATATCTAGTCATTTGGACGAACGGAAAAATCGAAACCCAGCACGTTAGGGCACAATTTTTCGAGACTTCCAAACAAGAAATATTGCCTTGTTTTTAACTTTTAAAAAAACGGACACAGTCTTTAAAGGGTATTTAGTGATTTGGTCAAACGGAAAATCGAAACCCAGCACGTTAGGGCACGATTCCTTGAATTTCCAAACACAAAATATCACCTTTATTTGAAAAGCATTATATATCGAGTAAAATTAATGTAACACAAATTTGTGAAAATAAATCGCAACATTGATATATGTAATGGAAATAAAATGGACGAAAACCTAAATAGCAATACTCAGAGCGAAATAATCAAAGATAAATAAATAAAAGAAAGTTAATCAAACAATAAGTAAACAAATGAGAATTAATATAAAAAAAAAAGAAAAGTTGAAAACAAAGGAAATGAAAGAAAAATATTAAATAAAATAGAAGAAATAAAAAAAATGATAAAAATGATGAAGTAAAAAAAAAGTAATTGTAACACCCCGAATTTGGGCCTAGAAGAATTGGGCCCAATGGGCCTTGGGAATGGGAGCGTCTAAAATTTTTGAGATATAAGTATCACTTAGAATATTATTAAGATAGTATCGGGATTAATTGAAGCCTTAGAGTTAGGGGTGACCTTAGGGAAAAATTTATTTTTCTCACTTAGTGGACCCTAGTCCCAGACATGAGGCCTCATAAGCAGATTAAGAGAAGAGAGGACACAAATGGGCTTGTAGTCCAGTGGAAAGTGGCGTCATATAAGGGATATGAGGTGGCGTGTTAAGCAATTAAGGAGGTCCAAGGTTCGAGGCCTAGGAAGGGAAAATTAAAGAGTTTTATTTTTGTGCCTGGACAGAAGGAGTTGGCGTTGGAGGGGACTCTAAAAGGGAGTGTTCAGGAGAGAAATTTAAGGTGAAGATAAGGGAGAAAAGATAGGGATTGGGAGGTGGATATAGTGGTGCCGAATTGGACTCTGAGGGAAGGGAAGTTTCGGCTAGCGGCTATAAATATAAGTGCCGAATTAAGTTCCTAGGTTAAAGCCAAACTTTTACTTTCCTTCTAGCCGAATTTCTTCACTTGTGTGAGGCTCAGACGTTTCTTTTCTTTCTCTAAGGGTGCCATAGCCGAATTCTTCATACTCTCCCTTCTTAAATTCCCTTTTGGTTCACCACTCGGTTCTAGCCAAATCACTTTTATTTCTTATTCCCTCAAGTGTTGCCGAATTGCCTCTGTCACCTTTCTAGTCTCAAAAGCCGGACTTAAGTCGCAGGATCAAAGGAAGATTTCGTTAAGAGCTTAGTTACATTTTTAGTGTGTTTTCTTAAAAGCCGAAGGGCTATCTAACCCCTCTTTGCCGTTACCATGTATTAACAAGGGTGAGGCTTCAAAGAACTCCAAGCGGTGAGGTAAGGATTGTTATCAAGGTAGTAAGTATTCTCGATTGATTAGAGTTTTAATAAGTGACCGAATCTATTGTGGCTCATAGGGGTGATTTATGATTTATATGGATCACTTGGTTTCGACGATATAGGTGTTAGATGCAGATCTAGAGGATAATCGCCAATAGTAGCAAAGGAAGGGGCTACTAGAAAGTAAGGCACACGGTAAGGTTACGGTGAGGTTTGGCCCGATAAAGTGCATCTTAAGTTATGATTAATCGTTAGGTGATGTCAATTGTAGGTTCGTGACTAAGGGGTTCGTAGTACGCATAAGGTTACAGTGTGTACAAACACTACACACACGATATCGGCAATGCCGAAAAGCCGAAAGTGGCTAAATGGGCCCCGTGGGCCCTGAGGCTAAGTTTGATGGAATGGTTTGGTTTGTTATATGAATTGAATTAGTCTTGCATGATACATGATCTGGATATGGGCCTAATAGGCCATATGATAAGATTTGGGCCTAATGGGCCGTAGGGTTGTAATTTGGGTTTGATGGGCTTTATGGGGACGTAAGCAGATATGCTAGGGTTTATGGACTTAGGCCTAGTTTGAACAACTCTTCAATTTCATAAGACTTAATCTAATAATCAAAAATGTTTGTGGACAAGTCGATTAGTTAGAGTGTGGTAACCGACATATGAATGTCTAGGATTGGATCTAGTGAGAGCTTGGTATTTAAGCGGTCCGAGTGACCCGCCTCCTCTTTTCTGAGATCCTACCTGGTGCATAGTGTTTGTTCACTTTAACCGCGAGGACTTGTTTATGGGCCAAAGTTTATAACTAAAACCCGAGAGGGACTAAAATACCCTTATATTGGAAAATTACTAAAATACCCTTATATTGGAAAATTACTAAAATACCCTTATGTTGGAAAATTACTAAAATACCCTTATATTGTAAAATTACTAAAATACCCTTAGGTTGTAAATTACTAAAATGCCTTATGTGTAAAATTACCGAAATACCCCTAGATTTGTAAATTACCAAAATACCCCTATTTATAAAATTACCAAGATACCTCTAATTTGCCAAATTACCAAAATACTCATGTAGGGTAGAATTACGAAAATACCCCTGGGTAGTGAAATGACGAAAATACCCCCGTGTGACGGGTGTGAGTTATGGATGTTACTTGTATGATTGATGCATTCATATGATATTCTGCTTAGGATGCATATGGGTGGGAATTATGGTACGGAGGAAGATTTGAGGATCGCATGGCCGTATGGTATGGATCCGGGATCGCATAGCCGTATGGTATGGATCCACAAAAGGCTTTAAGCCCAACATATGATTAGCAGCTTTGCTGCAACGTTTGGTAGTACCGCAACCGGGCTACCCTTGGTGTGTAGCGGAGGGGTGGGTCGAGCTAGAATTCCCCACAGGAGTCATAAGGTTGGAAGGGAAATGGTGTGTTTAGCGGATGGATTTTTGGGGTGGATTTTGCATTATATGTTTATAAATGATACAATATGATATGATATAAGGTCATTGTGGGCTAAGGCCCAAGACCACCGATTTTGTTAGGGCTTAGGCCCAATGTGAATATTTGTATGTGATTTGATTGCCAAGGGTTGTACACACTGAGTTTCAAAACTCACACCCTTAATTTTAAATGTTTGAGTGTAATCTCGAATAGGCGCTCGACGAGGAGAGAGGACTCGGAGATGGCCACACTACAAGTTGTTCAAATGTTTTAATTTATTCAAATGATTCTGTTTAAATACTTTGTTTTTTTTTCATTGGATTGTAATAAGGCCATGTAACTCCTATTTGACTTTGAATTTTGGGTTTATTATTATTGTTTCAACTGCCCACTTAAGAAATTTCATAAAATTATTAAAGTGTTAATATGGTTTTCGAAATAATCTTTTGTTTTGGGCTTTTGGTCCTTAAATGGTTAACTAGTAAATTATTTTGAAGTGCGCCTTTAATGTGACATTCCAGATTCGGGCCTAACTTCTAGGCCGGGTTTGGGGTGTTACAGTAATAATGCATTAATAAGAATAATTATAATATATTAACAATAATAATAATAATAATAGAAAATAATAAAAATAATAATAGTAATAATGGTAGGAGTAATGAAAAGACTGATACTAATAATAATTGTAAATATAATAGTAGTAATAATATGATAAATTTTAATAATAATAATAATAATAATAATAATAATAATAATAATAATAATAATAATAATAGTATTAATGATAAAATAATAGTATCAATATTAAAATAATAGTAGTAGTAAAAATAAAAGTATATTGATAATAATAAAAATAATATATATAATAATAATATATAATAAAAAATTTAAGTAAACAATAATATATATAATAATAGTAAATATAATAGAAAGAATATGATTATAATAATAATAATATACATATAAAAAAGTAGTGGTAATAAAAATATTTAAAAATATTTAATTTGAAAATAAAGTAAAATAGGGACTAAGTTGAATTTAAAACAAGAGTTTGGGGCAACATCAAGAACAAATGAAGATAAAAGGGCTAAATTGTAATGCGCGCGCAACATAGAGGGACCAGCATAGCAATTAATCCCACCCTCTGAAACGGTGCCGTTCAAATGAGGACCAAATTGAACCAAGGGGATAATTTTTGGGCAGAATCAAAAATAAAAAAAATTAATTGTGAAACTATAAAAAGCGGAGGGGCCAGAGCTGCAAATAGCCCAAAAATGGGAAAAACACGCGGATCCCTTCGGGTCGGGTCGCGCGCGGGTGAGGCCTTGAAACAGCGTCGTTTTGGGGCTATGGAAGCCAGCCCTAAACGGCGCCGTTTTGTATCTTTATAAATACCAATTTTTTTTATAAAAAAAAGTCATTCCTCCTTCTTTTTTTAAAAAAAAAAGTGCAGCTCTCCCCTTCTCTTTTCCTAAAAAATAATTTTTTTATTTTTTTACGTTTTAATATATATATGTAGTTTTTTAGAAAAATAAAAAAAAACCCTTAAAAAAAGAAATCGAAAACGAAAAAAAAATATATAAAAACCTTTGTTGCGCCTATACTCTGATTTTTCGAGTAAAATGTGTTTGAATCTCTTCTTGTATTTATTTTGTGTATCCTCTTGTCCGTTTTACAGATTCATTTGGGGTTTTTTATAACCCCCCAAAAAAAAAAAGGAAATACATATCTTCTGTTTCGTTTCCTTGTTTGCAGCTGGTACTTCTTTCCTTTTGGAGGTAGAGGAAATCTCGGCGGTGGGGTGATTTGCGCGTTGATTGCGGCGCGACCGGAGGTGTCGTGACAAAGGGCTTTGGTGCGAAGAAGGGCTACTCGCTGAGGCGCTTGCGGCGCAATGGAAACCTAGGGTTTCCTGCGTCCGCAAGCTCTTTGGGCCATCCTAGTTTTGGGCTTGATTGGGTCTGGGTTAATAGGTCTGTAATTGGGTTAATCGGGTTTAGTTTGGGCTACTGGGTATTCTGTTTTGGAATGGGTTAGGGTTTAGTTTTGGGTCTGATTAGGTTTAGGGATTGGACTATTGTAATGAGTATTGGGCTTGTTAATTGGACTGTACATGGACATTTTATTATTTTTTTTATTTTTTGGTTTTATTCTGTTTTACACGGGCCCGGGCACAAATGGGTCACTACAGCTGCCCCTCTTTGCTCATTTTCGTGTAACGAGAATAGAGCAAAGACTATAAAAGGACCAATTTTGCTCGGTCTTTTCTGAGCCTTGATTTCTTGATCCTCGTTTTCTTCAAATGGCTCCAAATCCTCTACAACTTCAACGGTATTGGAACTTCATCTTGATTTCAATAAGTCTGATGGCTTCAATCTGCTTCCTGCAACTTCAGGAATGCCAGATTAGTATCTTTGATCCGCTTCACTGCAAACTCAAGGAGATAAGATCTGATGTCTTCGATATGCTTCTTGCAACTTCAAGAATGCCAAATCTGCTATCTTTGATTTGCTCCACTGCAAACTCAAGGAGATAAGATCTGATGTCTTCGATCTGCTTCTTGCAACTTCAAGAATGCCAAATCTGCTATCTTCGATCTGCTCCTCTGCAAACTCAGGGAGACAAGATCTGATGTCTTCGATCTGCTTCCTGCAACTTTAGGAATGCCAGATCTGCTATTTTTTAATCTGCTCCACTGCAAACTCAGGGATGCCAGATTAGTATCTTTGATCTGCTTCACTGCAATCTCAGGAATGCCAGATCTACAATCTTCAGTCTGCCCCACTACTTATCTCGAGAGGAAAAAATCTGAACTTTTTAGTCTGCTTCCTTATTATCTCAAGAAGACTTCAATCTTCAGTCTGCTCCACTACCATCTTGAGGGAACAAAATCTGAACATTTTAGTCTGCTTCCCTACTATCTCAGGAAGACTTCAATCTTCAGTCTGCTCCACTACCATCTTGAGGGAACAAAATCTGAACTTTTCAATCTGCTTCCTTACTACTATCTCAGGAAGACTTCAATCTTCAGTCTGCTCCACTACCATCTCTAGGGAACAAAATCTAAACTTTTTAGTTTGCTTCTCTATTATCTCAGGAAGACTTCAATCTTCAGTCTGCTCAACTACCATCTCGAGGGAACAAAATCTGAACTTTTTAGTCTGCTTCCCTACTATCTCAGTAAGACTTCAATCTTCAGTCTGCTCCACTACCATCTCGAGGGAACAAAATCTGAACTTTTTAGTTTGCTTCCCTACTATCTCAGGAAGAATTCAATCTTCATTCTGCTCCACTACCATCTTGAGGGAAAAAAATCTGAACTTTTTAGTTTGCTTCCTTACTATCTCAGGAAGACTTCAATCTTCAGTCTGCTCCACTACCATCTCGAGGGAACAAAATCTGAACTTTTCAATCTGCTTCCTTACTATCTCAGGAAGACTTCAATCTTCATTCTGCTCCACTACCATCTTGAGGGAAAAAAATCTGAACTTTTTAGTTTGCTTCCTTACTATCTCAGGAAGACTTCAATCTTCAGTCTGCTCCACTACCATCTCGAGGGAACAAAATCTGAACTTTTCAATCTGCTTCCTTACTATCTCAGGAAGACTTCAATCTTCAGTCTACTCCACTACCATCTCGGGGGAACAAAATCTGAACTTTTTAGTCTGCTCCCTTGCTACATCAAGGAGATTAGACCAATGGCTAAAATCTGCTCCATTGCCGATACATGGAGATAGGATTCACCAAATTTGATATGCTCTATTACTGCCTAGGGAGATAAGATCTGTGAATTTACCGATGTTGCTACACCGTCCTCTAAGAGACATGTCCTGTAGACTCGGTTCCATATGCATATGTTTATGCCGAATGATCAGGATGCTATGATCAAAATGAATCAAATGCTCTTAGCCACATATGTTATGAACGCAACATGTCATGAAAATGATTCCTGATTAGGATGCAATGATCGGAATGAATCTAATGCTCCTAACTAAATGATATTAGGAATTTGCAGAATGTCATGAGAATGATCTTCTTCTTTCTTTTTTTTTAAATGTACAACGATTAGGATACAATGATCGGAATGAATCAAATGCTCCTAATTGGAAGTGTATGTATGAGAATGATCCCTTTTTAATGCCTGGGTTGCCATTGCTCATAGTTCATCAAGGTTCTATCACTGATGCGTTACCCTGCTTTCTCGTTCAGCTGGTATCTTTGACAGAAAACCCAAAGAAACGATCATATTCTGCTCAGCAAGCTTACCCCGCTGTAATTTTAGAGTCCCTTCTACTGACCCTAGGGACATAAAATTTGTACCATCTTTAAATCATCCTATTGCGACTTATGGCTATAGGATAAGTATCAAATTCACCCCATCCCATTGCAACTCAAGGGTATAGGATTTGTAACTTGTTCAATCAACTGATCACTCCCAAGGTGACCTAACCAAATATGTATGCATGATATCTGCATGGATGCAGAATATCATTTTTAGAGAATGATTCCCCTTTTACACTTGAGTTAACATTGCCCATTTTTCGTCAAGATTGCAATATCTTGTCATTTTGTTCAATCACCTTTCTTTGACAAAAATTCGGAGAGATAATCTCAGTTTAGACTCTTCCTCCACCAATATTTTCATCCCTTAAACTTGGTAAGTTTTAAACAATAGTCCTGTTTCAAGCTCTTGTATTATTTAGAAGTTTCCAGAGTAATATGTGAAACTCCTTTTATAAAGTATTATTAGTCCACTAATCATTATTTCAATGCAAAATGCTTGAAAAAGATCATAACAATGGACAAGAAGGAAATTAGGAGCATAGCTCGGAACAAATAAGTTAAGCAAAGATAACAAATGCAATCTAGAAGGAAATTTATTGGTAGTGTATTTTGAAACGAATAATTAAAGATAACAAA
The DNA here is from genome assembly GCA_025698515.1 of Gossypium sturtianum. NCBI lineage: Eukaryota > Viridiplantae > Streptophyta > Magnoliopsida > Malvales > Malvaceae > Gossypium > Gossypium sturtianum. The sequence goes on from CM046951.1 coordinate 24,582,763, forward strand.
TTCAGAATGGGTAAGATGGGAAACTAGGTGCCCCAGATATCGCAGCCTGAGCTTCTTTGTTCAAACTTCTTGAGGACCATTTTAAGCTCAATATGTGTTTAGGGGATCCTGAGTACTTCATCGATGCCCCAAGACGTAACATACTTCCTCATTGTTAATTCAGACCTAGCAAGACTACTTCATGCTCTATCTTTGATCAAAATTTGAGCCACCCTTTTCGGGTTTTCAGCTCAAAACCCCTTTGGTCTCAAAGCGCCCTTTGCGAGTTTTTGCCTTGGCCTATCCTTCTTTTTCTTTTTTCTTTTTTTTTTTGAATTTGAATTTGAACTCAATGCGCCCTTTGCGGGTTTTCACCTTTCCCTTTTCAGGTAAAATACTTCTTGATTGAACCTGAATTCGCCGGATTGGGCAAGTCTTCGCCATCTGTCTCGGTCAATATCAATGCTCCTCCAGAATAGACCTTCATAAGGTCTTTCCCAGTTTGGCATATGCTTTCCTCTGAAATCGTTTTGTAGAAAAAAGATCTGTTTCAACATCAGGTTCCCCTTGTGGAATTCTCTAGGATGAACCTCTTTGTCGTAAGCTCGCATCATCTGACCGTGATGGATAGCTTTTAACCTTTTCCTCGATTAGGTCCAATTGGTAACAATGCTTCCATTCCATAAACCAATGGGTAAGATGCTGCCCCGGTAAAAATCCTGGCCAACGTTCGATAATCATAGAAGATAAATAGTAACTTCTTTATGCCAACCTTTACAAGTCTCGATCATCTTTTCTACAATAATTATTTTTTTTGTTTTTTTCTTTTTGGCTGCCTTTGTTGCTTAATGATATGGCGTCTGATCTTTGAACAGACTACAAACTTTTGACTTTGTCCTTTTTGGTATTCTTTGTAGGCGCCTAATCTTTTTTTTTTAGAATTTAATGACTTCGACCTTGTAACATTGGCATATGAAGCTACTTCCACCCTCTTAGTGAAGTAAACGACGACCACGACGATGAATCGATATTGGCTAAAAGCTTTTGACGAGATTGGCCCCATCACATCCATTCCCCCACATATGGAAAATTTGTGAAGAACTGGAGAAGGCATATGAATCTTGTCTCCTTAAATACGGCATAACTGATACCATCCATTTCTATGTAGATCAACAGTGCTTGATCCTCATGTTTAGCTCGCGTCTTAGTAGCCCAGGCATGTCCTGATATGATCGTGCAAAAACATCTTTGAATTCTTGAAAATAACTCAATGATGTCTCGCATTATTTCTTATGGTGAGCTGGGCTTCGATCTTCACCCCTTTTCTAGGCTCGCAATGTTCATTGACCCTATGTAGGGTAGGATCTATTTTCCTCTTGTTCTACTATTCTTAACAAATCAGAAGATAGGTTACGATCTCTGTCATCTTCGAAGTCCTGAGATCCCTCTAGACACATGTCTTACTCAAAAGGAGACTCTGAGTCAGTAGTAGCGTTGCTCACATCGTTGATATCTAGAGACCTATTGTAGGTTCGAAGGAAGATTTCCAAAGAATAAATAATTCAAAGAATGATTATTTATATGGTCACGAATAAAGAATGAAAGAGTATTTGAAAGAAAGTCTAAAGAACAAACAAAAAAAACAATTGTTTGCACAGTATGAAATGGAAAAAATAAAAGAATATTTGCTCAAAAAGATGCATTTTATTAAAATAAAAATTCTGGACATAAGCCTATTTCACAAAAGGGTTCTTATTGTCTCTAGGCTTAAGGCAACAAGCATGTTTTGAATATTACTCTAGATTAGTTCTAAAAATACAAGGATCCCTTCCACAGTTCCATTGTTTAAAATCTTCCCAAGTATGTAGGGCTTGGAAACTTTTATTCCCCGGTTCCCTCTTCGAATATGTAGTTGATGCTTAGATTCCCCCAACATTCCCATCGGGTCTTTGATCTCCTCAATTTATTATTCATCAAGCCTTGCATTAGGGCCCTGAGCTCGATGCATTCTTGGATCTCCTGCCCCTATCTATCATGGAACTCACAACATTTACCCCTTTAATAGAAAGGTTGGGTAACGAATTTTCTGCACCAGAGGGATCATCGAATTTTACAACACCCAATTTGATAAGTCTTTCGATTATCTTTTTAAAAGCGACGCAGTTCTCGATCGAATGCCCCGTGATTCCCCCATGGTATTCGCATTGGCCATTTACGTCGTACCATTTGGGGTATGGGGGCCGTATTGGCTCTATATAAAAAGGGGATATGACATGTGCATCAAACAGAATTCGGTACAACTCCCTATACATGATTGGAATGGGTGCGAACTGAGGTTTCTCTGAGTTCGATCTTGAATTGGGTTCTTGCCTTGGGGAGACCTGATGGCTGGTAGTTATTGTCCTTGGCTAACTTACTGTGATCGGCTCTAAATGGCCCTTGCTATACCTTCTCATTCTATTCGCTTTATTTTCCTTTTTCTTCAGGGCTTTTAAATTACACTCTCCTTTTCCTTTTGTTTCTGCCAGTACAACCAGTTTGGCTTGATCGTCATCTAGGTTAAAACCTGAACCCATCGGGAAGTTCAATAGGGCCGAAGTATCAGTCTGACATTGGGGTCCAATAATGACGGGCACCCCATGCGAATGCGTGTCTAGTTGAGTCGGGACACCTATTAGGGAATAAACGATGTCTTCATCATCATCCACACTGTTGACCACTGGGCCACTACTTTTTTCAAGTTCTCAGCTAGTAACTGGGTTAGCTGGCCTATCATATTCCTTTGGAGTTCGAGCATTTGTTCCCGCATTTCTTGTTGAATCTTGGTCAATTGCCCCTGCATCTGTATTTGCATTTGCTCTATTCTCTCCAACCTTTGTTCTATGTTTTCCAGGTTAACTGAAATATTTTTACCTAGTTAGGGTCCTTTTGTAAAAGTCTAATGCAAATGATGCAATGCAATACAAATGCATGGAATGAATGCAAAAGAAAGAGAGGCGTTGATTCTGAATTCAGTTACATTAGAACAACTTTTCTAGAAAGTAATTTCCTTTACATAAAACGGATTACATACACGGCCTTGCCCTCATATTCCAAGCAAAAACATCAATCCCCTTCTTCGCAAAGGTCAAATTTAGCAAACTTCTAATAGATGCCTCCACTAGCTCCTTTTTGCTTGGGCCGCGACTCATTACTCACTTATCCTCGCAATGCTCGTTAGCCTCTTCAAGAAAGCCGAGACGTCATCTTGAATCCTTGGGCAATGAAGTCTTGTATTCCTTCACGAACTTTCAGTCTTCTCTCGTTTACTTGGACCATATTCGGACGACCGTATTATAATCCACTTTATCAAAAAATCCATTTTCTTATGACAAACTATTCTATTTAGCAATCGAATTTGAATCAACACCTCTTTTCTATGATGTAAATGCAATGCAACCAAAATAAAACAAAACACGTTAGAACAGGCGAAATAAATAACATAGAACACCTATCTGGGTGACCACTAGGGTTTAATATAACTCTACATAGGGTTGACTCTTAGGTTTTCTATATGTGGTTCAGTTCTAAAGTTGAGGTACCCGAACTAGCAGATTCCTCGATCCTCACCCATTATAGGCTCATACGGATCGAGATCAGTTCAGAGGAATACATTTCCCTATGGCTATGCGGAGGTGAAAACCTCACGAAGACATAGGTACGGATGTATTCCGGAAGCAGTCCACTAGCCCATGCGGAGGTGAAAACCTCACGAAGGCATAGTTTCTCACTCCCACTTAAGGGTGCGACCACAACGGTCATGCAATGCAATGTGTGCAAGAAAATAATAATCATATGTTCAAAATAAATTTTTTAAATTTTCAAATCAAATTTTCAAATTTTCAACAAAGGACAGAAAATAATCAATTTTACGGCTTGACTCTCTTTTATGTCCCCAGCGGAGTCGCCAAGCTGTCGAAACCATTTTCATATTTAAAAAAAATGGGGTTGACTAAAAAAAGGAAATAGAGTCGCCACCAATCCCTTTTTACTTAGGTGTGATTGGATCACCTTATAAAACATTTTATTTTAAAATGTTAATTTTGGTCCGCGAAATACAAGAAAACGGGTTCGGGAGTCGGTTACGTACGAGGAAGGATTAGCACCCTCGTAACGCCCAAAAAATTGGTACCTAATTGATTAATTAATGTCCTTATGTTAAGAATTTGAAAAGATTTTAAAAAACGAGTCATTTAGAAGATGTTTGGATAATCCGAATTGAATATCGAAATTCTCTTGTTCCGAAAGAATGAAATATCACATCCAGCACGTTAGGATACGATGCTTCAAACCCTTGACACCAAGATCGTTTCGTGATTTCTAAAATTCATGCATTGCAATTTTAAAAGGGTATTCCGTTGTTTGGCCAAACAAAAAAAAAATCGAAACCCAGCACGTTAGGGCACGATTCCTCGAATTTCCAAACATGAAATATTGCCTATTTTTGAAGTTAAGAAAACCCGGTCAAAATCTTAAAAGGATATCTAGTCATTTGGACGAATGAAAAAACTGAAACCCAGCACGTTAGGGCACAATTTTTCGAGACTTCCAAACAAGAAATATTGCCTTGTTTTTAACTTTTAAAAAAACGGACACAGTCTTTAATGGGTATTTAGTGATTTGGTCAAACGAAAAATCGAAACCCAGCACGTTAGGGCACGATTCCTTGAATTTCCAAACACAAAATATCGCCTTTATTTGAAAAGCATTATGTATCGAGTAAAATTAATGTAACACAAATTTGTGAAAATAAATCGCAACATTGATATATGTAATGGAAATAAAATGGACGAAAACCTAAATAGCAATACTCAGAGCGAAATAATCAAAGATAAATAAATAAAAGAAAGTTAATCAAACAATAAGTAAACAAATGAGAATTAATATAATAAAAAAAAAAGAAAAGTTGAAAACAAAGGAAATGAAAGAAAAATATTGAATAAAATAGAAGAAATAAAAAAATGATAAAAATGATGAAGTAAAAAAAAAGTAATAATGCATTAATAAGAATAATTATAATATATTAACAATAATAATAATAATAGAAAATAATAAAAATAATAATAGTAATAATGGTAGGAGTAATGAAAATACTCGATACTAATAATAATTGTAAATATAATAGTAGTAATAATAACAAAGAAATGTAATAATAATAATAATAATAATAATAATAATAATAATAATAATAATAATAATAAAAGTGATAGTAAAAATTAAAATAGTATTAATGATAAAATAATAGTATCAATATTAAAATAATAGTATTAATAAAAAATAGTAGTAGTAAAAATAAAAGTATATTGATAATAATAAAAATAATATATATAATAATAATATATAATAAAAAATTTAAGTAAACAATAATATATATAATAATAGTAAATATAATAGAAAGAATATGATTATAATAATAATAATATACATATAAAAAAGTAGTGGTAATAAAAATATTTAAAAATAATTAATTTGAAAACAAAGTAAAATAGGGACTAAGTTGAATTTAAAACAAGAGTTTGGGGCAACATCAAGAACAAATGAAGATAAAAGGGCTAAATTGTAATGCGCGCGCAACATAGAGGGACCAGCATAGCAATTAATCCCACCCTCTGAAACGGTGCCGTTCGAATGAGGACCAAATTGAACCAAGAGGATAATTTTTGGGCAGAATCAAAAATAAAAAAAAACTGATTGTGAAACTATAAAAAGCGGAGGGGCCAGGGCTGTAAATAGCCCAAAAATGGGAAAAACGCGCGGATCCCTTCGGGTCGGGTCGCGCACGGGTAAGGCCTTGAAACAGCGTCGTTTTGGGGCTATGGAAGCCCGCCCTAAACGGTGCCGTTTTGTATCTTTATAAATACCAAATTTTTTTTTAAAAAAAAATCATTCCTCCTTCCTTTTTAAAAAAAAAAGTGCAGCTCTCCCCTTCTCTTTTCCTAAGGCGATTTTCGGAAAAGATTCCGGCGACACTCCGGCGCCGATCGCCGCCGCTCGCCGTCGTCGCCGGCCACCGCGAAAATAGGTATTTTTTTTATTTTTGTACGTTTTAATATATATATGTAGTTTTTTAGAAAAATAAAAAAAACCCTTAAAAAAAGAAATCGAAAACAAAATATATATATATATATATATATAAACCTTTGTTGCGCCTATACTCTGATTTTTCGAGTAAAATGTGTTTGAATCTCTTCTTGTATTGATTTTGTGTATCTTCTTGTCCGTTTCACAGATTCATTTGGGGTTTTTTATAACCCCAAAATAATAAAAAAAAGGAAATACATATCTTCTGTTTCGTTTCCTTGTTTGCTGCTGGTACTTTTTTCCTTTTTGCAGGTAGAGGAAATCTCAGCGGTGGGGTGATTTGCGCGTTGATTGCGGCGCGACCGGAGGTGGCGTAACCAAGGGCTTTGGTGCGAAGAAGGGCTACTCGCTGAGGCGCTTGCGGCGCAATGGAAACCTAGGGTTTCCTGCGTCCGCAAGCTTTTTGGGTCGTTTGGGCCATCCTAGTTTTGGGCTTGATTGGGTCTGGGTTAATGGGTCTGTTGTAACATCCCCAAACCCGGCCCATTCACTACGACCGAATCTGGTTATGTCACCGGGAAAAGACGGTTGAAAATCTTCTTAATTTAAAATAAAACATCGTTAATCTTTGGAATAAAACTTTGCTATTAAACTCATTCATTTTTAAAACTTTAGTTTATAATATCCAATTTGAATAAATAGGTTGCAAACCATAAATCATTTTCACGTAGCAATTTAATTTAAATAAACCATACCAAAAACATAAAATGGCCTTTATTACAACCCAACAATTCAAATAAAGTACTTATATCAAAATCAAGCATGAAATAATTGAACATCATCTTCGGCATGGGCCACCTTGTCCTCTCCGATCCCGGTCATTTTATGCACACTCGAAATGGTTAAGGAAAAGGTGAGTCACCTGCACTCAGTGTGCTACCCTTTTTCCCGGATTAGCAAAATATCACATACAAACATAATCATGATCATCATGCATCCCAATCATATGCACCCAATCCTAACCGTCCATACACCTTTTCTACCGTGTGTGGTACCAAAACCCTTTGGTGGTGCCAAACCATGGTGACGTATAGTCACAATGTGTTACCAAAACACCTTGGTGACCGAAGTCACAAATCCAATGATGGGGCCAACCCATCGTGTGATACCAAATCACCGCGAGACGATCCCATATCTCAAAGTGGGGCCAACCCACGGTGGAATTAACCACGAGGGACAAGTCGCTATGAGGTGCCAAACCTCACGGTGTCCAAGACACGAATGTGATACCAAATCACTGGTGGTTCCAAACCATGGTGCCCGAAGACACAAATCGAATGATGGGGCCAACCCATCGTGTGATACCAAATCCTTTGGCGTCAATCCTCAATACCGCCTTGTGGGGCCAACCCACTCGTGGTGCAAAACCACGGGGACGAGACGCCGAGGTGCCAAACCTCCGGAGGTGCCAAACCTCTCGTGACCCAAAGTCTCAAAGTTGTGTTACTAAAACATCGGTGCTCGTCGACACAAAATATCACCGCCCCCTCCACTCATATCACCCATCATCATACCAACTCATGTATAGTATTCAAATCATGCAAACATGTTTAACGTTGCATCTCATAGCACATACATCATAAATCATGACATCATGTATCAATAATAAAGATTACTCATAATGAAACGGACTTACGAATCCGTGCACATACCCCATAGGGTATCATATCACTCAACCATACTATTTCGGTTTTACCAATCAATCAGTTTATCAAACATATACAAAGCAAGAAGTGTGTTAGCTTACACACCTGATTACTAATGCGACTATCAAATCCCGTAGATCAAGATCTAACGCACTAGATCCCCCATTCCTTAACACTTTTCGAGCACTAGCCACAACCCGAGATATGCGAGATCAAGCCTTCCCTACAATCGGCCAAAACTAAACAACATAATCATGCTAATCAACCTTTAAGGGTAAAATCGTAATTTTACCTACTAAGGGTATTTTCGTAAATTCACACCTGCAATGGCCTTTCTGAAGGCCTAATGTCGCCACTAGCGACTCAGCTACCACTTCCGGTTGAAATGGACTATTGGGCCTAAAGCCCAATTTCGGCCCATTCGGGCCCACACGCTCGTGTGGCCCACCTAGCACAAATCTAGCCATGTATATAACTTCCACCTAGTCTAGTTCAACATATACTAACCAATCATGCAATTTACTCATATGGGCCCACGGGCCCATTGGGCCCACTTCGGCCCATCGAGGCCCAAGCAGCCCCAACCCACGAGAATACTCATCGATGGCCTCAACTATCGCGCGAAGCCCCACACGTGCGCTCGCACGCTCGTGTGGCTACTATTGCCGTGACCGGCACTTCGGCATTTGCCGCTCTACAACTAGAGTAGAGAGAGTTACACACCTGATAGGACTCTAGGGCTAATCCGCGCTCCGATCACTCTTGTGCCCAAACGCCCTCCAAGATGTGTTTACTCTCCTCCTAGGATGCTCCTTATATAGCTAGCTCTTCACCTTCATTCTTTGTGTCTTTCCGATGTGGGATCCCTTCGTCACAAGAGAGTTTAAATTCAATGAAACTCTTCCCGCCCGCATCGCAAAATAAATACTCCCTTGCTTCTCATGAGATTCGAACCCAGGCTCCCTTGCAACATAATCCACGCTGCTAGCCACTTGGCCACAAGCTCCTCTTGTGTCTTAAACCATGCGCAACTAAATATAAACTATAGCCAAATTCTGAGGTCCAAGTAAAAAGAAAACCAAAATGCAAAAGCCAAGACTTGAACCTTGGACCTCCTTCCTTCCTTGTGGCGTCACTCCCTTGTCCCCTAAGTGGCGTCACTTTGCCACTACACCACACACTCCTCTTGTGTTATTTTCCTCCATATTTTATTCTTAAGGCCTACCTGCCAACTTCCAGGGTTTTTTTTTTTTTTTTCACCTAAAACCAAAATTTCCCCAAAGCTAATATTTGATCCCGGGACTTCATAGAAGCCTTCTAACCTTCCAAAATCACTTATCCAATAGGTCCAACTTGCATTTAAGCCGGTCTCTTGTTCTCCAAAAATTTAAACACTACTACGCCTAAGGCCCATTGGGCTCAATTCTCCTAGGCCCAATTCCTTTTCACCCTAAAAATCTAAATTTTCCAAAGCCTTCCCTTCTCATCCCAACATTCTTAGAGCCTCTAAAACTCAACCAAGCACTCCCAAAACCTACTAACACTTGATTTATACCCCATATGCATGACCCCTAAACCAGGTGTTACAATTCTACCCTCCTTAAAATAATTTCGTCCTCAAATTACTTGTCTAAACTAACGATCCAATTCTCTCCACTACGCTATCGCTGCGCACTCTCGATCTCCAAGAGCTAACATACTTTACGAGCAACAAAAACAAACAATCACCAAAAGCGCCTCTACCACGTCCACGAGAAATACGACCACGCCCCTAGAACTCATATCTAGCGTCGCGATTTAATCGATTAAAAGTTTTATGCATTGGAAATTTTGTTCCTTTGTTTAATCCACGAGCAAATTTTATGAGCAGAAGTTTCGGAAGTCGTTCTTTCGAGCAATCAAAGTTTCGATTTCTAAAGTAATCCACTATTGCAATCATCCGATCACATCAATAACTCACAAGCAATAGTAAGGGTACTTACAGTGGACTTCGGTCGGAGGTACAGTGCCATGCCAACCTAACTCGAAAACCTTTTCATAAAACCCATATTTTTGAAAAGCCCATTTTGAAAATGTTTTTGGGCCCAAAACCTCAAAGCCGAAGTTTTGAACCGGGCTCGATACCAAATCAGTAACATCCCCAAACCGGCCCATTCACTACGACATCGACCGGTTATGTCACGGGAAAAGACGGTTGAAAATCTTCTTAATTTAAAATAAAACATCGTTAATCTTTGGAATAAAACTTTGCTATTAAACTCATTCATTTTTAAAACTTTAGTTTATAATATCCAATTTGAATAAATAGGTTGCAAACCATAAATCATTTTCACGTAGCAATTTAATTTAAATAAACCATACCAAAAACATAAAATGGCCTTTATTACAACCCAACAATTCAAATAAAGTACTTATATCAAAATCAAGCATGAAATAATTGAACATCATCTTGGCATGGGCCACCTTGTCCTCTCCATCCCCGGCCCGCTTTTATGCACTACGAAATGGTTAAGGAAAAGGTGAGTCACCCGGACTCGAGTGTGCTACCCTTTTTCCGGATTAGCAAAATATCACATACAAACATAATCATGATCATCATGCATCCCAATCATATGCACCCAATCCTAACCGTCCATACACCTTTTCTACCCCGTGTGGTACCAAACCACTTTGGTGGTGCCAAACCACCGGTGACGTATAGTCACAATGTGTTACCAAAACTTTGGTGACCGAAGTCACAAATCCAATGATGGGGCCAACCCATCGTGTGATACCAAATCACGGCGACGATCCCATATCTCAAAGTGGGGCCAACCCACGGTGGAATTAACCACAGAGGACAAGTCGCTATGAGGTGCCAAACCTCGGTGTCGAAGACACGAATGTGATACCAAATCACTGGTGGTTCCAAACCACCGGTGCCCGAAGACACAAATCGAATGATGGGGCCAACCCATCGTGTGATACCAAATCACGGCGTCAATCCTCAATACCGCCTTGTGGGGCCAACCACCGTGGTGCAAAACCACGGGACGAGGACGGCGAGGTGCCAAACCTCTGGAGGTGCCAAACCTCTGGTGACCCAAAGTCACAAAGTTGTGTTACCAAAACACTTGGTGCTCACAAAGACACAAAATATCACTTTGCCCCCTCCACTCATATCACCCATCATCATACCAACTCATGTATAGTATTCAAATCATGCAAACATGTTTAACGTTGCATCTCATAGCACATACATCATAAATCATGACATCATGTATCAATAATAAGTACTCATAATGAAACGGACTTACGAATCCGTGCACATACCCCATAAGGTATCATATCACTCAACCATACTATTTCGGTTTTACCAATCAATCGATTTATCAAACATATACAAAGCAAGAAGTGTGTTAGCTTACACACACGATTACTAATGCGACTATCAAATCCCGTAGATCAAGATCTAACGCACTAGATCCCCCATTCCTTAACACTTTTCGAGCACTAGCCACAACCCGAGATATGCGAGATCAAGCCTTCCCCTACAATCGGCCAAAACTAAACAACATAATCATGCTAATCAACCTTTAAGGGTAAAATCGTAATTTTACCTACTAAGGGTATTTTCAGTAAATTCACACCGCAATGGCCTTTCGAAGGCCTAATGTCGCCACTAGCGACTCGGCTACCACTTCAGGTTGAAATGGACTATTGGGCCTAAAGCCCAATTCCTTGCCCATCCGGGCCCACACGCTCGTGTGGCCCACCTAGCACAAATCTAGCCATGTATATAACTTCCACCTAGTCTAGTTCAACATATACTAACCAATCATGCAATTTACTCATATGGGCCCACGGGCCCATTGGGCCCACTTCGGCCCATCGAGGCCCAAGCACCCCAACCCACGAGAATACTCATCGATGGCCTCAACTATCGCGCGAAGCCCCACGCGTGCGCCGCACGCTCGTGTAGCTACTATTGCCGTGGACCGCACTTCCGGCATTTGCCGCTCTACACTTCAGAGTAGAGAGAGTTACACACGATAGGACTCTCAGGGCTAATCCGCACTCCGATCACTCTTGTGCCCAAACGCCTCCAAGATGTGTTTACTCTCCTCCTAGGATGCTCCTTATATAGCTAGCTCTTCACCTTCATTCTTTGTGTCTTTCCGATGTAGGATCCTTCACGTCGATGAGAGTTTAAATTCAATGAAACTCTTCCCGTCCGCCTGCATCAGGCAAAATAAATACTCCTTGCTTCTCATGAGATTCGAACCTGGGCTCCCTTGCAACATAATCCACGCTGCTAGCCACTTGGCCACAAGCTCCTCTTGTGTCTTAAACCATGCGCAACTAAATATAAACTATAGCCAAATTTCGAGGTCCAAGTAAAAGAAAACTAAAATGCAAAAGCCAAGACTTGAACCTTGGACCTCCTTCCTTCCTTGTGGCGTCACTCCCTTGTCCCTAAGTGGCGTCACTTTGCCACTACACCACACACTCCTCTTGTGTTATTTTCCTCCATATTTTATTCTTAAGGCCTACCTGCCAACTTCCAGGGTTTTTTTTTTTTTTTTCACCTAAAACCAAAATTTCCCCAAAGCTAATATTTGATCCCGGGACTTCATAGAAGCCTTCTAACCTTCCAAAATCACTTATACAATAGGTCCAACTTGCATTTAAGCCGGTCTCTTGTTCTCCAAAAATTTAAACACTACTACGCCTAAGGCCCATTGGGCTCAATTCTCCTAGGCCCAATTCCTTTTCACCCTAAAAATCTAAATTTTCCAAAGCCTTCCCTTCTCATCCCAACATTCTTAGAGCCTCTAAAACTCAACCAAGCACTCCCAAAAACCTACTAACACTTGATTTATACCCCATATGCACAGCCCCTAAACCAGGGTGTTACATCTGTAATTGGGTTAATCAGATTTAGTTTGGGCTATTGGGTAGTCTGTTTAGGAATGGGTTAGGGTTTAGTTTTGGGTCTGATTAGGTTTAGGGATTGGGCTATTATAATGAGTATTAGGCTTGTTAATTGGACTGTACATGGACATTTTATTATTTTATTATTTTTTGGTTTTATTCTGTTTTACACGGGCCCGGGCACAAATGGGTCACTACAGGTATCATGTATCATTATAGCGTCATTGTTGCTGGGCAACCCTGGGTGATGGATCCATGTATCCTTATCGAGTCTGTGTCAGGTTAATAGGGTTAAAAATACTATAATGAGTTAATAGTAATGAAATGAAATGTGATAGAAATATTGAATGCGATACCATTTAATTTGACTTAAAAATGATCTCTGGGGGTCAAATATGTATGAAAGAGCTATCAGGCTCGGAAATGACTGACATGCTAGAACAAAATGACACTTGTGAACTTGTTATGATAATAAATAGTGAATTTGTGACATTATTCATGAATGGATGTGGAAATAGACTAATTGCCAATAAATGAGATTGCTCTATGTTTGAATTACTAAATGATAAGGTTACATGTTGATCTCACCTTGTTGATATGTGGTTTCCCTGTTTAGGCAAGCTTGTCAAGCTAGTAGCTTACCGTATTAAATGGTAAATTGAGGTAAGTTGTTGTTTAATGCCTATGAAAATACTAAGCATTTAATATGCTTACCATGTTCTTTTTCCCTTTCCCTATAATTGCCAACTTGCGGAACGTGTCAAGCGTATCGTCGATAATCTCACACTATCCTATTATAGAATCGATAGTCTTTTGATCATTTTTTAGTTCGATTATGTGGCATGTACATAGGTGTTGTCATGTTGACTTAAAATGGTAGTTGGATGAACTTTGGTTACTGCTTGATCTTGTGAAAGTTAATGACAATTTGTTTATGTAAGTTTGGTAATATTTTGTGTGGTGTGAATGATATTTATAATTGCATAATTCCAAATCCAATGGTATGGAAAAATGATGATATGGAATGGTTTAAAAGCATGTTAATAAAAGTTGAGTTTGGATAGGTTGAATTTGTATATTTTGATGCCAAATCGAGGTATATTGGATTGGTTGATTTGGAAATGGTTATATGTAATGTTGAATTTAGATGTTTTTTATGGAAAATGTAATGGTATAAATGAATGTGTTTTGGCATGTTTAAAGAAGCTTGAGTTAGGTAAATGATTGACAATTGTCAAACGTTTAAGTTGAATGTCATAATATTGAAATATTATGTTTAATTGGTTGAATTGATAGCATAGGTTAATGTAAGGATGATTGTGGATGTTTATACACGTATTAGTTTGTGTTTGGAACATTTTTGGTGTAGGAAAGATTGTGAAAATATGCACCAAATGGTAAGTTTGATAAGTGGACTTGAAATAGGTACCAAATGGCTTAATTTGTATCAAAACAGAGTCCACATCGCGACGTCGGGCGATGGTCGTCGCGACGAGCTCTAGACTTCATGCCATGGCATGACAAGGAACCTGTCATCACGAGGCCAAGTCAGTATGTCATGTCGCGATAAGGAACTCCTTTAAAAATATTGCAAATTGACCCTTGTTCGGTTTCGGGATAACTTAGAGCATACGAAGGCTCGTATAAGACCCGTGAATGGTTTTATATCATATTTATGGTTTGAAAATGTTATGTTTGTATGCATTAAGTTGTAAATTGAATTTTAAATGTTTGTAGTTGCTCCGACAAGGAATGTGACATCCTATAGCTCGAATCCGGTGATCTGATCAGGTGAGGGGTGTTACACATTCAAGTTAAATTTAATACACAAAAATATTTTAAAATAAATCATTTTAAATTCAAGTTATTTTCTCACAATTTTCGGTTTGATTGTTAAAATTGAAATCTTAATTTTAAAATAAAATTAAATCAAAGTCAAATAAATTATTTAATCGATTTAAGTTTATTATAAAATTATTAATTATTATAAATAATATTATAAAGTAAATATAATAAATTATTATTAACAATAGTTAAAAGAAAAACATTTATTTTTATTTTTTAAATTTTTTTACTTAATTTAATTTTGGTTACTTTGGATATGATTTTATGAAAATAAAATTACAAAATACTAAATCGAAAACTACTCTTAACTTTTCTCAAGAAAAATATTTATTTTTTTAAATGCTTTATCCCAATGTTTTAAATTTTATTTTACCAATACTTAGTGAGATCTTTATAAGATGTTAACGGCATATAACTGGGGTGAGTAAAATTCGAATTGACTCGAAAAAATTTTAAAAAAAATTCTAATTTTGAATTATTTGAATTGAATTAATCGAGTTAACCGAATCAACTAGAATTTTTTTATCAAATTTCAAGTTCGAATCGAGTTAAATTGTTGAATTTGAATAACTCGAATAATTCGAATAAACCAAATATCAAACCTCTCTACTTCCCTTCCCCCACCTCCCCAAAAAAAAAAAAAAAAAAACCCTTTTACTTTCCTAAAAAAATTGTACTTCCCTCCTAACCCTAAAAAAAGCTTCCTTTTATTTTCCCCTCAAAACTTTTACTTCCTCCCAAATCCCAATTTTTTTTTTCAAATTTATGTCTAGTATTTATATTATTGAATTAAATTTCACACTTTGTATTATTTATATTATTGAATTGTTTAGTCATGCCGAATCTTTACCAATTTATGTTAAAATTGAATTATTGATGATGCCATAAAATATTAGTGTTAAAATTTTCTATTGGTCTCAATTTCACATTTTATCTTTAAAATAATTTTTATTAAAAAATCACATTATTTACATTTACTATATTTTTTAATTTTAAAATACATGGTGACAAGAATCAGAAGATAATTGAAGCAACTAAGCAAGAAAAGAAGCTAACTAATATATAAAAGATTAATAAATAAATTATGAGGGGATGAAAGTTTATAACAAATTTGATTACAGTGGGTGATAGTAGCTACAAGGACCCAAAGTCATTTTTTTAATTTAAGTCGAACAAATATATTTGATTTGATTCGATTCGATTCGAATTCCATCTCACTCAAATCGATTCGAGAAAATTTCAAATCGAGTTAGAATGATAAAATAGGATTCATCAACTCAATTAACTCGAAATTTTTTTATTCGAATTCGATTCGATCGAACGCTCACCCCTACACATAACCATGAAAATGAAACTAAAGGAATGCTTGTAATATAGGGTAAAATAGTAATTGTGTAAAAATTATATGTGTGGTGTATTAGGAGAGGTGACGATATGGGGTGGAAGAACTTTATCTCGATTAACTAGTTTTTTAGTCATTTAATCGGTTCATATCGGCTTTCGATCGAATCAATTCAAAGTCATTTTCCAAATTGATATTTCGGTCCAACCAATTTGATCGACCAATCCAGTATAGTTCAAATATTTCAATCCAATTAATTTTTTAGTCTATTCAATTAGTCCATATCGGTTCCCAATCTAACTGATTCAAAGTCACTCTCTAAACTAATATCCTGCTAGTTTCCGATTCAATCGGTTTGGTTAACTGGTTCAATCTAATTTAACAAAAATATTTAATAGTGTTAACAATTAAACTTGAATTTTGAAATATGAAATATAAAGAGACTAAATTCCATAAAATAAAATTACAAGGACTAACTTCTCAATTTTCAAAAAATATAGAGATTTGTAGCACGTTTTAACCAAAAATTAAATAATTCTATAAACAAAAAAAATGGTGCTATTCTCCACGTTAGCCGTGTAAAAGAGAAAAGAGTATAACACTGTAAAAATAAGTAACATAAATGGCGTTTAATATGAGGTTAAGTGGAACACGTGTTATAAAACCATTGGTAAGGTACAGTTAGGGGAACAATACCAGGCAGAAGAAATTTGTCCTCTACTCTTGTTTAAATCAAAATCAAACAAATTTGTTGTGTTTTGACTATCTACAGGAACTCAGATTTTGAATTGATTGATTTTTTCAAGAGGTGGACGAGGGTTGAATGGGATGGATTTTTTTTTTTCTTTTTAACTGCAAGTATTAAACGATTATGACAATCATTTAAAAAATTCTTAGCATTGCTTCTATGATGCATGCCTTGCCGTACTCTAAAATGGTAATAACTACACTAGTTCTCACCTCACATTTCTTGTTAGGTTAATTCTTTGTTTATGTCAAATTATAAAGTAATAATTTGAAGATTAAAATATGTTATAAGTTTTTATACATTTTGTATATTTTAAATTTAGTTCTTCTACATCTATTTTAAGAGTTTAGTCCTAACATTTCTTGTTAGGTTAATTCTTTGTTTATGTCAAATTATAAAGTAATAATTTGAAGATTAAAATATGTTATAAGTTTTTATACATTTCGTATATTTTAAATTTAGTTCTTCTACATCTATTTTAAGAGTTTAGTCCTATTTTTTGAATTTAAAATTTAGGTCAAGTTGTTACTATCGTCAAAATTTTTTTTATTAAATTCACTAGTGTGATATTTATGAATTAAAAAAATATCACTTTTTAGTCATGTAACAATAAAAAAATTAAAAATTCAAATGTGGATTTTTTTCTTAAAAACACATATTCGAACTCGTCCTGATAAAATAAATTTTTTTGTTGGAATAATGTTCTTAAGCAAACTTAACATTGACATTTTCATCGAAATAGTTGAAAATATTAACTATTTAGACAAACTAATAATATTATAAAAATAAGATTAAATTAAGTAAAAAATTAAAGTATACAAATTAAATCTTAAATTTTAGTGTATTATAAGGACCAAAATTGAAATTTGACTATTGTCTTATAATTTATAGAAATTAGTGACATGTAGAAAGGTAGGTAGATAAGAATCTCAGACTGTGATTAGCACATTTATCATGCTTTACGCAAGGTCATCATCACCACATATACTGTTACTGCAAAAACAACAGTAACATCATCGATCGGAGACCTAAATCGTCTTCTAAATAATGAATAAAATTGTATTTCAGGTCATTATAGATATAAGGACCTTATGGACCATGGATGTCGGCAAATATTAAATCACATTGAGGAATTGTAACTTTCAACAGCATTTATAGACATGTGATGAGCAGAAAGTAGATAGGCCTCTCGTACTGTGATTAGCACATTTATCACTCTGTATGCAAGGTGTTAGAAACTTTTTTTGAGATCAATTTTTTAAAAAATGAAAATGAGAGTTGCTATTAATCTTTTTTTATGAGGTGTGATTGGATCATCTCATAAATTGATCGTTTTTAATAAATGGCTTGTGTAATAGGCCAATTTAGCCTGGACCCATACAAAAAATAATAAACCCAAAATAATAAAACAAAGTCCAAGTCCAGTCTAAAATATATCATTTGGCCCGATCAGAATGACCCATTACTTGAAAAGATTGAATGTCCATCTACAAGCTTGACGTATATGTGAACACAATCTTCAAGGATATGCAATCTTAGATATGATATGCAAATATTAGATATGATATGCAATCCTAGAAGATATGGTATGTAATCTTAGAAGATATGATATGCAATCTTAGATATGATATGCAAATCTTAGATATGATATACAATCTTAGAAGATATGGTATGCAATCTTAGAAGATATGATTTTGTAATCTTAGAGATTTAATTTGTAGATACCTTTTAATCTTAGCCGTTGATGTAATTGATCTGTACCGTTGGATTTGTGGAGGCTTAACTATAAATAGAGGCATCTCCCTTCATTGTAAAGCACACTTGAGTTTTGGGGGAAGCAATAAGAATTCTTGAGAGCATTCACTCAAATTTCTCTCCCTCTTACGTTCTTATTTTCTATGGTTTGTTCTTATTTTATTCTTCATTCATGTTTGTTTTTTTTTTAACCTTTTTTATTTATCCATTTAATTGTTTAATTATTAATTATTCTTTTTATTTTATTCGTTTATTTATTATTTCTGTATAGAGATTTATTTTATTTTCACACTTTTGCAAATTTGTATTGTATTTATTTATTCCAAATTTTTATGTGGTATTTATTTCAAGCTATTTTATTTTATTATTTTTGATATTACTTATTTTAAATAGTTTTATTTTGATTAAGTTTTTTATATTATTACTTTAAATTATCTTATATATCATTCATTTTTCTTATTGTTTTATATAACGATTATTTTAAAGTAGTTTTATTTTATATCATTTTAAACTGTTTTATATTATCTATTTTAAGTTTTCGTATATTATTTATTTTAAACCTATACGTATCTTTTTAGGATTTGTCACATATCATTTTAAAAATAAGGCAATATTCGATATTTGGGAGTTTTGAGAAAATCGTGCCCTAACTTACCGGGTTTCGATTTTTCTCATTAAGTCCAAATGATTGAGTACCCTTTTTGAAAAAACATATGAATTTTTAAATAAAAAACCTATTCTCAGAAATTTAAAATGTTGTGTCCTAACTCACTGGATGCGACATTTTGTCATCTCGAGGCAAGGATTTCTAAAAAGCAAAGGATATTCGGTGTTTGGAAAATTCGAAAGATCGTGCTCTAACTTACTGAGTTTCGATTTTTCTTTTAAATTCCAAATAATTGAATGTCCATTTAAAATTAAAGGACATAAGTTTTAAAAATCAAAAGGATCGTGTTTTAAAATCTTTTCAAATTTTTGACATTAGGACATTAATTAATCAATTAGGTACCAATTTTTGGGCGTTACGAGGGTGCTAATCCTTCCTCGTGCGTAACCGACTCCCTATCCTATTTTCTCGAATTTTGTAGACTAAAATCATTATTTTAATAAATCAAAATGTTTTATTAAAATGATTAATCTCAAGGTGACCCGATCACACCTCGAAAAAAGATTGGTGGCGACTCCATTTTTGTTTTAAAGTTGACCCTCGTTTTTTCAAAATAAAAAAATGGTTTCGACAGCTTGGCGACTCCGCTGGGGACAAATAAGAGAGTCAAGCCGTAAAATTGATTATTTTCTGTCCTTTGTCGGAAATTTGAGAATTCGATTTGAAAATTTGATTTGTAAATCACGATCCTTTATTGCATTTGTTTTTGTCATTGCATATAATAGTTATATTCTTGCGCGCATTGCACTGCATGACCGTTGTGGTCGCACCCTTAAGTGGGAGCAAGAAGCTATGCCTTCGTGAGGTTTTCACCTCCGCATGGGCTAGTGGATTGCTTCCGGGATACATCTGTACCTATGTCTTCATGAAGTTTTCACTTCCGCATGGCCATAGGGAAATGTATTCTCGAATCGAACTCACCTGTATGAGCCTATAATGGGTGAGGATCGAGGAATCTGCTGGTTCGGGTACCTCAACTTTAGAGCTAAACCACATGTAGAAAACCTAAGGGCTTACCCTAGGTAGAGCTATGCCAAACCATAGTGGTCATCCAGATAGGTGCCCTATTTTGTTATTTATTTCTCTTGTGCTAACGTGTTTTCTTTTGTTTTGATTGCATTGCATTCACATCATAGAAAAAGAGGTGTTGATTCAAATTCGATTGCTAAATAGAAGAGTTTGTCATAAGAAAATGGATTTCTTGATAAAGTGGATTATAATACGGTCGTCCGAATATGGTCCAAGTAAACACAACGAGAAAAGACTGATAGTCCGTGAAGGAATACAAGACTTTATTACCCAAGGATTCAAGCTGACAAAGACTATTCAAGAATCACCACGTCTCGGCTTTCTTGAAGAGGCTAATGAGCATTATGGAAATAAGTGAGCAGTGAGTCGCGACCCAGATCAAGCAAAAAGGAGCTAGTGGAGGCATCTATTAGAAGTTTGCAAGATTTGACCTTTGCGAAGAAGGGGATTGATGTTTTTGCTTGGAATATGAGGGCAAGGCCGCATATGTAATCCGTTTTATGTAAAGAAATTTGCTTTCTAGAAAAGTTTTTCTAATGGAATTGAATTCAGAATCAACGCCTCTCTTTCTTTTGCATTAATTCCATGCATTTGCATTACATCACATCATATGCATTCAAGTCTATAAAGAGAGCCTAATTAGTTGAAATTATCAGAGAAGAGAGAAAGAGAGAAGAAGAAAATCTGAAAGCTGAACACCACTACAGTATACATGCCAAATCAAAGAAAATGGATCAAAGATTGGAACAATTTCAAAGAGATATGCAAGACCAGATGCAAGAGCAAATGGCAAAACTCCAACAAGAGATGAGAGACCAAATGTTGGAGGCTCAAAGGAACATGATAGCTCAAATGGCCCAAATGCTGAGTGGGGCAATGGACAAAGGAAAAGGTCCCATGGCAATTACAGGAGAAGAGAGCGAAGGCATTCCTCCGGGTTTTACCCCACCACATGCGCCAGCACAGCCTGAAGAGTATCCCCAAAGGCCATCTGTCACGATTAGGCCTCAACAGGGGAAGCTGATCTCAGACCGTCCATGAACTTCCAAGTTGGCTCGGGGATCCAACCGAGGATAACCCAAACAAATCTCGTTATCCCTGATTTGGATATAGCAGACAGAGAAGGGATAAGAACTGAATCCTCGAGGTAGTTAGAGGATCACTGTAGATGGTTAGAGGAAAAATTCAAGGCTTTGGAAAATGCCGATCATCACCATGGCATTGACGCAAAGGATTTGAGCTTGGTTCCGAATTTGGTGCTTCCTCATAAATTTAAGATGCCAGAATTTGAGAAGTACAATGTGACTAGTTGCCCTGAAGCCCACATCACCATGTTCTGTAGACGCATGACTGGCTACGTGAATAATGATCAACTTTTGATTCATTATTTCCAAGACAGTTTAGTGGGGGCAGCGTCTAGGTGGTACAATCAACTCAGCCGCACTAATATTAGCTCCTGAAGAAACTTATCCCAAGCCTTCATGAAGCAGTACAATCATGTTACAAACATGACGCCTGATAGAATCATGTTGTAAAACATGGAAAAGAAATCGAACTAAAGCTACAGGCAATACGCGCAAAGATGGAGGGAAGTTACCATGCAAGTTCAACCACCTCTCCTAGAGAAGGAAACCACCATGTTATTTATCAACACTTTAAAGGCACCATTTATCACTCATATGATAGGAAGCACCACTAAGAGCTTCGCGAATATAGTAATGACAGGGGAAATGATAGAAAATGCCATAAGGGGTGGTAAGATTGAAGCGGGAGAAACCACTAGAAGGTCTGCTCTTAGAAAAAAGGACAACGAGGTGAATAATACGAGTACATACAACAAAGGGTACTCAAAGCGATTCCATCACACGGTAGAAAGTGGTTATTGCCGGGCAACAAGGGTCGACAAGATAAGAATCAGGCCCCAGACAAAATTCTAAAAAGCTCCAATTTACGTCAATCCCAATGACGTATAAGGAGCTATATCAAACTTTATTTGATGCACGTGTAGTGTCCCCATATTATCTACAGCCGCTACAACCCCCATATCCTAAATGGTATGACTCCAACGCCCAATGTGATTACCACACAGGTATAGCGGGGCATTCGATAGAAAATTGCACTACCTTCAAAAAGGTAGTTGAGAGGCTCATCAAGATGGAGATTGTCAAGTTTGATGATACACCCAGTGCGGAGAACCCATTACCCAATCATGGAGACAAGGGGATAAATGCGATTGGGGAAAATGTCGTGAGACAGATTAAAGGAGATGTCTCAGAAGTAAAAACTCCGTTGAGAGTGGTGTGGAAAGAAATGGTAAGAAGGGGAATGATATTATCTGATTCTTTGAAAAGATGTGAAGGACTAAGGAACTACTGTGAGTTCCACAAAGCTGAAGAACATGAGATCCAGGACGGGGCTGAGTTTAGGGTCTTGATACAGAGCCTTATGGACAATAAGGAATTTGAGTTTTATGAAGAAGGCTCAGAGGAAAGAAACGTATGTGCAACTGAAGAAGAATTGATAAAGCAAAAGGTCAATTATCCGAGGATCATAATTTCCCGACCGAGAAATACAAAAGGCGGAGCATAATTTACACCTAAAGTTGTAATCCAGAAACCTGTTTCCTTTCCTTATAAGGATAACAAGATGGTACCATGGAATTACGACTGTAATGTGACGACACCGGGAGTGGAAAACTCAACTATCACTTCTAAAAAGGTCCAAGGTGAGGGATTCTACACACGAAGTGGGAGACGTTATGACTCAGTAGACGTCAGAACTGCGCCTGTGAAAGCTAAAACTTTGGTAGTTGAACCAGAGAAAGGACCTGGTGCCCTTATCAATGAACCTGTGAAGGAGGAATAGGCTAAAGAATTTCTAAAATTCTTAAAGCATAGTGAATACAGTATGGTTGAGCAACTGCGTAGGCAACCGGCTCGCATATCGGTGCTAGCCTTACTTTTAAGTTCGGAAGTACATCGTGAGGCATTGATGAAAGTGCTGAACGAGACTTACGTTACTAAAGATATATTTGTTAATAAACTTGACTGATTAGTTAGTAACATAATTGCTGACAACTTTATTTCCTTCAGGGACGATGAAATTTTACCTGGGGGTATATGATCAACTAAAGCTCTGCACATCACCACTCGTTGCAAGGGATACACTCTACCGAGCGTGCTAATCGATAATGGATCAGCCTTGAATGTCTTACCATTGTCGACACTGAAGAGGTTGCCGATAGACAGTTCTCATATGAAGATATGCCAGAACATAGTGAGAGCATTTGATGGCACCGAGAGAAGAGTGATGGGAAGAATTGATATACCGTTACAGATTGGACCAAACACATATGAAGTGGATTTTTTGGTGATGGATATCAAGCCCTCGTACAATTGCTTGCTGGGAAGGCCTTGGATTCATTCGGCAGGGGCAGTACCCTCATCACTTCATCAAAAACTAAAACTAGTGAGATGGTCGACTGGTCACTATAAATGCGGAGGAAGACATCATAGCGACTGTTACCAATGACACACCATATGTAGAGACAAATGAGGAGGCCATTGAGTGTTCTTTCCGGTCTTTAGAGTTCTTCAACGCAACATTCATTTTGGAAGGAAATGAAGTTCCGGTGCCTAAGATATCCAAGACCACGAAGATGGGCTTACAAATGATGGTGGAGAAATGAGCCTTACCAGGAAAAGGACTGGGCAGACATCTCCAAGGGGAAGTTCAAGTGTCGATGCTGAAAGAAAAGAGAGACCGTTTTGGCTTGGGTTTCAGGCCAGATGCCAAACAAAGGAAGAGAGAAATAGAAAAGAGGCAGGAAAGAAGAAGAGCACGGTTGAATGGGGAGGAAGTCCAGTGGAAATCCATGATATTCCCCCACATATATCAGTCTTTTATATCCGGAGGGATAATTCACCCTGAGAGAGGGTTATTGGAAAGTCCTCACATCAATGCCATACACGGGGAAGAATTTGAACAAAGAAACCTGTTGGGCATTCGCCCTTATGAACCTGGAAGCGTTTTGAACAATTGGACTGCAGAGGAACTTCCTGTAGTTTTTAGAGATTATACAGAGTAATATTCAGAACGCTCTTGTTGTTTTTTTAGCCTAGGAACAATAAGATTTCTTTTGTGAAATAGGCTCATGTTCAGAAATTGTTGTTTCAATAAAATACATTTTTGATAATTAACTTGAGCAAATATTCTTTCATTTCATTCTTTTGACTTTCTAATTTCATTCCAAATTTTATATTTTTCATTCATATAATGTGAATAGTTATCCTTGAATTCATTCGTTCTTTGCACATTCTTTGGCACCCATCACAGGTCCCTAGATATCAATGATGTGAGCAACGATAATACATATCTAGAGGTCCACTTTGAGCAAGACATGTGTTTAGAGGAATCTCAGGATTTTGAAGGTGACTGAGATTGTGATTTATCTCCAGGTTTGTAAGAATGGTAAAGCAAGAGGAGAAACAAATCTTACCCCATTAGGAAGAGGTAGAGAACATAGCCTTGGAGGAAGGAAAGGTTGT
Source organism: Gossypium sturtianum (assembly GCA_025698515.1). Lineage (NCBI taxonomy): Eukaryota > Viridiplantae > Streptophyta > Magnoliopsida > Malvales > Malvaceae > Gossypium > Gossypium sturtianum. Next base: position 24,607,355 of record CM046951.1, read on the forward strand.
GAAAATTAGGACGCGCATAGCCGAGGAGACAAAACAAGACCTTGTTGAGTTACTACGGGAATTCAAAGATGTCTTTGCATGGTCGTACCAAGATATGCCTAGGCTAAGTACCGACATTGTAGTACATCGTCTTCCCATAAGAGAGGAGTGCAAGCCAGTTCAGCAAAAGCTACGAAGGATGAGGCCTGATGTAGTGTTGAAAATAAAAGAAGAGGTCCGTAAAGCTTGCTTTGATCTTTGGATTTCTACAAGTGGTCAAGTACTCAGAGTGGGTTGCCAACATTGTTCCTGTCCCTAAGAAGGACAGAAAGGTCCGGATGTGTGTGGACAATAGAGACTTAAATAAAGCTAGCCCAAAGGACAATTTCCATTTGCCGCATATCGACACATTGGTGGATAATACGGCTGGATACTCACTATTTTCTTTCATGGACAGCTTTTCGGGATATAATCAGATCAAGATGCACCCTGAGGATATGGGGAAAACTACCTTCATAACATTGTGGGGTACTTTTTATTATAAGGTAATGCCATTCGGACTAAAGAATTCTGGGTGTAACATCCTGAATTTTTGGGCCTATGCATTTAATGGGTGAATATGTGTAATGAGTTAATTTGAGCATTAGGGGTCCAAATTGGGCTCGTGGATTGAAATTTCAAGCCTTAGTTAAATTTTTGTTTGGGCACTATAGGGTTTAAAAGGTGGTATCCGAGTTTAAAATATCAAAATGGGCTTGTGGCCCAAAGTGGTCGATGGCGCCACTTAGGGAGCAAGAAGGTGACGCCACACAAGGGAGTAAGGGGCCCAAATTTAAGTTACATGGAGCCCAACTCTTTTAATTTAAGTTAGCTAAATTTCGGCATTAGGGTTAGGTAGAGTGGGACGGCAACAAGGCTCAAAAATAGGAGGATTTATGTGAACGGGATAATGTAGATAATATAGTTGATAATATGGAAGAAAAAAAAAAGGAGAAAGATAGGAGCTATCTACAAGGCTAGGAGTTGGCGAAATTCCATCACCTAGAGAAGTGAAGAAATCGGTTTCTTTATGGCAAAGTGGCAACCGAATTTTCCTTTTATTTGATTAATTTTTAGTTATCAAGAAGGGCACTTTCGGTTTTTCATAGGTAAGTGCCGAAATTTCTATAAATAGGGAGGGTTCTCTTTTTTATTTTTTGGCATTTAGGGTTTCCACCTTTTCTTTCTCTTCTTTCTTCTAAAAGCCGAAAACCCCATTATTCTTTTCTCTTCTTTCTCCTAAAAGACGAAAACTCTATTATTCTCTTCTTTCTTCTAAAAGCCGAAAACTCCATTATTCTCTTTTTTCTTTCTAAAAGTCGAAAGCCGAAAACTCCATTATTCCTTTCTCTTCTTTCTTCTAAAAGCCGAAAACTCCATTATTCTCTTCTTTCTTCTAAAAGCCAAAAACTCCATTATTCTCTTCTCTTCTTTCTTCTAAAAAGCCGAAAGCCAAAAACTCCATTATTCTTTTCTCTTCTTTCTTCTAAAAGCCGAATCTCTATAGATTTCTTCGAATCATCTTCTCTTCCTGATTTTTCGTAAAAAGCCAGAATCCTCTGGGAGTAGCCGAATCTTCTCTAGTAAGATCTCTTAGATCTAAAAGCTGGAAACACTAGTTCCTGAATCTCATATCACTTTTCGGGATTTCAAGGCAGATAGCGGTGGTGTTGGCTACGGATAGCGTCGACTTAGAGGGTCTCATTCTAACAGTAATCAGGTGTGTAGATCTCTAACACACAAATAATCTGTATGAATGTATATATATGTTTACGTTATGGGCTAAAAGCCGGAAAAAGGCTGTATAGTAATCTGTACTAAATATATGTTATGGGCTAGAAGCCGGAAAAAGGTCTGATAGTAATCTGTACTAAATATATGTTATGGGCTAAAAGCTAGGAAAAAGGTCAGTATAGTAATCAGTACTAAATATATGTTATGGGCTAAAAGCGGAAAAAGGTTTGATAGACAGTCGGATTACCCAAAAAGGGTAGGCAAGGGATGCAGCACGTAATCATAGAAACTTCTATGTGTATCGATGTATGTGATAGATCGTGAACTTTTAGGTAGTATATTGTTTTGATTCTGCATGTATGTATGCATGGGATGGGATTGATATGATGAAGGGGAAGAAGGTCGCATAGCGATCGGTGGCTTTGCTACATAGGTCACATAGTGATCGGTCTTTATGACAGGCAGCTCAGCTGTTGAAATACTACATTGTATTATTAAGGTCGCATGGCGATCGGTGGCTTTGCCACATAGGTCACACAATGATCGGTCTTTAAGACAGGCACCACAGCTATCGATATGGTGTGTAGCGGTTGGAGGGTTGATTGTAGAAATCCCCAAGGTGTGATGGTTGGTACGGGTTGGTGTGTAGAGGATGGATTTTTAGGCTGGGATGGGTCATGATGCATAGTTAGTTACCCTTGTATGGGCCAAGGCCCATAATGTGTTTGTGGGCCTAAGGCCTTTTATGTGTTTTCGGGATTTGTACACTGAGTCTTGGTGACTCACCCTATTATTTTTTCTAACCTTTCAGATGAGCAGTAGATTGTGGACAAGGGAGCCGAGGCGGACTCGAGGGGCCATCAAGTTTTTATTCCTATAGATTATTTCGGTTTTTCCTTAAGTTTTTAATTTTGGAAACATTTATGTAATAAGGCCCCATAGTTTATACTCACTACTTAGTTTTTAATATTTGCAACTTATGGAACTTTGCCAAAGGTTTTATTATTCAAAAAAATAATAATACAAGGTTTTCTTTTCAAAAGTCACTTGTTTATTCGAATTTTGCCTAATAACTTATGATTTACTAAAACCAACTTAGCAAAAGTTTTCAACGTACAACCCGTAGCATACCAGATCTGGTCGAAACTTATGGGCCGGGTTTGGGGTGTTACATTTTGGTATCAGAGCCCAGTTCAAAACTCGGGCTGTGAAATGGGTCTAGTACTGTTTTAAAGTTGATAAGAATTTGGAAAAGTTTGGGTTAAGAAATGGCCTTCGAGTCTACCGGCACCCGATCCACGCAGGTAAGTATTCTGAACTTTTGGATGTGATATGTATGTTGGGCTTGATGGACGTAGGCTAGTATATTAGACATTGATGGACTTTAGGCTTAGTTTAAACAACTCTCTAAATTCATAAGATTTAATCCAACCAAACAAACACCGTGAATAAGTCAGAGATAGGGTGTGGCAATAGGCATACGCATGTCTCAGGATTGGATTCAGGAGAGCTTGGTATTTAAGCGAACCCTAGTGACTCACCTCCTCTTCATTTGGAATCCTACCAGTGCGTAGTGACTGTTCACCTTAGTCATGAGGACTTGTTGACGGGCCAAAATTTATAACTAAAACCCAAAAGGGACCAGCCACTCTATTTTGTAAAACTACTAAATTACCCCTGATTTATAAATAACCAAAATATCCTTGATTTGTAAAATTACCGAAATACCCTCGGATTGCAAAATTATCGAAATACCCCCGGATTACAAAATTACCGAAATACCCTTAATTCGCAAAATCACCAAGAAACCTTATTTTGGAAAATTACGAAAATACCCCTGTGGGATAAATTACGAAAATACCCCTGGGTAGTGAAATGACGAAAATACCCTTAGGTGATGAACGTAAGTTCATGAATGCTACTTGTATGTGGTGGTTGATGATTGTATGTGTGTGCTTCCTAGAACTAGGAGATGTGAACTTGAGACTGAATTGTAGTTATAGTTGCGAATTCAAAAGAACTACTCTTAAAACTACTATTCATAAGACTGTTCGTGGTTAATCAGTGGAAGAAAACTAATAATTCATAAAATTTCTAATTAGATAAACGCGAATCGATAGAATGAGTACAAGGGGACGAGGACGCTGAGATCACGAGTAGTACAGTGCGTACTCTATCATATTATCCTAAGTGTTTCTTTTGGCTTTAGAATTAGAGTTCGCAGCGGAAGCATAGTGGTGAGACTTGGGTGGTATGAAATTTTGAGGACGAAATTTCTTTAAGGGGGGTAGAACTGTAACATCCTGAATTTTTGGGCCTATGCATTTAATGGGTGAATATGTGTAATGAGTTAATTTGAGCATTAGGGGTCCAAATTGGGCTCGTGGATTGGGTGAAGCCTTAGTTAAATTTTTGTTTGGGCACTATAGGTTTTAAAAGGTGGTATCTGAGTTTAAAATATCAAAATGGGCTTGTGGCCTAGTGGTCAGTGGCGCCACTTAGGGAGCAAGGAGGTGACGCCACACAAGGGAGTAAAGGGCCCAAATTTAAGTTACATGGAGCCCAACTCTTTTAATTTAAGTTAGCTAAATTTCGGCATTAGGGTTAGGTAGAGTGGACGGCAACAAGGCTCAAAAATAGGAGGATTTATGTGAATGGGATAATGTAGATAATATAGTTGATAATATGGAAGAAAAAAAAAAGAGAAAAGATAGGAGCTATCTACAAGGCTAGGAGTTGGCCGAAATTCCATCACCTAGAGAAGTGAAGAAATCGGTTTCTTTATGGCAAAAGGGGTGCCGAATTTTCCTTTTTTATTTGATTAATTTTTAGTTATCAGGAAGGGCACTTTCGGTTTTTCATAGGTAAGTGCCGAAATTTCTATAAATAGGGAGGGTTCCCTTCTTTATTTTTCGGCATTTAGGGTTTCCACCTTTTCTTTCTCTTCTTTCTTCTAAAAGCCGAAAACCCCATTATTCTTTTCTCTTCTTTCTCCTAAAAGACGAAAACTCTATTATTCTCTTCTTTCTTCTAAAGTCGAAAACTCCATTATTCTCTTTTTTCTTTCTAAAAGCCGAAAACTCCATTATTCATTTCTCTTCTTTCTTCTAAAAGCCGAAAACTCCATTATTCTCTTCTTTCTTCTAAAAGCCAAAAACTCCATTATTCTCTTCTCTTCTTTCTTCTAAAAAGGCAAAAGCCGAAAACTCCATTATTCTTTTCTCTTCTTTCTTCTAAAAGCCGAATCTCTATAGATTTCTTCGAATCATCTTCTCTTCCCGATTTTTCGCAAAAGCCGGAATCCTCCTGGAGAGTAGCGAATCTTCTCTAGTAAGATCTCTTAGATCTAAAAGTTGAAACACTAGTTCTGAATCTCGAGATCACTTTTCGGGATTTCAAGCCGGATAAGCGGTGGTGTTGGCTACGGATAGCGTCGACTTAGAGGGTCTCGTTCTAACAGTAATCAGGTGTGTAGATCTCTAACACACAAATAATCTATATGAATGTATATATATGTTTATGTTATGGACTAAAAGCTGGAAAAGGTCAGTATAGTAATCTGTACTAAATATATGTTATGGGCTAAAAGCTAGGAAAAAAGGTGTATAGTAATCTGTACTAAATATATGTTATGGGCTAAAAAAGAGGAAAAAGGTCAGATAGACAATGATTACCCAAAAAGGGTAGGCAAGGGATGCAGTACGTAATCATAGAAACTTCTCTATGTGTATCGATGTATGTGATAGATCGTGAACTTTTAGGTAGTATATTGTTTTGATTCTGCATTTATGTATGCATGGGATGGGATTGATATGATGAAAGGGAAGAAGGTCGCATAGCAATCGGTGGCTTTGCCATATAGGTCATATAGTGATCGGTCTTTGCCAATGAGTAACAAATTGGTCGAAATACTACGATGTATTATTCAGTCGCATGGCGATCGGTGGCTTTGCCACATAGGTCACACAGTGATCGGTCTTTAAGACAGGCAGCATAGCTATCGATATGGTGTGTAGCGGTTGGAGGGTTGATTGTAGAAATCCCCAAGGTGTGATGGTTGGTACGGGTCTGTGTGTAGAGGATGGATTTTTAGGCTGGGATGGGTCATGATGCATAGTTAGTTACCCTTGTATGGGCCAAGGCCCATAATGTGTTTGTGGGCCTAAGGTCTTTTATGTGTTTTCGGGATTTGCACACTGAGTCTTGGTGACTCACCCTATTATTTTTCCTAACCTTTCTGATGAGCAGTAGATCGTGGACAAAGGAGCCGAGGCGGACTCGAGGGGCCATCAAGTTTTTATTCCTATAGATTATTTCGGTTTTTCCTTAAGTTTTTAGTTTTGGAAACCTTTATGTAATAAGGCCCTATAGTTTATACTCACTACTTAGTGTTTAATATTTGCAACTTATGGAACTTTGCCAAAGGTTTTATTATTCAAAAAAATAATAATTCAAGGTTTTCTTTTCAAAAGTCACTTGTTTATTCGAATTTTGCCTAATAACTTATGATTTACTAAAACCAACTTAGCAAAAGTTTTCAACGTACAACCCGTAGCATACCAGATCTGGTCAAAACTTATGGGCCGGGTTTGGGGTGTTACACTGGGGCAACATATCAAAGGGCCATGGTAACATTGTTCCACGACATGATGCACAAAGAGATTGAAGTATATATTGATGATATGATTGCCAAATCTCGAACGGAAAAGGAACACATTGAGGTTTTGAAGAAATTGTTTTCGAGGTTGAGAAAATTTCAGTTGAAGCTTAACCCGGCAAAGTGTACTTTCGGAGCTCGGTCAGGGAAATTATTAGGTTTTGTGGTCAGCGAGAGAGGAATCAAAGTTGACTTAAACAAGGTCAAAGGTATACAAGAATTGCCTCCACCGCGCACTCAGAAGGAAGTCTGAGTTTTTCTTGGAAGGTTAAATTACATCGCTCGGTTTATTTCACAATTAACTGAGAAATGTGATCCCATATTTCGTCTTCTCAAGAAACACAACCAAGGTGTATGGGATGATGAATGCCAGAGAGCTTTTGACAAAGTCAAACGAAGATTCATCAAATGCACCAAAGTACTATCTTCGCCTAATCCAGATAGACCATTGATACTGTACTTGTCAGTATTTAATAACTCCATGGGATGTGTGCTTGGACAATACGATGAGTCAGGAAGAAAAGAAAAGGCGATATACTATCTCAGTAAAAAGTTCACTGATTATGAAATGAGATATTCGTCGATTGAGAAATTGTGTTGCGCCTTGATTTGGACAACTAGGAGGTTGAGGTAGTACATGCTATATCATACTACCTGGTTAATTTCGAAGCTTGATCCGTTAAAGTATATGATGAAGTCCACTGCTTTGAATGGGAGGATGACTAGATGGCAAATTTTGCTGTCTGAATTTGATATAGTCTATGTGAACCAAAAGGCTATAAAAGGAAGCGCAGTAGTAGAATTTTTGGCTAGCAGAGCTTTGGAGGATTATGAACCTTTGAGCTTTGATTTCCCAAATGAAGAGCTGATGTATGTGGCAAACACTGAAGATTGTCCGTGGAAGCTAAACTTTGATGGAGCATCAAATGCCGTGGGAAATGGAATTGGGGCAATCTTGGTATCCCCTAGTGGTGATTATTATCCATTCACATGCAAATTGGATATTGATTACAAAAATAACATGGCGGAATATGAAGCCTGCATCATGGGAATTTGAGCAGCCTTAGAGCGTAAGATCAAAGTGCTAGAAGTATATGGAGATTCTGCCTTAGTAATCTACCAGCTTAAAGGAGAGTGGGAGATAAGAGATCCCAAACTAATTGATTACCGAAAAATAGTTCTGGGATTGATTGAAGAGTTTGATGACATTACTTTCAATTATCTCCCACGCGATGAAAATCAGATGGCAGATGCTTTGGCGACCCTGGCTTCTATGATCAAAGTAAACAGACCAGAGGATATAAGACCTATTCAGATGAGTATCTTCAAAGTTCTGGCTCATTGTTATAACATAGAAGAGAAGGAAAGAGATGACCACCCTTGGTATCAGAATATATTATGATACGTAAGAAATCGTGAATACCCGGAGCACGCAACTGAGAATGAGAAAAGGTCTTTAAGAAGATTGGCCTCTGACTATGTTTTAGACAGAGATATCTTGTACAAAAAGAGAAAAGATCAAGTACTATTGAGATGCGTTGATGCTGTTGAAGCTAGGAAGATCCTAGAGGAAGTACATGAGGGCGTTTGTGGAACCCATGCTAATGGATTCACAATGGCCAGACAGATAATGAGATTTGGATATTATTGATCCACCATGGAAGGTGATTGTATCAACTATGCTAAGAGATGTCATAAATGCCAGATTTACGGAGATAAAATTCATATGCCTCCGTCACCTTTGCACGTTATGGCTTCCCCATGGCCATTCTCCATGTGGGGCATGGATGTTATTGGACCAATTTCACCAAAAGCTTCGAATTGACATCGATTCATCTTCGTGGTAATTAACTACTTCACGAAATGGGTAGAGGCTGCTTCATATGCTTTGGCGTCACTAAGTCGTGATTAGTCATTTCTTGAAAAGGAAATCATTTGTCGATATGGAATGCCCGAGAGGATCATATCGGATAACGCTACTGAATTTGAACAATAGCACGATAGCAGAAATTTGTAGTCAATTTGGGATCAAGCACCATAACTCGTCTCCGTATCGTCCAAAAATGAATGGGGCAGTGGAAGCGGCCAACAAAAATATCAAGAAGATAGTAGGGAAGATGACTGAGACTTATAAAGATTGGCATGAGAAACTACCGCTTGCACTCTATGCTTATCGACGTCTGTCGTAACCCTCCACTGGGGAACGCCTTTCTCATTGGTCTATGGGATGGAGGCAGTTTTACCTATTGAAGTAGAAATACCCTCTCTTCGAGTTTTGTCAGAAATAAAGCTGGATGAGGCTGAATGGATTCAAGCTCGGTATAATCAGTTGAACTTAATTGAAGAAAAGAGGCTAAGGGCTATTCGTCACGGTCAGATGTACCAAAAATGAATGATGCGAGCCTATAATAAGAAAGTTCACCCAAGAGAGTTTCATGAGGGGGACCTTGTATTGAAAAAGATCCTTCCCATACAAAAGGATTCTAGAGGAAAATGGATGCCGAATTGGGAAGGACCATATGTGGTGAAGAAGGCCTTCTCTGGAGGAGCACTGATCTTAACCGAAATGGATGGGAAAAGTTTACCCAGCCCTGTGAGCTCTGACTCAGTCAAAAAGTATTTTGCTTGAAAAGGAGAAGAGGCCAAAGTGAAAACCCGCAAAGGGCGCTTTGGGTTTCTAAACAAAAAATAGAGAGGCCAAGGCGAAAACCCGCAAAAGGTGCCTTGAGACCAAATGAGTTTTGAGTTGAAAACCCGAAAAGGGCGGCTCAAATTCTGAATGGACACGCAGTCATCTTGCTACACTTGAATCAATAATGAAATGAAGAATGTTGCATATCGGGGCATCAACAAAGTACTTTGGGTCTTCTAAACACATGTTGAGCTCAAGGCAGTCTTCATAAAGTTTGTATATAGAAGCTCAGTCGGTGATATCTAGGGCATCTGATTTTTGTCCTATTCATTTTACTATCTTGGGATTCTTTTTCTTCTCAAAGATATGTTCTCAGTTAATTTTCTTTGTATTTTTTAATTAATTTAACTCTTTTGAGATCAATTTATTTGCTACCCACTATTCATAAATGTGTTGCATTGACATAATGATTGACGAACTAATAATTTCACAAAAAGAAGTTCTGCATATTACTTTGGAAATTTCTAGATAAGACAAGGAACCAAAACAGGACAATTGTTTAGAATTTCCATTTGCATAGAAATATTTGAGAAAGAAGAGTTTGGATAGAGACTATTTCTCTAAATTCTTGGTCCAATTGATAATTGGACAAAGTAAATGAGTTGATGTGATGGAAGTAAGTGATGACATCAGGTCATAACATTCGGGGGGTGGTGTGATGAACTAAGAAACCCTGAATTGTGGTGGAATGGGTTGAATTCGAAATAAACCCTATACCCTAAAAATTTCAGATGGGTCAGATTGAAAAAGTTTCAATTCCCATTATGATAGGATGGTACAAGCTTTGTGTTCTCAAGATCCAAGCGGAGTTGATTCAGAAATTACATTGGGGCAAGCTTGTTGAGCAAAACATGATTGATGAACAAGAATGAAGAACAAATGAGTGATAACACCTAGAGTAGGAATCATACTCATAACATTTTTGTATCATAGCAAATTTCATTAGGAGCATTTGATTCATTCTGTTCATTGCATCCTAATCCTAATCCTTTAAAAGGAGTCATTTTCATAACATGTTACATGTAGCTAGAAGCATTTGATTCATTCTAATCATAGCATCTTTGTCATGTGACATAAACATACGAAACCGAGTCTACAGGACATGTCCCTCAGTGGACGGTGTAGCAATATCGATGAATTTGCAGATCTCATCTTCCTGAAGTTGCAGGAAGCATATCGAAGACATTTTCAGTCTTATCTCCCTGAAGTTGCAGCGGAGTAGACTAAAGACAGAAGATCTCATCTTCCTGAAGTTGCAGGAAGCAGATCGAAGACATTTTCAGTCTTATCTCCCTGAAGTTGCAGTGGAGTAGACTAAAAACAGAATATCTTATCTTCCTGAAGTTGCAGGAAGCAGATCAAAAGCACTTTCAGCCTTATCTCCCTGAAGTTGCAGTTGAGTAGACTGAAAATAGAAGATCTTATCTTTCTGAAGTTGCAGGAAGAGATCAAAAGCACTTTCAGCCTTATCTCCCTGAAGTTGCAGAGGAGTAGATTGAAGACAGAAGATCTTATCTTCCTGAAGTTGCAGGAAGCAGATCAAAAGCACTTTCAGCCTTATCTCCCTAAAGTTGCAGTGGAGTAGACTAAAGACAGAAGATCTCATATTCCTGAAGTTGCAGGAAGCAGATCGAAGACACTTTCAGTCTTATCTCCCTGAAGTTGCAGCGGAATAGACTAAAGACAGAAGATCTCATCTTCCTGAAGTTGCAGGAAGTAGATCGAAGACACTTTTAGTCTTATCTCCCTGAAGTTGCAGCGGAGTAGACTAAAGACAGAAGATCTCATCTTCCTGAAGTTGCAGGAAGCAGATCGAAGACACTTTCAGTCTTATCTCCCTGAAGTTGCAGCGGAGTAGACTAAAGACAAAAGATTTCATCTTCCTGAAGTTGCAGGAAGCAGATCAAAAACATTTTCAGTCTTATCTCCCTGAAGTTGCACCAGAGTAGACTAAAAACATAAAATCTTATCTTCCTGAAGTTGCAGGAAGCAGATCGAAGGAAGCAGATCAAGGATACTTTCAGCTTTATCTCCCTGAAGTTGCAGTGGAGTAGACTGAAGATAGCAGATCCTATCTTTTTGAAGTTGCAAGAAGAAGATCGAAGATCGAAGATAGCAGATCTCATCTTCCTGAAGTTGCAGGAAGCAGATCGAAGACACTTTCAGTTTTGTCTCCATGTATCGGCAATGGAGCGGACTGAAAATAGTAGATCTTATCTCCACTGAGCAGGAGTGGAGTAGATTGAAGATACCAGTCATTCGACAAGATCGGGAAAAATGGGTTTGTTTATCGTCTTTGCTCTATTCTCGTTACACGACAATGAGCAAAGAGGGGCAGCTGTAATAGCCCATTTATGCCCGGGCTTAAAACAAACCAGAATTAAGAAAAACAAAAAAAAAAACATAAATGTTCATTTTTTAAAACAGTCCATTTACAATCATAAAGCCCAAAACCAAAACAGAACCCAACACCTAAACTAAACCCGTGGCCCATTACACTTAGCCCAGATCCTAACTACCCTACCCAGACCCAAGCTCGCACGGCCCAAAAAGGCCCAAAAATTAAGCAGCCTCAGAGACCTAGGGTTTCTGGGAAACCCTAGGCGTCACAAGCAGCCCTTGTCTTTGTGCCGCAATTAGCTCTCGTACCCACGCAAAGCCCTCAGTCGTGCCACGATCCGCACCCGAATCACTCCATCGTCACCAGATTCTCCGTCGCTCCTGACCTGCACAGACAAGGAAAAACAGCAGCAAATATGGTCAAGATTTTCTTTTTTTTTTTTTTTTCATTTCGAGGGTTATAAAAACCCTATGATAATCTATAACGAAAAAATACACAGAGATACAGAGATATACACACAGAGAATACAATAAACAATTTTTTTTTACAGAGGTGATTTCCGTATTCTATTCGCATTATTTTTATTTTTCGCTTCGATTCACACCTATTTTTATATACGAAACTGTGCTAAACAAAGGAAAAGGTTTTGTTTTACCTCTTAATCGGCGTTAAAAAATGAAGTTGTTGGCCGCCGACCGCCGTATACGGTGGCGCGTACGGAGGCGCGCACGACGGCCCCCCTCATCGGAAATCCTGGCCGAAGGCCAAAGGACAGAGAGTTTTCAAAAAACTCAACTTTTTTTTTTCTTCTGAAATGGTAAAATGATTTTTTTTAACTTTGTAACTTATATAGCGATGATAAAACGACGTCGTTTTTGCTTAAATTAATAAGCATAAAACGGCGTCGTTCAGGGCTGAGGATCCGCGTGTTGACCCGATGTCCAGGGGAGGATCCGCGCGTTTTATTAAATGGGCTAATTTCTTTATAGGCCCTTTCGCAATTTCTTTTTGTTCAAATTAATCTTTTTTTTTATTTTCTAATTCGTCTCTAGAAGTTTTGTTTCTGTTTCAATTTAGCCCTTCAGGCTATTCCAAGCCAAGAGACTGAACGACGTCGTGTAGGAGACATGGCTTAATCGCCTAATCAGTCCCTACATTATGGTGTGCGTTCCAATCTGGTCCTTTGACACTTTTACCCTGATTTTTTTTATTTCTTTCGATTTAATCCTTAAAATTTTATTATCCTTTGCATTTTCATTATTCTTTTTATTCTTTAGTATTATAAATGTATCAAATTATTATTATTTATTATACTAGATCATTTTATTTAATTTAATATTATTTATACATTACATATTATTTTATAATTTATATATTATTTATTATGTTATACATTTTTGTGTTTGAATATTATATATAACATTATATTATATCATATATTATCTTTAAAATTTTATTTTGTATAAAATTTATTTATATTATATAATATATTTATTACATATGAATTTTTTATGATTAGTGTATTATATATATGTTTTTATTTAAAATTATTATTTATTATTTACTAATTATTTTTATTATATGTAATCATTTATACATGTATTAAATTATTAAATTATATATATATATTTATTATAAGTATTTTTTTACTTTTAATTTTTGTTATTTTATATATATTAAATCATTTTAAAAATCATCACATTCTTTTTTATTCAATGTTTAAATATGTTATTCCTTTTTTTCATTTGATTTTGTTATTTTGTGGAAATTTCAATTATTTCTATTTATTTTATATAACATGTTTATTTATTTATATTCTTTAGATCGTTTATTATTGTTTAGCATAGTTTATTATATATTTATGTTATATTATTCTTTTATTATTTATTTTTAGTATAATTTGTAGTTATATTGGATTGCTATTAAATATGTATGTTATAATATCTTACTCAAATCATTGTTTTATAAAAAAATCTGTTGAATTAAAGCATTTTATCAAAACAGTGATATGTGATATTTGGGGACTTTGAGAAGAATTGTGCCCTAACTTACTGGGTTTCGATTTTTCTCGTAGAACTTAAGGTATTACATATTCCTTCTCTTTTAAAACTGAAACTTACAAATTTCAAATAAAAAACTTATTTTTGGGAATTCAAAATATTGTGTCCTAACTTACTGGATATGATGTTTTGTGTCTTGAGGTAGGAATTTTCTAAAATAAAGACGTGCCTGATTTCGAAGTCATGAGATGCTATATACTAACTTACTGGGTATAGTATTTTATTTCTTTAAGATAGGCAAGCTTTGGTTTTTCTTCTAATAAAAGGATCTTATTTTAAAAATTTTCAAATTTGCAACATTAGGATATGATTTTATCGATTAGGTACCAATTTTTGGGCGTTATGAGGGTGCTAACCCTTCCTCATACGTAATCGACTCCCGAACCCATTTTTCTTATTTTTCGTGGACCAAAATCAGTATTTTGAAATAAAAAGATTTTCAAGGTGATCCAATCATACCTAAGTAAAAAGGATTGGTGGGGACTCCCATTTTCGTTTTTAAAAGTCGATCCCCATTTTTTAAATCAATTAAAAAATGGTTTCGGCAGCTTGATTTACTAAAACAACGGTTTTGGTTTACAAAATTCAGGGAATGGGTTTGGGAGTCGGTTACGTACAAGGAAGGATTAACACCCTCATAACGCCCAAAATAGGTGCCTAGTTGATTACTTGATGTCTTAATGTCGAGAATTGAAAATTTGAAGGGAGTTCAAAACACGATCCCTTTTTGTATTGAGGCATTATTAAATTAATTTTCGTGAAAAGTGCTTATTTCAAGTTAATCGAAAAGGAAGGATCATATCTCGTAAGTTAGGAAACAATGCCTTAAATCCTCGAAATCAAGAATAAACGCCACTGGATGGTTACTTAAATCTCGTTTTTATAATTTTGAAATGAGCATTCGATAAACTCGATTTTAGAAAGAAACCATATCCCGTAAGTTAGGAACACGACTCTTCTAATTCCAAAAATAATGAACATTGCCTTGGTTTAAAAATTTTCCCTTTTTTATGCGTCGTGTAAAAATTAATGTAACACTTAAAATGGTATATATATACAATTAATTTGGGCATCGTATAGAAAATGAACAAATATTTGTTAAACGTAATGTACAGTACGATGGTAATGGAATAATGTAAAATAGCTATACGGGTAGAATATTAAAATGATAAATAATAAATAATAGAATACTATAATAATAATGTAATTATAATAATGATAACAATATTAATAATCAGATCGCAATAATAAAATAAATAAAGTAACTAAAACTAAAAATGAAAATGGAAAATGCACAGTTTAAAAAAAAAAGATAAATAAGTATAACAGGAAGATATTAAAAATAATAAAAGAAATAATAAAACAACAAGAATAACAAAAACATTAAATATTAAAATGATAACAATAATAATAATAACGCACAATTAAAAAAGTATGAATAATCTATTTTTTAGTGTAAAAGGATGAAGAAATAATAATAAATAAATAAATAAAATAAAAAGTTTGTGGAAAGGTTGAAATAAAATAGGCTAAGGATTAAATCGAAATCAGAATGAAATTTAGAGTCTAAATTGTAATAAGGACTAAATTGAAATTAAAATGAAATTAAAATGAAATTTAAAGGGATAAATTGTAATTAAAAAAAAGGCAGAATCAAGGACCAGGACCGAACGCGCGAAAAAGAGTAGGGATCAAATGGGAAATTATTCCCAAACCACCCTAAACACACCGTTCCAAGGGACCAATTGACTAGAGGACCAAAAGAAAAAATAGATAAAATTTAGTGGATAAATTTAAAAAAGAAAAAAATGAAAATAGGACCAAATTGAAAAGCCTTTAAAAAGTTAAAGGATCGAAGTCGCAAACAGCCCACTTTACAAAAACACGCGGATCCCAGGGATCTGGGTCGGGCAATCGGATCCTGCTTCGAAACGATGTCGTTTTGGGACATCTAAAGCCATGCCAAAACGACGTTGTATTGATGGCAAATTTAAGTTTAAAAAAATTCAACAAAAAAATCATTTAAAACAATTTTTTTTTAAAAAAAAAACCTTTCTTCTCTTTTTCTCTAAAGGCTTCCTTAGGCCGGCCATGGCTCCGGCGCTTCACCGTTGTGCCGGCCACCGGTCATCAGCGACGGCTCCGCCATCCCCGGTGGCCGAAAAAACATGCTAAAATGATCCTTTTTAACCTCCTTTTCACGAGGAGCCCCGTTTTGGGGTTAAAAGCACCGAAATCTCGGTAAAAATTAGGCCAAAAGTGAGAAACCCTTCGGTTTTCTCTTCTCTCCGGTGACCGAAGCAGGTGAAAACCTTCCTTTTTTTTGTTTTATGTTATATATATATATAGAATGATTCAGAAAAAAAAAAGAAAATCAATCACCTTTGAAATCTCGTATTCTGTTGTTTTAAAATTTTTAATTGTTTTTTTTGAATTTATTTTTCTGTTTTTTCAAAAAAGGAATCCCCTATTACAATCTGCTTTTAGCTTTTTTATAGCCATTTTATAATATATCTTTTATTTTTTTTCTACTGTTCTTGCTGCCATTGCATATAACATCTCGATTTAGGGCCTAGTCGGAATAGTGGTGAGAGACTACAAATCCGAGGTATATGTATGAGTTTTGAGGTTTATGCTATGTTTGCATGTTAGTGTGAAAGTTTCATGAAGCAATTTTTGTTAAATTGTGGTTGAATGGTCCAAAAGGACTAAATTGCAAAAGTTGCAAAATGTGAGATTCTAGAAGCTATTTGTATGAAATAGCTTTGGATTATCAATTAGAGGTCCTTAAATAGTAATTTTCCCAAATTCTAATTTTTGGACAAAAATGGGCATGAGTGGATGAAATTGGAAAAGTTTGACAAAGGGGCATTTTAGTCATTTGTCAATTAAGTGATTAAAAAGGGAAACAGATGACAAAATTTCATTCATCTTCTTCTCCAAGCTGCCGGAACTTTCAAGAAGCCATTTTTAGGGCTCTTCAATTTTTCAAGCTTGCTAGTAAGTGCATCCAAGCCCCATTTTTGATATTCTTCGTATTTTTGAAGTCCTAGTAACATGAGTAAGTTATTTTTAGCTATATGTTGAGCTAGGATTGATTTTCAAAAATGTACCCATGTATGACATGCATGTATCTTGATGTTTTATGGAAGATTATGAAAGCTTGATGTAGTAGAAACATCTTTTGCTAAGTGAATTTCATGAAAAATGCATGTAGGGATTAGTTTGTGAAAGTCTTGAGATTGGTCATACATGAACAATTTAGTGAGAATTGATGATTGCTTTAGTTGAGGTTATGAATTGGCTAAGCATGAAATGGTAGAAAGTTGAATGAAAATCACTTTACGAGCCTTGGGGAAAAAGTATAAATATGAGGAAGTTTAGGGGCAAAATGGTAATTTTGCTATAGTATGAGATAAGGGTCAATTTAGTCAATGCGTGTATTGAATCAGTCGATTTATCATTATAGATCAAGAAAGACGAAGCCCGGATAGAAATCGAGGCAAGAGCAAAGTAGCGGACTAAATTGCACACCTCCATACTTTTGAGTATCGAAGTAAGTTTACGTATAAACGATGCATTTATGCGTATACACTGTTAATGCTAGCTAGTGTGTAGCATGATTGAGAACCTATTCGGTTCTAGTGGAATGAATGAGATAGTAGTTGTGAATGGATGAACGTATTACAAAGTAGACATGTGAATGTGTAGTGATAATGCTTGATGGTGGGCTAAGTGCAATACCACCTTGATACTTAACAATGATGGGCTGTGTGCGATACTATTGTTAAGCATATTATTTAGTGAGCTATGTGCGGAATCATCATAATTATCCTTTGTGGTAGGCTATGTGCGATACTACCTTATGATCTGATTGTGGTGGGCTAAGTGCGAAACCATTTAGAGTAATTTATTTGTGGTGGATGTATTATTGAGAAATAATGATGTGTTGTATTTTGAGTAAATGTGATATTGAGTGCAGGGGTGCATGTCAATGATTATGAGTATGTGACTCATGATGTGTTGGAGATGTGGTAAGGGATAGAAAGAGTAAGCATAGTAGTGGATGTGAATTACATATGTTAGTATAATGCTAATTGTTGTTTAGCTTATACTAGAATGATTAAATTGTTTATGTGTAAACTTACTAAGCTCAAAGCTTACTCCTTCCTTTTTCCTTGTCTTATAGAGAAAAAGGATTGAATCGTGGTACGCGGATTAATCGAAAGATCGCCCATACTATCAGCACACTCCGGTACATTAGACTTGATGTTTTGTAGATGGCATGTATAGAGGCTAGACAAGTTAGTGTATTATGTTGTATTTGCTAAGATGTGTTGGCCATTAGATGGATAAACTATTTTTGTATAATGCCATGGTTGTTGGCTATTTTATTATATAAAAAGATGTAGTTATCCATGTAAGATTGTGTTTCAATATGAGTTGGTTATGGATGAGTTGAATGTATATGGTGTATGAGCTAGACGGGTGAGAAGAGCTTAGGATATAGATTTGTTCTTGTCCATGTGGGTAGACACACGGGCATGTGTCTAGGCCATGTGTGGCACACGGCCAGCCCATGGGCGTGTGACTTGGCCGTGTCAATTTGGCAGATTCGAGTAGTGTAGGCCACGGGCTAGCCACACGGGCGTGTGCCCTAGCCGTGGGACATTGGCAGAATGCTTGGGTTTTCATGCACGGGATGGGGGCATGGGCGTGTGTGATCTCCACAGGCGTATCTAATCTTACACGGGCCTGTGGTCCCTGTATAGATAAAAAAACTTTAAGATAGTAAAAGTTTCCGATATGGTCTCGAGAACCCTCGTGTATATGAGTAAGGTCTCGTAAGTTGAGAATGAGGTCGTTATGGTGACTTAGAGAGAGTAGTCACGTTGAGCCTAAGTGGGGATCAAGTGGTTTTAATTTGGTAATTCCTCGGGCCCAGTTTCGGCGTAGAATACGGGTAAGGAGTGTTACATTTAGTGGTATCAGAGCTATGGTTTAGTCAGTTCTAGGACTACCGTAGCGGGTGTAAGAGTCTAGCTATACATGCCATAAGTGTACAATGATAGTGTGGTGGTTTCTGATGATTTTAAACCTTGTTTTATATAGTATATGGATCCCGATCAATCGACTGCTGATGAAACAGCTAGTAATGCACCGGCTCCTGCGCAAGGAACTGTGCCTGTTCAGAGTGGACCCGAGGTTAGGGGTCAAGGGGAAGAGGCTCGGGAATCCTTTCTCCAGATGATGAGTAATTGGTACTCAGATTATGTTCGAGTGAACCCTAATGCTCAACCTTCTCCACCTTCTCCTATACCTCAGCCAATTCCAGTGGCTCCTCAAGGTATTGATGTAGTGAGGATATCGAAACCCCCGATGGGTAAGATTAGGAAACACAGGGTTGAGGAGTTTAGAGCTAAGGTAGATGATGACCCCGAGAGGGCAGATTTCTGGCTAGAGAACTCAATGAGAGTATTCGATGAACTCTCTTGTACACCTGAAGAGAACCTGAAGTGTGTCGTATCTTTGCTGAGGGACTCAGTATAACATTGGTGGAAGACGTTGACGTCGGTAGTCCCGAAAGAGCGGGTGACGTGGGACTTCTTTTTGGAAGAGTTCTGGAAGAAGTATATAAGCCAGCGATTTACTAATCGGAAACGGAAAGAATTCCTTGAGTTAAAGCAAGGAAGAATGACAGTAGCAAAATATGAGCGCAAATTTGTTAGGCTTAGCAAGTACGCGCAAGAATGTGTGTCGACGGAGACCATCTTGTGTAAAAGGTTCGAAGATGGACTGAACAAGGATATTAAGCTCCTAGTGGGTATTTTAGAGTTGAAAGAGTTTGTGGTGTTGGTTGAAAGGGCAAGTAAGGCCAATGAGTTGAGTAAGGAAAAGAAAAGGGCTGTGAGTGAAGCCTGAGATGCGAGAAAACGATCGATGGGCAAATCATATCAAGCCCAGTCGAAAAGATCCAAGGAAGTGAATCCTCGGACGACAACACCTGTGGGATATTCACATCGAGACTTGGACAACACTCGTTTGGGTTCGAGAGTCCAAGCCACCTCGATGGAAAGTGTGGGTAATCCGAAGAACAAACCGGAGTGTCCAAGTTGTAGTAGGTATCATACCGGAGAGTGTTGGGGAAATAACCAAAGTTATTATAAGTGTGGTTCCCCCGACCATTTTATCTGAAATTGCCCCGAAAGGGATGACAAGGAAGAGAAGCAAGAGACAAGACCTAGTGATGTGTCTGTAAGGGGTAGACTACCAAGGAACCCGAGAGGTGGGACTAGTGGTAGAGGTGCGTCCAAAGACTCTACTGTGAGACTAGAGGGTCGAGCACCTGCGAGGACGTATTCCATTCGCGCCCGCGAAGGGGCATCATCCCCAGATGTGATAACGAATACTTTTTCTCTTTTTGACACCTTTGTTATTGCTTTAATAGATCCAGGGTCTACTCATTCTTATATTTGCATGAAATTGACATCTAGTTTGAGTATGACCGTTGAGTTTACAAATATTGTGGTTAAGGTGTCAAACCCGTTAGGTAAGCATGTGTTAGTGGACAAGGTGTGTAAGAATTGTCCTTTGTTGATTAGGAGTCATTATTTTCCGGCAAACCTTATGTTGTTGCCGTTTGATGAGTTTGACTTAATTCTTGGCATGGATTGGTTGACTACCCATAATGTCTTAGTGAACTGTGGTAGTAAGTTTATCGAATTGAAATGTGAGAATGGAGATGTTGTTCGGGTTGAATCAGGTGGATCGGATAGTCTACCAGTGATGATTTCTTCCCTAGTGGCTGAGAAATGTTTGAGAAAAGGGTGTGAGTCCTATATCGCCTTTGTTTTGAATACTCAAGAGGTTGGAGTAAAGTTTGATACAGTGCCAGCGGTATGTGAGTATCTGGAGGTATTCCCGGAAGAGTTACCCGGATTACCTCCAGTGAGAGAGGTCGAGTTTGGGATTGAGTTAGTTTCGGGAACGGCACCTATTTCAATTGCTCCGTATAGGATGGAACCTTTAGAGTTGAAAGAACTGAAGGTTCAGTTGCAAGAGTTGACAGATAAGGGTTTTGCAAGACCGAGCTACTCACCGTGGGGTGCTCCGGTACTATTTGTGAAAAAGAAAGATGGGTCTATGAGGTTGTGTATAGACTATAGGCAACTTAACAAAGTGACGATGAAGAATAAGTATCCTTTACCAAGGATTGATGATCTTTTTGATCAACTGAAAGGAGCTACAGTGTTCTCCAAGATCGACCTGAGGTCTGGTTATTACCAGTTGAGAGTGAAAGAGCAAGATGTGTTGAAAACTGCATTTCAAACAAGGTATGGCCATTATGAGTTTTTAGTCATGCCGTTTGGTTTAATGAATGCACCTACGATTTTTATGAATTTAATGAACCGTGTCTTCTGACCGTAAGTGGATAAGTTTGTAGTTGTCTTCATTGACAACATATTGATCTATTCTCGGGATGAGAACGATCATGAGGAGCATTTGAGAATTGTCTTGCAAACTTTAAGGGATAAGCAGTTGTATGCTAAGTTTAGCAAGAGTGAGTTTTGGCTCCGAGAGGTCGGATTCCTAGGATACATGTGTAGGGTGATGGTATTAGAGTTGACCCGAGTAAGATTTAGGCTATTGTGGATTGGAAACAGCCGAGGAACGTGTCAGAAGTCAGAAGCTTCTTGGGATTTGCAGGATATTACAGACATTTCGTAAAGGGGTTCTCTGTAATTGCTACCCCGATGATGAAATTGTTGCATAAGGATGTCAAGTTTGATTGGACTGAGACATGTCAAAAGAGTTTTGAGAGATTGAAAACATTGTTGACTGAGGCACCGATTTTGGTTCAACCAGAATCGGGGAAAGAGTTCGTGGTTTTCAGTGACCCGTCGTTTAATGGTCTCGGTTGCGTGTTGATGCAAGAGAGTAAGGTAGTCGCTTACGTCTCGAGGCAGTTAAAACTGCATGAGAAGAATTATCCGACTCATGATTTGGAGTTGGCTGCGATTGTTTTCGCGTTAAAGATTTGGCGACATTATTTATATGGTGAGAAGTGTCGAATCTTTACGGATCACAAGAGTTTGAAGTATTTGATGGATCAAAAGGATTTGAATTTGCGACAGAGGCGGTGGCTCGAGTTATTGAAAGACTATGAGTTAGTCATTGATTACCACCCGAAAAAAGCGAATGTGGTTGCGGATGCCTTGAGTAGGAAATCCTTGTATGCTCTAAAAGTTATGAGCACGAGTTTAGCACTGTCTGATGATGGTGCTATATTGGCAGAGTTGAGAGCTAAGCCACTATTTGTTCAACAGATATGTGAGGCTTAGAGAAATGATAGTGAGATGCAAGCTAAGAGAGCTAAGTGTGGATCAGAAAGTGATTCTAATTTTCGAGTGGATTCGAATGGTTGTTTGTTATACCATGACAGAATTTGTGTACCTAGAGATGAAGAATTGATTCGAAAGGTTTTGCATGAGGCACATAGTGGTTATTTGTCAGTACACCCGGGCAGTACGAAAATGTACAATGACTTGAGGAAATTTTATTTGGTGGCCGGGTATGAAAAGAGATATCTCTGAGTTTGTGATAAAGTGTCTGATTTGTCAACAAGTGAAAGCTCATCATCAAGTGCCTTCGGGATTTCTTTAGCCAGTGATGGTTCCCGAATGGAAATGGGATCGGATTACCATGGATTTTGTGACGGGGTTGCCTATGACTCCGAAAAAGAAAGATGTTGTGTGGGTTGTTGTGGATAGATTGACAAAGTTGGCTCATTTTATTCCAGTACGTGTTGATTATTCACTGGAAAAGTTAGCCGAATTGTATGTTGCAGAGATAGTGAGGTTACATGGTGTGCCTGTGTCTATAATATCGGATAGAGATCTGAGGTTTACTTCGAGGTTCTGGAAGAAGTTGCAAGAGGCTTTGGGTACAAAGTTGAACTTTAGTACCGCATTCCATCCACAAACAGATGGTCAGTCTGAAAGAGTGATTCAAGTTCTCGAAGATATGCTTCGATGCTGTGTGTTAGAATTTGAAGGTAGTTGGAAGAGGTATCTACCTTTGGTCGAGTTTGCCTACAACAACAGTTATCATTCGAGTATACAAATGGCACCATATGAAGCTTTGTATGGTCTTAAGTGTCGGACTCCTCTGTATTGGACTCAGCTTAGTGAGAAGCGGATCCATGGGGTTGATCTAGTAAAAGAGACTGAGGAGAAGGTGAAAGTAATCCGTAATAGTCTGAAAGTTACTTCGGATCGACAGAAGTCGTACGCGGATTTGAAAAAAAAAGAAATTGAGTTTGAGGTGGGTGACAAAGTGTTTTTAAAAGTGTCCCCGTGGAAGAAAATCATGAGATTCGGATGAAAGAGGAAATTGAGTCCGAGATTCATAGGGCCGTATGAGATTACAGATAGAGTTGGGCCAGTAGCATATTGGTTGGCTTTGCCGGTAGAATTGGACAAGATCCATAATGTGTTCCATGTGTCGATGTTGCGACGGTATCGCTCCGATCCTTCGCATGTGATTCCTTCAATGGGAATTGAGATAAGACCAGATATGTCTTATGAAGAGGAGCTGATTACGATCTTGGCTCGAGAAGTGAAACAGTTGAGGAATAAGAGCATAGCCCTAGTGAAAGTGTTATGGCAGAAACACAGTGTGGAAGAGGCTACGTGGGAACTGGAAGAAAGCATGAGAGAGCAACATCCAAACCTTTTTACTAGTAAGATTTTCGAGGGCAAAAATCTCTAAAGGGGGGAGAGTTTTAACATCCCGATTTAGGGCCTAGTCAGAATAGTGGTGCGAGACCACAAATCTGAGGTATATGTATGAGTTTTGAGGTTTATGCTATGTTTGCATGTTAGTGTGAAAGTTTCATGAAGCAATTTTTGTTAAATTATGGTTGAATGGTCCAAAAGGACTAAATTGAAAAAGTTGCAAAATGTGAGATTCTAGAAGCTATTTGTATGAAATAGCTTTGGATTATCAATTAGAGGTCCTTAAATAGTAATTTTTCCAAATTCTAATTTTTGGACAAAAATGGGCATGAGTGGATAAAATTGGAAAAGTTTGATAAAGGGGCATTTTGGTCATTTGTCAATTAAGTGATTAAAAAGGGAAAAAGATGACAATTTCATTCATCTTCTTCTCCAAGCTGCCGAAACTTTCAAAAAGCCATTGTTAGGGCTCTTCAATTTTTCAAGCTTGCTAGTAAGTGCATCCAAGCCCCGTTTTTGATATTCTTCGTATTTTTGAAGTCCTAGTAACATGAGTAAGCTATTTTTATCTATATGTTGAGCTAGGATTGATGTTAAAAAATGTACCCATGTATGACATGCATGTATTTTGATGTTTTATAGAAGATTATGAAAGCTTGATGTAGTAGAAACATCTTTTGTTAAGTGAATTTCATGAAAAATGCATGTAGGGACTAGTTTGTGAAAGTCTTGAGATTGGTCATACATGAACGATTTAGTGAGAATTGATGATTGCTTTAGTTGAGGTTATGAATCGGCTAAGCATGAAATGGTAGAAAGTTGAATGAAAATCACTTTACGAGCCTTGGGGCAAAAGTATAAATATGAGGAAGTTTAGGGGAAAAATGGTAATTTTGCTAAAGTATGAGATAAGGGTCAATTTAGTTAATGTGTGTATTGAATGAGTTGATTTATCATTATAGATCAAGAAAGACAAAGCCCGGATAGAAACCGAGCCAAGAGCAAAGTAGCGGACTAAATTGCACACCTCCATACTTTTGAGTACCGAAGTAAGTTTACGTATAAACGATGCATTTATGTGTATACACTGTTAATGCTAGCTAGTGTGTAGCATGATTGAGAACCTATTCAGTTCTAGTGGAATGAATGAGATAGTAGTTGTGAATGGATGAACGTATTACAAAGTAGACATGTGAATATGTAGTGATAATGCTTGATGGTTGGCTAAGTGCGATACCACCTTGATACTTAACAATGATGGGCTGTGTGCGATACTATTGTTAAGCATATTATTTAGTGAGCTATGTGCGGAATCACTATAATTATCCTTTGTTGTAGGCTATGTGCGATACTACCTTATGATCTGATTGTGGTGGGCTAAGTGCGAAACCACCGAGTAATTTAGCTGTGTGGATGTATTATTGAGAAATAATGATGTGTTGTACTTTGAGTAAATGTGATATTGAGTGCAGGGGTGCATGTCAATGATTATGAGTATGTGACTCATGATGTGTTGGAGATGTGGTAAGGGATAGAAAGAGTAAGCATAGTAGTGGATGTGAATTACATATGTTAGTATGATGCTAATTGTTGTTTAGCTTATACTAGAATGATTAAATTGTTTATGTGTAAACTTACTAAGCTCAAAGCTTACTCATTCCTTTTCCCTTGTCTTATAGAGAAAAAGGATTGAATCGTGATACACAGATTAATCGGAAGATCGCCCACACTATTAGCACACTCTGGTACATTAGACTTGATGTTTTGTAGATGGCATGTATAGAGGCTAGACAAGTTAGTGTATTATGTTGTATTGGCTAAGATGTGTTGGCCATTAGATGGATAAATTATTTTTGTATAATGCCATGGTTGTTGGCTACTTTATTATATAAAAAGATGTAGTTATCCATGTAAGATTTTGTTTCAATATGAGTTGGTTATGGATGATTTGAATGTATATGTTGTATGAGCTAGAGGGGTGAGAAGAGCTTAGCATATAGCTTTGTTCTTGTCCATGTGGATAGACACACGGGCATGTGTCTAGGCCATGTGTGGCACACGGCCAACCCACGGGCGTGTGACTTGGCCGTGTCAATTTGGCAGATTCGAGTAGTGTAGGCCACGGGCTAGCCACACGGGCGTGTGCCCTAGCCGTGGGACATTGGTAGAATGCTTGGGTTTTCATGCACGGGATGGGGGTATGGGCATGTGTGACCTCCACGGGCGTATCTAATCTTACACGGGCGTGTGGTCCCTGTATAGATAGAAAAACTTTAAGATAGTAAAAGTTTCCGATATGGTCTCGAGAACCCTCGTGTATATGAGTAAGGTCTCGTAAGTTGTGAATGAGGTCGTTATGGTGACTAAGAGAGAGTAGTCACGTTGAGCCTAAGTGGCGATCAAGTGGTTTTAATTCGGTAATGCCTTGGG
This sequence comes from Gossypium sturtianum, assembly GCA_025698515.1. Classification (NCBI taxonomy): domain Eukaryota; kingdom Viridiplantae; phylum Streptophyta; class Magnoliopsida; order Malvales; family Malvaceae; genus Gossypium; species Gossypium sturtianum. The sequence goes on from CM046951.1 coordinate 24,633,024, forward strand.
CCCGGTTCCGGCGTAGAATACGGGTAAGGGGTGTTACATTGCGTGTTTGTTGTTCTTGCTTTTCATATTTGTAGGCGTCTCTGGAGTCAACGACAGAATGGGGGTAGTTGACGGTGGCAGACCTCAGGCGACGAGAGAGGAGCGGTGGCTAGAATTTTTTGTTTTTTTTTTCATGAAAACTTAGTTTAGGTTGTGGGCCACTGGGCCATTAGGGTTTTTTTTTATTTTTTTAGGCTGTTTGTAATTGGACTTTATTATTTGGTTTTGTTTTATTATTGGGATCAGACAAAATTGGGCTTCTACAGCTTCCCCTCTTTGCTCGTTGTCGTGTAACAAGAATGGAGCAAAGACTTTAAGAAGGACCAATTTTGTCTGGTTTTGCCAAATTTTGAATTCTTTGGTGCTTCTCTTTTTCAAGTGGCTTCATCTTATCTGTAATAGCCCATTTTGCCTGGGCTTATAACAAACCAAAACAAAAATAAAATAAACAGTCCATTTACAGTCCATTTTACAAAGACAATCCTCAAAGCCCAAATTACACCCGAGCCCAATTACACCCTAAAGACTAACTACCCATTAACCCAAATACCAAAACCCAACACCTAAAACAGTCTACCCGAGATAGACCCAACAGACCCTGACCCCTCAGACCCAAAACAAAAACGGCCCAAAAGGGCCCAAATGTTAACAGAAACAGGAAACCTAGGGTTTCTGGGAAACCCTAGGCGCCGCAAGCCTCGCACCCAGCCCCTTTTGTGCTGCAATCCACACACCCAGTCGTGCCGTCATCAACGCGCGGAGGTCCCTCGTCGCCAGAATCCTCGCCTCTCCTGCACAAAAAGGAAAGAAACAGTAGACAAACATGGAAAAATGGAGTAAAAATTGTATTCCTTTTTTTTTGTCATTTTGGGGGTTATAAAAACCTCGAAATCATTTGTAACAGGGGGCGGATACAGAAAGATACATAAAAAATACAAAATCAAGAAAAATCTAGAAAAGTTTCTTTTTATTTTCTTTCATTCCCGGATCTATCTTTTTTTTCCTTTTATTTTAGTTTTTTTTACATACGAAGGTTTTAAATACTAAAAAGGAAAAAAACAAACCTTTTGGGAAATTCCGGCCACCGCGACGGCGGTCGATGGTGGTCGACGCGGTGGCCCGGCGCCGATGTTTGGGCCGTGAGATGTTATATCCTAACTTACTGGATATAACATTTTATTTCTTTGAAATAGGTAAGTCTTGGTTTTCTAATAAAAGGATCATATTTTAATTTTTTTTATTCTCAACATTCGGACATGATTTAATCAATTAGGTACCAATTTTTGGGCGTTACGAGGGTGTTAATCCTTCCTCGTACGTAACCGACTCCCGAACCCGTTTTCTTTTATTTCGTGGACTAAAATTAACATTTTGAAATAAAACGTTTTATAAGGTGATCCAATCACACCTAAGTAAAAAAAGGATTGGTGGCGACTCCATTTCCGTTTTAAAGTCGATCCCCGTTTTTTTAACCAACTTTAAAAATGGTTTCGACACTATCCCACCGCAACTTCAGGGGTATAGGAATTATAGTTTCAATCAACTCCACTACAACTTTAGGGATATGAGATCCGTATCTTCAACCTACTCCGCTGCAACTTCAAGGAGATATGGTTTGTAGCTCGTAGCTTTAGTCTATTTCACTACAACTTCAGGGAGATAAAACCTGCTATTGCAGATTTAATCCGACCCACTGCAACTTCAGAGGTATAGGATTTTTCGCTTCAATCTACTCCACTGTAACTTTCAGGGAAATAAGATTTGTAACTTTAATCTGCTCCACTGCAACTTCAGGGAGATAAGACTTGTAACTTCAACCTGCTCCACTGCAACTTCAGGGAGATAAGGTTTATAGCTTTAATCTGCTCTACTGCAACTTTAGAGAGATAAATTTTGCTATCTTCAATCTGCTCCACTGCAACTTCAGGGAGATAAGAATTGTAACTTCAACCTGCTCCACTGCAACTTTAAGGAGATAAGGTTTATAGCTTTAATCTGCTATGTTGCAACTTCAGAGAGATAAGATTTTCTATCTTCAATCAGCTCCACTGCAACTTCAGGTAGATAAGTTTTGAGGCTTTAATCTGCTCCACTGCAACTTCAAGGAGATAAGATTCTCCACGATGACTTCAATCCATCCCACTGTAACTTCAAGGGTATAGGATTTATGGTTTCACTAATCTGTTACACCATTTTAGGGAATATGACCTGTAGAATCCATCTCATGGGCCTATATTTATGCCAAGCAATTAGGATGTTATGATCAGGATAAATCAAATGCTCCTAACTTAGATGTGTATAATGATGTTTGCATGAATACATAATATCAGTTTTCAAGAATGATCCCCTTTTAATGCTTAGGTTGACATTGCTCGTTGTTCATCAAGGTTCTATCACTGACGCATTACTGGAAACACAGAAATTTACACATTTTTACATACCCTTTTTAACTTAAAATCACACAGTTTCGATAAAATTCTTGTCGAAAAATAATTAATTTTTATAAAATAATTAAAGTGCACTTAAAATATGAACATTCTGAATTTTAGTTAACTTTTTAACTAATTTTGATGAATTTTGGTTATTTTCGATAGATTTGCACAAAGGGCGAAAAATGGCTCGGCAGATACTGCTAGAAGCACAAAATCGAGAAGCAATTTGAAGTATCGAGGCGAACTAAATTTCAGCCTAAGACGGTCCAAAATTATATGTATTAATTCATAATATAATTAATTTTAATTTATATCCAATTTAATTTGGGTTAATAAATTATTATTAATTAATTATGAAAAAGTGGTCCAGTTGAACTGAACCGAGTGAATCGAACCGACCAAGAAATGGAAAGCCCAAAAATCGTCCCAAGAGCTGACCCAAATCAGCTTATTAGCTGATTATTTAAGCTTGCGAAGAGGCCCTTGAAGACTTGTTCAAGTTGCATTCAAACCCCTCCACAATTGGTGGCTTTGTAGATATGCCCCAAGCCAAATTTAGCAAAGTTGAAACCATCAACCTTGCCACATGTGTGGCCTGCCAAGGGATGGCTCTTCGGCTGCTATTTTTAGCTAATTTTAGCAGCCATCTTCAGCTATAAAACCCCCCTTGGCTGATCATTCAACACATCTCAAGCATTCACATCTTTTCTCTCTTCTCTCCACTTTCTCTCTTCTTTTCCATTCCAAATTCCCTTGCTCTCTTGCCGATTTCTCCTCTTGTAAAAGGGGAATTCATCAGCCATTTGGAGCAGCAATTAAGTGTTCATAGCAGCCTTGGTCGACGAGGACAATGGAGAAGGAAGAACGGAGCAAACTAGTCAAGCCACGAAAAAACACCGGATTTGATTCTTGTTCCCTATCTCTTTAATTATTTTTGTTGTTATGATGAACATATATATGAATATTTATGTTGTTGGAATGGTTAATTTAATCAATTTAGCTTGAATTTAATTCGTGTTAGGTTGATTGCATTTCGTTTGCTAAAATTGTTAAAATTTTGTTTATGTTGTTATAGGCCTCGGTAAGATGCTTGATAAGTAAAATCATGACTAAGTTATTCTTGCATTACAATTGTGAGGTAGCTAATGAATTAATTATTTAAACGGATTGAAATTGTAATTAATGGACACAGTACTTAATCAGTGCATGTTTAATCATCAAAGGTAGCTAAGGGTTAAATTAGCAACGGTATCTGACGATACATTTGCCTTGCATAACTTGCAAGATTATTGTGATTGAATTGTTTCAAGGTAGGGATATTTTGTTACCTCACGTAGTCTTTTATGTGCTTTGTAAAATCTTGATTTTGGGCCTAGTCGGAACAGTGGTTGCGGGACCACAAATCCGACATCAAAAAATTTATTTTATTATTATTTTGATGTCTACAGTATGATGCTAAAGTTGTGTGAAATTTTCATAAAAAAAATTCCTCGTTTGAGTGCTCAATTTGACAAAAAGGACTAAATCCCTTTAAGGTGCAAAACTTGAGGTCTAATTGATAAAGGCACTAAATAGCTATAGAATTGAAAAATATGAGCACTTGCATGGTAATTATAATAATAGAAAAGTGAGAAGACAAAGATGGACATGTAATAGGTGGATTTGGTGAAGTTATTAAAAGGTTAAATTGGTAAATAAGTTAATAGATATAATAAGACAAAATAGCAAAAGCTATCATCTTTTTATTTCTTTTTCTTCTCCACTAATTCTTACCCAAGGAATTGGCCACGGAAGCTTGAAAATTTTAGCAACTTCTAACCCTCACAAATCAAGGAAGATGAGATTCGGAATTAGATATGGGGAAAAGCAAGATAATCGAGTAATTGACTTATTCCGTCGTTTCATACTGAGGTAAGTTCGTATGTTAATAAGCATTTTTGATATGTTTAAATGCTTAACCGATACCATGTGTTATTTTGTATGTTATTATTGGATCATGAAAAATATAAAAATTACGAGATTGTATTGAAAGATAAAATTAAGAGAAATGTAAGGTAGATTCTGATTGAATTTCGACATGTGATGAATTGACGGTAAAGACCATGGTTGGACCATAGAAATATGTGTGCTAGTGTAAGACCATGTCTGGGACATGACATCGGCCACAATATGAGAGCCAGTGTAAGACCATGTCTGGGACATGACATCGGCATTGATATGTGTGCTAGTGTAAGACCATGTTTGGGACATGATATCAGCCACAATATGAGAGCCAGTGTAAGACCATGTCTGGGACATGGCATCGAAATTGATATGTGTGCTAGTGTAAGACCATGTCTGGGACATGGCATCGACATTGATATGTGTGCTAGTGTAAGACAATGTCTGGGACATGGCATCGGCCATAATATGAGAGCCAGTGTAAGACCATGTCTGAGACATGGCATCGGCCACGATATGAGAGCCAGCATAAGACCATGTCTGGGACATGGCATCGGTATGATACATCATGTACGAGTATCCTTAGTATCGCAAGAGGTTCAACGGGTAAATCAAAAGATGATGTTAAAAAAATGACAAAGTATGATCATGTTGAAAGGGTACAGGTATGTACGCAAAATTCATGAGTACTGAAATTGATGTATATGGGACATTTGGTAAAATGTAAATGAGTAAGTCATACCTATGAAAATGATCTTGTGATGACCTTGTGACGATAGGTCTATACTTATGATGTATAAATAGGCGGTAAATTTGATTAATGACCATGTGTGAGGCTTTTAGGCGAAATTAAATTGAGACATGATAAGTTTAAGTTTTGTTGTTGATGTATAGGTTAAAGGGGCAAATGAATGGCATGTAAATAATCAATAATGACTAGCTATTGGAATGGCTAGTTAAGGATATGCTTTGGTGTTATGTATAATTAAATGGATGTTAATACAAAGCAATCATGAAAGAGTAAAATTAGCAATAAAATAGTTTTGGACAACAGTAGTTGTATAAACTTTGAAAAAATCACCACAAATTTTGGAAATTTAATTATAGGTTGAAAGAGATATGAAATTAAAGCTTATGGAGTCTATTTCTACATAAAATAAACAGAATAAGCAAAAGAATTTCATATTGTGAGATATTTGGATTTTGGTGAGATAGGGACAGAATGATTTTGGAATCCCCTGTTCTGACTTGGGAAAATCATTAAAAATTTTACAAAAATAATCAAGGGATAAAGTTTATATTATTGAATTTCTTAATGAGTCTATTTTCAAGAGAAATATACGGGAACATTATTCGAGTTCTTTACAACGAGAAAATAAATTTTTAGTGAAGAAGGGTCAGAACTGTCAGACAGCGAAACAGGAGACACTTTAAAGAATAAACCGTATTGATTGGCTGAACCAAAAATTCTGGAAATCTTATGGTAAGAATATATGTGAGTCTAGTTTCAGGGAAAAATATTGGATCTTAATTTGGAGTTCTGTAGCTCCGGATAAAAATAATTTAGTGACTATAACTCGAGTAGACAGCTCAAGATGAACATAAATGAATTGTGAAATTTTAGGCAATAATGATGGTATTATCTTGATAGATTATAATAAGAATTGTTAAAAGCATGGTAATCAATTGTTCATTATTTACATACGTACTTACTAAGCTTTATAGCTTACTCTATCTATTTTCTATGTTTATGATGTCCTCAGGCTAGCTCGAGTTGGAGAATGTCGGAGATACCATCACACTATCAAGCTATCACTTTGGGTATTGTTGAATTCAAGTAGTTGAGTTGTGGCATGTATAGGAGATTTAATTTTGTTGTTAAGTGTCATAGCTGAATTTGCTAAATGTGGGCCTATGCTATTTGATAGAGCATTTTGTATAAGGCCATGGATGATGGCTAATATTTGTTATTGTTATATACATATGGTGATGTTTTTCATGAATTGTAACAGCCCGATCTTGGGGCTAGTCAGAATAGTGGTTTCGGGACCACTAATCCGAGGTTGAAGAAAATTATTTTGGTATTATTTTATGTTTTATGGCATAAATATATGGCTATATGAAAATTTTGGTGCTTTAATTTTAGCAATTGTATGCTTAATTGTGAAAAAGGACTAAATCGCATAAAGTGCGAAAGTTCTATTATACAAGGTAGAGGTATCTAATAGCATTATAATATAAAATTGGAGGTCCTTAAAGTGCAGCTAGGCCATTAAGAAGGTGTGGCCGGCCATAGAGACAAGGGGGACAAAGGCAATAAATTTTGGTCAAATATTTGGTTAAATTAGGTGATTAAAAATGAATAAAATAAGGCAAAGAAAGAAGATATCATCTTTCACTATTCATCCTTCTTCTTCCACCAAAATTGAAGGGAAATTAGAGGATTTTAGAGACCAAACTTTCAACCAAGCTATTTCCTTGCAAGTAAGTGATTTTAGAGGTCTTTCTTGATGATTTTTGTACTTTTGGAACCCCAAAGCTTAAGCTAGCTAATGAGGGGACTAATTTGCAATATGGTTGCAAGTTTAGGGACTTGCCATGAGAGTGTTTATGTTGTTTTCTGAGTTTTTATGGAAGAAAATGGATGTTAGTGAGTCAAGGAACAACTTTTGTGAAAGGTGTTACCATGAAAACACCTGAATGGGACTAAGTTGTAAAGGTTGTAATTTAGTAATAAATGAATGAAATAGTTGGATTTGTGAGTAGTTGTAAGAGAAATAAATGTTCATCTAGGCTTGTTTAATGAGAAAATGTGATGAAAAATGATTTACGAGCTTAGGGGAAAAATCGTAATTTTTCCAAAGTACAAGGCCAAAATGGTCATTTGTGCCTAAGTAGAGATTATGATGTATCATGATTTATAAGATGATTGAATGAGTGAATTTTGTTATTATAGATCAAGAAGAGCGTGGAAACAACCTTGATCGAGGAAAAGGCAAGGTTACGGACTAAACCGTCGATTAATACATTTTACACCGAGGTAAGTTTATGTGTAAATGATTCATTTCGAGTATACATGTTGTTAATTAATGGTGCATTGTATGAATGAGATTATTCATGATTGAGATGGATTGAATTCAATTGATATTGAGTAGTTCCCGTATGAATCTAATTATAGAATATTGGTGGGCTATGTGCGATACCACTATAATTATTGATTAATGGTGGGCTATGTGTGATACCACCTTATTACTCATTCACGATGGGCTGTGTGCGATACCATCGTTTATATTATCATTTGGTGGGCTATGTGCGATACCACCGTGAATATTCTTATTGGTGGGCTATGTGCGATACCACTGTGAATATTCTTATTGGCGGGCTATGTTCGATACCACTCTATTATAGATTAATGGTGGGCTGTGTGCAAAACCACTGAGTGTTTGGTATTATTCCGAATGGGTCATTGAGAAATTGTCTAAGTGTTGTTTCATGTGACTTTGTGGTGTTAAGTGCAGAGAATGTATGCTAATAAATGTGAGCATTAAGCTTGTTATATGGTTTGAATGTGGTAAGAGATGAAATGAGTAAGCATGATTATGGAATGTGGATTGTTCTTGCTTAGTATGTAATGCTACTTATTGATTAGCATATGTTATGATGTTTATTGTTTACATGTAAACTTACTAAGCTTAAAGCTTACTCCCTTTCTTTTCCCTTGTTTTATAGTGTCAAAGAGCTGGTTCAGGATGCAAAGTTAACTGGAAGATCACTCACACTATCAGCTCATCTCGGTATATCTAGACTTAGCATTTTTGAGTATGGCATGTATAGGGGCTAGACTAGGGGAAATGTCTTGTTGTTTTGGCCAAGTGTGTGTTGGCTCCTTTAAAGATGAACTCTTTTGTATATAGCCATAATTGATGGCTCATTATTACTAATTTATGAAAATATGAGGTTATTCATGAAAGTATATGTTGCATAATAGTGTTGCTTAATGGATGGTTGAATGGATTTATGTTGTGTGAGTTAGGGTGATAAAAAGAGCTTGGCAAATAGCCTTGTTCTTGTCCATACGGGTAGGCACACGGGCGTGTGTCTAGGCCGTGTGTGACACACGGTCAGTTTCATGGGTGTGTAACCAGGTCGTGTGTCCGCTGCATGTTAATGTTGCAAGTCATTATCGACCACGGGCTAGCCACACAGGCGTGTGCTTAGGCCGTGTGACCCTTATGAGGTTGCTGACGTCACAAACAGAATACCCAGGTTTTTACACACGGGCGAGGACACGGGCGTGTCTAGGCCGTGTGGAGCACACGGGCCAAGAACATGAGCGTGTGTCCGGCTGTGTGAAAACCCCTGTTGGTTCGAAATGAAAATAAATCCCACACGGGCTAAGAAAATGGGCGTGTGTGACCACACGGCCTGCGCACACGGGCATGTTCCATTTCACACGGGCGTGTGACCCTGCTAAGGCAAAATTTTTCTAAGTTTACAAAAGTTCTTGGTTTGATTCCGAGGTCCTCCGTTTGCGTGTTTAAGGCCTCGTAGGCCCATAATAAGAGTGTTATGAATGTGAGTGAAAAATTTTAAATTGGAATGAAATTTGATAGTCCAACTCTGTATGTTCAAGCGAGATAAGTCCGGTAACGCTTAGTACCCGGTCCCGGCGTTGAATACGGGTAAGGGGTGTCACATGAATGTAAAAAAAAAATACGCATGATTGAGCATATTGTATGTTAATGCATGATTGAACAAGTTGTATAATTGAATTGATAAAGAATGTGATAAGTGTTGCATGTGAATGAAGTGAAGTGGTCATGTTGTGTAAATGTCTTAGTTGCGGTGAATTGGTCATTTATTATGTGTAAATGGGTGTTACTTGATGTTGTGTATGTTGGTACAAGTAAGGGTGGCAAAAGGCTTGGTAAATAGCCTTGTTTCTATCCACACGAGTAGACACACGGGAGTGTGTTTGGGCCGTGTGTGACACACGGTCTGCCCCATGGGCATGTAGTCCAGCCGTGTGTCCCCTGCACCTTAATAGTGAAATTAAATTCACCACACAGGTGTGTGCCTTGGCCGTGTGACCTTAAAGGGTTGATGACGTCAGAAACAGAATGTCAAGGTTCTTGCACACGGGCTGAAACATGAGTGTGCCACGGCCGTGTGAAAATCCCTGTAGGTTCGAAAAGAGAAATAAATTCGTACGGGCTAGGGACACGGGCTTGTCCCAATATGCTCAGGCCGTGTGAGCTACACGGTCCTTCAGCACGGCCATGTTAAGAGGTCACACGGACGTGTCACTCTTCCACACGGGCATGTGCCCCTGATTTCAATGATATTTTCTAAAGTTTTTCTAAAGTGCTCTGTTTAGTCTCAAACCGTTTTCAAAGTGTGCTTTGGGCCTCGTAGGTCCATATTAGGGACTTTAAGGCAAAGTTTGAAAAGTTTTAAAATTGAACGAACTTTTATGACTCAAAAATGTATTTTTGCATGTGTTTAAGATAGGTAATGCCTCGTACACTTATCCCTACGTCAGATACGGGTAAGGGGTGTTACATTTAATGGTATCAGAGCTATGGCTTAGTTGATTCTAGGACTAACCTAGCATGTGAGAGAGAGTCTAGCTATACATGCCACGTTACTACCCGTGATAGTGTGATATCTCCCGGCTCTGATGAAATTATTTTGTTAAGACAGAGATGAATTCCAATCGAGCTATTTTAATAATGATGAAAATGATATTGAGGTGATTGAAATGTGTTTATGATGAGACGAAACTTAGAAAGGTATGAATAGAAGTTCATGATAAGTATGTGTTAATGTATGAAGTGAGATAATCATGAGTTGAGAAATGTGGAAACGTAGAATAAAATCAAAGTTTATATGGTGATAAGCCCATCCGTGTTTGCTTGGCATGCATATGATGTTATGTGCTCAACATACTTGATTAAGTGAATATGGTAAGCAAATTTATTCAAATAGATGGAATGTGTGTTTATGTACACTTGCTTGAATAATTGTAATTAGTATGTTCATATGGTAGAATCTTATGTTTGATTGTTAAATTAGAGTTAATATGATGTTTTGTTTTATGTCTTTGTTATTGAACCATGAATATTATAATAGAAAGAAAATTGAATTGGAAGATCAAATTGAGTAGAAGGCAGGAAATGAGTACGGTCGTTCAATGAAGAATTGACGGATAAGACCATGGTTGGACCATGGCAAAGTATGGAATGTAAGACCATAGCTGGGATATGGCATTGTGATTCCGTGTAAGACCATGTCTGGGACATGGCATCGATGTGAGACTTTGTGTAAGACCATAGTTAGACTGTGGCATCAAGTGAACGACGTACTCAAACCCGTAAGGCATTCTCTAATTTGACAAATGTCAGTAAGTAAAATGGAAGCCAAGTGTTGGAATTTAATTAGATATTAATATTGAGCTCGAGTAAGTAAATTCATTGTGTGAAATTGTGGATGACAGAAAACATTCGTATAATAAATAGATGTGTTAATTTGCTTAGAATGAACTATGTGAGTATGATGGTATTACATTAGTGATGAATGCTAAGTCCTATGTATGTATTTATGAGAGTTAAGTTAGAGGCTTTACGACCTCACCCCCTTACCAGTGTTGCTTTATGATGAAATTTTACGAGAATCATGTTGAATAAGTTTATAAGTGTGAACTAAAGAGTTCAGTGGTGAAATAATTAGTAATGCAAACAGAGTTGAGTATAGTGTGACAAATGAACTCAGTTTTAAAAGAAATATCAGATTGTTTTAAGGATTATACGGATTATGCAATGTCACAGTTAAAAAAGAAGTTAAATTCGATGAGACAAAATATTCATGTGATGATAGTATTCTGTTTCTACCGGCTATTGTCTGCTTAGTATACGGGGGATTATATAGCCTTGGTCACAGTTGATTACAGTGCAGAAGTAAAATGCTTTATTTCTGGATTTTCTCCGAGATATTTTTTATCCATACAGTTAAGATGTCGGCTTTATTATGGTACTATGGTTTTAATCCATGTGATGGTTGTGGCTTCAGGGTGGTTCAAAGCTTCATTGATTAATAATTGAAAAGTCATAATTTAACAGTCAAGATCGATTCAGATGTCTAGTTTGATTAGATTATTTGCTTGAAAGATTATTCGAGTTATTTGCAATTGTGTTGAATGGTAAGCAACATTAACTATTTGATAAGTAATGTAACCTTTTGATGACCACAAAAATTTAAAACATTTGATGTTTCTAAGAGATCTGAATTTGAGACTGCTAAGATGGCTTGAACTGTCGAAAGCTTTTGAGGCAGTGATTGATTATTATCCATAGAAAATGATTACAGTCACAGATGTCTGAATTATCAACAGGTTAAAACTGATTATCAAGTACCGTCAGGACTGTTACAGTCTGTGTTACTATCTGAGTTGTGAGAAAATAAAATTTCAAAAGATTTTGTGTAAAGGGAAGATGATGTTTGAATTATTGTTGATCGTGTGGAGAAGTGTGCACATTTTATCTCGGTATGTAAAGATTACTCTTTTGATAGATTGAATTATACATGTCGGAGACTTTTAGATCAATCAGCGTGCTAAACTCTAATATCTCAGATAGTTAACCCGAAAGGGAATTTTAGATCCTCGAGGAAATGTTTCGTTGTGATGCTTTAGAAATTAAAAGCAAATGAGAAAAATAATTACCATTAATTGAGTTGTGTGTAATAATAATCTTTTAGTTTCGCGTAAAGACGGCCTTGTATGGAGTGTGTATGGTTGCAATTACCGAACTTGGTTGACACTTGATCGAGCTTTGTGAGAAAAGATCCACGGGATTGATTTCATCAGAGAATTTGAGCAGAAAGTGAAAGTAATTCATAACAGTTAGAAGCAATTTCAGATTGACAGAAAATATATACAGATTTGATACGTAAAATCGTTGAATTTAAGATAGTGAACTAAATGTTTGTGAAAGTATAGCTGTGGAAATAGAAATTCTCGATTTAGTTATAAAGAGAAGTTGGAATTTAGTTTGATTTGATGAAAAGTGAAGAACGGATCAGAATCTTAACTTGCGAGATCAAAGAATGGTGAATCCGAGATTATGTGAGAAATTGATAAGGCACTGAGAAAACAAATCTCAAATCTAGATTCTGGTAAGGTTTTCGGGGACGAAAATCCCTAAGGGGGGAGAATTGTAACATCTTGATTTTGGGCCTAGTCGGAACAGTAGTTGCGGGACCAAAAAATCTGACATCAAAAAATTTATTTTATTATTATTTTGATGTCTACAGTATGATACTAAAGTTGTGTGAAATTTTCATAAAGAAATTTTCTCGTTTGAGTGCTCAATTTGACAAAAAGGACTAAATTGCGTAAGGTGCAAAACTTGAAGTCTAATTGATAAAGGCACTAAATAGCTATAGAATTGAAAAATATAAGCACTTGCATGGTATACCAATAGAAAAGTGGATTTGGTGAAGTTATTAAGACAAATGTTAAATAGGTAAATAAGTTAATAGGTATAATAGGACAAAATAGCAAAAACTATCATCTTTTTATTTTTTTTTTCTTCTCCATCGATTCTTACCCAAGGAAATGGCCATGGAAGCTTGAAAGTTTCAGCAACTTCTAACCCTCACAAATCAAGGAAGATGAGATTCGAAATTAGATATGGGGAAAAGCAAGATAATCGAGTAATTGACTTATTTCGTCGTTTCATACCGAGGTAAGTTCGTATGTTAATAAGCATTAAATTTGATATGTTTAAATACTTAACCGATACCATGTGTTATTTCGTATGTTATTATTGGATCATGAATAATATAAAAATTACGAGATTGTATTGAAAGATCAAATTAAGAGAAATGCAGGGCGGAGTATGATTGAATTTCGATATGTGATGAATTGACGGTAAAGACCATGCTTGGACCATGGAAATATGTGTGCTAGTGTAAGACCATGTCTGGGACATGGCATCGGCAATGATATGTGTGCTAGTGTAAGACCATGTCTGGGACATGGCATCGGCCACAATATGAGAGCCAGTGTAAGACTATGTCTGGGACATGGCATCGGCATTGATATGTGTGCTACTGTAAGACCATTTCTGGGATATGGCATCAGCCACGATATGAGAGCCAGCATAAGACCATGTCTGGGACATGGCATCGGTACGATACATCATGTACGAGTATCCTTAGTATCGCAAGAGGTTCAACGGGTAAATCCAAAGATGATGTTAAATAAATGAAAAAGTATGATCATTGATCGTGTCCAAACTAACTATGACAATGAATAAGGCAAGCGCACCTATCGTTTGGTAGTATAGATATGGCAAGACCAGAAATATCGTATCCTCAAGGACCAAGAGTACTAGTAGTTACTATCCTTTTATTATTTAGCCTAAGTATTAAGGGAACCGATGTTTAATTAACTAATTACTAAGCTAAGGATGCTAAGACACAGAGAGTGAATTGGGAAAATACTTTTGGGGAAAAACCAGTTGATTAAGACAATACCCGAGGAAGAATCCACCTAGAGTTCACTTGTTATTTAACTTTGAACCAGACGATTTATTCACTTGACTTGATCCGTAGGATTCCCTAATTTATATTAATACCTCTTTCGAGGCTACTAACGTCTAACCCTAGGTTGATTAATTGAAATCTCTTCCTAATTAAAACCCCTAGTGTTGCATTAACTCGATCTATGGACTCCCATATTAGGTTTGACCCTAATCTGGCAGATTTTTGTCATCCTATTTCGAGGGTTGCGATCAACTCCGCTTAACTATGCTAGATCTACTCTTAAACAGAGACTTTTGGTCCACTACCTAAGCACATCAATACTTGAATCAATATCCTGAAATATTAAAGCAAGAATTAAGAACACATAATTAAGAACAAATCAAGTATTTATCATACAACTCAGAAAATAATAACAAGATCCGTCTTAGGTTTCATCCCCCTCAGGTATTTGAGGGGTTTAGTTCATGTTTAATAAAGAATATATCTCAAAAGAAAGTAAATAACAAAACATAAGAAAAACCCTAAAACCCCCTAAAGGAAATTGAAAGGAAGATCTTCCGTCTTGAGTGTGATTTCGGCTTCTGAGATGGATCAACTGGCTTTCTTGGAGTAATTCCCGTGTTCGACCCCTCTCAAGCCGCCCAGACAAAAGACACTTTTTAGGTTATACTTAGGGCATTTATATAGGCTTCGGAATTTCTTTCTTAGCCCACAAGTATCCTATTCTGAATGAAACTCATCTTAGCTATAGAAGGGACACGCCCGTGTTCAATGCCCGTGGTCGACTCTCTTGGCCGTGGTCGATCCTGTTTGCCACACACGGCCATGTGATCTGGCCGTGTACGATGTTCTAGGCCGTGTCTCGGTTGTTACTCGAAACGCACGGCCGTGGGTGATAGTCCAGGCCGTGTGAGTCTCTAAGGTAAGCACATTTTGCCCATTTTTGGCCCGTTTCTCGTTCCTTTCGATTCCCTACGCTCTCTTGAGTATAAAACATGAAATTAAGAGATTATGAGCATCAAATTCATCAAATTCAATCAAAATTCATCCAAAAGTAAGCTAAATGTGGGATTAAAATTTGTATATATTACGGTTTATCAAATACCCCCACACTTAAGCATTTGCATGTCCTCAAGCAAATTCCTCAACTCACAATTAAAATTAACTTTCCTCAATTCATAATCTCCATCAATAATGTTTCATCATAATTCATAGGTAATTCATACATTGATAATTTAACCGGACGGTTCCTAAAGATTCAAACAATCATAGTCGTAGTTTTTATAGTACAAAAAATAGGTGTTTCCCCTTACCTAAATAATCACCTTTAATTCAAAATCAACGAGAATTGACATCCTCACCAAGGGTTCACTTAAATAACTCAAAGTGTTTAAGGTTCGAAAATAAGCACTCAGAAGTCAAACATGAAAAGTTAATCCCATAGGCTTGCATGAAAACCAAATCTCCACCACTATAGAATGATATGATACACAAATCAAAAGGTCTTTAAAAAGGGTTGTAACGGGGCTTGGGTTAAAGGTGTGGATAAAGGCTAAATTAGAGGGTTAGTATCGAGATTGAATTGATAAATTACCTAACTAGAAAAGTAAACTAATACTGAATAATTACATTAATTGAAAACTTAATACTAATAACATGAGCTTCTTCTAAAGATAATGAAATTAACATTTTAAGCTCAAATAACATAGAACTAATAATGAATATACTTCATTTTTTTTAAGAACAAATCATACAATAATAAGATAGAATTTAGCAACTGAAATAAAGAAAATAGTTTAAGCAACCGATCAACTCAAATCTCGATATAAGGGTAGTCAAGAGAAATGGTGATAACAAATACAGAGTGGGCTTTGGGTTAATATTAATGGGTGAGTCAAGAAATGGTTTGTTAGTCTCGAAGGGCTTTACTAGGGGTTAATTATGAAGGTAGGCTTTTTCTGGAGTAAGTGGGTTAAAACCTAGGGGCCTTTATCATCTCAGTATACCAAATCAAAAATATGGTCTCGACATGTATAATCGAAGCAAGTTCTAGAATAACAAATCAATGTTGACATACTCATAATCAATAAAGTGAGCACGAAAAATGTATGCTCTAAAAGGCTCAAGATCTCACAAAAATTATGGGCTTTTGATGTCAACCTTGTAAATTTCAAACTTCAAGGTAATCATTAGATTCTGGTAGACAACCTAACAAATTTTTAATTCTGAAAATAAACTCATCATGCTTGATTCTCTAGTCTCCTAAAGTTTAAATCATCACTGCACAATTAACTATGACTTAATCCAAAATATATCAATGAAAATCATAAATCAAAAGAAATTTCATTCTAACAGTAATATGAGAACATTTACTTAAGAACAAGAAATAATTTAGGGATTTGAGAATAATGCAAAAAGTTAGGCACTTTTCACGATAAAATTCACCCCCCACACTTAAGATGTACATTGTCCTCAATGTACAAATAAAGATAATAACCATGTAGTAATAGATCATAAGAGAGGGAGAGAGGTGAAACTTCCTAGATTTCGGATGGATTACTTGAGTTTGAAGTGTGGAAACTTGATTCGGAGGTGAAAGATAAGTTGGAGGAGGCGTCTCTAGTGGTGGTATGGTGGCCGCCAGCAATCACTGCACTAGATGAAGAAATTGGGCAACTTGTGAATAAATATCCAGGAAATAATAAGAATAATTCAAAATATACTAAATATGTATTTAAAGATAAGAAAAATAAAGAGAAGGAAAATAAAGGAGAAGAGAAAAGACATAGGTAGAATAAATGGACTCAAATGTCCTTGCTTGTCGAGTAAATGAAGCAGCCAGCATGAACTTATGTAGATCGGTCTCGCACGGGGAGACTGTGCTAGGGTCCTTTGGCTTCTTCGGCATGGGGATGGTGGTGAGGATAGTGAAAGAAAAGGAATGAGGGGAAGGGAAAATGAAGGGAGAGGATAGTGAGAAGAGAAAGGGGTGTGGTGGTTGGGGGTTGGGAGAAGAAAAATTTGGGAAGAAATGAGAAGAAGGGGGGTCTTAAATAAGAAACAAGGACCTGGTTGCTGCCCACGCCCGTGTGCTGTGGGCGTGTTTGGTCACACGGCCGTATCGCACGGCCATGTGGTGGCTCATTCATTTCTCCCACGCCTGTGCAGAGGTTTCCACGCAGTGTCTCTTTCTCAGTGTCAGCCACGGCCTCAAAGCACGCGCGTGGCTTATACCCGTGTGACTTTCTCAGTGTCTACCACGGCCGTATCACACGGTCGTAGCATTTTATAGCCGTCCGTGATTTGGGGATTTTTCATCCTTGGCTCATACGACCTCTACCATGCTAGTGTGTAAATCTGTGATGCCCACACGGCCATGGCCACGCCCGTGTGCAAGGCCGTGTGGTACGGAAACCTACGCTTTATTTAACTTTGTTAGTTTTTAGTTAGGTGCTAAAAATCAAAGATATAAAAATAAAGGGGGTTAGTGCTCGGGTTGCCTCCCGAGAAGCTCTTGTTTAAAGTCTTAAGCTAGACTTACCTCTCATTCGCATATTCATGGTGGTTTGAAGAGTTGAAGCTCCTCATTTTTTCTATCAATTCGGTTATCGATATAGTTTAAGTCGAGTGGTGTTTACCTTAAAAGTGCCGAATTCAGAGTGAGTCACCTCGACCGTTCCGTATGGGAAGACATTGAGTACCTTAAAAGTGATTTCTTTGTTCGTTTTAAGGTCTGAAGTGGTGATTCGAGGGTCTTTCTCATCCAACAATACCTGATCTCCTATTTTGAAGTGATTTGCTATTCCTATAAGCTCGTTTGGGGGTTCCCTCGGTTTTGCTTCGTATGTTCCTAGTTTCTCCTTGAAATGTGTTTCCACTCGTCTAGTTCCTCAACCTGAAGCCTTCGTTCCTCATGAATTACTTCTTTGTTGGCACGAGGTCTAAGATATGGCTCAGATGTGTACTTCCGAGGTGCTTCCTGAAAAAGAGGTTGAACCGAATGGTCAGTAATAGAATTTATGTTCTCACCTTTTTCACTTGACGTCCTAGCTGAGTCAAGAGCCTGAAGAGTGACCGTCTCGCCACCTACACGAAGTATAAGTTCTCATGTACCAACATCAATTTCAGTTCTGGCAGTTTCTAAAAAGGGTCTTCCTAAAATTAAAGGAACATTGTTGTCCTCATCCATGTCTAAAACGACAAAGTCTACTGGGATTATAAATTTATCAACTTTTACTAGCACATCTTTGATTATACCTCTAGGAACTCTAATGGTTTTATCAGCTAATTGAATGCTCATCCTAGTTTGTTTGGGTTTCCCTAGACCTAGTTGTTTAAACATTTTATAAGGCATGACGTTGATGCTTGCCCCTAGATCTGCTAAAGCATTATCAATAGATAAACTACCAATTAAACAAGGAATCGTAAAACTCCCTGGATCTTTTAATTTCTGTGGTAGTTTTTTTTGTAAAATTGCTGAGCACACTGCATTTAGCTCCACATGCAATGCCTCGTCTAACCTCTGTTTGTTTGTCAGAAGCTCTTTTAAAAATCTCCTTGAATCTGGCATCTGTGAGAGAGCTTCAAGAAACGGTAAGTTAAAATGTAATTTCTTTAAGAGTTTACGAAATTTACCAAATTGTTCCTCTGTGTGGTCTTTCTTCACCGCATTGGGATATGGCACTCGAGGTGTTTATTCTTTCATGGCAGGTTTCTGTGTATCGTGGCTTACCTCAACCTTAGCTTTACTTACCACGGGCTCTTGCCTTGGCTCAGATTCAGATTCTACTAACCCTTCACTATTGTGATCAGTAATGGCATGAATTTGTTCATTTGGGTTAGTTTCTGTGTTGCTTGGCAAGCAACCTTGCGGTCGTTCTGAGATTAGCTTAGCTAGCTGACCTAACTGGTTTCTGATCCCTTGAATCGATGCCTGCTGATTT
Source organism: Gossypium sturtianum (assembly GCA_025698515.1). NCBI lineage: Eukaryota > Viridiplantae > Streptophyta > Magnoliopsida > Malvales > Malvaceae > Gossypium > Gossypium sturtianum. Next base: position 24,651,925 of record CM046951.1, read on the forward strand.
TTGAGCATTGTCTCGTTGTTTTGAAAACGGGTTTCTGACACCGCGATGAATTTTGTCAGTATCTCCTCAAGGTTCGGCTTCTTCTCTTGTGGGTAGGGTTGCTGTTGAAAGCCTGGAGGGGGTTGTTGCCTCTGATTTCCTTGACCTCCCCATGAGAAATTTAAATGGTTCCTCCACTCTGGATTATAAGTGTTACTATAAGGGTTATTTTGAGGTCTAGAATTGTTACCCATATAGCTCATCTGTTCGTTTTCTATGCCAAGGTTGTAGGGTGGGTATTCTATATTGTTCGACCCACATCCATTTGTATCGCACTGCATCACTGGATGTACCTGCGAGGAACCACACAGACCATCAATTTTCTTACTTAAGAGTTCTACCTGATTTGATAGCATGGTTACTGCGTCGAGGTTGAAAACACTGGTAGCTTTTGTCGGCATTGTCCTCATAACTTGCCACTGATAGTTATTCAATGACATCTCTTCAATGAATTCGTAAGCCGCTTCAGGGGTTTTGTTATTTAGGGTTCCACCGGCGGCTGCATCAATAAGCTGCCTAGTTTAGGGGTTCACACTGTTATAGAAGGTTTGAACCTATAGCCATAATGGTAACCCATGATGAGGGCACCTTCTCAATAAATCCTTGTATCTCTCCCATGCATCGTAAAGTGTCTCTAAATCCATCTGCACAAAAGAAGAGATATCATTCCTCAATTTAGCCATTTTAGCTGGCGAAAAATATTTTAACAAAAAAATTTCGGTCATTTACTCCCCTGTAGTGATTGATCCTCGTGGAAGAGAATTCAACCACTGTTTGGCTTTATTCCTTAAAGAAAACGGAAATAACTGAAGGCGAATGGCATCATCAGAAACGCCATTAATTTTAAACGTATCGCATAATTCCAAAAAGTTCGCTAAGTGTGCGTTAGGATCCTCATCCTACAAACCATCAAACTGAACAAATTGTTGAATCATCTGTATAGTGTTAGGTTTCAGTTCAAAATTATTTGCAGCGACAGCAGGTCTAACAATACTTGATTCAGTTCCTATTAAATTAGGTTTAGCAAAATCATACATAGTTCGAGGAACAGGATTTTGATTAACCGAGTTTGCGGCAACTACAGGAGGTAGCGGATTATTATCAGTCATCTCTTCAGTAGCATTGGTATCATTCTCGTGCTCTTCTTGTGTGTACTGTAGGCTTCGCCTAATTTCTCTTCAATTTTTGCGAACGGTTCCTTCTATATTACTATCGTAAAGTAGAGGTCCTGACAGGTTTCTTCTAGTCATAAACTAGAATACCTGCCAGAAGCAAGGGAAAAGAAAAATTAGCAAAGTTAAAAAAAAGTAAATTGCAAATAAATAGAATGGCTAAAGTAATAAAAATCAAGTGTTCCTAATATCTTATTCCCCGGCAACAGCGCCAAAAAACTTGATCGTGTCCAAACTAACTATGACAACGAATAAGGCAAGCGCACCTATCGTTCGGTAGTATAGATATGGCAAGACCGGAAATATCGTATCCTCAAGGACCAAGACTAATAGTAGTTACTATCCTTTTATTATTTAGCCTAAGTATTAAGGGAACTGATGTTTAATTAACTAATTACTAAGCTAAGGATGCAAAGACACAGAGGGTGAATTGGGAAAATACTTTTGGGGAAAAACCAGTTGATTAAGACAATACCCGAGGAAGAATCCACCTAGACTTCACTTGTTATTTAACTCTGAACCAGACGATTTATTCACTTGACTTGATCCGTAGGATTCCCTAATTTATATTAATACCTCTTTTGAGGCTACTAACGTCTAACCCTAGGTTGATTAATTGAAATCTCTTTCTAATTAAAACCCCTAGTGTTGAATTAACTCGATCTTTGGACTCCCATATTAGGTTTGCCCCTAATCCGGTAGATTTTCTTCATCCTATTTCTAGGGTTGCGATCAACTCCGCTTAACTATGCTAGATCTACTCTTAAACATGGACTTTTTCTCCATTGCCTAAGCATATCAATACTTGAATCAATATCCTAAAATATTAAAGCAAGAATTAAGAACACATAATTAAGAACAAATCAAGTATTTATCATACAAATTTCGAGAAAATAATAACAAGATCCGTCTTAGGTTTCATCCCCTCGTGTATTTGAGGGTTTAGTTCATGTTTAATAAAGAATACATCTCAGAAGAAAGTAAATAACAAAACATAAGAAAAACCCTAAAACCCCCTGAAGGAAATTGAATGGAAGATCTTCCGTCTTGAGTGTGATTCTGGCTTCTGAGATGGATCAACTGGCTTTCTTGGAGTAATTCCCCGTGTTCAGCTCTCTCTTGCTTCGCCCCCGACAAAAGACACTTTTTAGGTTATCCTTAGGGCGTTTATATAGGCTTCGGAATGTCTTTCTTGGCCCAAAAGTATCCTATTCCGAATGAAACTCATCTTGGCTATAGCAGGGCACGCCCGTGTGCAACACCCGTGGTCGACTCTCTTGGCCGTGGTCGATCCTATTTGCCACAAACTGCCATGTGATCTGGCCGTGTACGATGTTCTAGGCCGTGTCTCGATTGTTACTCAAAACACACGGCCGTGGGTGATAGTCTAGGCCGTGTGAGTCTCTAAGGTAAGCCCATTTTGCCCCTTTTTGGCTCGTTTCTCGTTCCTTTCGATTCCCTAAGCTCTCCTGAGTATAAAACATGAAATTAAGAGATTAGGAGCATCGAATTCATCATATTCAATAAAAATTCATCCAAAAGTAAGCTAAATATGGGATTAAAATATGTATATATTACGATTTATCAATCATGTTGAAAGGATACAGGTATGTACCCAAAATTCATGAGTACTGAAATTGATGTATATGGGACATTTGGTAAAATGTAAATGAGTAAGTCATACCTATGAAAATGATCTTGTGATGACCTTGTGATGATAGGTCTATACTTATGATGTATAAATAGGCGGTAAATTTGATTGATGACCATGTGTGAGGCTTTTAGGCCAAATTAAATTGAGACATGATAAGTTTAAGTTTTGTTGTTGATGTATAGGTTAAAGGGGAAAATGAATGGCATGTAAATAATCGATAATGGCTAGCTATTGGAATGGCTAGTTAATGATATGCTTTGGTGTTATGTATTTTTAAATGGATGTTAAAACAAAGTAATCATGAAAGAGTAAAATTAGCAATAAGCTTGATTTTGACAAAGCAATGAGATTGTATAAACTTTGAAAACATCACCAAAAATTGTGGAAATTGAATTAGAGTTTGAATGGGATATGAAATTAAAGCTTATGGAGTTTATTTCAAGATAAAAGAAACAAAATAAGCAAAAGAATATCGTATGGTGAGATATTTGGATTTTAGTGAGACAGGGTCAGAATGATTTCAGAATCCCCTGTTCTGACTTGGGAAAATCATTAAAAATTGTAAAAAAAAATCAAGGGATAAAATTTATATGCTTGAATTTATTAATGAGTCTGTTTTCAAGAGAAACAAAGGGAACGTAATTCAAATTCTGTACAACGAGAAAATAATTTTTTAGAGAAGAAGGGTCAGAACTGTCGGACAGCGAAACAGGGGAGACTTTAAAGAATAAATTGTATTGATTGGCTAAACCAAAAATTCTGGAAATCTTATGGTAAGAAGATATTTGAGTTTAGTTTCAGGAAAAACTTGTGGATCTTAATTTGGAGTTTCGTAGCTCCGGATATAAATAATTTAGTGACTGTAACTCGAGTAGACAGCTCAAGATGAACATAAATGAATAGTGAAATTTTAGGTAATAATGATGGTATTATCTTGAGAGCTTATAATAAGAATTGTTAAAAGCATGGTAATCAATTGTTGATTATTTACATACGTGCTTACTAAGCTTTATAGCTTACTCTATCTATTTTCTATGTTTATGATGTCCTCAGGCTAGCTCGGGTTGGAGAATGTTGGAGATACCATCACACTATCAAGCTATCACTTCGTGTATTATTGAATTCAAGTAGTTGAGTTGTGGCATGTATAGGAGATTTAATTATGTTGTTAAGTGTCATAGCTGAATTTGCTAAATGTGGGCCTATACTATTTGATAGAGCATTTTGTATAAGGCCATGGATGATGGCTAATATTTGTTATTGTTATATGCATATGGTGATGTTTTTCATGAATGTAAAAAAAAAAACGAATGATTGAGCATATGGTATGTTAATGCATGATTGAGCAAGTTGTATGATTGAATTGATAAAGAATGTGATAAGTGTTACATGTAAATGAAGTGAAGTGGTCATGTTGTGTAAATGTCTTAGTTGCGGTGAATTGGTCATGTATTATGTGTAGATGGGTGTTACTTGATGTTGTGTATGTTGGTGCAAGTAAGGGTGGCAAAAGGCTTGGTAAATAGCCTTGTTTCTGTCCACACGGGTAGACACACGGGCGTGTGTCTGCGGCGTATGTGACACACAGTCTGCCCCATGGGCATGTAGTCCGGCCGTGTGTCCCCTGCACCTTAATGGTGAAATTAAATTCACCATACGGGTGTGTGCCTTGGCCGTGTGACCTGAAAGGGTTGATGACGTCAAAAATAGAATGTCAAGGTCCTTACACACGGGCTGAAAAACGGGTGTGCCACGACCGTGTGAAGGACACGGGCCATGGACACGGGCGTGTGCCAGGCCGTGTGAAAATTTCTGTAGGTTTGAAAAGAGAAATAAATCCACATGGGCTAAGGACACGGGCGTGTCCCAATATGCTCAGGCCGTGTGAGCTACAAGGTCCTTCAGCATGGCCATGTTAAGAGGTCACACGGACGTGTCACTCTTCCATAGGGGTGTGTGCCCCTGATTTCAATGATATTTTCTAAAGTTTTTCTAAAGTGCTCGGTTTAGTCCCGAACCATTTTCAAAGTGTGTTTTGGGCCTCGTAGGCCTATATTAGGGACTTTAAGGCAAAGTTTGAAAAGTTTTAAAATTGGACGAACTTGTATGACTCGGAAATGTATGTCTGCATGTGTTTAAGATAGGTAACACCTCGTACCCTGTCCCTGTGTCGGATACGGGTAAGGGGTGTTACATGCTTATTAGATTTAATTAATCGTTTGAATTGACATAGGGATATGTACAAGAGATTATTTCAATTTAATAAGTATGTATGTGCAATAACATATTTGCCTATTAAGATTTGTTTAATCGGTTGAATTGACATAGGGATATAGTCAAGAAATGAATGGATTTTGGTAGGTGAGTATGTTCATAAGTTAGCAAATTATCGAGTTTCCGTGAACTTATTCGTAACAATATAAACATGAGTTTAATAATTCTAAGTTAAGAAATGTAATTAATCTAACACAATTATGTCATCTTGATTAAAATCATATTTTGAAATCGTGCATTTGAGATTTATTTATTTAGTTTACTTAGTTTAAAATCTTAGTTTTTAATCACCCTCTTCAAACAAAATATTTTTCTTCACCAAAGTGTTTTAAATAGCATTCATAAATAATTCTTTTCACAGTCCCTGTGGGTACGATAACTCGATATTTACTTGTCACTTTATTACTTGTTGCGACTGTGTACACTTACACGTTTCCGTCGTTCCAATTACCCTGCCTTCTTGTTCAGCTGGTATCTTTTGACAGAAAACCCAAAGAAATAATCACAATTCGTTCCCAAATGTTTCCAACTCTTAAATTTGGTTAGTTCTGACTAGTGGTCATGTTTCAGGTCCTTGTACTATTTAGAAAACCTTTCAGAGCAATATGCAGAACTCCTTTTACTTGAATATTATTAGTCCATTAATCGTTATTTCAATGAAAGATGCTTGAAAAAGATCGTAACAATGGACAAGATTGAAATTTTTTGGGAGCAGAGCTCAAAATGAATAGATTAATCAAAATAGAAAATGTTGTTAAAATACAAAATGAATAAGACGAAACTAGGTGCCCCAGATATCGCAGTATGAGCTTCTCCGAGCAAACTTGATGAGGCCCATTCCAAGCTTGATATGTGTTTAGGAGGTCTAAAATACTTTGTTGATGCCTCAAGATGTAAAGTTTTTCCTCCTTGTTGCCTCTACGGGGAAACGACTATTTCATGCCCATTCTTTGGTCAAAACTTGAGCCGCTCTTTTCGAGTTTTCAACTCAAAACTCTTTTGGTCTCAAGATGCCCTTTGCGAGTTTTCGCCTTGGCCTCTCCTTTTTTTTTTGTTTTTTAAGTGAAGTACTTCTTGACTGAATCCGAATTCACAGAATTAGACAAGTTTTTGCCATCCATCTCGGTAAAATTAGAGCTCCTCCAGAAAAGGCCTTCTTTACCACATAAGGTCCTTCCCATTTTGGCATCCACTTTCCTCTGAAGTCTTTTTGTATGGGAAGGACCTTTTTCAATACCAGGTCCCCCTCATGGAATTCTCTAGGATGAACCTTTTTGTCATAAGCTCGCATCATTTGTTTTTGGTACATCTGACCATGATGGATAGCCCTTAGCCTCTTTTTTTCGATCAAGTTCAACTGATCATATCGAGATTGGATCCATTCTGCTTCATCTAACTTCAGTTCTGACAAAACTCAGAGGGAAGGAACCTCGACTTCAATGGAAAAAACCGCATCCATTTCATAAACCAGTGAGAAAGGCGTTGCCCCGGTGGAGGTCCTAACAGACATTCGATAAGCATAAATGGCAAATGGTAACTTCCTATGCCAATCTTTATAAGTCTCAGTCATTTTTCCCACTATCTTCTTAATGTTCTTATTGGCTGCCTCCACCGCACCATTCATTTTTGGGCAATATGGTGACTAGTTGTGGTGTTTGACCTTGAATTGACAAAAACCTCCGCTATCGTACTGTTGTTCAAGTTCAATGCATTGTCAGATATGATCCTTTCTAGCATTCCATACCGAGATATGATCTCTTTTTTCAATAATTTGCTGACTGCCAAATTTGTGACATTGGCATATGAAGTAGCTTCTACCCACTTGGTGAAGTAATCGATGACCAAGAAGATGAATCGATGCCCATTAGAAGATTTTGGCGATATCGGCCCAATGACATCCATGCCCCACATAGAGAAAAGCCATGGAGAAGTCATGACATGAAGAGGTGAATGAGGCACATTAATTTCGTCTCCATAAATTTGGCACTTATGACATCTCTTGGCGTAATTAATACAATCCCCTTCCATGGTGGAACAATAATACCTGAATCTCATGATTTGTCTGGCCATTGTAAAACCATTAGCATGTGTTCCGCAAACACCCTCGTGGACTTCTTCTAAGATTTTCTTAGCCTCAACAGCGTCCACACATCTTAGTATCACTTGACCCTTTCTTCTTTTGTATAGGATCTCCCCATCTAAGACATAGTCACTGGCCAGTCTTCTCAACGTCCTTTTATCATTCTTAGTTGCTCGGTCAGGGTATTCACGATTCTTTACACATCGTAGTATATCGTGGTACTAATGGTGATCATCCTTTTCTTCTTCTTCGATGTTGTAACACTGATCTGGAGTATCATAAATACTCATCTGGATAGGTTTTACATCCTCTTGTTTGTTCAATTTGACCATGGAAGCTAAGGTAGCCAGGGCATCAGCCATCTGATTTTCGTCTCGTGAAAGGTAGTAGAAGATGATGTCATCAAACTCTTTAATTAATTCAAGGACCAGCCTTCGATAATCGATCTACTTGGGATATCTTGTCTCCCATTCATCTTTAAGTTGATAGATCACTAATGCAGAATCCCCATATATCTCCAGCACTTTTATCTTACGTTCTATGGCTGCACGGATACCCATGATGCATGCTTCGTATTCTGCCATATTGTTCGTGCAACCAAAATCCATTTTACTAGTAAAAGGATAATGATCTCCATTTGGGGATACCAGGACTGCCCCGATTCTGTTACCCATAGCGTTTGACGCTTCATCAAAATTTAATTTCCAAGTATGTCCTTCTTGAGCATCTTCTTCAGTGGTTACAACGTACATCAGATCATCATTCGGGAAATCAAAGTTCAAAGGCTCGTAATCTTCTAGAGTTCTACTGGCTAGAAAATCTACTATTGCGCTCCATTTTACTGCCTTCTGGTTTACAAGACTATATCAAACTCAGAAAGAAGAATTTGCCATCGGCCCATCCTTCCATTCAGAGCAGTCGACTCCATCATGTACTTCAAAGGGTCCATTTTTAAGATTAGCCAAGTTGCATGGTACAACATGTATTGTCTCAGTCTTTGGGTCATCCAGATTAAAGCACAACACAACTTTTCAATCGGCGAGTATCTTGTTTCACTTTCAGTGAACTTCTTGCTAAGGTAGTATATCACTTTTTCTTTTCTCCTTGACTCATCATGTTGGCCAAGCACGCATCCCATGGAATTTCAAAATACTGCTAAGTACAGTATCAGCGACTTATCTGGGCTAGGTGGCATCAGTACTGGGGCATTGGACAAGTAATGTTTGACCTTGTCGAAAGTCTTCTAGCGTTCTACATCCTAAACACCTGGATTGTGTTTCTTAAGGAGATGGAATATGGGGTCGCATTTCTCAATTAGTTCTGAAATAAACCAGGCGATGTAATTTAGTCTTCCTAGGAAACCTCAAACTTTTTTTGAGTGCGCAGCGGAGGCAACTCTTGTATAGCCTAAACTTTATCTGGGTCGATCTCGATCCCCTTTTCACTAACTACAAATCCTAGCAATTTTCCCGACCTAGCCTCGAAGGTACATTTTGCTGGATTGAGCTTCAGATGGAATTTTCTCAATCTCAAGAACAATTTCCTCAAGACTTGTACATGCTCCTTCTCTGTTCGGGACTTTGCGATCATATCATCGACATAAACTTCGATTTCTTTGTGCATCATGTCATGAAACAAGGTTACCATGGCTCTTTGGTACGTTGCTCCTGCGTTTTTCAGTCCAAATGGCATAACTTTATAGTAAAATGTTCTCCACATGGTTACGAATGTCATCTTTTCCATATCTTCAAGATGCATCTTAATCTGGTCGTATCTAAAAAAGCCATCCATGAAGGAGAACAGTGAATAACCTGCCATGTTGTCCACTAATGTGTCGATATGAGGCAACGAGAAATTGTCTTCGGGCTAGCTTTGTTTAAATCTCTATAGTCCACTCGTACTTTCCCATCTTTTTAAGGAAGGAGGCAATATTGGCTACCCATTCTAAATATTTAACCACTTGCAAAAAACCAGTATTGAATTACTTCTTGACCTCCTCTTTTATTTTCAGCAAAATATCGGGCCTCATCCTTCGGAGCTTCTGTTGAACTGGCTAAAACTCTTCCTTTATGGGGAGCCGATGTACCACGATATCAGTACTTAACCCGGGCATGTCTTGATATGACCATGCGAAGACATCCTTGAATTCTTGGAGTAACTCAATGAGGTCTCGCTTTGTCTCTGGGGCAATGCAGGCTCCAACCTTCACCTCTTTTTCCTCTCCTAAGCTCACAATTTCCACTAACTCTTTGTAAGGTAGGATTTGTTTCTCATCTTGTTCTACCATCCTCAACAAATCAGGAGATAGGTTACAATCTCGATTATCTTCAAAATCCTGAGAATCCTCCATACACATATATTACTCAAAAGGAGACTCTGAGTCAGTAGCAGCGCTCTCATATCATTAATATCCAGAGACCTGTTATAGGGATGAAGGAAGATCCAAAGAGCAAAAGAATCTAAGGATAATTATTTGTACGGTACGATTATGAATGAAATGGAAAGAATAAAAGAATATTTGCTAAAATGAGAAGCAAAGATGCATTTTATTGAAATAAAAATAATGGACATATGCCTTTTTCACAAAAGGATTCTTATTGCTCCCAGGCTTAGAGCAATAGGTGTGTTCTGAATATTACTCTGAAATGGTCCTAAAAACTACAGGGATCTCCTCCACAATCCAGTTGTTTAGAACACTTTTGGGGATGTAGGAACAAATTCCTGATAGGTTTTTTTTTTAGTTCCTTCTTCAAAGGCACAAACATATTTCCCTTCCGAACCTTCGATATCTTCAAAGAATTCCAACTCTTTATTATCCATCAGGCTCTGTACTAGAGTTCTAAAATCGACGCATTTTTAAATTTCATGAAACTTATTGCATGCAATGAAATGTAATGTTAATGAACGGAAAAGATGCATGCAAAAAGGCATTGATTCTAGTTCAATTCCATTAGAACAACTTTACTAGAAAGCAAGTTTCTTTACATAAAGCGGATACATATACAGCCTCGCCTTCACACTCAAAACCTTAACTTTCCCAAGAAACAAAGCTAATTCTCGGCCCCGATCTGACTCCAATTCATATTTCAGGCTTTGAACAGTTGGGGTCTGCAAGTGGTCAACCACAGCTCGTACTCGGACCAAAGCTTCGCTAATAACGTGGTCCATATCTCTGACCTACCCCTCTCACAGGCTATTACCTTTCTCTTGTTGCCTTTTCTCGGACTATATTCGCGCGGCCGTGTTGTCTTCCACTTTATCAAGAAACCCCTTTTCCATGACAAGCTCTCTATTTAGCAATCGAACACAAATCAGTACCCCTTTTTTTAGATGAAAATGCAATGCAATCACAGCCAAAACAAAACGAAACAAATCAGTACATTTCATACAAAGCTAGAATTTAAAGCAAGCAAGAAATAATACATAAAGCACCTATTTGGGTGACCATTAGAGGTTCGGTATGGTTCTATCTAGGGTAGGCTCTTAAGGCTCATTATATGCGGTTCGGTTCTAAAGTAAGGGTACCTGAACCAACAGATTCCTTGATCTTCACCCATTATAGGCTCATACGGACCGAGTTCGGTTCAGGGGAATACATTTCCCTATGGCTATAAGGAGATGAAAATCTCATGAAGACATAGGTACAGATGTATCCCGAAAGCAATCCACTATCCTATACGGAGGTGAAGACCTCAAGAAGGAATAGTTTCTCACTCCCACTTAAGAAGGGCAAAATCGAATGGTTATGCAAATACAAAAAATTGCTAAAATATACCAAGAGACTTGAACCAATAAAGCAGATATATCATTATGTAACACTGCAAAAATGAAGGATGAAATGCAATGAAGGGATCGTAAATTTAAATCAAATCATCAATTTTCAACAAAAAGACCAAAAGAAATCAACCCACGACTTGACTCTCTTATTTTGTCCCCAGCGGAGTCGCCAAGCTGTCAAAACCTTTTTTTGAGATCGACTTTTTAAAAAAAGAAAATGGGAGTCGCCACCAATCCTTTTTCACCAGGTGTGATCGGATCACCTCGTAAATTGATCGTTTTTAATAAATGGCTTGATTTACTAAAACAACAATTTTGGTTTACAAAATTCAGGGAATGGGTTCGGGAGTCGGTTACGTACAAGGAAGGATTAACACCCTCGTAACGCTCAAAATAGGTACCTAGTTGATTACTTGATCTCTTAATGTCAAGAATTGAAAATTTGAAGGGAGTTTAAAACACGATCCCATTTTGTATTGAGGCATTATTAAATTAATTTTCGTGAAAAGCGTTTATTTCAAGTTAATCGAAAAGGAAGGATCATGTCCCGTAAGTTAGGACACAATGCCTTAAATCCTCGAAATCAAGAATAAACGTCATTGGATCGTTACTTAAACCTCGTTTTTATATTTTTGAAATGAGCATTCGATTATCTCGATTTTAGAAAGAAACCGTATCCCGTAAGTTAAGAACACGACTCTTCTAATTCCAAAAATAATGAACATTGCCTCGATTTAAAAAATTTCCCTTTTTATGCGTCGTGCAAAAAGTAATGTAACACTTAAAATGGTATATATATATACAATTTATTTGGGCATCGTATAAAAAATGAACAAATATTTGTTAAACGTAATGTATAGTACGATGGTAATGAAATAATGTAAAATAGCTATACGGGTAGAATATTAAAATTATAAATTATAAATAATAGAATACTATAATAATAATGTAATTATAATAATGATAACAATATTAATAATCAGATTGCAATAATAAAATAAATAAAGTAACTTAAAATAAAAATGAAAATGGAAAATGCACAATTTTAAAAAAAAGATAAATAAACATAACATGAAGATATTAAAAATAATAAAAGAAATAATAAAACAACAAGAATAACAAAAACATTAAAATTAAAATAATAACAATAAAAAAAAACGCACAATTAAAAAAGTATGAATAATATATTTTTTAGTGTAAAAGGATGAAGAAATAATAATATATAAATAAAATAAAATAAAAGTTTGTGGAAAGGTTGAAATAAAATAGGCTAAGGATTAAATCGAAATAAGAATGAAATTGAGAGTCTAAATTGTAATAAATGAATAAAAAATAAGGACTAAATCGAAATTAAAATGAAATTTAAGGGGATAAATTGTAAATAAAAAAGGCAGAATCAAGGACTAAGACCGAACGCGTGAAAAAGAGCAGGGATTAAATGTGAAATTATTCCCAAACCCCCCTAAACGCACCGTTCCAAGGGACCAATTGACCAGAGGACAAAAATAAAAAACAAATAAAATTAAGTGGATAAATTTAAAAAATAAAAAAATCAAAATAGGACCAGATTGAAAAGCCTTTAAAAAACGAAAGGACTGAAGTCACAAACAACCCACTTTATAAAAACACGCAGATCCCAGGAATCTGGGTCGGGCAATCGGGTCCTGCTTCAAAACGACGTCGTTTTGGGGCATCTGAAGCAAGGTAAAACGATGTCGTATTGATGGCCTATTTAAGTTTAAAAAAATTCAACAAAAAAATACATTTAAAACAATTTTTAAAAAAAAAACATTTAAAACAATTTTTTTTTTAAAAAAAACCTTTCTTCTATTTTTCTCTGAAGGCCGTCTTAGGCTGGCCATGGCTCCTGCGCCTCATCGTCGTGCCGGCCATCGGTCGTCGGCTACGGCTTCGCCATCCCCGGTGGCCAAAAAACCTAAAATGATCCCTTTTAACCTCCTTTTCATGAGGAGCCCCGTTTGGGGGTTAAAAGCATCGGGATCTCGGCAAAAATAGGGCCAAAAGTGAGAAACCATTCGGTTTCCTCTTCTCTTCGGCGATCGAAGCAGGTGAAAACCTTCCTTTTTTTTGTTTTATGTTATATATATATATATATATTTAGAACGATTCAGAAAAAAAAAATAAAAAGAAAATCAATCACCTTTGAAATCTCGTATTCTGTTGTTTAAAAATTTTGTATTGTTTTTTTTTTTGTATTTCTTTCTTTGTTTTTTCAAAAAAGAAACCCCCTCTTACAATCTACTTTTGGCTTTTTTTTATAACCATTTTACAATATATTTTTTTATTGTTTTTCTACTGTTCTTGTTGCCATTGCGTGTTTGTTGTTCTTGCTTTTCCGTATTTGCAGGTGTCTCTGGAGTCAACGACAGGACGGAGGCAGTTTACGGGGGCAAACCTCGGGCGACGAGAGAGGAGCGGTGGCTAGGTTTTTTTTTTTCTGAAAACTTAGTTTAGGTTGTGGGCCACTAGGCCATTAAGGTTTTTTTTTTATTTTATTTTAGGTTATTTGTAATTGGACTTTATTATTTGGTTTTGTTTTATTATTGGGCCCGGACAAAATTGGGCTTCTAAACATGGTCATCTCCACATACACTGATATGGGCTATTTTACACAAATGATAAAAAAATAATTAATTATATAAATGACCCTTGTTAAAAAATAATCACCTAAATGACCTTAAATGAACAGTACCCATGAATAATGGAAACTAGATGATCGGCACCCACATAAATTATGACATAATCATTGCTCCATGATTGTGTCAGGGAATAAAAAATGAATATTTTGGGTTTTGGATATCAGGTTGCCGACACCCTTGTATTTTTTTCTTAAACTGTATCATATTGGTATACATGTTATACCAGTATTTAAAAAAGAAAATTTGTGGTGCCATTACACCGATGACCGACACCTCTTTTCTTGAATAAAAAAATTGTTTTTGGGGTGCTACGACACTGATGGCCGACACCCATTTTCTTGATTTGAAAAAAATGCACTGATAAACTTTCCAAAAATATAAAAAAATAAAATATGAACATATCAATTTTGGAACAATATTTTTTACTCATGTTCACGTTTTCCTTGCACGATTCTTTGTTCTTATAATCTTTGTGGAAGTTTGTCGCAATGTGTCGGATGCAATAAACGGACCTCCACGGAACCCTCGAACGTCTGATTGCAACCAGTAGTCCCTTCGATCTGTCCAATATAAGGCAAATGTTGTCTTGCCTGACAACATGCCTTCACAGATTTGTCAAGAAAAATTCGCAGGACTCGAAGTTCTCACCCTTCATGATGGTGTAAGTGATAGAAAGTACATTCCGATTGTTGTCATGTGCAACTGCAATCAAGAGTATTTGCGTGTAGTATTTTTGAAATACTACTGGGGTGTCGGTCATTAGTGTCCCAACACCCCAATTTTTTTTAAAATCTGGAAAAGGGGTGTCAGCCATCAGTGTTCCAGCACCCCTTTTTTTTAATTTTGGAAAAGAGGTGTTGGCCATCAATGTCCCAACACCCAAAAAAGAAATTTATTTAGGAAAATGGGTGCTGGCCATCAGTGTCACGACACCCTAAATTTTTTTTAAACACTGGTATGACATGTATACGAGTATTGAAACACCCCAAACCCGGCCCACAAGCCCGACCGGATATGGTGTGCTTCTTAAGAAAAACTCATTGTTTTTTGTCGTTTTGTAATAAGATGTGATTTTTGGGGTAAAAGAATAAATTTAAGTACGAACTTGATAAAAACCGGTTTTAATACGATTATCGAAAATATTTAATTGATTAGTTGAAATTGATCGTAGCAGAATATAAATTTAAAACGTAAAAGTAACATAACTAATGGCGGCCTTATTACAAAAACATATCCCAAAAAAAAAACCGAAATATATAAGAAAACATAGTAAGTTTAATAAAAAGTAAAAATTTCAATTTACGGAGTTGAGCAATGGCCACCACGCGATCCTCTTTGACCCGGTCCAAAATCATTGTGTATCACCTGAAAAAAAAGTTATCCCACGAAGGATGAGTCAACAGACTCAATGTGTAACATTATACTAAAAGTCCAATCGATCATAGTAACAAAGTCCATAATATAACAAATCAATAATAATATGATTAAATCACATATACATATAAATGAAATGCAATCCCGAACCCAACTTAGATATCCATCCGCTACACACCACCCGTACCTACCAATCACACCATGGGGATTTCTAAATCGACCCTCCATCCGCTACACACCATCGAAGCGATTCTTGCGATCCAACTAGCACATCGCCCTTATAAATTGTGGCATAGCCACCAGATAATTGTGACAGAGTCACCGGATTTATAGTATATGACCGAAGTCACCGGATTCATAATATCGTGACCGAAGTCACCGGATTATGTGGTAAAACCACCGGAACACTTCCCCTTTCAATATTGCCCATATGCCCATGCAATAACATATTATTTCAATATCATGCCATATACCCCATAATCATATCGGAATCGAAAACATTTCATATTATGCATATAGCATTATTTATGATATAAATATCATGCCTTTGAATCATAATCCCAAAATCATAATCAATTATTGAATATGTTTCATATTAAAAACTTACATAGTACGAAGGAAAAACGTACCTCAATTCATCGTACCATTGAGTGGTACCCAAAGCTATAATCGTTCATATTTCATTATAAACACATCTATATAAATAAAGCTACTAATAAATTAGATGTTTAGTATAAGTTACACACCTTGCAAACACAAAGAGCGATAGAAACTTTAGGATTTCGACTCTTGCCTACACGTCGTCGACAGAACCTACATATCACTATGTGAGAAATCGGTTATCACTAAAAGATATGGCCTTTGGCGAATATCATTATCCCTTACCTTGGATTATTCAAATTTGAATGATCTCTTCCTAACGTTGACTACAAGACAACCCCGAAAATCTTCCTTCAAAGGTTTAGCCACGGAGAAATAAGAGGATTAGATTCCTAAAATCGATTAATCCAAAGAAAATAAAGAAAAAACCATTGATAGAAAAGCCTTACCCGAACACGATGATCGATTAACCCTTACTAGAACTATCAAGAAATTCGGCCTTAACAACTTAAAAGAAAAAGAATGATAATTTGGCTTTAACAAAAGAAAGAAAAGGAAGAAAAGAATGATGAAAAAGGTATAGGATAATTTTCGGTTATGATAGGAAAAGGGAAGAGAGGAAGAGAATGAAAAAAAAATAAAAGAGAATGCTTTTGGTGTAAGATGGATTCGGCACTAGAGAGGAAGAAAAGAATGGTAAATGTCTTCAAAGATGACAATATTTTGGTTCCAAAAGAAAGTAAACTTGAGAGGAAAAGAAGAAATAAAAGTATCTATTTGGTCAAAATGCAAAGGCCAAAACAAAGCAAACTTTTACCAAATGCCTATTGATAAATTCGGTTAAGAGAAATATTTTTGGACAAAGGAAAAATGCACAAATTGACAACTTTTGGTCAACTAAAACCTCCCAAATCCCATACCAAAAATTCGGCCAACACAATAGCCTACACAATCCCCCTTTTTCCTCCTTAATTCTTCCCTATCAACCCCATAATTTCCAACACAATTAAACCACTCCCTTAGCCCCTTATGCCGTCTAGGTTCATGGTCACATGACCATGGAAAAGCTTCCAAAACCACACCCACTCTTCAAGCCTCTTGTCCCCTAAACTTTCCTTATCCACTTGATTCCTTAGCATAACTCCTAACTTGCCTTTTCCTATTGGTCTACTATCCAAAAATAAAAGAATAGTCCATCTATTAAGGATAAGGTTTGACTGACACTATAGGGAAGAAAACAAAAATTAAAATTCCTCCCAATTGCTAGCTAAAGGATTTGAACCTCTCACCTCATGCATTCACCCATGCACCTTCACCACTTTACCAATAGCTCAACTTATGATCAAAACATCAAATTAATTCTCTTAAGGCCAAACTTGCTTAGTTCCCTTCTAAGATTAAAATCTAATATTTTCTAAGGCAATCCTTTACTTTCTAAAATTCCCAAAGTCCCTAGAACTCATACAAAGAGCACATAACAACAATGCATGATTCAATCGAAAATTTTCATAACCCCTAAATCAGGGATATTACGGTTCTACCCTCCTTAAAAAAATTTCGTCCCCGAAATTATTGCGACAAGAATAAGTGAGGATATTGTTGTCGCATAGCCTCTTCTTGGCTCCCACGAAGCTTCTTCCGATCCATGATTGCGCCATAATACTTTGTGAGAGGAACCGATTTCCTCCGTAACACCTTCACATCTCGATCTAGAATTTGAACCGGCTCCTCATCATAGGACAAATCTGGTCGTAGTTCTACCTCCTCAAGCGGCACTATATGAGATGGATCCGAATGGTAACGATGTAACATTGAAACATGAAACACATCATGCATTTGATTCAACTCGAAGGTAACTCTAATCGATATGCCATCTGGTCCAACCCGCTTCAAAACCCGATAAGGTCCTATAAACACGGGCTTAACTTTCCTCTTTGCGACCAAATCTCATCACCTTTTTCCAAGGCGAAACCTTTAGGAACACTTGGTCTCCCACAACAAACTCTATGTCCTTTCGTTTCAAATCTGCGTCGACTTTTGCCTATCCGATGCCTCCTTCAACCGAGCCCGAATTACTTTAACCTTTTCTTGGATTCAGCCACAATCTCCGGACCCAAAAACGACATTCCCTAATTCTGCCCAACACGTAGGAGTGTGACACTTTCGTCCATATAGTGCTTCATACGGTGCCATCCGAATCTTGGCTTGGTAAGCTGTTGTTGTCACGCAAACTCGCTAAAGGCAAAAATTCTTCCCGACTTCCTCTGAAATCTATCACACATCCCCTTAACATGTCCTCTAATACTTGGATTACTCGCTCGGATCGCCATCGATCGTGGATGAAATGCCATCACGAAGTCTAATCGGTGCCCAAAGCTTCGATGTAATGCTTTCAGAATCGAGACATAAACCTCGGATCCCTATCCGATATAATCGATAATGGCACTCCATGCAATCTTACAATCTACGCCACATACAACTTCGCAAATTTACGCAAAGAGTAATCAATTCATGCACAGAATGAAATGTGCGAGACTTCGTCAATCGATCCACTATCACCCACACCGAATCTTTCTTGGTAGGCGTAAGGGGAAACCCACTAACAAAGTCCATGGTGATACGCTCCCACTTCCATTGCGGAATCTTTATTGGTCAAGCAATCCCGATGGAACTTGGTGTTCAGCCTTAACTTGGCGACACGTTAAGCACTTCCCCACAAACTCCGTAACTTCTCGCTTAAGACCAGGCCACCAAAATTGATCCCGAAGATCCTCAGACAACTTACTACCTTCCGGATGCATCGCATAAGGACCACCATGCGATTCTCGAAGAATTGTTCGCCTAAGCTCCTCATCCTTCGGCATACTGACCTTACCCTTGAAACACAAAACTCCATCATTTATTAACACCATAATCTTCCAACTCTCCATTTTGCACTTGCCGCGACTTAACACTTAAATCATCATCTACCAACTATTTTTCTTTCACCGACTCAACCACATCGGCTTTACTTGTAATTCCGCCAACAAGCTTTCGTCGTCATAAAGACTAAGATGTGCGAACATCGCTCTTAGATCCGACACCACTTTCCTACTTAGGGCATCCGCCACTACATTCGCCTTGCCGGGTGATACTCTATCGAACAATCGTAGTCTTTCAACAACTCCACCCATCTTCGTTGTCTCGATTCAGGCTCCTACGAGTCGCAGATACTTAAGACTCTTGTGGTCCGTGTAGATTACTTACTTTTCTCCATACAAATAATGCCTCCACAGTTTAAGAGCAAAGACTACCGCTGCCAACTCCAAGTCATGCGTCGGGTAGTTAACCTCGTGAGGCCTCAATTGCCGAGATGCATACACAACCACCTTCCCGTCTTGCATCAAAACACATCCCAATCCAATGTGAGACGCATCACAATACACCACAAAGTCCTTCCCTGCCTCAGGCTGAATCAACACCGGAGCTTCAGTCAAAACCCTCTTAAGCTTCTCAAAGCTCTCTTGCTGCTTATTCGCCCACATGAAAGGTATCTCTTTTCTCAACAACTTCGTAAAAGGTGCCGCTATCGAGGAGAATCCTTCGACGAACCTTCTGTAGTAACCCGCTAATCCCAAGAAACTACGAACTTCAGCTACAGACTTAGGTGGTTTCCAATCTAACACTACCTCAATCTTTCGAGGATCCACCCTTATCCCTTCCGCAGACACCACATGGCCTAAAAACGCAACTTCTTTCAGCCAAAATTCGCACTTGCTGAATTTGGCATAAAGCTTCTTCTCTCTCAACACTTGCAACACTATCCGAAGATGCTCATCATGCTGTAACTCAGACTTGGAATACACAAGAATGTCGTCTATAAACACAATAACAAACTGATCCAAGTAGGGTTGAAAAACCCGATTCATCATATCCATAAACGCAGCTGGGGCATTCGTCAATCCGAACGGCATTACCAAAAATTCATAATGCCCATATCTTTTTCGGAAAGATGTCTTATGGATATCCGCTTCCTTCACCTTCAGCTGATGATACCCCGACCTTAGATCTATCTTTGAGAATACCGCAGCTCCCTTAAGCTGATCGAACAAGTCGTCTATCCTTGGCAAACGATACTTGTTCTTGATGGTTAGCTTATTCAATCGCTTCGGTAATCTATGCACACACGCATAGTCCCGTCCTTCTTCTTCACGAACAAGACCGGTGCTCCCCATGGAGACACACTAGGTCGGATAAACCCACGATCAAGCAACTCTTGAATTTGGGCCTTAAGCTCAACCAACTCCTTTGGTGCCATTCTATACGGAGCGATAGATACCGGCGCTGCGCCGGTGCAATAAGTCAATCCCAAATTCCACCTCCGATCCAGAGGCAACCCCGGAAGTTCTTAGGAAAGACATCCACGAATTCTCTCACGATCGACCTCTTCAACGATTTGCCTCTTTAGCCTCCAAGGCAGCGACCAACATAAGAAAAGCCAAACAACCTTTCCTAACCATCTTTTACGCCTTAAGAGCGGATACTACATTTGATAAGTAGTTCCGCCTCTCTCGCCCATTACCACAACTTCCTTATCGTCCATAGACCTTAGTGACATCCGCTTAGCAGCACAATCCACATTCGCACGATACTTCACTAGCGATGTAAGAATGAGTTGACCCTATATCTATCAAAGCAATAAAGGGCAACCCAGAAATAAGAAACGTACCTGTGATAACATCGGTGTATCACTATATTCCCTCCGACGAACCGCATACACCAAACCTGGCTGTCTAGCCTCAGTGCTACCACTACCTCTGCCCGGAGTCCCGCGACCTCTACCAGAACCATTACCTCTGCCACTCGAACCACGACCCCTCATTGGTGGCCCACCTCTCGCCAAACCTTATTAGAACCCCGACTCTCATGAATGATTCCTCTCGTATCAATGGACAATCCCTAATCATATGATCCTTGGATCCGCACTTAAAACATCCCCGTCTTCTTCCAACATTCTCTCCGGTGCATTTTTCCACACTGAGCATAAGTACGGTCTTGCCCTCTCGTAGCATCTTCTTTGAAGTCGCG
This sequence comes from Gossypium sturtianum, assembly GCA_025698515.1. Classification (NCBI taxonomy): domain Eukaryota; kingdom Viridiplantae; phylum Streptophyta; class Magnoliopsida; order Malvales; family Malvaceae; genus Gossypium; species Gossypium sturtianum. Next base: position 24,672,622 of record CM046951.1, read on the forward strand.
CCCCTCAACTCTAGGTTTCTTTTGGAAATTCCCGGATGACCTCGAATATCCATAGCTCCTCTTATTCTTATTCGACCTCGATCTCTCGCTTGCGTCTCTTGGTCCACTTGACTTCTTCAGCTATCCTAGCTCTATCCACTAAAAGCGCAAAATCTCTCTCTCGATGCGGTGTAATCATCACTCGCAGGTCTCATCTCGCAACCCATCCTCAAATCTGACACTCCGCTCATAATCAGTAGCTACAATCCCTCTGGCATAACGGCTTAATCGCAGAAACTCCGCTTCATATTCAGCTATCGACTTATTTCCTTGTACCAGATTCAGGAACGCCTTTCTCTGAGAATCAATGTAACTAGCTCCAACATATTTCCCTTCAAACTTGATCTTAAAATACCCCCAATCTACTCGATCCGCAAGAATACTCTCTTTGATGAGTGAGCCACCATTGATACGCCTCGTCACGAAGCAACGAAACAAAGACCTTTCAATTTCTCCTCGGCGGTGCAGTCTAAATCATCCATGATCCTCTCAACTGCCTCTAGCCAGTACTCCGCTACATTCGGAGCTACCCCAGATACTCCCCTAAAAACCTCAGCTCCGTTAGATCTAAGTCTCTCAGCCACTGACTTTCGCGCTCCATTACTCATACTAGCTCCCGCTACTCGTTCTAGGACTCGCAACATAGCTTGCGATACAGCGTCATCTCCTCCAGTTTGCTCTTGAAATTCCACTCCAACAGCTGGTGGCAGAGCTTCATTTTCGGAACCCTGACCAGACCTAACTGGTTCCGAAACAGCCATTCTGCCTCTACCGCGACCACGACGACCTCGTCCCCTAGAACTCATGTCTACTTAGCGTCTTATCTGATTAAGAAGTTTTATGCATTAGTATTTTGTTTCACTGTTTATCCACGAGCAAATTTTATGAAAAGGAGTTTTCAGAAGTAGTTCTTTCGATCAATCAAAATTTCTAGTTCAAGATCACTATTCTAATTCAAAGAATCACACATTCACATCAATTGAGACACATTCACTCATCCACAACATTCAACACACTTCTATGAGCATTTCTCGTCTGTTCCCAACCTGTGGTAAATTCGTCATTTTCCTACTGAGGTATTTTTGTAATTTTGGAAGTCAAAAATACTTTGAGAAATATCTTCAAAATAGTTTGTACAGATAAAAGGGTAATTTAGTGATTTAAAACTAGAGTTTTTATAAAAGCGCATGGCTAGTCCCTTTCGGGTTTTAATTATCAAGTTTAGCCCGTGAATAAGTCCTCTTGGTTAGGGTGAACCGTAGCTACACACCGTGTAGGATTCGAGTAAAGAGGAGGTGAGTCGCTAGGACCGCTTAAATACCAAGCTCTTCATCTGAATCCACTCCTAGACATGCGCACAATGGTTTCCACACAGTAACTCGCGACTTACTTCACGGAGTCTGTTCGGTTGTTTTTAAGTATTATGCCTATGTTTGAGTGCACTAGCCCTAGGGTTTAATAGATCCTAGTTCTCTAATCTACGAGCCCAAGTATGCCCATATAACAATCATATAATAATTCACTCAATAATTTGAGGTACTTACCTGGTGGACTTCGGGTCAAGAACTCGGGTGCCATGCTTCCATAAAACCATTTTTAACCAAAAATTTTCAAAATCATTCATTTGGGCCAAATTTTGAAAACATTGTGGACTTCAAAACCCAAGGCCGAGTGTTTAAAACTGGGCTCTAATACCAAGTTGAAACACCCCAAACCCGGCCCATAAGCCCGACCGGATATGGTATGCTTCTTAAGAAAAACTCATTTTTTTGTCGTTTTGTAATAAGATGTGATTTTTGGGGTAAAAGAATAAATTTAAGTACGAACTTGATAAAAACCGTTTTTAATACGATTATCGAAAATATTTAATTAATTAGTTGAAATTGATCGTAGCAGAATATAAATTTAAAACGTAAAAGTAACATAACTAATGGCGGCCTTATTACAAAAACATATCCCAAAAAAAACCGAAATATATAAGAAAACGTAGTAAGTTTAATAAAAAGTAAAAATTTCAATTTACGGAGTTGAGCAATGGCCACCACGCGATCCTCTTTGACCCGGTCCAAAATCATTGTGTATCACTGAAAAAAAGTTATCCCACTAAAGGTGAGTCAACAGACTCAATGTGTAACATTATACTAAAAGTCCAATCGATCATAGTAACAAAGTCCATAATATAACAAATCAATAATAATATGATTAAATCACATATACATATAAATGAAATGCAATCCCGAACCCAACTTAGATATCCATCCGCTACACACCACCCGTACCTACCAATCACACCATGGGGATTTCTAAATCGACCCTCCATCCGCTACACACCATCGAAGGCAGTTGCTGCAATCCAACTAGCACATCGCCCTTATAAATTGTGGCATAGCCACAGATAATTGTGACAGAGTCACCGGATTTATAGTATATGACCGAAGTCACCGGATTCATAATATCGTGACTGAAGTCACCGGATTATGTGGTAAAACCACCGGAACACTTCCCCTTTCAATATTGCCCATATGCCCATGCAATAACATATTATTTCAATATCATGCCATATACCCCATAATCATATCGGAATCGAAAACATTTCATATTATGCATATAGCATTATTTATGATATAAATATCATGCCTTTGAATCATAATCCCAAAATCATAATCAATTATTGAATATGTTTCATATTAAAAACTTACATAGTCTGAAGGAAAACGTACCTCAATTCATCGTACCATTGAGTGGTACCCAAAGCTATAATCGTTCATATTTCATTATAAACACATCTATATAAATAAAGCTACTAATCAATTAGATGTTTAGTATAAGTTACACACCTTGCAAACACAAAGAGCGATAGAAACTTTAGGATTTCGACTCTTGCCTACACGTCGATGCAGAACCTACATATCACTATGTGAGAAATCGGTTATCACTAAAAGATATGGCCTTTGGGCGAATATCATTATCCCTTACCTTGGATTATTCAAATTTGAATGATCTCTTCCTAACATTGACTACAAGACAACCCCGAAAATCTTCCTTCAAAGGTTTAGCCACGGAGAAATAAGAGGATTAGATTCCTAAAATCGATTAATCCAAAGAAAATAAAGAAAAACCATTGATAGAAAAGCCTTACCCGAACACGATGATCGATTAACCCTTACTAGAACTATCAAGAAATTCGGCCTTAACAACTTAAAAGAAAAGAATGATAATTTCGCTTTAACAAAAGAAAGAAAAGGAAGAAAAGAATGATGAAAAGGTATAGGATAATTTTAGGTTATGATAGGAAAAGGGAAGAGAGGAAGAGAATGAAAAAGAAAATAAAAGAGAATGCTTTTGGTGTAAGATGGATTCGGCACTAGAGAGGAAGAAAAGAATGGTAAATGTCTTCAAAGATGACAATATTTTGGTTCCAAAAGAAAGTAAACTTGAGAGGAAAAGAAGAAATAAAAGTATCTATTTGGTCAAAATGCAAAGGCCAAAACAAAGCAAACTTTTACCAAATGCCTATTGATAAATTCGGTTAAGAGAAATATTTTTGGACAAAGGAAAAATGCACAAATTGACAACTTTTGGTCAACTAAAACCTCCCAAATCCCATACCAAAAATTCGGCCAACACAATAGCCTACACAATCCCCCTTTTTCCTCCTTAATTCTTCCCTATCAACCCCATAATTTCCAACACAATTAAACCACTCCCTTAGCCCCTTATGCCGTCTAGGTTCATGGTCACATGACCATGGAAAAGCTTCCAAAACCACACCCACTCTTCAAGCCTCTTGTCCCCTAAACTTTCCTTATCCACTTGATTCCTTACCATAACTCCTAACTTGCCTTTTCCTATTGGTCTACTATCCAAAAATAAAAGAATAGTCCATCTATTAAGGATAAGGTTTGACCGACACTATAGGGAAGAAAACAAAAATTAAAATTCCTCCCAATTGCTAGCTAAAGGATTCGAACCTCTCACCTCATGCATTCACCCATGCACCTTCACCACTTTACCAATAGCTCAACTTATGATCAAAACATCAAATTAATTCTCTTAAGGCCAAACTTGCTTAGTTCCCCTTCTAAGATTAAAATCTAATATTTTCTAAGGCAATCCTTTACTTTCTAAAATTCCCAAAGTCCCTAGAACTCATACAAAGAGCACATAACAACAATGCACAGATTCAAGCGAAAATTTTCAGAACCCCTAAATCCGGGATATTACAAGTATGATACAGTTTGAAAAAAATACATGGGTACCGACAGTCTGATGTCCAAAACCCAAAAAATTCTTTTTTTTTTTACTCCTTGACACAATAATGAAGCAATGTTGTGTTAGAATTTATGTGGGTGCTGCTGTCTAGTGTCTATTACCCCTGGGTATTATCTCTTTCAGGTTATTTAGGTGATTGTTTTTGAACTAGAATCATTTATGTAATTAATTATTTTTTGGGGTCATTTATGTAAAATAGTCCTGTTATTGAAAAAAATTGTCGCATCATCAATCTCAAAATTAAAAATTTTAGATAACAAATTTAACTCACAAATATCTTTTTTTAATTTTTATTTTTATCTCTTTTTTTTTGCTTTTTAAGGGAAAATTTCAGTATACAAAATTTCATATCAATTGTAATTCATTTACCTACTGAAATTAATGATTTTTCGAAAATTTTCAAGATAATTTTTTTTAGAAGCTCTACAATTTATTTAGTATAACGAAACAACTAAAAAAATCTAAATTTGATACAAAATAATATGGAACAAGAAAAAATCGTATTCAAATGATTAGATTCAAGAAAGAGGATGCAAAAAATAGAAATGGGAAATGATTGAAATTTTGAATTTATGAATGGAAGTAGTTTAAAACTTTTTTGTACATATATTCCGAGTATATTCACATGTATGGTAAAGAAGGCAAACCCTGAACCACGACAGTTACCTTATGTTTCTACTGGTGCAGTCAAGTTAGTTGGGCTGAGAAAGTCAAACCGAGAGGTTTTAGTTGAATCCATAAGTGAAAGGGGTTCGGGGATCTTCTAAGCCACTTCTTGAGCTTAGATATCTTTGGATAGCCATTGATTGCCTTCAGAAAATGTCAAGAAAGGTGAGATTAAGGAAATCCATAAAGAACGGAAGGTTAACCTAGTTATGATTTCAAGTGCGTCATCGATTGAAATACAAATATCTTATGAATGTTGATAGCTCAAACAAAGGATTATATTTTTTACTAGTGGAATAGTATTTAGTTATAACACCACTATACAGGGCTTATGCCATATAAAATTAATCAAATTACATAAAAGAAAGTGAGGACAAGAAAGAGAATTGTTGTCAAAAGAGGAATAATTTGATTAAATTGACTATGAATGATAGATATTATTGTTATGAAGAAAGGATTAAGTGATCTACTGCCGAAGGAATAAGGTGTTTCAGGGACCAACCTTGAACCTAGATGTTATCAGTCATGAGTAAAAAAGTTCAATTTAATGAATTGTGGTTAATGGGAAATCTAAATATTGCATATCTGTAGTTAAGACGAATCGATATTGGATATGCATTTGGATTGGATGAACTGGACTACTTAGCTTCATCTAAATCGGTTGGGCATCCCTATGATGACAATGTTAGTGATAGACAAACTAGAATAATGTTACGGATGCATGAAGCTAAACATTGGTATGTGAAATAAAGTATTCTATGAGTAAAGTTTTAATAAATGACTTGAAGGAAGTTGGAATGATTAGAGTTTAGAAAGATTATGCAGTGAGAATATGGCAATAAGATATTAAAGTCTTGATGATAGTATAAAGATTGTGCTGATGTAGTTAATGAATTTGATGCTTACCGAGAAGAAGGATACAACATGTCGATTACAAAGACTTCAAACGATTTCTTACCAAAAGAAAGTAATTCTTGGACACTATGAATATATAGAATTTCTCAACCAGTATAGTTGACTATGGATAACCCCTTTAGTAAAGTGAATGTAGTTGATAATATGTTTACCAGAAAGTTCTCACAGATGACACAATTGAAATTAACTTTCTTGGACTAAGTACTATGTGGAAATCAATATGAGTTATAGTGCAACTCCCCCTATTTTTTGTAACACCCTCATTCCCGATCTGATCACTGGGTCATGGTACCAAAGTTTTACATTCGTTGGCGGAGCAACTACTGTTAAATTCAATCCCTTTTATAATTTCTCATCGCCTACTGTAATAGGCCAATTTAGCTCAGGCCCATACAAAAAATAATAAACCCAAAATAATAAAACAAAGTCCAAGTCCAGCCCAAAATATATCATTTGGCCCGATCGAAATGACCCATTACTTGAAAAGATTGAAGGTCCATCTACAGGCTTGACGTATATGGAAACACAATCTTCAAGGATATGCAATCTTAGATATGATATGCAAATCTTAGATATGATATGCAATCCTAGAAGATATGATATGCAATCTTAGATATGATATGCAAATCTTAGATATGATATGCAATCCTAGAAGATATGGTATGCAATCTTAGAAGATATTGTAGTTAGCCCATTTTGCCCGGGCCCATAAAACAGAATAAAGAAACTAAAAAAATATACCAAGTGTCCTTTTACAGTTCTTTACAAAGCCCAAAATTAATTTACAAATGGCCCAAATATTAAAACTACTCAGCAACCCAAATTAGACTCACTAACCCAAGACAGATTGACCCAACACCACTACCCGACTAACCCAATTACAGACCCATTAACCTAGACCCAATCAAGCCCAAAACTAGGATGGCCCGAATGGCCCAAAGAGCTTGCGGACGCAGGAAACCCTAGGTTTCCATTGCGCTGCAAGCGCCTCAGCGAGCAACTCTTCTTCGCACCGAAGCCCTTGGTCACGCCATCACCGGTCGCGCCACAATCAACGCGCAAATCACCCCCACCGCCGATATCTCCGCTCTACCTGCAAAAAGGAAAGAAATAATAGTAGCAGAACACAATAATATGGCAACATTTTTATTATTATTATTATTTCCTTTTTTATTTTTCATCTCGAAGGCTATAAAAGCCTGTCCTAACCTGTAAATCGAACACGATACAGAGGGAAATACAGACACAAAAAAAAAGAAACAGAGAATACAATAACACGAGTTTTTCACAGAGGTGATTATTTCCTATTTTTATTTTATTTTTTATATTCCGTTCATGCATATTTTTAAATAAAATAGTACAAAAATAAAAAGGAGGTGTGAGATTACCTTTTGACAGCGTTAAAAATCGAAGTTTTAGCCTCCGACTGCCGTCAGTGGAGGTGCGTGAGGCGCAAAGCCCCGAGGCTCCGGTGATCAGAACCCAGACGAGAGGGGAGGGGTCTGAGAGGGTTTCTGAAAGTTTTTTTTAAAACAGATGATTCAAATGTTTTTTTTTTTTGTTAAAAAGTAACTTATATAATGGTTCAGAAACGGCGTCGTTTTTTCTTAATCCAATAAGCATAAAACGACGTCGTTTTATAAGGGAGATCCGCGCGTTGACCCGAAAACCTGGGGAGGATCCGCGCATTTTTTGTAACATCCTGAATTTTTGGGCCTATGCATTTAATGGGTGAATATGTGTAATGAGTTAATTTGAGCATTAGGGGTCCAAATTGGGCTCAGGATTGGGCTAAAGCCTTAGTTAAATTTTTGTTTAGGCACTAAAGGGTTTAAAAGGTGGTATCTGAGTTTAAAATATCAAAATGGGCTTGTGGCCCAGTGGTCAGTGGCGCCACTTAGGGAGCAAGGAGGTGACGCCACACAAGGGAGTAAGGGGCCCAAATTTAAGTTACATGGAGCCCAACTCTTTTAATTTAAGTTAGCTAAATTTCGGCATTAGGGTTAGGTAGAGTGGACGGCAACAAGGCTCAAAAATAGGAGGATTTATGTGAATGGGATAATGTAGATAATATAGTTGATAATATGGAAGAAAAAAAAAGGAGAAAAGATAGGAGCTATCTACAAGGCTAGGAGTTGGCCGAAATTCCATCACCTAGAGAAGTGAAGAATCGGTTTCTTTATGGCAAAGGGGGTGCCAAATTTTCCCTTTTTACTTGATTAATTTTTAGTTATCAGGAAGGGCACTTTCGGTTTTTCATAGGTAAGTGCCGAAATTTCAATAAATAGGGAGGGATCTCTTCTTTATTTTTCGGTATTTAGGGTTTCCACCTTTTCTTTCTCTTCTTTCTTCTAAAAGCTGAAAACCCCATTATTCTCTTCTCTTCTTTCTTCTAAAAAGCCGAAAGCCGAAAACTCCATTATTCTTTTCTCTTCTTTCTTCTAAAAGCTGAATCTCTATAGATTTCTTCGAATCGTCTTCTCTTCCTGATTTTTCGCAAAAAGCTGGAATCCTCTGGGAGTAGCCGAATCTTCTCTAGTAAGATCTCTTAGATCTAAAAGTCGAAAACACTAGTTCCTGAATCTCATATCACTTTTCGGGATTTCAAGGCAGATAGCGGTGGTGTTGGCTACGGATAGCGTCGACTTAGAGGGTCTCGTTCTAACAAGAATCAGTGTGTAGATCTCTAACACACTAATTAACTGTACTAAATATATGTTATGGGCTAAAAGCTAGGAAAAAGGTCAGATAGTAATCTGTACTAAATATACTAAATATATGTTATGGGCTAAAAGCCGGAAAAAGGTCAGATAGTAATGTCTGTACTAAATATATGTTATGGGCTAAAAGCGAAAAAAGGTCAGATAGTAATCTGTACTAAATATATGTTATGGGCAAAAAGCTGGAAAAAGGTCAGATAGACAGTGGATTACCCAAAAAGGGTAGGCAAGGGATGCAGTACGTAATCATAGAAACTTCTCTATGTGTATCGATGTATGTGATAGATCGTGAACTTTTAGGTAGTATATTGTTTTGATTCTCGCATGTATGTATGCATGGGATGGGATTGATATGATGAAGGGGAAGAAGGTCGCATAGCGATCGGTGGCTTTGCCACATAGGTCACATAGTGATCGGTCTTTATGATGACGACTCGGTTTGTCGAAATACTACGATGTATTATTAAGGTCGCATGGCGATCGGTGGCTTTGCCACATAGGTCACACGATGATCGGTCTTTAAGGCAAAGAAAACACGGTATCGATATGGTGTGTAGCGGTTAGAGGGTTGATTGTAGAAATCCCCAAGGTGTGATGGTTGGTATGGGTTGGTGTGTAGAGGATGGATTTCTAGGTTGGGATGGGCCATGATGCATATATAGTTACCCTTGTATACGGGCCAAGGCCATAATGTGTTTGTGGGCCAAGCCTTTGATGTGTTTTCGGGATTTACACACTGAGTCTTGGTGACTCACCCTATTATTTTTCCCTAACTTTGCAGATGAGCAGTAGATCGTGGACATGGGAGCAAAGGCGGACTCGAGGGGCCATCAAGTTTTTATTCCTATAGATTATTTCGGTTTTTCCTTAAGTTTTAATTTTGGAAACATTTATGTAATAAGGCCCCATAGTTTATACTCACTACTTAGTTTTTAATATTTGCAACTTATGGAACTTTGTCAAAGGTTTTATTATTCAAAATAATAATAATACAAGGTTTTTTTCAAAAGTCACTTGTTTATTCGAATTTTGCCTAATAACTTATGATTTACTAAAACCAACTTAGCAAAAGTTTTCAACGTACAACCCGTAGCATACCGGATCTGTTCGAAACTTATAAATTTGGGTTTGGGGTGTTACATTTTGGTATCGTGAGCCAGTTCAAAACTCGGGAGTGTGAAATGGGTCTAGTAGTGTTTTGAAAACTTATGTGAAATTGAGAAAAATCTGGAAGAAGATATGGCCTCGAGTCTCACCGACACCCGATCCACGCAGTAAGTATTCTAAACTTTTGGATGTGATATGTATGTGGGCTTGATGGGCTTGATGGACGTAGACTAGTATGTTAGGCATTGATGGACTATAGGCTTAGTTAAAACAACTCTTTAAATTCATAAGACTTAATCTATCCAAACAAACCCGTGAACGAGTCGATGGGTTAGGGTGTGGCAACAGGCATACGTATGTCTAGGATTGGATTCAAGGAGAGCTTAGTACATAAGCAGTCCTAGTGACTCACCTCCTCTTCGCTGGAATCCTACCTGGTGCGTAGTGACTGTTCACCTTAGCCGTGAGGACTTGTTGGCAGGCCAAAAAAAAAAATTTAAACCCGAAAGGGATCAGCCACCCTATTTTGTAAAATTTCTAAAATCACCTCTAGTTTTAAAAATGACCAAAATACCCCCTGATTTATAAAATTACTGAAATACCCCCGGATTGCAAAATTACCGAAATACCCCCGAATTGTAAAATTACCAAAATATCCTTATTTCAAAAAATCACCAAGAAACCCTATTTTGGAAAATTACAAAAATACCCCTGTAGGATAAATTACGAAAATACCCCTATAGGATAAAATTACGAAAATACCCCTGGTTAGTGAAATGACGAAAATACCCTTACATGATGACTGTGATGCCACTTGTACATTGGTGAATGAATGTATGTGCTCCCTGGAATTAGGAAACACAAACTTGAGACAGAATCGTAGATATAATCGCGAATTCGACAGAACTACTCCTAAAACTACTATTCATAAGACTGTTCATGGTTAATCAATGGAAGAAAACTAATAATTCATAAAATTTCTAATCAGATAAACGCGAATCGGTAGAATAGTACAAGGGGACGAGGATGCTCCAGATGCGAATACCGGTGCGTACTCTATCATATTATCCTAAGTGTTTCTTTTGGTTTTAGAATTAGAGTTCGCAGCGAAAGCATAGTGGTGAGACTTGGGTAGTATGATTAATAGTTAGTTGGAAATTTTGAGGACGAAATTTCTTTAAGGGGGGTAGGATTGTAACATCCTGAATTTTTGGGCCTATGCATTTAATGGGTGAATATGTGTAATAAGTTAATTTGAGCATTAGGGGTCCAAATTGGGCTCGTGGATTGGGTCAAGCCTTAGTTAAATTTTTGTTTGGGCACTATAGGGTTTAAAAGGTGGAATCTGAGTTTAAAATATCAAAATGGGCTTGTGGCCCAAAGTGGTCGATGGCACCACTTAGGGAGCAAGGAGGTGACGCCACACAAGGGAGTAAAGGGGCCCAAATTTAAGTTATATGGAGCCCAACTCTTTTAATTTAAGTTAGCTAAATTTCGGCATTAGGGTTAGGTAGAGTGGACGGCAACAAGGCTCAAAAATAGGAGGATTTATGTGAATGGGATAATGTAGATAATATAGTTGATAATATGGAAGAAAAAAAAAGGAGAAAAGATAGGAGCTATCTACAAGGCTAGAGTTGGCCGAAATTCCATCACATAGAGAAGTGAAGAAATCGGTTTCTTTATGGCAAAGTGGGTGCCGAATTTTCCCTTTTTATTTGATTGATTTTTAGTTATCAGGAAGGGCACTTTCGGTTTTTCATAGGTAAGTGCCAAAATTTCTATAAATAGGGAGGGTTCTCTTCTTTATTTTTCGGTATTTAGGGTTTCCACCTTTTCTTTCTCTTCTTTTTTCAAAAAGCCGAAAACCCCATTATTCTCTTCTCTTCCTTCTTCTAAAAAGCTGAAAGCCGAAAACTCCATTATTCTTTTCTCTTCTTTCTTCTAAAAGCCGAATCTCTATAGATTTCTTCGAATCGTCTTCTCTTCCTGATTTTTCGCAAAAAGCCGGAATCCTCTGGGAGTAGCCGAATCTTCTCTAGTAAGATCTCTTAGATCTAAAAGCCGGAAACACTAGCTCTTGAATCTCATATCACTTTTCGGGATTTCAAGGCAGATAGCGGTGGTGTTGGCTACAGATAACGTTGACTTAGAGGGTCTCGTTCTAACAGTAATCAGGTGTGTAGATCTCTAACACACTAATTAATCTGTACTAAATATATGTTATGGGCTAAAAGTCGGAAAAAGGCTGTATAGTAATCTGTACTAAATATATGTTATGGGCTAAAAGCCGGAAAAAGGCTGTATAGTAATCTGTACTAAATATATGTTATGGGCAAAAAGCTGAAAAAAGGTTGTATAGACAATGGATTACCCAAAAAGGGTAGGCAAGGGAAGCAGTGCACGTAATCATAGAAACTTCTCTATGTGTATCGATGTATGTGATAGATCGTGAACTTTTAGGTAGTATATTGTTTTGATTCTGCATGTATGTATGCATGGGATGGGATTGATATGATGATGAAGGGAAGAAGGTCGCATAGCGACCGGTGGCTTTGCCATATAGGTCACATAGTGATCGGTCTTTATGACAGCAACTCAAATTTTGTCGAAATACTACGATGTATTATTAAGGTCGCATGGCGATCGGTGGCTTTGCCACATAGGTCACACTGATGATCGGTCTTTAAGGCAGAAGACACAATTGTCGATATGGTGTGTAGCGGTTGGAGGGTTGATTATAGAAAACCCCAAGGTGTGATGGTTGGTACGGGTTGGTGTGTAGAGGTTGGATTTCTAGGCTGGGATGGGCCATGATGCATATATAGTTACCCTTGTATACGGGCCTAGGCCATAATGTGTTTGTGGGCCAAGCCTTTGATGTGTTTTCGGGATTTACACACTGAGTCTTGGTGACTCACCCTATTATTTTTCCCTAACTTTGCAGATGAGCAATAGATCGTGGACATGGGAGCAAAGGCGGACTCGAGGGGCCATCAAGTTTTTATTCCTATAGATTATTTCGGTTTTTCCTTAAGTTTTAATTTTGGAAACATTTATGTAATAAGGCCCCATAGTTTATTCTCACTACTTAGTTTTTAATATTTGCAACTTATGGAACTTTGTCAAAGGTTTTATTATTCAAAAAAATAATAATACAAGGTTTTTTTTCAAAAGTCACTTGTTTATTCGAATTTTGCCTAATAACTTATGATTTACTAAAACCAACTTAGCAAAAGTTTTCAACGTACAACCCGTAGCATACCAGATCTGGTCGAAACTTATGGGCCGGGTTTGGGGTGTTACATTTTTTATAAATGGGTAAATTGTCATTTATGCCCTTCCGCATTTTTTAAATTTACAATTATGTCCAATAACATTTTTTCGTATTTACAGTTTAGCCCTGAAACTTACATTCTATTTCAATTTGATCCCCGAGTTTTTTTTTTTATTTTTTATTTTTTTAATTAATTTAATATTGTACTGAATTATTTTATCATATTATTTTTATTATTTATATATATTAATTTGTTTATAGTATAAAATTTATATATAGATATTTTTTTATATGTATAATCCTTATATATATTATTATTATTAATTATTTTATATTATTTTATTATATATTATGATTTTATTAATTATTATATTATATATATATTTAAAAAAATATTTGTATATTATATAGTATATTATATCATGCATTATTTTTAAAATTTTATTTTGTATAAAATCTATTTTATATTATATAACATATTTTATGTATATTTTTATGGCTAGAGTATTATATATGTTCTTATTTAAAACTATTATATATTATTTATTAATCATTTTTATTATTATTTATACATGCATTAAATTATTAAAATTATGTATTTATTCTTATATTTTTTTATAAAATACGTCATTTATATATATTTTTTTATTATTTCTGTCATAATTCATTGTTTAAATGTAGTGTTAATTTATTTCTCATATATTGATCTTGTTTATAGAATTTAAACATCCATTTTTTTAATATTTATGCTTCATATACATTCTTAATTATTGTTACCTATTCTATATTTTGTATTAGTTTATTTATATTCTTGTATTCGCTTATTATTGCTTTAGCATAGTTCTTTTATTTATTTATTCATGTTATATTATTTATAGATTATTTATTGTTAATATAATTCGTAGTTAGGTTGAATTGATATGTATGTTATAATGTCTTACTCAAACCATTTTTTTATAAAAATACCTTTTGAATTAAAACATTTTATTCAAATAGTTTAAAAAAAATAGTGATATATGATATTTGGGGACTTCGAGAAGAATTGTGCCCTAACTTACTGGGTTTCGATTTTTCTCGTGGAACTTAAGGTATTAGATATCCCTTTTTCTTTTAAAACTGAAACTTACCAATTTCAAATAATAAAAAAACCTATTCTTGGGAATTCAAAACGTTGTGTCCTAACTTACTGGATATGATGTTTTGTATCTCGAGATAGGAATTTTTTAAAATGAAGACGTGTTTAGTTTCGAATTTATGAGATGCTATATCCTAACTTACTGGGTATAGTATTTTATTTCTTTAGAATAGGCAAGTCTTGGTTTTTCTTCTAATAAAAGGATTTTATTTTAAAATTTTTCAAATTTACAACATTAGGACATGATTTTATCGATTGGGTACCAATTTCTGGGCGTTATGAGGGTGCTAACTCTTCCTCATACGTAACCGACTCCCGAACCTATTTTTCTTTTTTTTTCGTGGACCAAAATAAGTATTTTGAAATAAACGATTTTCAAGGTGATCCAATCACACCTAAGTAAAAAGGGATTGGTGGCGACTCCCATTTCTGTTTTTAAAAGTCGATCCCCGTTTTTCAAACCTCTTTAAAAATGGTTTCGACAGCTTGGCGACTCCACTGGGGACAATAAGAGAGTCAAGCCGTAAAATCGATAATTTCATGTCCTTGTGTCTGAATTTAGAAATCTGGTTTAAAAATTATGATCCTTTTTATTGCATGTGATTCTAACTTTATAAAATGTCTCTGCATTACATTGCATGACTGTTGTGGTTAGGGGTGAGCGTTCGATCGAATCGAATCGAATCGAATAAAATTTTTTTGAGTTAATCGAGTTGACGAATCATATTTTATCATCCTAATTTGATTTGAAATTTTCTCAAATCGAGTCGAGTGAGATGAAATTCGAATCGAATCGAATCGAATATATTTGTTCGAGTTAAATTTTAAAAAATAATTTTGGGTCCTTGTAACCATTGTCACCCATCATAATAAAATTTGTCCACCTTAACCAAATTTTTTATTAACTTTCATCACCAAATAATTTATTTATTAATCTTTTATATACGGGTTAGCTTCTTTGCTTGCTTAGTTGTTTCAATTATCTTCAGATTCTTGTCACTATGTATTTTGGAATTAAAAAATATATTAAATGTAAAAATGTGATTTTTTTAATAAAATTTATTTTAAAGATAAAATGTGAAATTGATACCAATATAAAATTTTAACACGAATATTTTATGGCATAATTAATAATTCAATTTTAATATAAATATTCAATATGACTAAACAATTTAATAATATAAATAACATAAAATGTGAAATTTAATTTAATAATATAAATAGTAGATATAAATAAAATTATTACTATTTATGTTTAGTGATTTTTTTTGGATAATTTTGATTTTTTATTTGAGAGTAAAGGGTGAGAAGTAAAAGTTTAGGGGAAAAATAAAAAGTTTTGGAGAATAAAAGTTTGAGGGAAAGTAAATAGGGGGAGTAAAATTTTAAAGGGAAAATATTAAAAAAAAAAAATTGGAGGGGAGATGGGTTTGGGGTAGATGGAAGGTGAGATGGGAAGGGAGTAAAAGTTTTAGGGGAAAAGTGGGAGGGAGTAAAAATTTTGGGGGAAAATAAAAAGTTTTGAGGGTGTAACACCCCAAACCCGGCCCATGCGTTATGAGCGGATTTGATATGTCACACGAGCAAAACATGTTAAACCCTTTTTGTTCGTACTAAAATATTGCTTTGTTAAAAATCAAGAAAACAAGTTTGATTTGATAAAATACTACTAACCTCAAAGACTTGATTGATAAATCGATAAATTTGAACTAATGATCTTACAAAACCGTGACTTTTGAAAACGACGTTGAAAATTCGAAAGAGAATCCAAGTCTTTTGAAAATATCGTTAATAGTTCGAGAGAAAATATCCGTGTTAAAAATATTTGTAAAAGTTTATTTTGAAATCCATTTGTTAATCGATTTTGAAAACCATTGTTTAAGTTTTTAGAAAATTCCCCTTTTTAAACAATTTAAGAAAAATAATAAAAACATCCCAACCAAAAAGCAAAAATAAAAATAGTCCAGAGGCCTTATTACAACATTTAACCCAAAATAGTAAAGTAATAAAATAAACGAGAAAGAAGTCTAAAGTCCAAATAAACTATTTCCGAAGTATGGCCTCCCTCGAGTCATCCATAGCCCAAGTCCATATCATCAAGCATTACCTACAAGGGTTAAGAGAAATCCCCTTACTGTTATTCATTGGGCCGGAACCCAATTAGCAATATTTTGGGCCTAAGCCCATTTACAACAACAATAATGTATCAAATATAATATGCATATGATATGCAATTCCCAAACCAAACCTAGTTTTCCATCCGCTACACACCTCCCGTACCAACCAACACACCTGTGGGTGATCTTTAGTCAACCCACCCCGCCAACACACCAAACGTAGGCATTAAGCCATTTATATCAGATTTGTGGACAAGCCACCAGATTAACAGAATTTACATGGCATTGCCATTTTTCAGATTTGTGGCAGAGCCACCAGATTTATGTAGCAGAGCTACCAGAACTTCTCTTCATCATTATCCCATCCCATGCAAATCATGTATATAATGCATAACAAAATCACAATATATCAACAGTAATTTATTCGGATATTTATTACAAAATTATGGCCCATGATCTCAATTAATCAAAAAGGCCCATTAAGCAAAATATCAAATTTGGCCC
This sequence comes from Gossypium sturtianum, assembly GCA_025698515.1. Classification (NCBI taxonomy): domain Eukaryota; kingdom Viridiplantae; phylum Streptophyta; class Magnoliopsida; order Malvales; family Malvaceae; genus Gossypium; species Gossypium sturtianum. Next base: position 24,689,374 of record CM046951.1, read on the forward strand.
ATTTAGCAAAATATCAGATTGGCCCATTTAGCAAAATAACAATTCAACCCATTAAGGCAATATAACAATTCAGCCCATTAAGGCAATATAACAATTCAGCCCATTAAGGCAATTTCGTATTTCGGCCCTTTAGGGGCATTTCCATAATTCGGCCCGTAAGGGCAATTTCGTAATTCGGTAATTTCGCAATCCAGACTTAACTACTAATTTGGGCATAACAATTTAAAACTGTCCATCTGCGTCGTATTGACTAAATTGACTATAACTTGAGTTAGAAATCTCAAAATCTAAATCCGTAAATTTTTTATGAAACTAGACTCATATATCTTCTTACTAAAAATTTTTCAGAATTTTTGGCATAACAATTTAGTACAGTTTATTCCTTAAAGTTTCCCTTGTTTCACTGTCCAACGATTCTGACCTCTCTTACCTAAATTTTAAATATCTCACTATACAGTTTTCATATATTGCTCCCACTTGTTTCTATTGAAAATAAACTCACTAAGGAATCTGTACATATAAACTATAACTCATAATTCACTTTGTACAATTTTATACGATTTTTCCAAGACAGATTAGGGAACCACGAAGTCATTCAGAACCAGTCTCACTAAAATTAAGATATCTCAGAATATAGAATTCCTTTTCCTTCTCCGTTTCTTCCTTATCAAAATAGACACATTAAGCTTTAATTCAATATCTTATTCACTATCTAATTCCTTTTCTCCTATTTTTCGTGATTTTTCAAAAACATGTCACTGCTTCTAACTGAAACTGTTTTATTACAAAATACGATTACCACTACGATCATACGCACGCCCGAGTGATCACGGATGCCGGTTTTCGGTTTTCTTCGGTATTTTGACCAAATCACAGAACATATCATACAAACTTTTAGAGAGATGTGAGATTACACATCATATCAAACATGTATTCGGAAGGTACGGGATTACACACCTGATTTTGATTTCCTAACGAACCACTCGTCGATGACCTAGAACAATACCAACCAAAAGTTAGCCTCGGATTTCCAAAAGATTTCGTATCACTTACACTTGAATCACTTACCACTATGTCCGAAGGTAGAACATATCGAGTGATTTCGTCCCTAAAACATAACCGATTAGTCGAAACTTCGATCCGATTAACACAATAACCGAGTAGTGATATCGAATGGACTATGAAAAGACTCCTTACCTTAATCGATGATAATCCAAATTCCCACCAATTGACTTATGACTTGAGATGATTAGGCAATGATGTGGTATTCGGCCAATCCACTAGAATACTACAAATAAAAGATTATCAAGATGTGAGGGAGTAAGGGAGAACACCATTTCGGTTTTAGAATCAAGATGAAACAACCAAATAATGAGGGACTCTCATTCGGCTAAAGAGAAAAAGAATGAAAAGATTTGAATAAAAACACTTACCCGGTTTAATCAAGAAAGAAAAACCCAACTTGGAAGATGGAGAAGATGATCAATTAGGCTAGGTGGTTTCGCAAAACAAAGAAAGAAAAGTACTCACTAATGGCTTTAGAGTTTCGGCAATCAAGAAGAAAGAAGAAGAATTTGTTTAATATCAACTTGAAGTTTCAGCTATCAAGGAAGATGGACAAAAGATGAATATGTGACCAATCCAAAGAGAAGAAAAAATGCACTATTGTGCTAGAAGATTTCGGCAAAGAGAGTAGCAATTTGGGAGAAAATGACACAAAGCTGCAAATGGGATTTTTGGCCAAAACAATACCAAAACCTTACCAAAAGCCAAAGTAAAATTTTAGCTACCTATCTACCCCCAAAACCGTCCACATGCATAGCCATAAGGGTCAAAATTTTGCCAACCATACTTTCCATAACATTCTCCATGAAATAAGCCACTTGTTCCCCTTACTTGCCTTTTCCTTTTGATTCCTTTCCCCAACCTCAACCTTTCCTTAATTCCTTTAGCCACCATACCAAAAATAAAGAAGTCAACCTTGCCATATATATACCTTGGCCGACACTGAGGAAGGAATGCAAAAATAAAAGTCAAAATTGCACACAAAGGGATTCGAACCTCTTCCCTCAAGGTACTACATGTGGCGCCATAACCCTTTTACCAATTGCTCATTTATGCTAGCAATTTACTCTTTTATTTCCATAAGCCTTGATGCCACTTACTATCTCTCCTTAATAGGCTTAAACACAAAATTTTACTAAGGCCCAACTTGAACGAGAACTTCATAGAAACCTCGTAACTTTCCAAAATTACCTTCTTAATAAGTCCAACTTGAAATAATGTCGTTCTCTTGTTCTCAAAATTTTAAAACGCTTCTACGCTCAAGGCCCATTGGGCCCAATTCTACTAGGCCCAATTTCGGGATGTTACAGAGGGTTTTGGGGAGTAAATTTTTGAGAAAAAGTAAATGGGAGAGTAAAATTTTGGTGGGAAATGGATTTTGGGTAGATTGGGGGGTTGGGATGGGAGGGGAGTAAAAGTTTTAGGGGGAAAGTGGGAAGGAGTAAAAGTTTTGAGGGAAAAGTAAAAAGGTTTGGGAGTTTGGGGTAAAAATATCAAATATTATAGTTTGATATTCGAATTATTCGAATTATTCGAGTTATTCGAATTCGAAAACTCAACTCGATTCGAACTCGAAATTTGAAAAAAAAAATCGAGTTGACTCGAATAACTCGAATAACTCGATTCGTTTAACTCGAAATTCGAATTTTTTTTTGGATTTTTTCGAGTCGAATCGAGTTTTGCTCACCCCTAGTTGTGGTCGCACCCTTAAGTAAGAGTGAGAAGCTACTCCTTCGTGAGGTTTTCACCTCCGTGCAGGATAGTAAATCGCTTTCGGAATACATCCGTACCTATGTCTTCGTGAGATTTTCATCTCCGTGTAGCCATAGGGAAATGTATTCCCATGAACTGAACTCGGTCCATATGAGCCTATAAGGGTGAGGATCGAGGAATCTGCTGGTTCAGGTACCTCGACTTTAGAGCTAAACCACATATAGAAAACCTAAGTGTGTAACACCCCAAACCCAGCCTAAGCGTTACAACCGAATCTGGTATGTCACATGAAAAGATTGTTTTGCAATTTTAAAGAAACTTCGCATTTTAAAAACTTTTCGTTTTGTGTTTTCGTCTTGAAAACTTAAATTCAGTTTTAAGGGTTCCTTACCAATTTTCCAAAACTAACAAATCAGAAATGAGTTTTTGCGATACTAAAGTTTGAAATTAGGGGATTTCATAAACGTGATATTTAAACACAGTTTGTGTAGTTCTAGGAAAAATCTGAGTATAATTATTTATTGCTTGTTATCCGCGTGTCATTATTAAAAGAAACGTTTGTTTTTATTTTGTTTAGAAAACTCCCAATTTAACGTTTCATAAAATATAATCACCGTAATAAGTCGAAAACCAAATTATAAAATCCCGGAGGCCTTATTACATAACAGATTCCCAAATTAAAAGTAAGATTAAATAAAGGAAACGAAGTTTACGAAAGAAGTAATGCATGGCCACCTCAGAGTCTACCTCGGCTCCAAATCCTCAAACTAGGGGTTACCTGCAAAATTAAACAGAGGGGTGAGTCACGAGGACTCAGTGTGTAATTTCCCTTACGAATGTAATCTGGGCCTAAGCCCACAGAAGCACATTGGGCCTTAGCCCTTACAGTAATGAATTTGGCCGAAGCCCATACGAATCGAACTGGGCCGTAGCCCTAACAACATGGCATATCAAATAGTGTATGTAATGCAACCCATCCCAACCTAATATTCCATCCTCTACACACCACCCGTACCAGCCAAAACACACCTGTGGGGATTTCTACAATCAACCCTCCATCCGTTACACTCCTCACATGTGGCACCAAGCCACTGAATGTGGTACCAAACCATGAAATAATGTGGTGAAGTCATCGATATATGTGGTACCAAACCATCGAATTAATGTGACAGAGTCATCGATATATGTGGTACCAAACCATCGATATATATGTGGTACCAAACCAGCGACAAGCTCTTCCCCTTTTAATCAATTTCATATCCCAATCCCATGCATCATATAATCATAATATAATGAATGCATCATATGTTAACATATATTCATGATAGGGTATTTACATGACACAATCAAAGGTAACTAACCTGATATCTCCAACTTTACCCCCCAAGGGTAACTCAACAGCCATTACCGATGTTTCGGCTTCTAAACAGTTCACATACTAAGTAATAATCAAACAAAAGATGGTGTGAAAATTACACACCTGATTACGCGAAGGACTAAACACTCCTGATCGTTGCTACTCTCACTAGCGAGAATAACCACTATCTGCCTATCCTAGACGGAAGTCGGCTCTCTACCACAACCCGGCGGAAAGTCACGAACTGCCGACACCGTACAACGTTTGAATGGCGGATTAAAGACTACGAGTACACTCCCCTCAGGCTCCTTAAACGCACCCTCCTTAGATCGGCTAGCACTCGCAGCCATGAAGAGAATCTTTGATCAGCACAGTACTTTTAGAGAGAACGATGGTTGTCTAACAAAGAGATTGGGTTAAGGCAACGAAAGAGAAAAGGGAATAGACAAACCGAAATCAAGAGAACCTCCTTACCTTGGTCAAAGAATGAACCGAACACAGATAGACTTGGCTATAGATTCTAATCCGATGCGAACATGCCACGTTAAGAGGAGAGAAGAAGAGATTAGCCGCGAACTAACATTAAGAACAAAATAGCCATTTCGACTATGACCACATAAGACCAAAAAATAGAGAAAGCATCGAAAGAGTTTCCATTACCTTACACAAACAGAAATCGATTGAAGAGGAGACTTTCGGCAAACCAAAGGGATGCTTCTTGATGTTCGGCTAATAGTATAAAGTGACAGAATGGATTTTGTTTGGTACAAGGGGAGATTCGGCCAGCCAAAAGAGAATGAAAATAGAAAAAAAAAATAAAAATTAAAGAAAGAAACCCAATTCGGCTATGGAGGAAAACTAGTCAAGAATCGCAAGGAGTAGGGGTTTCGATTTAAAGGAGAAGGTAGAGAAGTAAAGAAGAAGAATGGAGGTTCGGCTATGGTGGGAATCAAAAGAGAATGGTTCGGCAAAGAGTAGCTTCAAGAGAAATTGGCTTCTGGTGAAGAAGAAAAGTAGGAAGGAAAGAAAAAGAAGAGAAGGATGGGAAGGTTGAAGTTTCGACTACCAAGCTTGAGGGAGAAAAGAAAAGAAATAAAACAAAGAGAAAAGTCACTTATGGTTTCGGTAAAGAAAAGAGAGCAAAGATATTCCCAAAATGCTATGACCAAAAATGCCAAGAAAACAAAACTCACCTATCCACTCTTGACACCAACGGCACACCACTCTCCCACTACCAAAATTGCTACCCAAAAAATCCCATATACTCCCCTACACTTTGGCCGAATTTCCCCCTTCTCAAGTCTCCCACTTTCGGCCAACTTCATCACTCCACCACATCCCTTAATTTGCTCCTAGATTTTCTCCACCAAGCCCTCTCCATCCACCATTTGAATTATTTGACCAATTCAAACTCTTCCTAGAAGAGTCCCAGCCGAATGCCAACACTTCACCACCTTGAGCACAAAAATAAAGTTCCACAGTACAACAGATGAGATTCGAACTCTTCCCCCTCTGCTCCTACAAGTGACGCCACACCACCTTGCCACTAACACTACAGGAAAACAGACTTTTTGCGGCCTATAGAAAACGCCGCTAAAATTTGCTGCGTTTATTTCAAAAAACGCCGCTAAAGATCATGACTTTTAGCGATGCTTTTATAGAACACTCCGCTAAAAGTCCTGGTCTTTAGCGACGCTTTTATAAAAAACGCCGCTAAAAGTCTTGGTCTTTAGCGGCACTTTTAAAAAATACCGCTAAAGATCACAACTTTTAACGGCGTTTTTTAAAAAAGCGCCGCTAAAGATCATGACTTTTAGCGGCACTTTTACAAAAAATGCCGTTAAAAATCATAGTCTTTAGCGGCGCTTTTTTAAAAAAAAAATGCCGCTAAAAAATATGACTTTTAGCGACGCTTCCTTAAAAACGCCGCTAAAAGTCTTGATCTTTAGCGGCGCTTTTACAAAAACGCCGCTAAAGGTCCTAAAAAATAAAAAAATTAAAATATTATAAAAACGCCACAAATCCATTCCCAAAAATTAAAATGGCTATTAGATGTCAATTTCCAATATACATGTCAATGCATAATACATACATAAACAAATATGCACATTTGACCTTTCTCAGATAGAATAAAAAGCAGGAGATCTTCGATGGCAGCAACAACAGCATGCATATCGAATGACTTCCATCCCAAGGGATGCGAACCTTTTTCTTCAGACTTAGGAGGCTCCTCAGACGATTCAGATGCCTGTTCTGATATTGCTGCTATCTGACACAAGATGAACCCCAGTCATTAAAGGCATGAAGCCAAATTGTGAACTAAAACAGACAACTGTACTTATATGTTACTAGCAGATATAATTTCATTGTAAATAGGGACTAACATTTATAATAACTAAAGAGAAAACGCCTACCAAGCGCTCTAGGCGGTTCCACCTAATGAATCCATTATTACAGATGAGAAGTTCCCTTAAAATTTTTCTCGTATCAGGATTTGGATCAGCCAAGAGCTTCCCGATCACAAAAGGGTATGCACTTTCAACAACTTTGAAATCAGGATCAAGAACTTTAGCTGTCCCTTCTAGTGAACCAAGAGCTCTTACCACTATAGCATAGTCCGGGGGAAGAGAGAAGTTAAAATCATATATGACATCATATAACTGGTTCATTATACTCTGTGATCCAAAGCAACAGAAAGAAATTACAGGCGTCAAGCTTTTACTTACGAAAATAGTAAAACAAAAACTATAATATGGATGAGACAAGTGACCAGCACAGAAAAAAATGTCTTGTAGGAACTGTCATGCAAACTTTGGAGATATAAACAGATATGTAGATCTTAACGAGATTGGTAAATAAATCTCACGCTGTAACCCAATTGTTTGAATGCAGAAATGCTATTTTGGCCTCATCTTAAGGCAGTGCAAATGGATACTTGCTATAATTATGCAACACAACAAAGTAATATGTTCCAGCAGCTGCTTACAATCTTTGATGCAAATATTTCCCCACAACTGTCAAGTTTCATCATTTTACTTAAGAAAAGAAATCGAGAACCATTTTATTTATTATAATAATAACAACAACAGAGAAACTTGTAGAACTACAAAATCTAGAACAGAGCGGCATTTTTAAGTGCTTATTATACCTACTTGCCAGGAAACAGATCTGAATAACAAGGTAAGGAGACTACAAGCAAAAACCTGGAAGTCTTGAGATTGTCGGGTACCCTTCCCAAAAGATGTCTGCAATGCATCAGCCACAGATTGTATATCAACTCCTTCAGGAATAAATCCCAAAGAAAGAAAGTCATTTGCCAATCCCAGAGAGTCACGATTAACAAAGTGCACAAGCTGAGAGAAGCAAGAACTTATCACAAATACAAGCTCATGGAAATAACCATCAAATCTCAGCATCAACATTCACAAAACACAAGATCAAGATGCAGAAAATAACAAACATGTTAAAAGTAGCAAAGATGTAAAGGGAGGATTACAAAATAATAAAACATGCTAAAGAATAAAAGATGAAAAGGAGTTAAAACTTCCAACATCTACCTTAAAATTTTTTGTTCCTTTGAAGTGAATTTGTGAAGTTTAACTCCACAGAATACTATAAAATTTTAAAACAAACATACAAGCAAATGACACACAAAAGATGATGTCAGGTCATGTACAGGTTACAAGTTAACCCCTTTAATTTTTCTACTTTCAGAGAAGCCTAAAAAATATAATAAATCCCATATCAATTGATCACCTTAAAATTACTTAACATGAACTTTAGGGTCCACACGCAATTATATATACTTACGAGGGCAGTCACTATAAAGAGAGGCAAAGCGTTCGGCATTTCTTGCCTCCAAGATGTAATCGATTTCATCGAACATGTGTCTTACCTGTTCATTTGAAAGAGACCTGAAGATGTCCATAAGAATGTACAATCTCATTAATGAAAAGATGATAGTACAAATGCAGGTACTTTGCAAAAACAATATGAAAATTAACAATGCAAGTTGTATTGTATACACAAAATGGCAAGAGTCATAAAATCCAGATGCCAAGCGCATCTATTGCAAAGATCAAAACCTGATATATTATTTACAAATGCATAAATAATAACTGATGATATAGATGTACACATTATTGGAATATCTGCACACTCAAAACAAGGAGGACTCACCATTTCATTTACAGTAACTAACAAATCTTTGCGGGATTTTGCAAATCGCTTTAATTGGCCCCCAATCATGTGGAATAACAATACGTCAAGGGTCAACAAGAGTGAAATACCAGGCCTCTGTACTTTAACAGCTACAAGTTCTCCAGAATGAAGGTGAGCTGCAAGACGTAAAGCGATGGAGCAAGTATTCAGTTTTACAATTCTCAAAAAAGTAGTCAAAAGGGTGCTATTAGAAAGATGGAATGTTTTCAACGTAAGAAAATGATAGATAGAATGGGAAACAAAGAGCAGATATATTGTTTTCTGTTTCACAGAAATGGTTGTCTGACCTTTATACACCTGTCCTATAGATGCAGCTGCAATAGGCAATTGGATTCAATGACACAAAAAAAGCAGGATTGAACAGTTAAGTTTGCTAAATTTTGTAAACTATGGTAAAGAGAAACTAGAATAAACAAAACCCAATAAGCAACTTAATAAAAAAAGTTACGGAAAATGATAAAGCAAAGATAAAGTAGCTTGCCTTAACGTAGAAAGGACCCAAGCGAATTAGAGTCTCCCGAAACTGAAATAGTGTAAAAATTTCAATAAGTTAGCAGTGACCGAAAAAAGAAGGCTTATTCATAGAAAGATGTGATAGTTTTAACAAATTCCATGCTCAAATAACACAAAATTGCAACATTTAAAACATGTAAACTTTTAGTATAAAGTTAGCCAGACTATGCCAAGTGTCCAATACTTTACCATGCTCCATATAGGGTGCATTTGTTTGCATCCAAGAATAATAGAAACAATTCAAATTATTCATCAAAACATGGTTAAACTTAAGAATATAATAATTATTATAATACCTTGGAAGCATGCTCCTTAATGTCTCGAAAAAAAAATCGCCAAATGGTCAACTTCAATACATGAAATGAAATGATTGCTGCTCTGTACAATGCCAAAAATGGACCAAATCGGTAGACAACAGACACACTTTTGGAGCTGTGTGTTCCAACAATATGCCCGAATTCACTTTCCAGTGATTCTTTCCTCAACTTTGCATACTCGGCAGAAGGCCTCTCCCCGTGCACACTGACAAAACCCTTAGAAAACCATTTTTCTAGTCAGTAGTCACTAACCATGTACTGTCGTACCTTCAAGGCCATATCTTTAGCAGCATTACTCACAGGTCTCTGGATTTTATTCTGATAGTAAAGGGGAGAACAGATTAGAATATCAACTTAAGCATGGTCAACGATAAAAATGTGCTTTCTAGATTAAAAAAATTCTTACCGGTATCCTTCGCTGCTTCTTAGATTTATTTGAAGTATTTTTTGACATTTTAATGATATCATCTAAGTCCATAGAAAACGCAAGCTGATCAGAAACATGTTCACTACCAAAGAAAATAACTTCGAAAAGGCAGAAACAGCTAAAAGCTCACCCAATGTCATGTCCATTTTCTTTTCTGTGAGGGCGATTGCTTCACTCGTAAGAGGTTTAGCAGCCATCTGACAAAGTAAACAGAATTAACCCACAACAATTTATGGCGGTATTTAGAAATAAAAGCAAAACAAAGTACATATTTATTTTTTTTTAAAATAGCTCAACCTCAAGAGACGAAACACACAAACATGATAAATAATCTCCACGAGAAAATTTTATAAACGTACATGGTATTGAGTTAGTTAGATTTAAGAAAACCCTAAGATTTTTGGGATTTCTTCAAACGCAGCAAAAGAATCTTCCATCTAAATCAGGAAAAATAACTGGGAAAAGAAAATTTCAACAAACAAACAGTACAGAAACCGAATTGCAGATGATATGCGATGGATTCAATAAAGAAATAAACGGATTTGAAGAGAGAAAATTACAGATTAAGAAAAGAGAGAATTACCAACGATCTACGATAAGAAAAGCGAAACGAACTCAAGACTTGGTTGAAACTGGAGATAGGGTTAGGGTTTTTCGAAATCACTTGTTGGAATCGGGAAATTGAAGGAGGGAAATATCCTAAACGGTGACACGAAAGCTAGGGTTTTTATTTTATTTGATCTTTACTGGGGATTTAGGGGAGCGGTGAAACTGTGTTGTTTCAATGGAAAGTTTTTAGAAAAATGCCACTATTGCTTAATTTTAATTTTTTTTTATTTTTAATATTTTTTCTTGTTTTTTTCTTTCAAAACTTTTGTACGGAGATTATATTTTTTGGAATTTTTATTTTTAAAAAATTTTGAATATTAAACTTTTAATTGAAATATGGATTAAAATATTAAAATTTAAAATTTTAAGTTTTAATTTTATAATTTTATAATTTTAAATTTTTTTAAAAAATTTTATAATTTTTAAATTAACATATAAAAAATAGTATCATTTTATGTGAATTACCTTAAATTAAATTATTATTTTAAAAAAATAGTTCACCTCAAATTTTTAAATAACTTAAATTAAATTATTACTTTAAAAAAATAAAGTTGAACTAATATTTTTTAAACGGAAATAATGACTAAAACTTTTTAAGTTTTTAAACATAACAACTTATATGACAATTTACATGTATTTCATTTTTTTAATTTTATAAACTTTTTATTTTTTTATTTTTACTTTTTCTTTATTTTTTGAATTTTTTAAAAAAATTCATCATTTAACAAATCTCAAATAAACCTTAAATCCTAAACCATTTAGTATATGTAAAGTTTATCTATTTATCTCTTAAATAATTTAAACTAAAATCATAATTTTAATATATTAAAATTAATATTATCTCTTTTACAATTATATAAGAAATTATTTAATATATAAATTAAAAGAGACTAATTAATCTAAACCCTAAATCCTTATTCTATATCTTATAAACCCTAAATCATAAAATATAAACCCCTAACTCCTAACCCTTAACCATTAACCCTTAAACCCATTAACCCTAACTCTTAACCCATGAAACCCTAAACTTTAAACCACAAACTATAAACCATAATCCCTAAACATTAAAATAGTAACTCCTAAACCTTACACCCTAAATTATATATGCTAAACCATAAACCCTAAACTATAATGATAATTAATTTAATATTTTAAAATTAATATATCTTTTTTACAATTATGTAAGAAATTATTTAATATATAAATTAAAAGAGACTAATTAATCTAAACCCTAAACCCCTATCCTCTATCCCATAAACCCTAAATCATAAAACATAAACCCCTAACCCTTAACCATTAACCATTAACCCTTAAACCCATTAACCATAACTCTTAACTCATGAAACCCTAAACCTTAAACCGCAAACTATTAACCATAATCCCTAAACATTAAAATAGTAACTCCTAAACCTTACACCATAAACTATATATGCTAAACCATAAACCCTAAACTATAATGATAATTAATTTAATATTTTAAAATTAATATATCTCTTTTACAATTATGTAAGAAATTATTTAATATATAAATTAAAAAACAGTCAATCATATATACCCAAAAAAAACTTTAAAATTATTTGCGGCGTTTTTCAAAAAGCGCCGCTAATGGTCAACTTATAGCGGCATTTTTCAAAAAAGCGCCGCTAATGCTCAGATCTTTAGCGGTGTTTTTACAAAAGCGTCGCTAATGCTCAGATCTTTAGCGGCGTTTTTTGAAAAGCGCCGCTAATGCTCAGATCTTTAGCGGCATTTTTACAAAAGCATCGCTAATGCTCAGATCTTTAGCAGTGTTTTTCTAAAAGCGCCGCTAATGCTCAGATCTTTAGTGGCGTTTTTTTAGAAGCGCCGCTAATGCTCAGATCTTTAGCGGCGTTTTGGAAAAAAAGGCCGCTATTTCTCCTTTTTAGTGGCGTTTTGAAAATAAACGCCGCTATTGCTCAACTTTTTGTGGCATTTTCTTTCAAACGCCGCTAATGTATAATATTTGCGGCGTTTTTCTTTAAAACGCCACTAAAAACGCCGTTAAAAGTCTATTTTGGTGTAGTGTAACTCTCTTGTGACATCAAATTACAGCCAATCATACCTAAGGCTGCATCCACTAGCTTTCTCCCTAAAGTGTGCCTAAAGAGAAAAAATTTGCAAAGCTCGCTCGAACCAGAGCCTTCCCAAGACCCCCAAGCACACCAAAACAATAAGCATAACTAGCCAAACGCAAGAAATAGTGCAAAATGTAGAACCCCTAATTCTAGGATGTTACAGTTCTACCCCCTTAAAGAAATTTCGTCCCCAAAATTTACCTGATCAAAAGAGGTGAGGGTATTGCTGTCGCATCACATCCTCTGGCTCCCACGTGGCTTCCTCTGAACCGTGATTATGCCATGACACATTGACCAAAGGAACCGACTTCCTTCTCAACACCTTGACATCTCGATCTAAGATCTGCACTGGTTCTTCTTTAAACGACAGATCGGGTCTTACTTCAATTTCCTCCACCAGTACTATGTGAGATGGATCCGAACGATAGCGCCTTAACATTGAAACATGGAATACGTCATGTATCCGATTTAACTCCGGAGGTAACTCAAGCTAATAAGCTTCTGGTCCCACACGTTTCAACACTCGATAAGGCCCGATAAATCTGGGGCTCAACTTGCCTTTCCGTCCAAATCTTAAAACCTTCTTCCAAGGTGAGACTTTCAGAAAAACCTGATCACCCACTGAGAATCCTATTTCTTTACGCTTCAGATCTGCATACGATTTCTGCGTGTCGAAAGCTTCCTTCAACCGAGCCCGAATCAACTTAACCTTTTCCTCCGTCTCTGAGACCAATTCTGGACCCAACAACTATCGCTCACCCAACTCTGTCCAGCAGGTAGGGGTATGACACCTAAGACCATACAACGCCTTGTAGGGTGCCACCTGAATACTGGATTGATAGTTATTGTTGTACGCAAACTCTGCCAACGGTAGAAAATCCTCCCAACTACCCCTGAAGTCGATTACACAACCTCTCAACATGTCTTCCAGAATCTGAATTACTCTCTCCGGTGACCATCGATGCGTGGATGAAATCTTTGTCTTTGAAATCGATCTTGTACCTAAAGCTTTATGTAACACCTTCCCGAATCGCGATGTAAACCTAGGGTCCACTCGATATGATGACACCTTTGGTACCCCATGTAACCTCACAATCTCTGCTACATACGACTTGGCTGGCTAACGTAGTGAGTAGTCGATACGAATCGGTATAAAGTGAGCGGACTTCGTCAACCGATCGACAATCACCCACACCGAATCTTTCCTAGTAGGCATAAGAGGTAGCCCACTAACAAAGTCCATCGTTATTCTCTCCCACTTCTAAAGTGGAATCTTTACTGGTTGCAGCAACCCCGAAGGCAACTGATGTTCTACCTTTACCTGCTGACATGTCAAACACTTACTCACAAACTCGGTAACTTCTTTCTTCAGACCTGGCCACCAATACTGCTCATGCAAATATCGGTACATCTTACTCCCACCGGGATGCATAGCGTATGGGCTACTATGCGCCTCTCGTAGAATCCTCTATCTCAACTCGGAATCCTTCAGCATACAAACCTTTCCACGAAAGCATAATACTCCATCACTGTTCAGACCAAAATCTTCTGTCTCACCACCTTCCACTCGCTGAAGTCGAGAACTTAACAATCCGTCTAACAACTGTTCTTTTTAATCTGACTTACCCATGAAGGCTTCACTTGAAGTTCGGCCAACAAGCTTCCATCTTCATACAAACTGAGATGAGCAAACATTGCCCTCAAATCCGATATCACCTTATGACTCAATGCATCCGCCACTACGTTAGCTTTACCCGGGTGATACTCGATCGAGCAGTCATAGTCTTTCAACAATTCAATCCACCTCCGCTGTCTTAAATTCAACTGCTTCTGGGTAAAGAGATATTTCAGGCTCTTATGATCGGTGTAGATAATAGACTTTTCTCCATACAAGTAGTGTCTCCAAATCTTCAAGGCGAACACTACCGCAGCTAACTCCAAATCATGAGTGGGATAATTCACTTCATGTGGTCTTAATTGCCGAGACACATAGGCTATCACCTTCCCTTCTTGCATCAACACACATCCTAACCCTGTGTGTGACGCATCATAATAGACGACAAACTCCTTTCCAGCCTCAGGCTGAATCAACACTGGTGCCTCCGTCAAAATCTTCTTCAACTTCTCAAAGCTTTCCTGCTGTTTACCAGTCCATACAAACGATATCCCTTTCCGCAATAGCTTGGTTAGAGGTGCAGCAATCAATGAAAACCCTTCCACGAACCTTCTATAGTACCCAGCTAACCCTAGGAAACTTCAAATTTCTGCTACTGACTTCGGCGGTTTCCAATCCAAAATAGCTTCAATCTTTCGGGGATCAACCCTAATCCCCTCGATAGAAACAACATGCCCCAAAAAGGTAACTTCCCTCAAATAAAATTCACACTTGCTGAATTTGACATACAATTGCTTCTCTCTCAAAATCTGCAGAACTATCCGAAGATGCAAATCATGCTCCTCCTCAGTCCTTGAATATACCAAGATATCATCTATGAACACTACGACAAATCGATCCAGGTAGGGTTGGAATACTCGGTTCATCATATCAATAAATGTGGCTGGTGCATTCGTTAACCCGAACGGTATCACTGAGAACTTGTAGTGACCATAACGAGTTCGAAAAGCAGTCTTATGAATATCCGCCTCCTTGACCTTTAACTGATGATACCCCGACCTCAAGTCTATCTTCGAGAGGACCGAAGCGCCTCGCAGCTGATCGAACAAGTCGTCAATCCTTGGCAACAGGTATTTGTTCTTAATCGTCAACTTGTTCAATTACCTGTGTCAATGCACATCCGCATCGACCCGTCTTTTTTCTTAACGAACAACACCGGTGCTCCCTACGGAGACACACTTGGTCGGATAAAACCACGGTCCAACATTTCTTGAATATAGGCTTTAAGTTCTACCAGCTCCTTCGGCGCCATCCTATATGGGGCGACGGACACCGGAGTTGTTCCCGGAAGTAGATCAATGCCAAACTCCACCTCGCGATCCGGAGGTAACCCTGGAAGCTCTTCTGGAAAGACGTCCGAGAACTCTTTCACCATTCTAACATCCCTTACAGACAATTCTTTGGCCTCCAAAGCACTGATGAAAGCTAAGAACGCCTCACACCCTTTTCGCACCATCCTTTCCGACTTTAGTGCAGACACCACATTGGACAGGTAATTCCTTCTCTCGCCTATCACCAGCACCTCATTATCCTCGAGAGTCTTCAAAATCATGCGCTTAGCAGCACAATCCAAGTTTGCTTGATACTTAACTAACCAGTCCATGCCTAAAATCAAGTTGAACTCGTCGAACGGCAATTCCATCAAGTCAGCCGGGAAAATAATCCCTTGCACTTCTAAAGGCACATTCCTAAATAGTTTGTTCACCACTACAGATTGTCCTAAAGGGCTAATCATAGTCATTTCTCTAGAAGCAACCTCAGATTCTATACCCAAAGTCCCAGACACCATTACTAGCAACATATGAATGTGTAGACCCAATATCTATCAAAGGCTGTAAAGGCACACCAAAAATAAAGAGCGTCTGCGGTTATGACGTCCCAGTATATCGCCATCCTCTCGACGTCTAGCTGCATAAACCAATCCAGGCTGTCTTACATCTGTACTCCCAGCACCTCTGCCCGGTGCTCCACGCCCTCGACCAAATCCATTTCCTCCTCTGACCAGACCACGACCTCTCGGTGGCTGCTGCCCACCTCTTCCGGACTGTGCATATCCACGACCTCATCGGCCGTGCCTGTCGCTCTCTTGTGGGCGATCCCTTATCCGATGATCCATAGATCCACACTTGAAGCATCCTCTATTTCTTACCCAACACTCCCCCGAGTGTAATTTCCCACATCGAGCACACGGTTAAGGCCGACCAACAGCAACATGCATCGTAACTAGACGCGGCCCATCAAACCTAGGCCTCTTTTGAAAACCCCCAGCAGATTTTGACGACCCAAAGTTCCTCTTATTCCTACCCCTATCCTTATCCCGATTCTGCCTCTCAGACCGCTTCACCTCTTCGGCTATTTTTGCCTTCTCAACCAGAATAGTAAACTCTCTTTCCCGTTGTGGAGCTATCAGTACCCGCAACTCATCCCACAAACCATCCTCAAACCGAACACAACGCTCATTATCAGTTGCGATGATACCCCGAGCATAGCGGCTTAAACGCAGGAACTCCGCCTCATACTCAGCAACCAACTTATTCCCCTGGACCAAGTTTAAAAATGCCTTCCTCTGAGCATCCACATAACTCGCCCCAACATACTTTCCCTGGAACGTTGTCTTAAAGGAGTCCCAGGTAATACGGTCCGCTGATGTACTATCCCTTACCGTAAGCCACCACTGGTATGCCTCATCTCGAAGGAGGGACACTACTCCTTTCAACTTCTCTTCTACCGTGTAGTCTAGATCATCCATAATCCGCTCGACTGCTTCCAGCCAAAATTCCGCTACGTTTGGAGCCACACCAGAAATACCTCTAAATATCTCAACCCCATTTGCTCGAAGTCACTCAGAAATAGATTTTCGAGCTACCGATCCCGTGCTTGCTCCAGCAACCCACTCCAGAACACGCAGCATAGCTTAGGACAAAGCATCGTCGCCTCCAGTTCGGTCTTAAGAGCCTACTTCTGCTACTGGTGATACTGGCACTTCACCTTCCGGCCCATGTCCTGATTTCGAGGGTCCAGCCTCAATACCCCGGCCTCTACCACGGCCGCGTGTACCACGTCCACGTCCTCTAGTGCTCATGTTTACTGAATCGACTTAATCTGATTAAAAATTTTATGAATTAGTATATCTTCCACTGTTTATTACCGGATAGCTTATGAAGATAGAATAAGAAGTAGTTTTTTCGCAAAACGTATTTCTAAAGGTCTCAATCTCTAAAATTGAATCTCTAGCAATCACAACACAATATAATCTTTTCATAAGAATCAACCAATAGTCAGAAGACTTACAGTACGGATTTGGTGCCGGAGACTCGGGTGCCATACTTCCAGAAAAACATATATTTTTCTAAACCATCTTTTAAACCAACTTTGAAAAATGTTTTTGAACCCATTCCAAAGTCGAGATTTGCAACTTGGCTCTGGTACCATAATTGTAACAACCCAAACCCGGCCTAAACGTTACGACCGAATCTGGTATGTCACATGGAAAGATTGTTTTGCAATTTTAAAGAAACTTCGCATTTTAAAAACTTTTCGTTTTGTGTTTTCATCTTGAAAACTTAAATTCAATTTTAAGAGTTCCTTACCAATTTTTCCAAAAACTAACAGTCGCAAACAGGTTTTGCGATACGAAAGTCGAAATTAGGGAATTTCATAAACGTGATATTTAAACACAGTTTGTGTAGTTCTAGGAAAATTCTGAGTATAATTATTTATTACTTGTTATCTGTGTGTCATTATTAAAAGAAATGTTTGTTTTTATTTTGTTTAAAAAACTACCAATTTAATGTTTCATAAAATATAATCACCGTAATAAGTCAAAAACCAAATTATAAAATCCCGGAGGCCTTATTACATAACAGATTCCCAAATTAAAAGTAAGATTAAATAAAGGAAACGAAGTTTACGAAAGAAGTAATGCATGGCCACCTCAGAGTCCATCTCGGCTCCAAATCCTCAAACTAGGGGTTACCTGCAAAATTAAGCAGAGGGGTGAGTCACGAGGACTCAGTGTGTAATTCCCCTTACGAACGTAATCTGGGCCTAAGCCCACAGAAGCACATTGGGCCTTAGCCCTCACAGTAATGAATTTGGCCGAAGCCCATACGAATTGAACTGGGCCGTAGCCCTAACAACATGGCGTATCAAATGGTGTATGCAATGCAACCCAGCCCAACCTAATATTCCATCCTCTACACACCACCCGTACCAGCCAAAACACACCTGTGGGGATTTCTACAATCAACCCTCCATCCGCTACACTCCTCATATGTGGCACCAAGCCACTGAATGTGGTACCAAACCACTGAAATAATGTGACTGAGTCACTAATATATGTGGTACAAAACCACTGAATTAATGTGACAGAGTCACTATTATATGTGGTACCAAACCACTGATATATATGTGGTACCAAACCACTGACATGCTCTTCCCCTTTTAATCAATTTCATATCCCAATCCCATGCATCATATAATCATAATATAATGAATGCATCATATGTTAACATATATTCATGATAGGGTATTTACATGACACAATCAAAGGTAACTAACCTGGTATCTCCAACTTTACCCCCCCAAGGGTAACTCAACAGCCATTATCGATGTTTCAGCTTCTAAACAGTTCACATACTAAGTAATAATCAAACAAAAGATGGTGTGAAAATTACACACCTGATTACGCGAAGGACTAAACACTCCCGATCGTTGCTACTCTCACTAGCAGGAATAACCACTATCTGCCTATCCCAGATGGATGTCGGCTCTCTACCAAAACCCGACGGAAAGTCACGAACTGCCGACACCGCACGACATTTGAATGGCAAATTAGAGACTATGAGTACACTTCTCTCAGGCTCCTTAAACGCACCCTCCTTAGATCGGCTAGCACTCGCAGCCATGAAGAGAATCTTTGATCAGTACAGTACTTTTAGAGAGAACGATGGTTGTCTAGAAAAGAGATTGGGTTAAGGCAACGAAAGAGAAAAGGGAATAGACAAACCAAAATCAAGAGAACCTCCTTACCTTGGTCAAAGAATGAACCGAACACAGATAGACTTGGCTATAGATTCTAATCCGATACGAACATGCCACGTTAAGAGGAGAGAAGAAGAGATTAGCCGCGAACTAACATTAAGAATAAAATAGCCATTTTGACTATGACCACATAAGACCAAAAAATAGAGAAAGAATCGAAAGAGTTTCCATTACCTTGCACAAACAGAAACCGATTGAAGAGGAGACTTTCAGCGAACCAAAGGGGTGCTTCTTGATGTTCGGCTAATAGTATAAAATGACAGAATGGATTTTGTTTGGTACAATGGGAGATTCGGCCAGCCAAAAAAAAATTAAAATAGAAAAAAAATAAAAAGTAAAGAAAGAAACCCAATTCGACTATGGAGGAAAACTAGTCAAGAATCGCAAGGAGTAGGGGTTTCGATTTAAAGGAGAAGGTAGAGAAGTAAAGAAGAAGAATGGAGGTTCGGCTATGGTGGGAATCAAAAGAGAATGGTTCGGCAAAGAGTAGCTTCAAGAGAAATTGGCTTGTGGTGAAGAAGAAAAGTAGGAAGGAAAGAAAAAGAAGAGAAGGATGGAAAGGTTGAAGTTTCGGCTACCAAGCTTGAGGGAGAAAAGAAAAGAAATAAAACAAATAGAAAAGTAACTTATGGTTTCGGTAAAGAAAAGAGAGCAAAGATATTCCCAAAATGCTATGACCGAAAATGCCAAGAAAACAAAACTCACCTATCCACTCTTGACACCAACGACACACCACTCTCCCACTACCGAAATTGCTACCCAAAAAATCCCATATACTCCCCTACACTTTGGCTGAATTTCCCCCTTCTCAAGTCTCCCACTTTCGGCCAACTTCATCACTCCACCACATCCCTTAATTTACTCCTAGATTTTCTCCACCAAGCCCTCTCCATCCACCATTTGAATTATTTGACCAATTCAAACTCTTCCTAGAAGAGTCCCAGCCGAATGCCAACACTTCACCACCTTGAGCACAAAAGTAAAGTTCCACAGTGCAGCAGATGGGATTCGAACTCCTCCCCCTCTACTCCTACAAGTGGCGCCACACCACCTTGCCACTAACTCTTTTGTGACATCAAATTACAACCAATCATACCTAAGGCCTGCATCCACTAGCTTTCTCCCTAAAGTTCCCTAAAGAGAAAAAATTTACCAAAGCTCTAGCTCGAACCCGAGCCTTCCCAAGACCCCCAAGCACACCAAAACAATAAGCATAACTAGCCAAATGCAAGAAATAGTGCAAAATGTAGAACCCCTAATTCTAGGATGTTACAAAGTGCTTACCCTAGGTAGATCTATACCAAAACCTTAGCAATCACCCAGATATGCGTTTGTTTATTTGCTTTATATTTTACTTCATGTTACTAATTTATTGTGTTTTATTTTGTTGCATACCATTTCATATTTTAGAGAGGTATCAATTCACGGTCAGTTTCTAAATTAGAAAGCTGGTTGTGGAGAACGAATTTCTTGATAAAGTGGAGGACAATGCAACCGTCCGTAGGTGGTCAGAGTAAACACAATTAGAGAAAGGGGATAGTCTAGCTGAAGGGCACACATCAGAATTCTGGGATTACACTCGCATCAGTGTGACGTAGAATAATCTCTAGGAATTAAGAGAGATATGGGATCAGTGGAGCGATGAGACCAAGCAGTTGTTTTACAGCAGCTATGGAGACTTACCGTATTTGTTGGACATTCAGGTAAATAGACATCTATTTCGAGCCGTTACCCAATATTGGAATCCTGCGTATAGTTGCTTTACTTTTGGAAAGGTTGATTTGGTACCCTCAGTGGAAGAGTATACAGTTCTATTGCATTGTCCTAAGATTCAAGTGGATAAAGCTTACTCAAGAGGTGCTAGTGTTCCGATCTTTCTGAGAAAGATGATGAGTATTACGGGGATGAGCGAATAGTGGGTCACAGCTAGAATCAAGCAAAAAGGTGAGTGTAAGTGCATCCCTTGGAAGGTTTTGAAAGATTTGATTTTAGTACATCCAGACATAAAAAAGAAGATAGATGTTTTTGCTTTAAGTATATATGGATTAGTGATCTTTCCTAGGGCATTGAGATACGTAGATGAAGCTATCTCAGATATTTTTTATCGACTTGATAAACAAGTCACACCTGTCCCTGCAATCTTGGCTGAGACGTTTCGATCATCGAATGCATGTAGGAGAGCTGGCGAAGGCAGAGTTATAGGATGTGAGCAGTTGTTGTTGGTTTGGTTCCGCAGTCATTTTTTGAAGGTGGACAAGGTTTCTTATCGGGTCTTTTCAGAAAATTACTCTCCTTTAAAAGAGATAGTGGCTACCCCAAAGAGAGACGACATATTCGAAGAAAATTGGATAGCGCTTCTACAAAATCTTCGAGAAGAAGATGTCGAGTGGAGAGCCCCCTGGATGGTTCCTAATGAAGTTCTGTATCGGTGTGGGAGTTTTGATTGGGTTCCTCTACTTGGAATTTAGGGAGCCATTGGATATGCGCCCTTGCTTGTATTAAGGCAATTCAGGTCGAGGCAGTTTGTACCGGCTACACACGGATTAGCTCAAAGTGAATTTTCGTATAAAGGGGATAGCTACAAGAAGAGGGTTAAGGAGATTTCTAGTGCCTGGAATCAGACTCATCGCATGAAGAGAGTGGATGTAAGACCAATGACGAATCCAGAGTATAGTGAATGGTGGAGTAGGAGAGTCAATGACAATATCCCTGTGCCAAGTTCAGAAGACGCTCGACCGATCGAAGAATTTTTACAAGTGGTCCCATCGGAAATGGAGATGATAAAACAATATTTTAAAAGGAGGAATTCAGATCTCGGAAAGAGGATAGAAAAGTTAGAAGATAGAGGAAGATCGAGATAGATTGAAGACAGGATATAAGAAGATACGACTGACGATGAAGAATGCTGGATTGGGTAAGACTTTGGAACAATGGCAACAGGAGGTCCAGGAAGAAAAGGCCAAAGCTGATTATTGGAAGAGGAAATTTCAAGAAATGCAAGTGCAAAATGAGGCCCTAGAGAAGAGTTTGTCAGAAAGTCAAAGTGAAAATGAAGGATTAAAAGCTAGAGTGGCTGAACTTGGACGATCTCTTTATCACCATCGAAGCCGCAATTTCGCGATCGAGCTAAAGTCAAGTTTGAACAAGATTGAAGAAATGAAGGGTAAGATTGAATGGTTAGAATCAGCATTGCACAGTTGTGAACTTTGGATCGAGCTTCTTGAAATAAGAGAGGAGCGTTGGAAGGAAGAGCTTCACCATTCTCATGATCAAGTTAGGAGTCGGGATTACCTTATGGGTGAAGTAATAGTTCAGATTCGAGAGGTTGTTGATCATCTACAGACTTTGGCATCACAGGCTGATACGTTGAGCATGAAGTACGAGCTACAGTCCGATCGAAGTCAAGAGCTAGCTTCATTGCTTGGGAAAATCAAAACTTTAGGACTTAGGGCGAAAGCATATTTGTAGTTCATTTTATGTAAAGGATTTTGTTTTCTAATAAAGTTTTCTAAAATGAAGTTGAATCAGAATCGATACCTCTTTGCATTCATGCATTTGCATTACATAACATCATATGCATTCAAATCCATAGAGAGAGTCTAATTAGTTGAAATTATTTAGAGAGAGAGAAAATGAAAGGAAAACCTGGAAGCTGAACACCACTACGGTACACGTGCAAAGACAAGGAAAATGGATCAAAGATTGGAACACTTCCAAAGAGATATGCAAGACCAGATGCAAGAGCAAATGGCAAAGCTCCAACAAGAAATGAGGGACCAAATGTTGGAGGCTCAGAGGAACATGATGGCCCAAATGGACCAAATGCTGAACGGGGCAATGGACAAAGGAAAAAGTCCCACGGCTATCACTAGAGAAGAGAGTGAAGGCATTCCTCCAGGTTTTACCCCACCACATGCTCCAGCACAGCCTGAAGAGTATCCCCAAAGGCCATCTGTCACGATTAAGCCTCAACAGGGGCAAGTTGATCCCAAACCATCCATGAACTTTCAAGTTGGCTCAGGATCCAACCCAGGAGATAACCCAGCAAATCCTGTTATCCCTGATTTGGATATAGCAGACAGAGAAGGGATAAGAACTGAATCCTCGAGGCAGTTAGAGGATCACTGTAGATGGTTAGAGGAAAAATTCAAGGCTTTGGAAAATGCCGATCATCACCATGGCATTGACGCAAAGGATTTGAGTTTGGTCCCAGATTTGGTGCTTCCTCATAAGTTCAAGATGCTGAAATTTGAGAAATACAATGGGACTAATTGCCCTGAAGCCCACATCACTATGTTCTGTAGATGAATGACTGGTTACGTGAACAATGATCAGCTTTTGATTCATTGTTTCCAGGACAGTTTGACGGGAGCAGCGTCTAGGTGGTACAATCAACTTAGCCGTGCTAATATTAGTTCATGGAGAGACTTAGCTCAGGCCTTCATGAAGTAGTACAATCATGTCACAGACATGACGCCTGATAGAATCATGTTGCAAAACATGGAAAATAAATTGAATGAAAGCTTCAGGCAATACGCACAAAGATGGAGGGAAGTTGCCATGCAAGTTCAACCACCTCTCCTGGAAAAGGAAACCACCATGTTGTTTATCAATACTTTAAAGGCACATTTTACCACCCATATGATAGGAAGTACTACTAAAAGCTTCGCGGATATAGTGATGGCAGGTGAAATGATAGAAAATACTAGAAGATCTGCTCCTAGAAAAAGGACAACGAGGTGAACAATACGAGTACATACAACAAAGAGTACTCAAAGGCAGTTATTGTCAGCCAGCCGAAAGTGGTTACTGCCAGGCAACAAGGGTCGACAAGACAAGAATCAGGCCCTAGACAAAACTCTGAAAAGCTCTAATTTACGCAAATCCCAATGACATATAAGGAGCTATATCAAATTTTATTCGATGCACGCGTAGTGTCCCCATATTATCTATAGCCGTTACAACCCCCATATCCTAAATGGTATGACTCCAACGCTCATTGTGATTACCATGCGGGAATATCGGGGCATTCAATAAAAAACTGCACTGCCTTAAAAAAGGTAGTTGAGAGGCTCATCAAGATGGGGATTGTCAAGTTTGATGATACACCCAGTGCGGAGAACCCATTACCCAACCATGGAGATAAGGGGATAAACGCGATCGGAGAGGATGTCGTGAGAAGGACCAAGGGGGATATCTCAGAGGTGAAAACCCCGTTGATAATGATTTGGAGGGAAATGGTAAGATGGGGACTGATAAAATCAAGTTCTGAGGAAGGAGGTGAAGAACCAAGGAACTACTGTGAGTTCCACGAAGCAGAGGGACATGGGATCCAGGAATGTACTGAGTTTAGGGTCTTGATACAGAGCCTTATAGACAATAAGGAATTGGAGTTTTATGAAGAAGGCTCAGAAGAAAGAAACGTATGTGCAACTGAAGAAGAATTGACAAGGAAAAATGTCAATTATCCAAGGATCATAATTTCCCGACCGAGAAGTACAGAAGGCGGAGCATAATTTGCGCCTAAAGTTGTAATCCAGAAACCTGTGTCCTTTCCTTACAAGGATAACAAGATGGTACCATGGAATTACGATTGTAACGTGACGACGCCGGGAGTGGAAAACTCAGCTAGCACTTCCAATGAGGTCCAGAGTGAGGGATTCTACAGACGAAGTGGAAGGCGTTACGACTCGGTAAACGTCAGAACAGAACCAGTAGGATCAAAGACTGTGGCAGTTGAACCAGGAAAAGGACCTAGTGCCCTTACCAATGAACCTGTGAAGGAGGAAGAAGCTAAAGAATTTTTAAAATTCTTAAAGCGCAGTGAATACAGTATGGTAGAGTAGCTGCGCAAGCAACCAGCTCGCATATCAGTGCTAGCCTTACTTTTAAGTTCGGAAGTACATTGTAACAGCCCAATTTCGACCCTAATCGGAGTGGTGGTCTCGGGACCCCGAATTCGGGATAGAATAATATTTTTAATTATTATTTTGATATCTATGTTATGTGGTTAAAAATGTGTTAAAATATCATTGATTAAATTTCATGTTTGGGTGATTAATTTAAGAAAAAGGATTAAATTGCAAGAGTGATAAAATTTGCCAATTGCTTGATAGGGAGGATTAAATCAAAGTGTCTTTTTAATTAAGGGATTTTGTGTTATAATTTAACCTTTTTAGTTTGTAGTGGACGGCAACATGCATCCACTAAGAATTTTGCTATTATTTTATATGTATTATGTAGTGATGATAATACATATTTTATATTAAAAATCTATTTTAATAAAGCATAAAAGAAAATGACCATTGCATGTTTACCATTTTAGCTTTCTTGACCGAAAATAAAGAAGAAGATAGGAGTTAAGCTTTCATCTATTTCGGCATTTGCATGTTTTATTAAGGTGAATATTTTCACTTAGTTTTTGTTAATTTTAATAATTTTGAGGTTATTGTCTTGTTAATTAACTAGCCCATGCTCAAATTCTTGAATTGGTTGTGGAAGTCGAAAGTTGCCATGGATGGAAATTGTGTTTGTGAGATTAATGGTAGAATATGTTAAAAGCATGCAAGGTTAACAATATTTTCTTTAGAATTTTTGGATAGAGCTTAGTATAGGGAGGAATTAATAGAAAGAAAATTTTTGGAATGTGCTAAATAGCAAATAGATGGAAGAAAGGAGTTGAAAGAAGGGCTATGAACATTCGGCCCTTCATTGATGTGATTAAATTGTGGATATTTTATGTTTTGAGTTGTAAGGTCTTGAACCTTTAAATTTTCGGTTTTGGTACCTACACTCTTGATAAACATGATAAATTTGCATAAAGATGGTAAATTGAGCTTTAATTTCCTTGATTAATTATGTTCTTAAAAGTTGTTGCTGTCCAAATTGGTATAGATTAAATGTATGTCCGATTGAGGTTTTACATCTTGTCAATATGAAAATTTTAAGACAAATTCGGTTGGATTAAGTGCATGACCGAATGTGGTTTTACATGCTGTCAATGTAATAAAAAAAGATTTATGATAATTCGATTAGGCAAAACATGTTGAGGATTCAAAGCTATCAAAATTTAACATTTTTATGGTTGCTCGGTTGAGCTTTATTGTTGGTTAAATTGAATATTTATTCTGTCCAAAGTATAATATGTGGTTGAATGAGTTCAATTTGAATTATTTAGATCAAGTACAAAAGGAAAAGGTTTTGGATCGGGAAAAACAAAGTTGAGCGAATAGTCGGAAAGCCCAATCCAGTCAAATTTGAGAGGTAAGTTTTAAGCAATCGGATTAATTTTAATTATCTCTATATTAAATTGTACATGTTCGAGTGACATAATAAATTTTATTTTCAAATTGCCGAATAAGGCATAGGAATTATTATATGTGATAGCCGAATGTGGATTAGTAAATACATGTATATATCTATAACCATTGAATAATTGAGTTGGCCAAATATATGCACTTGTGATAAGGGATAAATATATATATATATATATGGGAATAGAATAGCCGGATATGTGTGAGTGTATATATATTTGATGATGCCAAATGTGGTATGGTGACTTTAAATGTGTTTGTCGAGTATGATAGTATCATGAACATGTATTTATTTATATAAATACCTTGGATGGTTGAAATACGTATAAAGATATATATATATATATATATAAATGTTACCAATGTGATAGGGTATAAGATTAAATATTTGTATTGGCCGAATGTATATTTGCCTTATGTATGAAATTTTGATATGTTTGAATTTGGATAAATAATTATGAGTTGAGTAGTATTTAATTGTGGAACATGAAATAGGTGATGGTGGTGATTGAATAAATAAATATGTGTTTAATTGAGTGTGACCGAATGTGATGGTAAATTATAGGAAGAAAGAGTTGGTTTGAATGTGCGTATTTGTGTATGTTCATATTTATAATATGTGAATATATATGTTATGTTTAAGAGGAGATTTGTTAATGAGCCTTTGTGTGTGTGAATATTTACACCGAAACAGCGTGTATGTGCGAAATCGGTTATATGGCTGTGTGTGTGCGAAAATGTTAAATAACGGCTCTATGTGAGAGCGACACGTTACGGGGAAGTTGGCACCGTGTGTGCGAAAATGTTAAATAACGACTCTATGTGAGCGACACGTTACGGGAAGTTGGCACTAAGTGTGCGAAAATGTTAAATAATGACTCATATGTGAAGCGATACGTTACGGGAAGTTGGCACTAAGTGTGCGAAAATGTTAAGTAACGGCTCTTTGTGAGCGATACGTTACGGGAAGTTAGCACTAAGTGTGCGAAAATGTTAAGTAACGGCTCTATGTGAGCGATACGTTACGGGAAGTTGGCACTAAGTGTGCGAAAATGTTAAGTAACGGCTCTTTGTGAGCGATACATTATGGGAAGTTGGCACTAAGTGTGCAGGGTTATGAATTCATCCAAATATTGACTAATGAATGGAGATATTTAGAAATTTTGCTTATGAAAATGATGCATGATATCTGGGACATTACGGTATTAACAAGGTAAGTTACTCCTACTTCATGAAATTATAGGATGAGACGTATCTATTAATTAAGGAATTTATTCAAATTGAATATGTGGTATAATAATATGCGATTTTGAGGCATATGAAAATAGGTAAGGTTTGCATATTAATCGATTACATGTGTATACCGTTATAAGCTCTTTTACGATTGAATTGATTCATTTAAAGTTCGGTTATTGAAATGTTGTTCATAAAAACCATTGCTTATCACTTACTAAGCTAAGTAAGCTTACCGTTGATTTTATTTGACTATTTATAGGTCTTGAGGTTTAAGCTCGTACTCGGGGTTTCTTGTCGAAGTCAAGCACACTATCAACTACTATTTTGGTACCTTACCAAAGTTGATCATTTGTATTAATGGCATGTATAGGCTATGTTACCTTTGGAATTGTTGCAGATGACGAGTATATGTAACTTTGTAATTATGTATGCCATGCGAAAATGGCTAAAATATGATATTTTGGGTTTATGAGAGTTCGGTCATGTTAAGATGTTATGGTGAAAGTATGATTCATGATGTGTATGTGTTTAATGCTTGGTTATAAGAATGAATGTGTGAAATAAGGTTTGGTGTATGTATATTTGGTTTTGATAATGGGTAATTCATCTTAGTAAAGTGATTATATCATGTATGTATTCAGAGAATGGAGTTTTGATGACCTGATGAATTGGGTCTTTTGTTTGTATTGAATAAAAATGTTTTTTTTTTTTACATGAAATGGGTTATACGAATTAGGGTTAAATAAGATAATGTTTAAAGCATGCTATGGAAGTTTATTATTACCTATTAAGCATTCGGTAAAGATCATATGAATAGTGTATTTTATGCACGAAATGTATATACATGTTCATATTATTCTATCTTGTTATATATAACTAAATAAGTAGTTAAGTTTTATTACATGTTAGTTGATTACAATATTGAATAAACAAATGATAGGTATTTAAATTATTTATTTGTGAATGCTTGTTTGGGGTTATGTTATGTTGGGTATTGCCTCGTAACCCTAATCCAGCGACAGATACGGGTTAGGGGTGTTACATACATCGTGAGGAATTGATGAAAGTGCTGAACGAGACTTACGTTACTAAAGATATATCTGTCAATAAGCTTGA
The DNA here is from genome assembly GCA_025698515.1 of Gossypium sturtianum. Taxonomy (NCBI): domain Eukaryota; kingdom Viridiplantae; phylum Streptophyta; class Magnoliopsida; order Malvales; family Malvaceae; genus Gossypium; species Gossypium sturtianum. The sequence continues at coordinate 24,718,075 of CM046951.1, forward strand.
CCGATTAGTTAGTAACATAAGTGCTGATAACTTTATTTCCTTCAGTGACGATGAAATTCCACTTGGGGGGTGTGGGATCAACCAAGGCCCTTCATATAACTACTTGTTGTAAAGGGTATACTCTACCGAGCGTGCTAATCGACAATGGGTCAGCCTTGAATGTCTTACCGTTTTCGACTTTGAAAAGGTTACCGATAGACAGTTCTTACATGAAGACGTGCCAGAACATAGTGAGAGCGTTTGATGGCACTGAGAGAAGAGTAATGGGAAGAATCGATATACCATTGCAGATTGGGCCAAACACGTATGAAGTGGATTTTCTGGTGATGGATATCAAGCCCTCATACAATTGCATGCTGGGAAGGCCCTCGATTCATTCGGCAGGGGTAGTGCCTTCATCCCTTCATCAAAAACTGGAATTGGTGACAGATGGTTGGCTGGTTACTATAAATGCGGAAGAAGACATCATAGCGACTGTTACCAATGATGCACCATATGTAGAGACAAATGAGAAGGCCATTGAGTGTTCTTTCCGATCTTTAGAGTTCGTCAACGCGACCTTCATTTTGGAAGGAAATGAAGTTCCGGTGCCCAAGATATCCAAGACCATGAGGATGGGCTTACAAATGATGGTGGGGAAAGGAGCCTTACCAGGAAAAGGACTGGGCAGACATCTCCAAGGGGAAGTTCAAGTGCCGATGCTGAAAGAAAAGAGAGACTATTTTGGCTTTGGTTTCAAGCCAGATACCAAGCAAAGGAAGAAAGAAATCGAGAAAAAGCAAGAAAGAAGGAGAGCATGGTTGAATGAGGAAGAAGTCCAGTGGGAATCGATGACATTCCCTCACATATCCCAGACCTTTGTATCCGGAGGGATAATTCACCCTGAGAGAGGGTTATTGGAAAGTCCTCACATCAATGCTATACACGGGGAAGAAGATGAACAAAGAAACCTGTTGGGCATTCGCCCTTATGAGCCTGGAAGCGTTCTGAACAATTGGACTGTAGAGGAACTTCCTGTAGTTTTTAGAGATTATACAGAGTAATATTCAGAACGCTCTTGTTGTTTTTAGCCTAGGAACAATAAGATTTCTTTTGTGAAATAGGCTCATGTTCAGAAATTGTTGTTTCAATAAAATACATTTTTAGTAAATAACTTGAGCAAATATTCTTTCATTTCATTCTTTTGACTTTCTAATTTCATTCCAAATTTTATTCATATCATGTGAATAGTTGTCCTCGAATTCATTTGTTCTTTGTACATTCTTTGGTACCCATCACAGGTCCTTAGATATCAATGATGTCAAGAACGATAATCTGAGATCCGAGGTCCACTTTGAGCAGGACATGTGTTTAGAGGAATCTCAGGATTTTGAAGGTGACCGAGATTGTGATTTATCTCCAGATTTGTTACGAATGGTAAAGCAAGAGGAGAAACAGATCTTACCCCATGAGGAGGAGATAGAGAACATAGCCTTGGAGGAAGGAAAGGTTGTGAAAATTGGAACTTGCATAGCCGAGGAGATGAAACAGGATCTTATTGAGTTGTTACGGGAATTCAAGGATGTCTTTGCATGGTCATACCAAGATATGCCGGGGCTAAGTACCGACATTGTAGTACATCGCCTTCCCATAAGAGAAGAGTGCAAGCCAGTTCAGCAAAAGCTACGAAGGATGAGGCCTGATGTAGTGTTGAAAATAAAAGAAGAGGTCAAACAGGTTTGATCTTTGGTTTTCTACAAGTGGTCAAGTACTCAGAATGGGTTGCCAACATTGTTCCTGTCCCTAAGAAGGACGGAAAGGTCTGGATGTGTGTGGATTATAGGGATTTAAATAAATCTAGCCCAAAGGACAATTTCCCTTTGTCGCATATTGACAAGTTGGTGGATAACACGGCGGGATTTTCATTATTTTCCTTCATGGATGGCTTTTCAGGATACAATCAGATCAAGATGCACTCTGAGGATATGGAGAAAACCACCTTCATAACACTGTGGGGTACCTTTTGCTATAAAGTAATGCCATTCGGACTAAAGAATGCTAGGGCAACATATCAAAGGGCCATGGTAACATTATTCCATGACATGATGCACAAAGATATTGAAGTATATGTTGATGATATGATTGCCAAATCTCGAACAGATAAGGAACACATTGAGGTCTTGAAGAAATTGTTCTTGAGGTTGAGGAAATTTCAATTGAAGCTCAACCCAGCAAAGTGCACTTTCGGAGCTAGATCGGGAAAATTACTGGGTTTCATAGTCAGTGAGAGAAGAATTGAAGTTGACTCAAACAAGGTCAAAGCAATACAAGAATTGCCTCCACCGTACATTCAGAAAGAGGTCCGAGGTTTTCTTGGAAGGTTAAATTACATTGCTCGGTTTATTTCACAATTAACTGAGAAATGTGATCCCATATTTCGTCTTCTCAAGAAACACAACCAAGGTGTATGGGACGATGAATGCCAGAGAGCTTTTGACAAAGTCAAACAGTATTTTTCAAATGCACCAGTACTATCTCCGCCTAATCCAGATAGACCCCGCGTCTGTATTTGTCAGTATTTAATAACTCCATGGAATGTGTGCTTGGACAACACGATGAGTCAGGAAGAAAAGAAAAGGCGATATACTATCTCAGTAAAAAGTTCACTGATTGTGAAATGAGATATTTGTCGATTGAGAAATTGTGTTGCCCTTGATTTAGACAACTCGGAGATTGAGGCAGTATAAGCTATATCATACTACCTGGTTAATTTCGAAGCTTGATCCGTTAAAGTATATGACGGAGTCCACTTCTTTGAATGTGAGGATGGCTAGGTGGCAGATTTTGTTGTCTGAATTCGATATAGTCTATGTGAACCAAAAGGCTATAAAGGGAGCCTGAGCGTGAAATTTGCAGCTAGTGAGCCTTAGAGGATTATGAACCATTGAGCTTTGATTTCCCGAATGAAGAGTTGATGTATGTGGCAAATACTGAAGATTGCCCGTGGAATCTAAACTTTGATGGAGCATCAAATGCCGTGGGAAATGGAATTGGGGCAATCTTGGTATCCCCTAGTGGTGATCATTACCCATTCACATGCAAACTGGATTTTGATTGCACAAATAACATGGCGGAATATGAAGCATACATCATGGGAATTCGAGCAGCTGTAGAGCGTAAGATCAGAGTGCTAGAAGTATATGGAGATTCTGCCTTAGTAATCTACCAGCTTAAAGGAGAATGGGAGACAAGAGATCCCAAGCTAAGTGATTATCGGAAAATAGTTCTGGGATTGATTGAGGAGTTCGATGAGATCACTTTTAATTATCTCCCACTAGATGAAAACCAGATGGCGGATGCTTTGGCAACCCTGGCTTCTATGATCAAAGTAAACAGACCAGAAGATATGAGACCTATTCAAATAAGTATCTTCGAAGTTCCAACTCATTGTTATGACATAGAAGAGGAGGAAAGAGATGATCACCTTTGGTATCAGGATATATTACGGTACGTAAGAAATCGTGAATACCCAGAGCTCGCAACTGAGAATGAGAAAATGACTTTAAGAAGATTGGCCTCTGACTATGTTTTAGACGGGGATATCTTGTACAAGAAGAGAAAAGATCAAATACTATTGAGGTGCGTTGATGCAGTAGAAGTTAGGAAAATCCTCGAAGAGGTTTATGAGGGCGTTTGTGGAACCCATGCTAATGGATTCACAATGGCTAGAAAGATAATGAGATTTGGATATTATTGGTCCAACATGGAAGGTGATTGTATCAATTATGCTAAGAGATGTCATAAATGCCAGATTTACGGAGATAAAATTTATGTGCCTCCGTCACCTTTGCATGTTATGACTTCCCCATGGCCATTTTCCATGTGGGGCATGGATGTTATTGGACCAATCTCACCAAAAGCTTCGAATGGACATCGATTCATCTTTGTGGTAATTGACTACTTCACGAAATGGGTAGAGGCTGCTTCATATGCTAGCGTCACTAAGTCAGCAGTTAGTCGTTTCTTGAAAAATGAGATCATTTGTCGATATGGAATGCCCGAGAGGATCATATTAGATAACGCGTTGAATTTAAACAATAGCACAATAGCAGAAATTTGTAGTCAATTTGGGATCAAACATCACAACTCGTCTCCGTATCGTCCAAAAATGAATGGGGCAGTGGAAGCGGCTAACAAAAACATCAAGAAGATAGTGGGAAAAATGACTGAGACTTATAAGGATTGGAATGAGAAACTACCGTTTGCACTCTATGCTTATCGGACGTCTATCAGAACCTCTACTGGGGCAACGCCTTTCTCGTTGGTCTATGGAATGGAGGCAGTTCTACCGATTGAAGTGGAAATTCCTTCTCTTCGAGTTTTGTCAGAAATAAAGTTGGATGAAGCTGAATGGATCCAGGCTCAGTATGATCAGTTGAATTTAATTGAAGAAAAGAGACTAAGGGCTATTCGTCACGGTCAGATGTACCAAAAATGAATGATGCGAGCCTACAATAAGAAAATTCACCTAAGAGAGTTTCATGAGGGGGACCTTGTATTGAAAAAGATCCTTCCTATACAAAAGGATTCCAGGGGAAAATGGATGCCGAATTGGGAAGGACCATATGTGGTGAATAAGGCTTTCTCTGGAGGAGCACTGATCTTGATTGAAATGGATGGGAAAAGTTTGCCCAACCCTGTGAACTCTGACTCAGTCAAAAAGTATTTTGCTTGAAAAGGAGAAGAGGCCAAAGTGAAAACCCGCAAAGGGCGCTTTGAGTTTCTAAAATAAAAAATAAAAAAATAAAAAAATAGAGAGGCCAGGGAGAAAACCTGCAAAAGGCGCCTTGAGACCAAAGGGGTTTTGAGTTGAAAAACCGAAAAGGGCAGCTCAAATTCTGAATGGACACGAAGTCATCTTGCTACACTTGAATCAACAATAAAATGAAGAATGTTGCATATCGGGGCATCAACAAAGTACTTTGGGTCTTCTAAACACATGTTGAGCTCAAAGCAGTCTTCATGAAGTTTGTATATAGAAGCTCAATCGGCGATATCTAGGGCATCTGATTTTTGTCCTATTCATTTTACTATCTTAGGATTCTTTTTTCTTCTCAAAGATATGTTCTCAGTTAATTTTATTTATATTTTTGATAATTTATTCAATTCTAACTCTTCTTGAGATCAATTTATTTGTTACCCATTATTCATAAATGTGTTGCATTGAAATAATGATTGATGAACTAATAATTTCACAAAAAGAAGTTTTACATATTACTTTGGAAATTTCTAGATAAAACAAGGAACCGAAACAGGACAATTGTTTAAGATTTTCTATGTGCATAGAAATATTTGAGAAAGATGAGTCTGGATAGAGACTGTTTCTCTGAATTCTTTGTCCAATTGATAATCGGACGAAATAATGAGTTGATGTGATAAAAGTAAGTGATGTCATCAGGGGAATGGTGTGACGAACTAAGAAACCCTGAATTATGGTGGAATGGGTCGTATTCAGAATAAACCCTATACCTTGAAAATTGCAGATGGGTTAGATTGAAAAGGTTTCAACTCTCATTATGATGGGATGGTACAAGCTTTGTGTTCTCAAGATCCAAGCGGAGTTGGCTCAGAAACTACATTGGGGCAAGCTTGTTGAGCAAAACATGATTGATGAACAAGAATGAAGAACAAATGGGTGATAACACCTAGAGTAGGAATCATACTCATAACATTTTTGTATCATAGCAAATTTCATTAGGAGCATTTGATTCATTCCGATCATGGCATCGTAATCCTTTAAAAGGAATCATTTTCATAACATGTTACATGTAGCTAGAAGCATTTGATTCATTCTGATCATAGCATCTTAGTCATGTGACATAAACATACTAAACTGAGTCTACAGGACATGTCCCTCAGCGGATGGTGTAGCAATATCGATGAATTTGCAGATCTTATCTTCCTGAAGTTGCAGTGAAGTAGATCAAAGATAGCAGATCTGGCATTCTTGAGGTTGCAAGAAGCAGATCGAAGACATCAGATTTTGTCTCCCTGAAGTTGCAGTGGAGCAAATCAAAAATAGAAGATCTTATCTTCCTGAAGTTGTAGGAAGCAGATCAAAAGCACTTTCAGCCTTATCTCCCTGAAGTTGCAGTGGAGTAGACTGAAGATAGAAGATCTTATCTTCTTGAAGTTGCAGGAAGCAGATCGAAGACACTTTCAGTCTTATCTCCCTGAAGTTACAGCGGAGTAGATTGAAGACAGAAGATCTTATCTTCCCGAAGTTGCAGGAAGCAGATCAAAAGCACTTTTGACCTTATCTCCACGAAGTTGCGTGGAGTAGATCGAAGCAGAAGATCTTATCTTCACGAAGTTGCGAGCGAGATCGAATACACTTTCACCTTATCTCTCTGAAGTTGCAGCGGAGTAGATTGAAGACAGAAGATCTTATCTTCCTGAAGTTGTAGGAAGCAGATCAAAAGCTCTTTCAGCCTTATCTCCCTGAAGTTGCAGTGGAGTAGACTGAAGACAGAAGATCTTATCTTCCTGAAGTTGCAGGAAGCAGATCAAAAGCACTTTCAGCCTTATCTCCTTAAAGTTGCAGTGGAGTAGACTGAAGACAGAAGATCTTATCTCCCTGAAGTTGCAGGGAATAGACTGAAGATAGAAGATCTCATCTTCCTGAAGTTGCAGGAAGCAGGTCAAAGTAAAGCAAATCAAAACATTAGATCTTATCTCCCTGAGTTTTGCAGTGGAGCAGATCGAAAAATAGTAGATCTGGCATTCCTGAAGTTGCAGGAAGCAGATTGAAGATATCAGACTTATTGAAGTCAAGATGAAGTTCCAATACCTTTGAAGTTACAATGGAGTTGGAAGCCATCTGAAGAAGACGAGGACCAAAAGTCAAGACTCGACAAGATCGGGCAAAATTGGGCCTTTTATAGTCTTTGCTCTATTCTCGTTACACGACAATGAGCAAAGAGGGGCAGCTGTAGTTAGCCCATTTTGCCCGGGCCCATAAAACAGAATAAAAAAAACCAAAAAAATATACCAAGTGTCCTTTTACAGTTCTTTACAAAGCCCAAAATTAATTTACAAATGGCCCAAATACTAAAACTACTCAGCAACCCAAATTAGACTCACTAACCCAAGACAGATTGACCCAACACCACTACCCGACTAACCCAATTACAGACCCATTAACCTAGACCCAATCAAGCCCAAAACTAGGATGGCCCGAATGGCCCAAAGAGCTTGCGGACGCAGGAAACCCTAGGTTTCCATTGCGCCGCAAGCGCCTCAACGAGCAACTCTTCTTCGCACCGAAGCCCTTGGTCACGCCATCTCAGGTCGCGCCACAATCAACGCGCAAATCACCCCCACCGCCGAGATCTCTACTCTACCTGCAAAAAGGAAAGAAATAATAGCAGCAGAACACAACAATATGGCAACATTTTTATTATTATTATTATTTCCTTTTTTATTTTTCATCTCGAAGGCTATAAAAGCCTATCCTAACCTGTAAATCGAACACGATACAGAGGGAAATACAGACAAAAAAAAAAAGAAACAGAGAATACAATAACACGAGTTTTTCACAAAGGTGATTATTTCCTATTTTTATTTTATTTTTTATATTCCATTCATGCATATTTTTAAATAAAATAGTACTAAAATAAAAAGGAGGTGTGAGATTACCTTTTGACGGCGTTAAAAATCGAAGTTTTAGCCTCCGACTACCGTCCGTGGAGGCGCGTGAGGCGCGTGAGGCGCAAAGCCCGAGCTCGGTGATCGAACCGGGACGAGAGGGGAGGGGTGCGAGAGAGGTTTTCTGAAAGTTTTTTTAAAACAGATGATTCAAATGTTTTTTTTTGTTAAAAAGTAACTTATATAATGGTTCAGAAACGGTGCCGTTTTTGCTTAATCCAATAAGCATAAAACGACGTCGTTTTAAAAGGGAGATCCGCGCGTTGACCCGAAAACCCGGGGAGGATCCGCACATTTTTTATAAATGGGTAATTTGCCATTTAAGCCCTTCCGCATTTTTTCAAATTTACAATTATGTCCAATAACATTTTTTCGTATTTACAGTTTAGCCCTGAAACTTACATTCTATTTCAATTTGATCCTCGAGTTTTATTTTATTTTATTTTATTTTTTTAATTAATTTAATATTGTACTGAATTATTTTATCATATTATTTTTATTATTTATATATATTAATTTGTTTATAGTATAAAATTTATATATAGATATTTTTTATATGTATAATCCTTATATATATTATTATTAATTATTTTATATTATTTTATTATATATTATGATTTTATTAATTATTATATTATATATATTTTTTTTAAAAAAAATTGTATATTATATAGTATATTATATCATGCATTATTTTTAAAATTTTATTTTGTATAAAATCTATTTTATATTATATAACATATTTTATGTATATTTTTATGGCTAGAGTATTATATATATGTTCTTATTTAAAACTATTATATATTATTTATTAATCATTATTTATTATTATTTATACATGCATTAAATTATTAAAATTAATTATTTATTCTTATATTTTTTTTATAAAATACGTCATTTATATATATATATCAATTGTTTTGAAAATAATTATATTTTTTTATTATTTCTGTCATAATTCATTGTTTAAATGTAGTGTTAATTTTTTTCTCATATATTAATCTTGTTTATAGAATTTAAACATCCATTTTTTTAATATTTATACTTCATATAGATTCTTAATTATTGTTGCCTATTCTATATTTTGTATTAGTTTATTTATATTCTTGTATTCGTTTATTATTGCTTTAGCATAGTTCTTTTATTTATTTATTCATGTTATATTATTTATAGATTATTTATTGTTAATATAATTCCTAGTTAGGTTGAATTGATATGTGTGTTATAATGTCTTACTCAAACCATTTTTTTATAAAAATACCTTTTGAATTAAAATATTTTATTCAAATAGTTTTAAAAAAATAGTGATATATGATATTTGGGGACTTCGAGAAGATTCGTGCCCCAACTTACTGGGTTTCGATTTTTCTCGTGGAACTTAAGGTATTAGATATCCCTTTTTCTTTTAAAACTGAAACTTACCAATTTCAAATCAAAAAAACCTATTCTTGGGAATTCAAAACGTTGTGTCCTAACTTACTGGATATGATATTTTGTATCTCGAGGTAGGAATTTTCTAAAATGAAGACGTGTTTAGTTTCGAATTTATGAGATGCTATATCCTAACTTACTGGGTATAGTATTTTATTTCTTTGGAATAGGCAAGTCTTGGTTTTTCTTCTAATAAAAGGATTTTATTTTAAAATTATTCAAATTTACAATATTAGGACATGATTTTATCGATTGGGTACCAATTTCTGGGCGTTATGAGGGTGCTAACTCTTCCTCATACGTAACCGACTCCCGAACCTATTTTTCTTGTTTTTCGTGGACCAAAATAAGTATTTTGAAATAAACAATTTTCAAGGTGATCCAATCACACCTAAGTAAAAAGGGATTGGTGGCGACTCCCATTTCTGTTTTTAAAAGTCGATCCCCATTTTTCAAACCTCTTTAAAAATGGTTTCGACAGATATGATTTTGTAATCTTAGAGATTTAATTTGTAGATACCTTTTAATCTTAGCCGTTGATGTAATTGATCTATACCGTTGGTGTAACACCCCAAACCCGGCCCATGCGTTATGAGCGGATTTGGTATGTCACACGAGCAAAACATGTTAAACCCTTTTTGTTCGTACTAAAATATTGCTTTGTTAAAAATCAAGAGAACAAGTTTGATTTGATAAAATACTACTATCCTCAAAGATTTGATTGATAGATCGATAAATTTGAACTAATGATCTTACAAAACCGTGACTTTTGAAAACGACGTTGAAAATTCGAAAGAGAATCCAAGTCTTTTGAAAATATCGTTAATAGTTCGAGAGAAAATATCCGTGTTAAAAATATTTGTAAAAGTTTATTTTGAAATCCATTTGTTAATCGATTTTGGAAACCATTGTTTAAGTTTTTAGAAAATTCCCTTTTTAAACAATTTAAGAAAAATAATAAAAACATCCCAACCAAAAAGCAAAAATAAAAATAGTCCAGAGGCCTTATTCCAACATTTAACCCAAAATAGTAAAGTAATAAAATAAACGATAAAGAAGTCTAAAGTCCAAATAAACCATTTCCAAGTATGGCCTCCTCGAGTCATCCATAGCCCAAGTCCATATCATCAAGCATTACCTACAAGGGTTAAGAGAAAGGGGGTGAGTTACAAGAACTCGGTGTGAAATCCCCTTACCGTTATTCATTGGGCGGAACCCAATTAGCAATATTTTGGGCCTAAGCCCTTTTACAACAACAATAATGTATCAAATATAATATGCATATGATATGCAATTCCCAAACCAAACCTAGTTTTCCATCCGCTACACACCACCCGTACCAACCAAAGACACTGTGTGGGAGCTTTAGTCACCCACCCCGCTAACACACCAAGCGTAGGCATTAAGCCATTTATATCGATTTGTGGACAAGCCACCAGATTAATAGAGTTTATATGGCATTGCCATTTTTTCGATTTGTGGCGAGCCACGATTTATGTAGCAGAGCTACCAGAACTTCTCTTCATCATTATCCCATCCCATGCAAATCATGTATATAATGCATAGCCATTCACAACAATTTATTCAGATATTTATGACAAAATTATGGCCCATTACAGCAATTTATCAAATTGGCCCATTAAGCAGATTATCAGATTTGGCCCATTTAGCAAAATATCAGATTGGCCCACTTTAGTAAAATATCAGATTGGCCCATATAACAATTTCGTAATTCGGCCCTTTAGGGGCATTTTCGTAATTTTGACCCATAGGGGCATTTTCATAATTTTGATAATTTACCCAGTAAGGGTAATTCGGTAATTTCGTAACCTAAGGGTATTTTGGAAATTTCGCAACCTAGACTTAACTACTAATGTGGAGCATAAAAATCGAAACTTTCCATCTGCGTCGTACTAACTAAATTGACTATAAATTGAGTTAGGAATCTCCAAATCTAACTCCGTAAATTTTCCTTGAGACTAGACTCATATATATTCTTACTATAATTTTTCCAGAATTTTTGACTTAGCCATTTAGTACAGTTTTTTCCTTAAAGATTCCCTTGTTTCACTGACCAATGATTCTGATCTCTCTTACCCAAAATTCAAATATCTCACTGTACAGTTTTCATATGTTGCTCCCATTTGTTTCTATTGAAAATAGACTCACTAAGGAATCTGTACATATAAACTATAACTCATAATTCACTTTGTACAATTTTATACGATTTTTCCAAGACAGATCAGGGAACTACGAAGTCATTCAGAACTAGTCTCACTAAAATTAAGATATCTCAGAATATAGAATTCCTTTTCCTTCTCCGTTTCTTCTTTATCAAAATAGACACACTAATCTTTAATTCGATATCTTATTCACTATCTAATTCCCTTTCTCCTATTTTTCGTGATTTTTCAAAAACACGTCACTACTTCTAACCGAAACTGTTTTATTACAACATACGATTACGACTACGATCATACGCACGCCCGAGTGATCACGGATGTCGGTTTTTCGGTTTTCTTCGGTATTTCGACCGGTTCGCAGAATATTTCATACAAACTTTTAGAGAAGTGTGAGATTACACACCATTTCAGATACGTATATGGAAGATACGGGATTACACACCTTGATTAGGATTCCCTAAAGAACCACTCTTCGTTGACCCACTATATCCGAAGGATTTGCAAATAGGATATATCGAGTGGTTTCGTCCCTAAAACATAATTGATTAGTCGAAACTTCAATCCTATTTGCAACATAGCCAAATAGAGATATAACGAAAAATCCAAAATGAACCCCCTTACCTTATCGATATTGGATCCAATTTCCACCGTTTGACTTCGGCTAGAACAATACACGGTCTCCCACCTAAAAAACTACGAAAAAGAGAAAATAATCTCGTTTGAGAGGGTAGAATAAAATGATGGTCTCGGTTAAAAGGACCATCCCATTCCAAGACATATATTCGGCTAGGAGAAAGAAAAAATAAAAAAAATGTTTGAATAGAACCACTTACCGATTGATCAAAGGAGTGAGTGTTAATACGAATGAGAAGAACGATAAAGAAGAAATGAAGGGTTCGGTTTTTCCAAAGGAAAATGAGTGAACAATTTGATCTCCAAGGCTTAGGTACTTTCGGCAACAAGGAAGAAAAGAAGAAACAAAAATGCACACTAAAGGCTTGAAAATTCGGCAACGAGAAGAGGAAAATTTGGAGAGAAAGAGAATGATACAAAAAACTAAAGAGAACAACCTCTCCAGCACTAGCTTTGCCAAAAACTCCTAGCAAAATTCAACTATCACCCCCTTTAGCCCCAAAACCGTCCACATTCATGTCCTTAATAGTCAAAATTTTGCCAACCACCCTTTCCATAATACATCCATTGAAAAAGGCCACATGTTCCCCCTACTTTCCCCTTTCTCTTGATTTCTTTCCTCACATTCATCCTTTCCTATTTTCCTTAGCCATCTTGCCAAAAAATAAAAGTCCACCTTGCCTTATTTACATGCTTGGCCGACACTTAAGGAAAGAGTGCAAAAATAATAGTTAAAGTTTGCACACAATGGGATTTGAACCTCTTCCCTCAAAGTCCATCAATTGATGCCATAACCTCTTTACCAATAGCTCATTTATGCAAGCACATTACTCATTTATTTCTATAAGTCTTGAAGCTACTTACCATCTCTCCTTAAAGTGCTAAAATACCAAATTTTTTTTCCTAAGGCCCAATTAAACCCGAGACTTCATAGAAACCTCGTAACCTTCCAAATTCACTTAACTAATAAGTCTAATTTGCAATAATGTCATTCTCTTGTTCTCAAAATTTTAAACACTCCTACACTCAAGGCCCATTAGGCCCAATCCTACTAGGCTCAATTTTGGGATGTTACAGTTGGATTTGAGGAGGCTCAACTATAAATAGAGGCATCTCCCTTCATTGTAAAGGGACTTGAATTTTGAGTAATAAAAATTCTTAAGAGCATTCACTCAAATTTCTCTCTCTTTTGCGTTCTTATTTTCTGTGGCTTGTTCTTATTTTGTTCTTCGCTCATCTTCGTTTCTTTTTGAGTTGCTTCCGTTCGAGTTAGATTTTGGTGGAGGAATTTCGTTGAATCCACATATTGCGGGAGTTAGGTTGACTTATGCATTTTTTTAACTTTTTTTATTTATCCATTTAATTGCTTAATCATTATTTATTCATTTATTTTAATTATTTTAAACTTGTTTTTCTTTTTTGCTTTTCCCTATTTACGTTAAATTGTTTTATCATATATATTATTATTTTTATTTGTTATATATTATCTATATATTTTATTTTATTTAACTTTAATCATATTATGTATTATTTGAAAATTTGTATGTTGTACATCATCTAAATTGTTTTATTATTAAGGCAAAATTTTCCATATTGTTTATTTAAAATATGTATATTATCTATTTTTAAATGGTATATTATATACTTATTATAAGTTATCTCTTATACATTTTTATTCAAAGTTTTTATATTATTTATTTAAAATATATATATATTTATTTTATTATGTATATATTAACTATTTTAATTTTGCCATATCGTTTTTTATTTTTTTTTTATTATTCTTTTTTTAAAAAATTGTTATAATATCCCTTTATTGTTTTGCATATATCTTTATCTTATATTGTTATTTTACTTTTATATTTGATCTCATATGTAAAGTTTCGTATTTATTTCTTAGTTTTTTTTATCTTTCGCATAGATCTTTTGAATTATTACTGCTTACTTTATATCTTTTATTTGTTATTCACGTTCTTTTATTTGTTTATTATTCTTATGTTTGCTTTAGCATGGTCATCTTATTACTTGTATCATTTGCTATTTTATGTTATTCTTTCTCTTAATTGCCTATATTAGTATTAAATGTTATTATATCATGTAATTTGTAGTATATTGCTTTGGTATTTGTGTTTTGTAATGTATTAATGATACATTTTACTCAAATCATTGTTTTAAAATGTATCTCATTTAATTGCCACTTTTTATCCAAAACTTTAATTCTTAAAATAAGGCAATATTTGACATTTGGAGTTTTGAGGGAATCGTGCCCTAACTTACTGGGTTTCGATTTTTCTCATTAAGTCTAAATAATCAAATACCCTTTTTGAAATTAAAATATATGATTTTCAAATAAAAAACCAATCTTTGTGAATTTAAGATGTTGCATCCTAACTTATTGGATGTGACATTTTGATATTTTGAGATAGGGATTTCAAAAAAAAAAAAACAAAACAATACAAAGGATATTTGGTGTTTGGGAAATTCGAAACGTCGTGCTCTAACTGAGATTCGACTTTTCTTTTATCCAAATAATTGAATGTCTTTTTAAAGGTTATAAGTTTTGAAAAATCAAAAGGGTCATATTTTAAAATCTTCTCAAATTTTCAACATTAAGATATTAATTAATCAATTAGGTACCAATTTTGGGCGTTACGAGGGTGCTAATCCTTCCTCGTGCGCAACCGACTCCCAAACCCGTTTTTTCAAATTTCGTAGACCAAAATCATTGTTTTATTAAATCAAAATGTTTTTTTATTAAAATGATCAATTTCAAGGTGACCGGATCACACCTCGAAAAAAGATTGGTGGCGACTCCCGTTTTCGTTTTTTTAAAGTCGATCCCTATTTTTTCAAAAAAAATGGTTTCGACAGCTTGGCGACTCCACTAGGGACCAATAAGAAAGTCAAGCCATAAAATTGATTATTTTCTGTCCTTTGTCGGAAATTTGAAAATTCGATTTGAAAATTTGATTTGAAAATTACGATTCTTTTGTTGCATTTGTTTGTGTCATTGCATATGATTGTTATTTTTTTTTGCGCACATTGCATTGCATGACTGTTGTGGTCGCACCTTTAAGTGGGAGTGAGAAACTATGCCTTCGTGAGGTTTTCACTTCCGCATGGCCATAGGGAAATGTATTCCCCTGAACTGAACTTGATCTGTATGAGCCTATAATGGGTGAAGATTGAGGAATCTGCTAGTTCAGGTACCTTTTCTTTAGAACTAAACCGCATATAGTGAACCCTAAGAGCCCACCTTAGGTAGAACTATGCCGAACCCTAGTGGTCACCCAGATAGGTGCCCTATTTTGTTATTTATTTCTCTTGTGCTAACGTGTTATTTTTTGTTTTGATTGCATTGCATTCACATCATAGAAAAGAGGTGTTGATTCAAATTCGATTGCTAAATAGAAGAGTTTGTCATGAGAAAATGGATTTCTTGATAAAGTGGATTATAATCGATCGTCCGAATATGGTCCAAGTAAACACAACGAGAGAAGGCGATAGTCAGTGAAGGAATACAAGACTTTATTGCCCAAGGATTCAAGGCGACGAAGACTATTCGAGAGCGATCACGTCTCGATTTTCTAACAAGCATTGCAAGGATAAGTGAGTAATGAGTCGCGGCCCAAGCAAAAAGGAGCTAGTGGAGGCATCTATTAGAAGTTTGCAAGATTTGACCTTTCTAAAGAAGGGGATTTATGTTTTTGCTTGGAATATGAGGGCAAGGCCGCATATGTAATCCGTTTTATGTAAAGAAATTTACTTTCTAGCAAAGTTGTTCTAATGGAATTGAATTCAGAATCAACGCCTCTCTTTCTTTTACATTCATTCCATGCATCTGCATTGTATTGCATCATTTGCATTAGACTTTTACAAAAGGACCCTAATTAGTTGAAGTTATTTCAGAGAAAGAGAGAAAGTTAATCTGGAAACTAAACATCGTTACGGTACTCGCGCTAAGACGAAAGATATGGATCAAAGACTTGAACAGTTCCAAAGAGACATGCAAGACCAGCTCCAAGAGCAGTTGGCAAAGATCCAACAAGATATGAGGGAACAAATGATGGAAGCCCAAAGGAATATGGTGGCTCAAATGACTCAGCTAGTGAATGGGGCAATGGACAAGGGAAAAGGTCCCATGTCTAATACTCGAGAGGATAATAAGGATTATCCTCCGGGTTTTACCCCACCACATGCACAAACACAACCTGAAGCATATCCTCAAAGGCCATCTGTTACAATTAGGCTTCAACAAGGTCAAGCTAATACTGGGGTGCCCATGAAAGTCCAAGTGGGCTCAGGACCTAACCTAGGAGATAACTCTGCTAATCCTGTTATCCCCGATTTAGATATAACGGAGAGGGAAGAGACAAAAATTGAATTACCGAGGCAGTTAGAGGACTGTTGTAGATGGTTAGAAGAAAAGTTTAAGGCCTTAGAAAACACTGATAATCACAATGGAATTGATACTAAAGACTTGAGCTTGGTTCCAGATTTGGTGCTTCCTCACAAGTTCAAAATGCCAGAATTTAAGAAGTACAATGGGACTAGCTGTCGTGAAGCCCATATTACCATGTTCTGTAGACGGATGACTGGGTATGTTAATAACGATCAACTGTTGATCCTTTGTTTCCAAGATAGCTTGGTGGGGGCAGCGTTCAGGTGGTACAACCAATTGAGCCGTGCTAGGATTAATTCCTGGAGAGACCTAGCACAAATTTTTATGAAACAATACAATCATGTGACAGACATGACTTTGTGTAATCACCTTGCAAAACATGGAGAAGAAATCAAATGAAAGCTTCAGGCAGTATGCACAAAGATGGAGGGAAGTTGCCATGCAAGTTTAGCCGCCGCTTTTTGAAAAGGAAACCATGATGCTTTTCATCAATACTCTAAAAGCCCCATTCATTAACCATATGTTGGGAAACGCCACCATAAGCTTTTCAGATATTGTAATGTCTGGTGAGATGATTGAAAATGCGGTAAGGAGTGGGAGGATAGACACGGGAGAAAGCGCCAAAAGATCAGCCCCGAGAAACAAGGAAAATGAAGTGAGTATCCTGAGCATGCATCCCAAATCAGTCACCGCTAGCTATCAAGGCTCTTCAAAGCAGGAATCTAACTTGAGGCCAAATGCAAAAAGGCTCCAGTTCACACCCATCCCGATGACATATAAGGAGCTGTATCAGAATCTTTTTGATGTATATGTGGTGTCTCCGTCCTACTCGGAACCTGCGCAACCTCCGTTACCAAAATGGTATAATGAGAAATCCCAATGCGAGTACCACGCGGGAATGACGGGTCACTCAATTGAAAATTGTACTACATTTAAAAAGTTAGTCGAAAGGTTCATTAAAATGGGAATTGTGAAGTTCAACATTTCATCAGAACCTAATCACTTTGACGAGGCAGTAAATGCGATAATTGAATGAGGAGACAAGAAAGTTACGACTTCTTAAAGAAGTCAAAAGCGAAGAGGGAACCGGGGAACGAAGTTTCCAAGCCCTTGTATACTTGGGAGTGTTTTGAATAATGGGACTGTGGAAGATATCCCTGTATTTTTAGAGCTAATCTAGAGTAATATTCAAAACACGCTTGTTGCCTTAAGCCTAGAGGCAATAAGAACCCTTTTGTGAAATAGGCTTGTGTCCGGAATTTTTATAAAATGCATCTTTTTGAGCAAATATTCTTTTATTTTTTTCATTTCATACTGTACAAACAATTGTTATTAGTTTTTTTTCTTTTGTTTGTTCTTTATACTTTCTTTCAAGTATTCTTTCATTCTTCATTCATGACCATACAAATAATCATTCTTTGATCATTTATGTAATATCCCGAATTAATGGGCTTATGCGTTTAATGTGTAGACATGTTTAATGTGTTAATTTGAGAATTAGAGGTCCAGATTAGGCTCAAGGATTGGGCCGAGGTTTTGACTAAACATTCTGTTTAGACACTCTAGGGCTTAAAATATAGTAGTTGTTGTTTAAGTTAGCAAATTGGGCTTGTGGCCCAGTGACAAGGGGCGCAGAAAAGGGGGGAGCTTTAAGTGACGTTTTGGGCAGGTGAGGAGGCCCAAGTGTGGCTGCATGGGGCCCAAGAAATTGGGCCAACTTCGGCACTTAAAAGGGAGCAAGGGAGGGGACGGCAACAAGGCTAAAATTTAGGGACTTCTAATGTTTTATTTAAGTGGATAATGAGCAGAAAAAAAAGGGAAGGAGTGGTGTGATGTAGGACTCTTTTGGATGTGAGTTCTGATAAGGATAAGGGAAAAAGATGAGAGCTATCCTTTGGGTTGCAGAGTTGGCCGAAAATCAAACACAAGAGAGGGGGAGAATCGGTTTAGTATGGCAAGTGGTGTGACGAAAGTTTGAAGGCCATCTCATTTGTTTTCTTTTCTCATCTTTTCTCTTCCAAATGCCAAAAATCACCACCTCCCTCACCCTTACTTTTCTTCTTTGAAATTCCCCCTAGCCGAATCTTCTGATCCCCATTGTTATTCTTCTTCCATTCACTAAAAGCTGAAACTACGCTCTTGTTTGGTTCTTGTAGCCGAAAATGCATCAGTATCTCTCTTGTTCATCTTTCTGGGATTTTCTTAAAAGTCGAAATCCCTAGATCTCATCTCCTGTGATTGTCAAATTTCTTCTGTGGTGTCTGCTTGTGCCGAATCTTAAAGAAAACTGAAGGTAAGTGTCGATTCGCGTGATTCAATCTTTTCCCGGTTTTTAGAGACCCTAGCCGAATGGCTATATGGAGACTGATCTTGTGTTTTTTCTTTCTTTCACGGTATTCCGGGATTTGAAGGAGATCCAATCGCCTAAGTTTTTAAATCAGTAGCACTCGAATCACCCTACTTCAGGGGTCTAATCGGTATAGGGGAAACCTTAACCCGCGTTCTTTCGGCTTTTGAGCAAAGTTGTAGACAAAGGGTAGTAGATCCGATTAGCGAGGGTATCGACATAGAGGGTAGTCCTACGTATTTATCGGTGTGTAACATTCTCACATCATTTAGATTGCTTGATTAGTATGCATATAAACTGTTATATTACGTTAAATCATAGAAATATTGGCATGGTCGTTGAAAACCCGTGGTGGGTAAAGGCGAATCACCGGAGTTAGTGATTTTGTCATTCTTAATTGAATGTCTTCGTTAACATGATATGATATGTATGCCGATTTCTATGTTGCACGGGGCTGGGTGATTGAAAAAAGGGGAAGTGTTCTATTCTGGTGGCTCTGCCACGATCTGTTGTAGTGGCTCTGCCACGATCTGTTCTGGTGACTATGTCACAAATCTGACGATGAGTAGCTAATTGTAGCATGACTGCCATCGATGGTGTGTAGCAGCGTGGGTTGATTGTAGAAATTTCCAATGGTGTGATTGGCAGGTAAAGGGTGGTGTGTATCAGATGGATCTAGGATTGGGATGGGCTTTGCATAATTCCTGTTGTATGATATTTTGTTATTCTGTCCTGTGGGCTAAGGCCCAATCTGATGGTGCATGAGGGTTGCACACTGAGTCTCGTGACTCACCCCGTTGCTTAACATTTTTCAGGTAACACCTAGTGCATAGGACCGGGCTGGAGAGGAGCGCAAGGTGTCCATGCATGGATTCATTTTGATTCAATAAAAGATGTTGATTTTATTATTTTCCCTTACTATTTTCAATTTATCTGGTTTTATATTTTATTGTAATAAGGCCACTAGCTACTGTTTATTGGTTTTATGCTTCTGTTTTCGGGTTTTCATACATTTAGATTTTATGATTAATTGAAATTAAGGCATGTGTTTAAATACTAGAACACAGAGGCAAAATTTCGATTTTATTCATTAAGGCATTAATTAAAATTTATTTCTTTTACTTAATTTTCAAATTATTAAGTTTTCCCGATAAACGTTTAAACTATGTTTTTAAAAATATATATATAATAGATGCGACAAGTTTTTCTAAAATCTTCTTAATGACATGTCGGATCCGGTCGGGGTGTTTGGGCCGGGTTTGGGGTGTTACAAATTGGTATCAGAGCCAGGTTCAAAACTCGTCTTTGGGGTTTGGGCTCAAAACGTTTTCTAAAGATAGGTTTTGGAAACATGCATGTTTATAAATAATACAGGATGGTTTTCTCGGCATGGCACCTGCGTCTCCAGCCCAAGTCCGCCAGGTAAGTATTCAGAACTCACTGTGTGTTATATATGTATGTGGGCTTGATGGACTTTAAGGGACGTAGATTATTCTAGTTAGAGCTTGATGGACCTTAGGCCTTGTTAAACAACTCTTCAATTCCATAAGACTTAATCCAACCGAACAAACCTGTAAACAAGTCACAAGACTAGGGTGTGGCAACAGGCATACGCATGTCTAGGATTGGATTCGTGGAGAGCTTGGTACTTAAGCGATCCTAGTGACTCACCTCCTCTTATTTGGAATCCTACTCTGGTGTATAGTGGTACATTCACCCAAGCCACGAGGATTTGTTGTCAGGCCAAAATCTATAACTAAAACCCGAAAGGGATCAGCCACCTTATTTTCACAAAATTACTAAAATGTCCTAGTTTTGTAAAAATTTACCAAAACGCCCTTGGTTTGAAAAACAACCAAAACGCCATTGATTTGAAAAAAAATTACCAAAACGCCCTTGATTTGGAAATTAACAAAATTTGCAAAATTATCGAAATACCCCTGGTTTACAAAATTTTTGAAATACCCTCAGTTTACCAAATTATCAAAAATACCCCTACTTCACGAAATTACAAAAATACCCTTATTTTGAAAACTACCAAGATACCCATGATTTGCAAGTATACCCCCAGATTTACGGAAATACCCCGATTTACAAAGTCAACAGATTTTTAAAAGAAAAAAAAACAAACATACAACACACAACAACAACCCAAAAACCACAAACACCTGAATGCCACTGTTATTCTTTTGAAATCAAATTCTCTAGAATACCCCTATTTTTTTTAAAAATTATATATATATATATATATCCATTTATTTTGAAAATCCCTTAAGATACTTTATTATAAAGAAACCTTGTATGATGAAATTACGGGAAAACCCCTGGGTAGTAAAATAACGAAAATACCCTATGTGTTGAATGTGGGTTCGTGGATGTTGTCTGTATGTTGATGTGTGATGATTGGATGTATGTGGTTCCTAGAAATAAGAGACAAACTTGAGACTGAAACTTGTGGATGTGATTTCGAATTCGAAAGAACTACTCTTAAACTACTGTTCATAAGACTGTTCGTGGTTAATCAGTGGAAAGAACTAATAATTCATAAAATTTCTAATCAGATAAACGTGAATCGGTAGAATGAGTACAAGGGGTCGTGGATGTCCGCCGCGAGGTCGTGGTAGGGGTAGGATGACCGTGTCAGAGCCAGCAAGGTCCGCCACGGGTCGAGAAAGCGAGATGCCTGGATATCTTGCATGTGGAGGGAAAATTATGGGACCAGGCGCCCGGAGATGATGCGGTATCTCAGGCGATGTTGCGAGTCTTCGAAATAGTTACTGGGGCAGGCACGGGTTTAGGAGCTCGAAAATCTGTGTCAGAACGACTCTGAGCCAACGGAGCAGAGATGTTTAGGGGTGTTTCTGGCGTAGCCCATAATCTGGTGAGTATTGGTTAGAGGCAAGTGAGCGTATAATGGATGACCTTGACTTCAACTTTGTAGAGGAGAAGTTGAAGGAGTCGTGTCTCTTGTTCGAGACGAGGCTTATCGGTGGTGGCTCACGGTAAAGGAGAGTGCTATCGTGAGACAGATTGATGGGATTTCTTTAAGGAGTCATTTCGGGGAAAATGCGTTGGGCCGGCTATGTGGATGCACAGAGAAAGGCATTCTTGAACTTGAGTACGGGGAAGTAAGTGCAGATATCGAATACGAGGCGCGAAGTTTCTGCGGTTGAGTATTATGCTCGAGGATTATGTAGCGATCGACTATGAGCGCGTATGCAGTTCGAAGATGGACTAAGGGATGAGTTGAGGTGTTGGTAGCACCGCGCGAAGAAAAGGACTTTGCGATCCTGGTCGAGAAAGCTAAAATATCGAAGAGGTGAAGCGGTGAAAAGCAAAATAAGGATAAAGATCGGAACAGGAATAAGAGGAATTTTGGGCCGTCGGGATCATGCGGGAATTTCGAGAAAAGGCCTAGGTCGATGGGGCGGCTCGTGCTCGACGGGTCGGAATCGATCATGTCCTTCGTGTGGGAAGATGCATTATGGAGAGTGCAGGAGGAGAAGCGGTGGATGCTTGGTGTGGGGTCTCGGACCATATGGTGAAAGACTCGCCCATAGGTGGATCAGTGCATACCACCGGTGGACGAGGTTCCGATCAGGTTAGGAGGGGTGGTCATCCATTACCAAGGGGTCGTGGCCCAGTCAGAAGAGGAAATGGGTGTGGTCGGGGTCGTGGAGCACTTGGTAGGGGTGCAGGCAATGTTGACATGAGACACCGGTCCGGTTTATGCGACTTTGCCGACAGGAGGATGGTGACGCACCGGACGTAATAACCGGTACATTTCTTATAGCTGATAATCCATTTCTTGCTTTGATTGATATTGGATCAACCCACTCTTACGTTGCATGCTCGATATCTAAGACCCTAAGTATAGACTCAAATAACTTCTAGGAAGATGATCGTGATTAGTCCTTTAGGACAATCTAGAGTAGTGGACAAAGCTGTTTAGGAACGCATTACCTTTAGAGACGCAAGAGGGTAGTGTTCTGCGGACTTAATGGAATTACCGTTTAGAGAGTTTGATCTTATCTTAGGAATGGATTGGTTGTGAAACATCGTGCTAAGTTGGATTGTGAGACTAAGCGCATGGTGTTGAGTACCCCGGAAGGCGGGGAGGTGGTTGTGTTAGGAGAAAGAAGGAATTACTTGTCCAACGTAGTGTCCACATTAAAAGCTGTTAAGATGATTCGGAAGGGATGTAACGCGTTTCTAGCTTTTATCAGTGCTTTGGATGCTGAGGAGGTGACTGTCGATGAGGTTCGAACAATCAAAGATTTCACGGATGTCTTTCCTGAAGAATTGCCCGGATTACCCCCAGATCGCGAAGTGGAGTTTGGAATAGAGCTACTTCCGGGTACGGCTCCAGTGTCTATTGCTCCGTATAGAATGGAGCCGAAGGAGTTGGTGGAACTCAAAGCTCAGATCCAAGAACTATTGGATCGTGGTTTTATCCGACCAAGTGTGTCTCCGTGGGGAGCCTCGGTCCTGTTTGTGAAGAAGAAGGACGGATCCATGCGTATGTGCGTAGACTACCGTCAACTAAATAAGTTGACGGTTAAGAACAAGTACCCACTGCCAAGAATCGACGACCTATTCGATCAACTCAAAGGAGCTTCAATTTTTTCTAAGATTGACTTAAGGTCGGGATATCATCAGTTAAGGGTAAAGGAAGGAGACATTCATAAGATAGCGTTTCGGACTCGGTACGGTCATTATGAGTTCTTGGTGATGCCGTTCGGGTTAACGAATGCACCAGCAGCATTTATGGATATGATGAACTGGGTGTTTCAACCATACCTTGATCGGTTCGTGGTGGTGTTCATCGATGATATCCTAGTTTACTCCAAGTCCGAGGAGGAGCATGATGCACATCTTCGTGTGGTGTTACAAATTCTGAGGGAGAAGCAGTTGTACGCAAAGTTTAGTAAGTGTGAGTTCTGGCTAAAAGAAGTGACTTTCTTGGGGCATGTAGTTTCCGCAAAGGGAATTAGGGTGGACCCTCGGAAGATAGAATCCATATTGGATTGGAAACTGCCGAAGACTGTGGCAGAGATTTGAAGTTTCTTGGGATTGGCCGGGTATTACAGAAGGTTCTTTGAGGGGTTCTCAGTAATAGCGGCACCTTTAACTAAGTTGTTGAGAAAGGGAGCACCGTTTGTGTAGACCGACAAACAGCAAGAGAGCTTTGAGAAGCTGAAGAGAATCTCGACGGAAGTGCCAGTGTTAATTCAGCCAGATGCGGGAAAAGAATTTACCGTCTACTGTGTTGTGTCACACACGGGTTTAGGATGTGTGTTGATGCAAGATGGAAAAGTTGTTGCATATGCGTCTCGACAGTTGAGACCGCATGAATTGAACTACCCTACGCACGATTTAGAATTGGCGGCGGTAGTGTTCGCTCTGAAGATTTGGAGGCACTACCTGTATGGGGAGAAGTTAGTTATTTACACGGACCATAAGAGCCTGAAGTATCTCCTTACCTAGAAGGAGTTGAATCTGAGGCAACGTAGGTGGATTGAGCTCTTGAAGGACTATGATTGCTCAATTGAATATCATCCGGGTAAGGCTAATGTGGTGGCGGATGCTACTGAGTAGGGAAGGCGATAAGCGATTTGAGGGCGATGTTTGCTCATCTTAGTCTGTATGAGGATGGAAGTTTGGTAGCTGAACTCCAAGTAAGACCTATGTGAAAAGTCAGATCAAAGAGAAGCAGCTTCTAGACGATGTCTTGAGCGCTCGACTCCCGCAAGTGCAAAGTGGTGAAGGAGAGGACTATAGTTTGAGTGGTGATGGGGTTATGTGTTTTCGTGAGAGAATTTGTATGCCAAAGGATGTTGAGTTAAGGCAGATGATTCTACGAGAGGCGCATAGTAGCCCATACGCTATGCATCCTGGAGGGGTGAAGATGTATCGAGATTTGCAAGAGCAATTCTGGTGGCCAGGTCTGAAGCGAGAGGTAACAAAATTTGTGGGTAAATGTTTGACGTGTCAGCAGGTGAAGGCGAAACACCAGTTGCCCTCGGGATTGTTGCAGCCGGTGAAAATTCCGCAGTGGAAATGGGAAAGAATCACGATGGATTTTGTTAGTGGGTTACCTCTTACGCCCGCTAAGAAGGATTCGGTTTGGGTGATTGTTGATCGGCTGACAAAGTCTGCTCACTTCATACCGGTTCGTGTTGACTATTCTCTGCAAAGGTTGGCTAAGTTGTACGTGGCTGAGGTTGTGAGACTACATGGTGTACCTGTGTCGATCATATCGGATAGAGACCCTAGGTTCACGTCACGATTTTGGAAGGCTCTGCATCAGGCAATGGGAACAAGGTTAGACTTTAGTACCGCTTTCCATCAGCAGACTGATGGTCAGTCTGAGAGGGTAATCCAGATTTTGGAGGATATGTTAAGAGGTTGCATCATTTATTTCAGGGGTAGTTGGGAGGAGTATTTACCTCTGGCAGAATTCGCGTATAATAACAGCTACCAATCTAGTATTCAGTTGGCGCCCTATGAGGCGTTATACGGACAGAGGTGTCGTACTCCTACTTGTTGGACATAGTTGGGTGAACGTCAGGTGTTGGGTCCAAAACTAGTCTCAAAGACGGAAGAAAAAGTTAGGTTAATTCGGGCTCGGTTGAAGGAAGCGTCTGATCGGCAGAAATCTTATGCGGATCTAAAACGTAAGGAGTTGGAATTTGCAGTGGGAGATCAAGTCTTTTTGAAAGTGTCGCCGTGGAAAAAAGTGATGAGGTTTGGACGTAAGGGCAAGCTAAGTCCCCGGTTTATTGGACCTTATCGGGTGCTAGAATGTGTGGGCCCAGTGGCGTATCGATTGGAGTTGCCTTCAGAGTTGGAGCAGATACATGACGTGTTTCGTGTCTCGATGCTAAGACGTTATCGTTCCGATCCATCGCACATTGTGCTGGTGGAAGAGATTGACGTAAGGCCAGACTTGTCTTTTGAGGAGGAGCCAGTGCAAATCTTAGAGCGAGGCGTAAAAGTGCTGAGAAGGAAGTCTGTCCCTTTGGTCAAGGTTTTGTGGCGAAACCATGGTGCAGAGGAAGCGACATGGGAACCAGAGGATGTTATGCGACAACAGTATCCCCATCTCTTCTGATCAGGTAAATTTCGAGGCCAAAATTTATTTTAAGGGGGTAGAACTGTAATATCCCGAATTAATGGGCTTATGCGTTTAATGTGTAGACATGTTTAATGTGCTAATTTGAGAATTAGAGGTCCAGATTGGGCTCAAGGATTGGGCCGAGGTTTTGACTAAACATTCTGTTTAGACACTCTAGGGCTTAAAATATAGTAGTTATTGTTTAAGTTAGCAAATTGGGCTTGTGGCCCAGTGACAAGGGGCGCAGAAAAGGGGGGAGCTTTAAGTGACGTTTTGGGCAGGTGATGAGGCCCAAGTGTGGCCGCATGGGGCCTTAGAAATTGGGCCAACTTCGGCACTTAAAAGGGAGCAAGGGAGGGGACGACAACAAGGCTAAAATTTAGGGACTTTTAATGTTTTATTTAAGTGGATAATGAACAGAAAAAAAAGGGAAGGAGTGGTGTGATGTAGGACTCTTTTGGATGTGAGTTCTGATAAGGATAAGGGAAAAAGATGAGAGCTATCCTTTGGGTTGCAGAGTTGGCCGAAAATTAAACACAAGAGAGGGGGGAGAATCGGTTTAGTATGGCAAGGGGTGTGCCGAAAGTTTGAAGGCCATCTCATTTGTTTTCTTTTCTCATCTTTTCTCTTCCAAAAGCCGAAAATCACCACCTCCCTCACCCTTTCTTTTCTTCTTTGAAATTCCCCCTAGCCGAATCTTCTGAACCCCATTGTTATTCTTCTTCCATTCACTAAAATCTGAAACTACCCTCTTGTTTGGTTCTTGTAGCCGAAAACGCATCAGTATCTCTCTTGTTCATCATTCTGGGATTTTCTTAAAAGTTGAAATCCCTAGATCTCATCTCCTGTGATTGTCGAATTTCCTCTGTGGTGTCTGCTTGTGCCGAATCTTGAAGGAAACTGAAGGTAAGTGTCGATTCGCGTGATTCAATCTTTTCCCGGTTTTTAGAGACCCTAGCCGAATGGCTATATGGAGACTGATCTTGTGTTTTTTCTTTCTTTCGCGGCATTTCGAGATTTGAAGGAGATCCAATCGCCTAAGTTTTTAAATCAGTAGCACTCGAATCACCCTACTTCAGGGGTCTAATCGGTATAGGGGAAACCTCAACTTCGCGTTCTTTCGACTTTTGAGCAAAGTTGTAGACAAAGAGTAGTAGATCCGATTAGCGAGGGTATCGACATAGAGGGTAGTCCTACGTATTTATCAGGTGTGTAACATTCTCACATCCTTTAGATTGCTTAATTAGTATGCATATAAACCTATTATATTCTGTTAAATGCCGAAATATTGGCATGGCTGTTGAAAACCCGTGGTGGGTAAAGGCGAATCACCAGGTTAGTGATTTCTGTCATTCTTAATTGAATGTCTTCGTTAACATGATATGATATGTATCTTGATTTCTATGTTGCAGGGTGGGTGATTGAAAAAGGGAAGTGTTCTATTCGGTGGCTCGCCACGATCCATTGTAGTGGCTCGCCACGATCATTCTCGTGACTATGTCACAAATCGACGATGAGCGACTAAGCGCAGCATGACTGCCATCGATGGTGTGTAGCAGCGTGGGTTGATTGTAGAAATCCCCAATGGTGTGATTGGCAAGTAAAGGGTAGTGTGTAGCGGATGGATCTAGGATTGGGATGGGCTTTGCATAATTCCTGTTGTATGATATTCTGTTATTTACGTTTCGTGGGCTAAGGCCCAATCGATGGTGCATGAGGTTGCACATCGAGTCTCGTGACTCACCCCGTTGTTTAACATTTTTGAGTAACACCTAGTGCATAAGACCGGGCTGGAGAGGAGCGCAAGGTGGCCAGCGTGGGTTGATTGTAGAAATCCCCAATGGTGTGATTGGCAAGTAAAGGGTAGTGTGTAGCGGATGGATCTAGGATTGGGATGGGCTTTGCATAATTCCTGTTGTATGATATTCTCGTTATTCTCATTACGTGGGCTAAGGCCCAATCGATGGTGCATGAGGTTGCACATTGAGTCTCGTGACTCACCCCGTTGTTTAACATTTTTCAGGTAACACCTAGTGCATAAGACCGGGTTGGAGAGGAGCGCAAGGTGGCCATGCATGGATTCATTTTGATTCAATAAAAGATGTTGATTTTATTATTTTCCCTTAGTATTTTCAATTTATACGGTTTTATATTTTATTGTAATAAGGCCATCAGCTACATTTATTGGTTTTATGCTTGCTTTTTGGGTTTCCATACATTTAGATTTTATGATTAATTGAAATTAAGGCATGTGTTTAAATACTAGAACTCAGAGGCAAAATTTTGGTTTTATTCATTAAGGTATTAATTAAAATTTATTTCTTTTACTTAATTTTCAAATTATTAAGTTTTCCCGATAAACGTTTAAACTATGTTTTTAAAAAAATATATATAATAGATGCGACAAGTTTTTCTAAAATCTTCTTAGTGACATGCCGGATCCGGTCGGGGTGTTTGGGCCGGGTTTGGGGTGTTACAATTTATTCTTTGGAATCTTCCATTGAACCTACAATAGGTCTCCTGATATCAACGATGTGAGCAACGCTGCTACTGACTCAGAGTCTCTTTTCGAGTAAGATATGTGTCTAGAGGGATCTCGGGACTTTGAAGATGACAGAGATTGTAACCTATCTTCTGATTTGTTAAGAATGGTAGAACAAGATGAAAAATAGACCCTACTCTACAAAGGGTCATTGGATATTATGAGCCTATAAAAAAGGTGAAGATTGTAGCCTAGCTCACCACAGAAATAAGGTGAGACATCATTGAGTTATTTTCAAGAATTCAAAGATGTTTTTGCACGATCATATCAGGACATGCCTGGGCTACTGAGATGCGGGTACGTTGAAATCTTAAAAGAGGTCCATAAAAATGTCAGAAGGACACATGCTAACGGTTTTACAATAGCCAAGCTAATCATGAGGTTTGGGTACTGCTAATCTACATAGAAGGGGATGGCATCAGTTATGCCATATTTAAGGAGACAAGATTCATATGCCTCATTAGTTTCTTCACACACTCTCTCTATGTGGAGCAGGCCAATCTTGGCAAAATTTCTAGTATACATCGATTTATCTTGGTGGTCATCGATTACTTCACTAAGAAGGAGAAAGTAGCTTCGCATGTCAATTTTACAAGGTCGATAGTAAAAAAAAATAAGGATCAGGCGCCGACAAAGAATGCCAAAAAGGATAATTTCAAAAGTTTGTAGTCTGTTCAAAGATCAGACGCCATATCATAAAGCAACAAAGGCAGCCAAAAAGAAAAAACAAAACAAGGATTCTAGGAAAGGTGACCAAGACTTGTAAAGATTGGCATAAGAAACTACCATTTACTCTCTATGCTTATCAAACGTCAACCAGAACTTTCGCTGGGACAACACTTTTCCTATTGGTTTATGGAATAGAAGTGGTTTTACCCATGAAAATCAAGATTCCTTTGCTCCAAGCTTTGATTGAGTCAAGAATTGGATGAAGTAGAATGTCTCCACTGAACTTGGCTGAAGAAAAGGGTTTGAAAGTACTCATCATAGTCAAATGTACCAAAATGGATGATGTTGATTTATGTCGAAAATGGTCCACCCAAGGGAATTTCATGATGGGGACCTGATATTGAGGAAGATCCTTCTTATACAAAAGGATTTGGATGAAAGCAGATGCCAAAGCGGGAAGGACCTTATGTAGTAAAAAGGGCTGTTCTAGAGGAGCATTGATATTGGACCGAGACGGATGGCGAAGACTTGCCCAATCCGGCGGTCGAGTTCGATTAAGAAGTATTTTACTGAAAGGGGAAAGGCCAAGGTGAAACCCGCAAAGGGTGCCTTGAAAAAAAAAAAGGAGAGGCTAAGCGAAAACCCGCAAAGGGCGCTTTGAGACCAAAGGGGTTTTGAGCCGAAAAACCCGAAAAGGGTGGCTCAAATTTTGATCAAAGATAGGGCATATGGTAGTCTTGCTAGGCCTGAATTAACAATGAGGAAGTATGCTACGTCTTGAGGCATTGACAAAGTACTAGGATCCTCTAAACACGTATTGAGCTCAAAGCTGGTCCTCAAGAAGTTTTTGTACAGAGAAGCTCAGTGCGATATACAGGGCACCTAGCTTCTATCTTACCCATTTTGAATTTGCTATCTTTGATTACTTTATTCTTTTCAAGATACACCCCAATCAATTTTCTTTTATGGCCTTGGCTATCTTTGATTACTTTATTCTTTTCAAGATACACCCCAATCAATTTTCTTTTATTGCCTTGGTTATCTTTGATTAACTTATTTGTTTTGAGCTACGCTCCTGATTAATTTCTTTCTCGTCCATTATTGTGATCTTTTTCAAGCATTTTATATTGAAATAATGATTAATGGACTAATAATACTTTTCTAAAAGGAGTTTCGCATATTACTCTGGAAGCTTCTAATAATATGAGAATCTGAAACAGGACTACTGTTTAGAAATCACCAAGCCTAAGGGTTGGAAATATTGAAAGATGATTATCTCTTCGGATTTTTATTGGATAAGACATTTCGTCAGTGATACCATCTCAACGAATAACGAGCAATGACATCCCAAGCGTAGAAGGAATCATTCTCGAAAAGAAAAATGACATTCTGCATCCATGCGAGTATCATGCATACACATCCGGTCGGGTCACTGGGGAGTGATCAGTGGATGGAACAAGTTACAAATCCTATACCCCAAAGTTGCAGTGGGATGAATTGAAAAAGATACAAGTCCTGTACCCTCGAATTGCAGTGGGAACGGATCGAAAAAGTTACAAATCCTATAATCCTGAACCGCAGTGAGATGGTTTGAAAATGGTACAAGCCTTATGTCCCTGAGGTACAGTGGAAAGGACCCTGAAGTTAGTGGGGCAAATCAGTTGAGCAAAAATGCTTTCAGGTTTTCTGTCAAATGCCAACCGAGTAGGAAGACAATGTACTACGTTAATGATAGAGCCCTGATGAGCAACAAGTGGTGACATCCTAATAATTAAAAAGGATCGTCCTCATGACATTTTGCATTTGTACATATGTCATCCGGTTAGGAGTAGTTGATTCGTTCAGATCTTAGCATCCTAACCATTTTGCATAAGCATAAACACATAAAATCGATTTTATAGGATAGGTCCCCCAGAGGACGGTGTCGCAACATCTGTGAATTCACAGATCTTGTCTTCCTGAGTTTGCAGTGAAGCGGATCAAAAACATCAGCCTGGCATCCCTGAGTTTGCAGTGGAGTAGATTGAAGATAGCAGATCTTGTCTTCCTGAGTTTGTAGTGAAGCGGATCAAAAACATCAGCCTGACATCCCTGAGTTTGCAGTAGAGCAGATTAAAGATAACAGATCTTGTCTTCCTGAGTTTGCAGTGAAGCGGATCGAAAACATTAGTCTGGCATCCCTGAGTTTGCAATGGAGCAGACCGAAGATAGCAGATCTTGTCTTCCTGAGTTTGCAGCGAAGCGGATCGAAGATACTAGTCTGGCATCCCTGAGTTTGCAGTGGAGCAGACTAAAGATAGCAAATCTTTTCTTCCTGAGTTTGCAGTGAAGCGGATCGAAAACATCAGCCTGGCATCCCTGAGTTTGCAGTGGAGCAGATTGAAGATAGCAGATCTTGTCTTCATGAGATTGCAGTGAAGCGGATCGAAGATACTAGTCTGGCATCCCTGAGTTTGCAGTGGAGCAGACTAAAGATAGCAGATCTTGTCTTCCTGAGTTTGCAGTGAAGCGGTTTGAAAACATCAGCCTGGTATCCTTGAGTTTGCAGTGGAGCAGATTGAAGATAGCAGATCTTGTCTTCCTGAGATTGCAGTGAAGCGGATCGAAAACATCAGCCTGGCATCCCTGAGTTTGCAGTGGAGCAGATTGAAGATAGCAGATCTTGTCTTCCTGAGATTGTAGTGAAGCGGATCGAAGATACTAGTCTGGCATCCCTGAGTTTGCAGTGGAGCAGACCGAAGATAGCAGATCTTGTCTTCTTGAGTTTGCAGTGAAGCGGTTTGAAAACATCAGCCTGGTATCCTTGAGTTTGCAGTGGAGCAGATTGAAGATAGCAGATCTTGTCTTCCTGAGATTGTAGTGAAGCGGATCGAAGATACTAGTCTGGCATCCCTGAGTTTGCAGTGGAGCAGACTAAAAAATAGCATATCTTGCCTTCCTGAGGTTGCAGTGAAGCAGATCGAAGACACCAGTCTTGTCTCCCTGAATTTGCAGTAGAGCAGACTAAAAATAGCAGATCTGGCCTTCCTGAAGTTGCAGTGAAGCAGATCGAAGACATCAGCCTTGTCTCCCTGAGTTTGCAGTGGAGCAGACTAAAAGATAGCAGATCCTGCCTTCCTGAGGTTGTAGTGAAGCAGATCGAAGACACCAGTCTTGTTTCCCTGAGTTTGCAGTGGAGCAGACTAAAGATAGCGGATCTGGCCTTCCTGAGGTTGCGGTGAAGCAGATCGAAGACACCAGCCTTGTCTCCCTGAGTTTGCAGCGGAGTAGACTAGAAATTACAGATCTTGTCTTCCTAAAGTTGCAGTGAAGCAGATCGAAGACATCAGCCTGACCTCCCTGAGTTTGCAGCGGAGTAGACTAAAGATTGTAGATCTTGTCTTCTTGAAATTGCAGCGAAGTAGATCGAAGACACTAGCCTTGCCTCTCTGAAGTGGTAATGGAGTAGATCGAAGAAAGCAAATTTTATGGCAAATCTTATTTTCCTGTAGTTGCAGTGAAGCAGATTGAAGCCGTCAGACTTATTTCCCTGAAAGAGCAGTAGAACAGATAGTCCAATACTTCTGAAGTTGCAGTAGTTGCAGAGAAGTAAAGTTAAGTTGAAATTCCAATACCCCTGAAGTTGTAGTTGGGTTGGAAGCCATTTGGAGAAGACGATGACCAAGCAGTCAAGACTGGGCAAAATTGACCCTTTTATAGTCTTTGCTCCATTCTCGTTACACGACAATGAGCAAAGAGGGGCAATTGTAATAGGCCAATTTAGCCCGGGCCCATACAAAAAATAATAAACCCAAGATAATAAAACAAAGTCCAAGTCCAGTCTAAAATATATCATTTGGTCCGATCGGAATGGCCCATTACTTGAAAAGATTGAAGGTCCATCTACAAGCTTGACGTATATGGAAACACAATCTTCAAGGATATGCAATCTTAGATATGATATGCAATCCTAGAAGATATGATATGCAATCTTAGATATGATATGCAAATCTTAGATATGATATGCAATCCTAGAAGATATGGTATGCAATCTTAGAAGATATGATTTTGTAATCTTAGAGATTTAATTTGTAGATACCTTTTAATCTTAGCCGTTGATGTAATTGATCTCATATAGTTGGATTTGGGGAGGCTCAACTATAAATAGAGGCCTCTCCCTTCATTGTAAAGGGACTTGAATTTTGAGTAATAAAAATTCTTGAGAGCATTCACTCAAATTTCTCTCTCTTTTGCGTTCTTATTTTCTATGGCTTGTTCTTATTTTGTTCTTCGCTCATCTTCGTTTCTTTTTGAGTTGCTTCCGTTCGAGTTAGATTTTGGTGAAGGAATTTCGTTGAATCAACATATTGCGAGAGTTAGGTTGATTTATGCGTTTTTTTAATTTTTTTTATTTATCCATTTAATTGCTTAATCATTATTTATTCATTTATTTTAATTATTTTAAACTTATTTTTCTTTTTTGCTTTTCCCTATTTACGTTAAATTGTTTTATCATATATATTATTATTTTTATTTGTTATATATTATCTATATATTATATATTATTTAACTTTAATCATATTATGTATTATTTGAAAATTTGTATGTTGTACATCATCTAAATTGTTTTATTATTAAGGCAAAATTTTCCATATATTGTTTATTTAAAATATGTATATTATCTATTTTTAAATGGTATATTATATACTTATTATAAGTTATCCCTTATACATTTTTATTCAAAGTTTTTATATTATTTATTTAAAATATATATATTTATTTTATTATGTATATATTAACTATTTTAGATTTTGCTATATCGTTTTTTATTTTTTTTATTATTCTATTTTTTAAAAAATTGTTATAATATCCCTTTATTGTTTTGCATATATCATTTATCTTATATTGTTATTTTATTTTTATATTTGATCTCATATGTAAAGTTTCGTATTCATTTCTTAGTTTTTTTTTTTATCTTTCGCATAGATCTTTTGAATTATTATTGCTTACTTTATATCTTTTATTTGTTATTCACGTTCTTTTATTTGTTTATTATTCTTATGTTTGCTTTAGCATGGTCATCTTATTACTTGTATCATTTGCTATTTTATGTTATTCTTTCTCTTAATTGCCTATATTAGTATTAAATGTTATTATATCATGTAATTTGTAGTATATTGCTTTGGTATTTGTGTTTTGTAATGTATTAATGATACATTTTACTCAAATCATTGTTTTAAAATATATCTCATTTAATTGCCACTTTTTATCCAAAACTTTATTTCTTAAAATAAGGTAATATTTGACATTTGGAGTTTTGAGGGAATCGTGCCCTAACTTACTGGGCTTCGATTTTTCTCATTAAGTCTAAATAATCAAATACCCTTTTTGAAATTAAAATATATGATTTTCAAATAAAAAACCTATCTTTGTGAATTTAAGATGTTGCATCCTAACTTATTGGATGTGACATTTTGATATTTTGAGATAGGGATTTCAAAAAAAAAAAAACAAAACAAAACAAAACAAAACAAAGGATATTTGGTGTTTGGGAAATTCGAAAGGTCGTGCTCTAACTTACTGAGATTCGACTTTTCTTTTATCCAAATAATTGAATGTTTTTTTAAAGGTTATAAGTTTTGAAAAATCAAAAGGGTCATATTTTAAAATCTTCTCAAATTTTCGACATTAAGACATTAATTAATCAATTAGGTACCAATTTTGGGCGTTACGAGGGTGCTAATCCTTCCTCGTGCGTAACCGACTCCCGAACCCGTTTTCTCAAATTTCGTAGACCAAAATCATTGTTTTATTAAATTAAAATGTTTTTTATTAAAATGATCAATTTCAAGGTGACCCGATCACACCTCGAAAAAAGATTGATGGTGACTCCCGTTTTCGTTTTTTTAAAGTCGATCCCTGTTTTTTCAAAAAAAATGGTTTCGACACCTACAATCAAGTTTATATATCACAATTCAACCAATTTCACTTGACATATCATTCACATGTATCTATTTCAAGTTTCAACACCATATGATTCTTAATCAAATTTATAAGATTAACACAACTATTAAAGTTTTACAAATAAACCACGGGAGTTAGGTGAGATGATATGCATCTCTCCTACCTTAACCAGTGCTCGAGGGTTCGATCCTCGCCTTGGGTATGGAGCAACTTTAAAACTCGTGGCTAGCATCTACCCCCTTAATGGGCCTACAAAATGTGGAGGATTAGTTATTGGGCTCGCTCCAGTAGATACATTGAGAAATAAAAAAAAAATTATAAAGAAGTTCATTAATACATCATATAACAATTATTCACTTATTGTCTCAACAATTCATTTTAACTTCTCTTATATATCAGCAATTCCATCACTTATAACAACTTAATATTACAACTCTTCTATTACTATTTTTTTTTTTTCATTTCCTCCTCCTCTCCATTCTACATCCTACAAGTTTATCTCCTCTCCATTCTACATCCTACAAGTTTATTATTTATACGAGAATTTATGACTTTTAGTATAGCATGCCTATATGCAACATTAATTATGATTTTACTAATTACAAATATACTTTTAGCAAGGCTGTCTACTTGAGTAGTAGTCACTAAATTCTTTATATCTTGGCCTACATAATTTAGAATTTGGGTCTGC
The DNA here is from genome assembly GCA_025698515.1 of Gossypium sturtianum. NCBI lineage: Eukaryota > Viridiplantae > Streptophyta > Magnoliopsida > Malvales > Malvaceae > Gossypium > Gossypium sturtianum. Next base: position 24,753,719 of record CM046951.1, read on the forward strand.
TTGTTGCTTTTGAAACTAGACTCAATAGATGTTTTACCATAAAAATTTCATAATTTCCACTTCAGCCAATTAATATAGTATTTTTTTTATAAACTTTCCCCTATTCTGCTGCTAGGAAGTTTTGACATTCTTCACTAAAAATTAATTATCTTTTAGTACAAGATTCGTATAATGTTTCCGTTTGTTTCCCTTAAAATAGACTCATCAATATTTTAAGCATATAAATTTAATCTACAAAACATTTTTTTTTTACAATCTGTAATAAATTTTCAAAGTCAAAGCAGGGGAACCTAAAATCATTCTGACATTGTCTCATAAAAATTCATATATATCATAATCTACAATTCTATTACTTACACCGTTTCTTTTATGCAAAATTAGCTTCAATAAGCTTTAATTACATATTTAATTAAACCTCTAAATTGATTTTTATAATTTTTTTTATGAAATTTCAAAGTTAAACTACTACTACTATCCAAAACTGTTTTAATGAATTTATTTACTTATTATGATTTATATCATTCATACCAACACATAACATTTATTTTACTTATAAACTATTAATTTTTTTTTACAAGATCACTTGATTATTTATATCATCACACTTAAATTATTATTCAATTTAATCCTTTAAGCTCACATATCATTAATATATAGTTTTATCATAACTTCTCATAACACAAATCACATCACTATCTATGGATTACAATTTATTATATACTTTCCATCACTACTGCTGAAATAAACTTCACATATTTAACACTCAATTTATTACATACCTTAATTTAGTACTTTGAAATATCAATGGAATTAAAATGAAAACTTACCTTTTTTGCTTCTCTTTATTTCTTTCTTAACTTCATCACCATCGTTCTCTTTTCTTCTATTTTTCTTCACTCCCATCTACCAATTTCTTGCTTCTAATTTGATATTCTAACTCTCTAGTATCTCCACTTCACTTCTCCTTTTGGGTGGCTATGGAAATCTTCAATGAAATTGGAATAATTAATGAGATTTTATAGTAAAAGACCAAATTGTAAGAAAAGGAGAACTTCTCCCCTTTTAAAAGGGTGGTCACGTTGGTACATGAAAAAGCCATTCCTATCACAGCACTATTATCACAGCACGCAAACAAGCTTTAATTGGATAACAGTTTATATACAAATCCATTCCTATCCCTCTACCCGCTTAAACAAATCCTTTAGCATTACTTTGATAACAGTTCCTATACAAATCCATTTATGTTCCAAGGGCACAAATCTATTTAACAAACAAATAGAAACTCAAGCAATACACAAGAAATTAAGTCTATATTATGTTATGAGTTTATCCAACTCACAAGAAAAATCAGGCTCCTGCTACTGAAAATAGGTGGTGTCAAATCCAGCACCAGCACAATTAAACAAATAGCCTATTAAACAATTAAGCTGAGTAAAATCCAACTCCGAATTGTCCAATCATGCTAACATCAGCACCAGCAGCCAATGCCTCCATGAATTCCTTAGTCCTGGACCTAGCAATGGTACCAAGATTGTTCACCAAATCTGAATAAAAAGACACAATCTCATTATAACCTCTCTCTTGATTAAAATTTAGTGAATAACCGAATGCACAAGAAGCAATAACAAAACTTACCGGCCTTAGTCATGCCAATACCGCTATCAATGATAGATAGAGTATTGTTTGTCTTATCGGGGACAATGTGGATAAACAACTCGGGTTGAGCATCAAGTTTGCTCTTGTCCGTCAAACTCTCGAATCTAATCTTGTCCAATGCCTAAAACCACAATTTTTAATAATTAAATTAAATGATACTAGCTTTAAATTTATCATAAAACCTAAAATTAAAACCCATTTCTATGCTAATGATTTGCAGGTTTAATCAAACTTCGAAAACCATAGATTCAAAGACTACCATTTGCATTTCAATCTTAAACTTTCATACTATAAATTCCTAAAATTATAATAAACAAATCAAATGACAGAATGACAGCTTTTATTAACAAATGTAATTTTCAATTGAAGTAAACAACCAACAGAGCACTGCCTATAAATTAAAAACAAAGAGAAAATAAAAACCCAAATTTTGTTTCCATACAAAAAGGCAAACAAAACCAACAAGCACTAAAGCAAAAAAGATTAGATCCAATTAACCATACCTTAAAATTATAATAAAGTAATTAAAAAACATCTCCATATTGACGACCAAAAAAAAAAAAGTTAAAACAGAGAAGAGCAGGACTTACATCAGAAGCATTGCTGATGAGCTCACGAAGAAAGATCTCCTTGTTGCTGTAGAAAGTGTTGATAATTAAACTAAGAAGCTGGTTAATCTCAGCTTGAAAAGCAAACGTCTCTGTGTCCGCCATTGATGAATAACTCAAAACCCCAACTCAAAAGCACGCAGGAAAAACCGTAAGCAAAAGATTATATTTAGGTGTTTAGAGTTCTAAAGAGAAATTACAGAGACAATAAGTAGCGCGTAACAACATTATTATATAGAAAATGCTTCATTAGGGTTTCTAGATAAATAAAATAGCCTATTAAACAAATATAAAACGTACATGCAAAATTAATTTAGTCTTACACTAGTATATGTGATAGCCTATTATCCATAGGCAGGTAGCTACCTGACAAAACGAAAACAAACAACAATCAATCCATCAGTCTTAATTTATCAAATGTTAAGACAATCATAATGGATTATTCAATCATCTGCAGAGCAACAAAACCAGGCTTTCAGCATTTACAAAATTTAAATAATAAAGTTTATGATTATAGTTTTTACTTAAAACCGAAAACTATGAAGTGAGCTATATAGTACACCCATTTTCATGAAACAAAAGATAACAGTTATTTGAAACGGTAGCCTTCTAAACTTCAGATCTCTGTATTTCCATAACAACTATTTTGATGCTGCTGGCAAATGGTTTAGGGAATATAAAATTAAATGAATTACATCAAAGATATCTCATAACTCAAGCTAACTCTAAGACCAGTAACCATCTTTGGCCATTATAGTGCAGGGAGTCATATAGATCAATAAAATTGACAAAATCCAATATCAAAATTTTCCAACAATACATTTCTTAACACAAACAAATTAGGTACAAGATATCTTTCATGTCCATAAAATCTTTTGAAAATTTAGAAAAACCAGTAGATATGTAAATATATATACACATATATTTGTTAAAAACATAACAACAAAATACAAACTCTGATGACAAACTACAAGTAGATATGTAAATCACAGGCAAAGCACAAGCAACTGACCAATAACAAGCACAAAAGTATTTCTAATTAAAATATTATAACTAAGAGCAGGCTAAGAAGCTAAACAACAGGACACAGAACAATCAGGATAGGATTTTGTTGCGATAAAAATGCAGTAGAGTGAAGCCCCAATAGTGGAAAAAAGATTATCATAAAAATGATACTGATAAAAATTTAAAAGGAATAAGGATAGAAAAAAATATTCAGTGAATATTACCATTACCATTAATATTACCATTACCATTAATATTACAAAATAGAAAATCACAGACTACATGGATGACCATGGAAAGAACTTGTTCAGGCATACTTTTGAATGCAGATATACACAGGTTCTACTAGTAATAGATATGGACATGATTGTAGGTATGTATAAGGATATTTATAAGTGATAGTGAAAACAGAACCAAAACCCAATGGATATTAAACATACGGCAGGCTAACATTACTCTGACCAAAAATGCCTGATCCACCACCTATAAAGACAGCAAAATCATTATGGTCAGAAGCGTAAAAAAAAAAGCGCTCCCAGAACATTCAATGATAATATTCAAGATAAAACTTTTCTTACTCATTTGTGTCTGACCAAGATTACTAAAGCTGAAAGCTCCAGAAGTCTGAGCTGGCTGGAAAGGTGAAGCAAAAGTGGGCTGCAGCAACAATGGGTCAAACCAATAACTTAAGGCTCAGAAACAGGTAACAGAGCATGCACATTTATGCAAAGACTCTTGCATAAAACTAGAGAGCATTATAGCAAATTAAAGCCAGAAAAACTCCTAAAATCATAAAAAAATTTGCCCACAATTTTTGTTCATAAAAAATCTGAAACACATTATAATCAACAAATAGTCATAAGGATATTTAGTCAAATCAACATGACCCCTTGCCTTTAGATATGCAACAGTTATCTGTATGAACATATCAACTATGACTCTTCATTCAATAAAATAACACATATTTGAAGACAAAAAAACTACAATTACTTTGAACTCTCAATTAAATAAAATAAAAGAAAAGTGAACATAATTCTGCATCTCCACAACAGCACAATGAAAATGTATAGAAATAAAGCACTTTGACCAAAGTTGAAGACAACGCAACAAACATTCCAGCTTAACTCTATAACCAAATAACACAAGCAAAGGATCATAAACATGATAAAAAAAGAAGAATGATTGTAAGGATTTCACAAGTGACTTACAGTTGTTGAGCCAAAGGCAGTTGGGTTGCTAGGAGCCAATGACAGAGAGCTCGAAAACATATTCCCACTAAACCCAGTGGAAGGTGTATTGAAAATGCTAGTTGGACCAAAGCTACTAGTATTCTGTCCAAAGGTAGAGCTTGCCTGCCCAATTAATATTCAGCGAATATTACCATTACCATTAATATTATAATTTTTTTTTGGATGATTAAGTTAATCTTCGATGCTAAAACCAATAAAAGTTCAGATTTTACAATGCCTAAATAAAATTGGCAGTCATGAGCTTCTAGTTTTAAAGAATGGTAGCAATTATACACTCATCCAGACATCAGCTCGATGAACCGAATCAAAAACTCTATAAGATTCCAACAAGAAAGATAAAAAAAGGTAAAAGAAAGACTTACGGTTAGTTGTACCAAACATCTTCGTTTATATAGTTCTTACACTCCGCAACTCTTTGATTTCAAACTGAGAAAAAGAGAGAAACAGAAAGCAAATTAAACAAACAGGGAAGCTAGAATAAGTAATGAAAAAGTAAACTCCACTGAATCCATGCGGAATTTGAACTAACATTGAGAGAGATAAATTAAATGCGGCAAAACGTGATGCCAAAACTTGGAACCCATTTGTTTCCGTTTATTTTTGTACCGAAAGAATAAACTCTTCAATGGCGGCTGAACTTTTTTCCTATTTTTCCTCACGATTCATTTCTTTAAAAACTTAAAAGAAGAAGAAGACGAAAAAGTTACGCCAAAGAGGGGAATATACCAGGAAAAGGAAGGTATTCAGTGCTCCGATAAAATCCCGAATAAAATCCTAGAAAGCCGTTAATAAAATGGAATCAACATCTGTTATCGAGCAGGGAAACAGTGGGGGAGAAAGAGAAGCACAAAATGAAGAGATGAGAAGTTAGGGTTAGAGAGCCATTTTTGGGGCATTAGATATTTTCTTACGCTTTTTCCCTTGCTTTTTTTATTTTGAGTTTGGAAAGAGAAAGAAAGGGAGAGAATTTGGTTTGTCTTTGGGTTTTCTGGAGGGATTTGGCTTATTTTCACTTTCTCATTTTTTAGTTTATTTTTTGTGGCGCTTTTAATATAGTTCTATTTTTTGTGGCTTTTTTTTATAAAAACGCTATTATTATATAATTTTAATTTTTTTTATTTTTAACTTATATTTTTCTATATTTTTTCTTTTAAAATTTCTGTGCTGAAATTTTTTTTTTTTGAATTTTTATTCTTATTATATTTTGAGTATTAAACTTTTTAACTAAAATATTAAATATTAAATTTTTAATTTTTTAATTTTTTAATTTTTTATTATTAAATTTTAAAAATTTAATTACTATTATCAACTCTTTTAGGAATTTCTTTTTTCTTTCTTTTTACATCAACACTATTCTTTTAAGTATGGTCTGCATTAGTTGTTTAGATTTTTATATAAATAGCATTTAATTATATGTACACACCTAAATTTTGATATAGATATATACATCTCAAAATTATATATGAATTTTGGTTTAATGTGTAATTCTAGATGTGAAATTCTGATTGTGATTTAAATGTATAGTTGAAACTTTAATTTTGATTTAATCATACACATTATTTTAAAATATAAAAACATCAATATATTTTTATATTGAATAAATATAAATTTTTATGTATGCAATATATAAATAAAAAATGATGTTAATTATATCAATAATTGTGTTAATATTTTATAAGATCTGGATCAAATTAAAGTTCATGTATACAATTACACACTAAACCATTGTTCATGTATGCTTTTGGGATTTAACCCATTTTGATATATATTTTTTTAAATAATAATTTACATTTATCTTATTTTGATTTATATTCTAAAAAATCCAAGATTAATCCTTAAATCATAAACCTTAGACCCTAAATATTATACCCTAAACTACAAAACCAAACCCTAAACCCCAAACTCAAAAACCCAAACCATAAATCTTAGACCATAAAACTCGAATCTTAAACTCTAAACCGCAAACCTTAAACCATAATCCGAGACCAAATTTTTAAGAATTCATGTGGCCAATGTTAGTGTAGTACAAAACATAAATTTTATATTCTTATATTAAATAATATGGGTGTAGTACAAAATAGCATGAACCTCAGTAAATTCCAAATATTTTTCAGTTTTCAAACAGTATCCTTAAACCTCAAACCCCCAAACCTTAAACCCCAAATCCAAACTATAAAACCCTAAACTATAAAACATAAACCCTTAACCCAAAATAATAAACATTATATCATAAGGATAAAATGTAATGAGCTTGTAAAGTGCCATCGTCACTACAATGTACTTGATGGTCATTGTCTCTACAATACATACTCTAAATTGATGTTACTGTATTTGAAAGAAGTGGGAAACAAAACCTTCCATGAAAATGATTGGGTCATAATTGTGGCTGCAAGATTATCTTATAGATGATTCACTGTGAAATGTTATGTGATGGAAATGTAGGGCACTGTTATAATAAGTTGAGTTTAGTTAAAAGAGTTAAATAGACTTGGTTTTATTAAAGAACTCGAAGGAAAAAACATTCAAAGTGCTAAAGGAAAGTGAACTGCTCTTGCCAAAAATATAATATTCCTAATAGAGTTTCAAATGAAAAGATGTCAAATAAAAAGTGATTTAAAAGGTTATTGAAAGTGTTATAAAGGGAAAAGATTCTCTATTTTGGCATTTGAGTGAAACTTGAATCTTGGATTGTGTGAAATTACTAATCTTACAAAACATTGGTTAGAATTGCCACCATAGTTAAGCCATGATGCCTGCCATGTAAAAATGCTTTGAAGGAATATATTTTGATTCATCTATGGTATCCGTAACTCGTTTTGGAATATGAGGAGAGATTGAACAAAACATTAGCTTGTTAAACAAAAGCAGGTCGTTAATCAAGGATCTTTGGAGGAGCCATAACTTTGGACAAAACGAATTTACTTCAAACCCAATTTGATTCGACAAATTTTATTTTTTTTAATTCCACTCTACTCGACTCGCCTGAACACTACTTTCGAAAAAAAATTTGACCCTAGCAGATCGGGTCGAGTCGAAACCCATCAAATTCGAGATTTGTTATCATCCCTAATCACCAGTTGGAATTTTAATCAATTAAATAAATCTTTTTACCTTTATTTTAAATCAAATTATTCTTTTTAATTTTAAATTAAATTGTTTAATTGGATATTAACTCAATAAAAATCAAATCACATATTCTGAATAAATAAGGGTTAATATTTAAAGCACTTACTACTATAAAAATATATATTTAATACATTAATGATGCATAATGCACAATTAATTAAAGAGATCATCATAGAATTTTAAAATTAAATTAAATTAATTTTATTTCGAATGGTGTGTCAGCAGCTAATAAATTATATACCCTAATGTATGAAATATTAATCTAATAAATAATATCTTAATAAAGTGTGAAACACTATATAATATTAAATAAGATTTAAAATAAATTATATGCTTTAATTATCATCGATGTTGATAATCTTGTAATGCTCTTTGTTGTTTAAAATATATAATTGATCCAAATCTAATCTTTATTTAATCAATAAAAGAAGAAAAGATCAAACTTTAAAGTAAACACCAATCCAAAATCAACCTAATCTAAATGGATCTAATCAGATTAACTAAAACAGTTAACCTTGAGATAAGCCAACTTAAATCGAATATAATTTAAAATAACTTAATTAGATAAAAATCTAATATAATTTTATAATTATCATTTTGGAGTACCACAAAGGCACTAAGCAATCAATGGTTTTAAAGAAATATTTATCTAAAAGAAAAAACTATAGTGGCGCAGAGACATGACTGCAAACTTGAGCAAAATATTGTAATCATGATTGTCGAAATCATTTTTAAGTTTTCATAAAAACGGTGGTTAACTTTAAAAAACAAAAACAGGAGTCGCCACCAATCCTTTTTTGTTTAGGTGTGATCGGATCACCTTTTAAAACATTTTATTTCAAAAACAGTGATTTTGGCCTACGAAATTTAAGAAAACGGGTTCGAGAGTCGATTACGTACGAGGAAGGATTAGCACCCTCGTAACGCCCAAAATTGGTACCGGATTGATTAGTTATTGTCTTAATGTCGAAAATTCGAAAAGATTTGAAAACATGATTTCTTTAAAAAAAAACTTGAACAATTTGAGTTAAATTTTGAGATTTCTTTGTTCTGAAAGAATACAAACATCACATCCAGCACGTTAGGACATGATATTTTAAACTCTCGTAATGAAAATCATCTCATTATTTACAAAATTTATTAAAAGGATATTTAGTTATTTAGTTAAACGGAGAATCGAAACCCAGCACGTTAGGGTACTATCCTCCGAATTTCTAAATACAAAACATTGCCTTATTTTTTTAAAAAAACTTTTGGATAAGTTATAGTAATTTTGCAAAATGTATTTTTGTTTTAAACGATGATCTAAGTAAGAATATCACATTAATACATCATCAAGCATAAAAAGCAATTAATAAGATTACATGATATACTAACATTTCATATTAATATAGACAATTAAAAGGAAATCAACATAACATAGTAAGTGATACATGTAATAAAAGGACTATGCTAAAGCAATAATAAACCGATAAAAGAACATATATGAATAAATACAAGATATAAATAATCAGTAGTAATTAAAAAATCTATATGAAAGATAAAATTTAAAAAATGGATATTAAATTCTACAAATAAGATCAAATATGAGAAGTAAATAAATTAATAATATATTTAAACACTGAATAAATATTATAACAAAACAAAATAAAAAAAATAAAAAAATGATAATTTTTAAAACAATTAATATGTATAACAATATAATTTAAAAAAAACTTAGAGTATAAAAAATATAGGGATACTTATAATAAATATATAATTTAATAATTTAGTATTTATATAAATAAAAATGATAATATATGATAAAAACAATTATAAGTAAATAGTATATACAACCTTAAAAGTAAAAAAATATTTATAATACAATAATCATAAAAACTACATATTTAATATAATCCATATAAATAATATATGTTCTACAATATACAAAAATTTTATAAAATATTAATGATAAAACAATTTAAATGCTATATAAAACATAATATAATAATATATAATATACAAAAATAAAATGTGTAATATAATAACTAATGTGTAAATTTTTTTTAAAAAAATAATATACAATATATGAATAATATTGAAAAATAACATAATATAAATAATAATTAATAATAATTAAATATAAAATACTAAAATAAAAAAAAAGAACAAAATGAAAATAAAAAAAATAAAAAAAATCAAATAAGCAAGGATTAAATTAAAATAATAAAAAAATTTAAGGTTAAAATGCAAAAAGGATGATATTGGAACCCGTGCCAAACTGTAGGGACCTATTGGGCAATTATGCCCTATCTCCTAAACGGCGCCGATCTGTTACCAGCCTTTAAATAGCCCGAGGAACCCAATTGAAACAGAAACAAACTTTCAGGGCTAATTTGAAAAATAAAAGAAGTGCTTAAATTGGACAAAATAAAACTAATAAAATTGCGGAGGGACTAAAATGGCAAATTGCCCTTTTATGAAAAACGCGCGGATCCTTCTCGGGTTTTCGGGTCAACGCGCGGATCCCAGCCTTGAATGACGTCGTTTTGTGCTTATTAACTTACGTAAAAACGGCGCCGTTTCTTCATTGCTATATAAGCTAAAAAAGTTAATAAAAAAATCATTTTAACATTTTCAGAAAAAAAAAGGGTCGAGTTTTAGAAACTCTCTCTGTCCTTTGGCCTTCGGCCAGGACTCCGATGAAGGGCCGTCGCACGCGCCTCCGCACGCGCCACCTTATATGGCGGCCAGAGGCCAGCAACCTTGCTTTTTGAATGCGAATCAAAAGGTACTTTTTTTAAACAGTATTTATATATAAAAATACATAGATAGAAAAGAAAATATTAAAAAAAAATTAAACAGAATGAAATAACTAAGAAAATCACCTCTGCAATCAAGTTTTCGTATTTTATTTCTCTGTATTTTTGTGAATATTTGTGCGTATATTCGAGTCCCCTTTTAAAGATTGTTATTTGGGGATTTATAGCCTCGAAAATAATGAAAAAAAAAGAAATACAAAGATTCTGTCTCGTTTGCCATTTTGCTTCTTTTTCTTTCCTTTTTGCAGGTGACCGACGAGGATCTCGGCGGTGACTGGGCGCGACTCGCGCTAACTGCGGCGCGACTGGGGCTAAGCTGATGTTGGGGCTGCGGCGCAGTGGAAACCTTAGGGTTTCCTGCGTCCGAAAATTGTTTGGGCCATTGGGCCATAGGTTGGGTTAGGGTAGGATTGGGTCTGAGTGTAATTTGGGTTTGGGGTGTAACGGATTTGGTTGTTAATTTGTTTTGGGTATTGGGCTACTGTAATGGATTGGGTTTCAGTTTTGTTAAATGGACTTGTAAAATGGACATTTTACTTTTATTATTTTCTTTTTGTTTTCATTCTGGTTTTCACGGGCCCGGGCAAAATGGGCTTATTACAGCTGTCCCTCTTTGCTCATTGTCGTGTAACGAGAATAGAGCAAAGATTATAAAAGGACCAATTTTGCCCGGTTTTTGCCGAGCCTCGACTTATTGGTCCTCGTCTTCTTCAAATGGCTTCCAACTCCACTGCAACTTCAACGGTATTGGAACTTCATCTTGATTTCAATTTTAGAAATAAGTCTGATGGCTTCAATCTGCTTCACTGCAACTTCAGGAAGGCAATATCAGCTATCTCTAATCTACTCCACTGCAAACTTAGGGAGAAAAGATCTGATGTCTTCAATCGCTTCACGCAAACTCAGGAAGACAAGATCTGATATTTTTAATCTGCTCCACTACAAACTCAGGGATGCCAGATTAGTATCTTCGATCTACTTCACTGCAATCTCAGGGAGGCCAGATCTGCTATTTTTAATCTGTTCCACTGCAAACTCAGGGAAGCCAGATTAGTATCCTCGATTTGCTTCACTGCAATCTCAGGAAGGCCAGATCTGCTATTTTTAATCTGCTCCACTGCAAACTCAGGGATGCCAGATTAGTATCTTCGATCTGCTCCACTGCAATCTCAGGAAGACAAGATCTACAATTTTTAGTCTGCTCCCTTGCTACATCAGGAAGATAAGATTATAAACTTCAACTTGCTCCCTTGCTATATCAGGGAGATAAGATCGGTGGCTTGAATCTGCTCCATTGCTGATACATGGAGATAAGATTCACCAAATTCGATCTGCTCCACTACCACTTAGGGAGATAAGATCTGTGAATTCACCGATGTTGCTACACCGTCCTCTGTAGACTCGATTTTATATGCTTATGTTTATGCCAAATGATTAGGATGCTATAATGCTCCTAACTAAATGTATTATAGACGACATTTGCATGGATGCAGAATGTTATGTACAATGATTAGGATGCAATAATCAGAATGAATCAAATGGTCCTAACTAAATGTGTTTTGCTTGAATACAGAATTTCCTGAGAATGATCCCCTTTTAAATGCTTAGGGTTGTCATTGCTCGTTGTTCTTCCAGGTTGTATCACTTGACGTAATATCATATCTTCTTGCTTGGGTGGTATTTTGACCGAAAATCGGAAGAAACAATCGTATTTTGCTCAACCGGTTTGCCCCACTTTAACTTCAGCGCCCCTTCCACTGTACCCTGGGGACATAAATTTTGTACCATCTTTAAATCATCCTACTGCGACTTATGGCTATAGGATGTGTATCAAATTCACCCCATCCTACTGCAACTCAAGGGTATAGGATTTGTAACTTGTTCAATCAACTGATCACTCCCAAGGTGACCTAACCAAATGTGTATGCATGATATCTGCATGGATGCAGAATATCATTTTTAGAGAATGATTCCCCTTTTACACTTGAGTTAACATTGCCCATTTTTCGTCAAGATTGCAATATCTTTTCATTTTGTTCAATCACCTTTCTTTGACAAAAATCCAAAGAGATAGTCTCAGTTTAGACTCTTCCTCCACCAATATTTTCATCCTTTAAACTTGGTGAGTTTTAAACAATAGTCCTGTTTCAAGTTCTTGTATTATTTAGAAGTTTCCAGAGTAATATGCGAAACCCCTTTTATAAAGTATTATTAGTCCACTAATCGTTATTTCAATGCAAAATGCTTGAAAAAGATCATAACAATGGACAAGAAGGAAATTAGGAGCATAGCTCAGAATAAATAAGTTAAGCAAAGATAACAAATGCAATCTAGAAGGAAATTTATTGGTAGTGTATTTTGAAACGAATAAAATAATTAAAGATAACAAATTCAGAATGGGTAAGATGGGAAACTAGGTGCCCCAGATATCGCAGCCTGAGCTTCTCTGTTCAAACTTCTTGAGGATCATTTTAAGCTTAATATGTGTTTAGGGGATCCAGAGTACTTCGTCGATGCCCCAAGATGTAACATACTTCCTCATTGTTAATTCAAACGTAGCAAGACTACTGTTTGCCCCACTTTTGATCAAAATTTGAGCCGCCTTTTTCGGGTTTTCGGCTCAAAACCCATTTGGTCTCAAAGCGCCCTTTGTGGGTTTTCGCCTTGGCCTCTCCTCTGTTTTCTGTTTTCTTTTTTTTTTTAAGATTTTGAATTTGAATTTGAACTCAAGGCGCCCTTTGCGGGTTTTCACCTTGGCCTTTCCCCTTTCAAGTGAAATACTTCTTGACTGAACCTGAATTCACCGGATTGGGCAAGTCTTTGGCATCCATCTCGGTCAATATCAATACTCCTCCAGAATAGGCCTTCTTTACAACATAAGGTCCTTCCCAGTTTGGCATATGCTTTCCTCTGAAATCATTTTGTAGAAGAAAGATATTTCAATACTAGGTCCCTATCATGACATTCCCTTGGGTGGACCATTTTCGACATAAATCAGCATCATCCATTTCTGGTACATTTGACTATGATGAATACTTTCGAACTCTTTTCTTTAGCCAAGTTTATTGGAGACATTCTACTTCATCCAATTCTTGACTCAATCAAAGCTTGGAGCAAAGGAATCTCGATTTTCATGGGCAAGACCACTTCTATTTCATAAACCAATGAGAAAAGTGTTGCCCCAGCGAAAGTTCTAACCGAAGTCCGATAAGACAGAGGGTAAATGGTAACTTCTTTATGTCAATATGTACAAGTCTCAGTCATCCTTCCCATGATCCTTGTTTTGTTGTTTTTGTTTTTATTTTTTCCTTTTTTTTTGCTGCCTTTACTGCATTGTGATATGGCGTCTGATTTTTGAACAAACTTCCAAACTTTTGACATTGTCCTTTTTTAGCACTCTTTGTCGGCACCTGATCCTTTTTTTTTTGAAAATTTGATGACTATCGACTTTGTAACATTGGCATATGAAGCTACTTCCACCCTCTTAGTGAAGTAGACGATGACCACGACGATGAAACGATGTCGATTAGAAGATTTTAACGAGATCGACCCTACAATATCCATTCCCCACATATAAAAAATCTGTGAAGAAATAGCTGAGGCATATGAGTCTTGTCTTCCTCCATTTGGCATTTACGACATAACTGAAGTAATCTCCCTTTTATGGTGGACCAATAGTACCCGAACCTTATGATTAGCCTGGCTATTGTAGAATCATTATCATGTTCTTTAAACACCCTTATGGACTTCTTTTAAGATTTTCTCAGGGTGTCTTGATATGATCGTGCAAAATCATCTTTGAATTCTTGAAAATAACTCAATGATGTCTCATCTTATTTCTGTGGTGAGCTAGGCTTCGATTTTCACCCATTTCTTAGGCTCGCAATGTCCACTGACCCTATGTAAGGTAGGATCTATGTTTCATCATGTTCTACCATTCTTAATAAATTAGAAGATATGTTACAATCTCTGTCATCTTCAAAGTCCTGAGATCCCCTAGACCCATATTTCATCCAAAAAGGGAATCAGTAACAACGTAGCTCATGTCGTTGATATCTAGGTACCTAGGTACGAAGACAAAAAATCCAAAGAATAAATGATTCTAAGGATGATTATTTGTATTGTATGGTCATGAATAAAGAATGAAAGAATATTCTAAAAAAACAAAAGAATGTACAGTATGAAATGTAAAGAATGAAAAAAATATTTGCTTAAAAATATGTATTTTATTGAAATAAAAATTATGGACATAAGCCTATTTCACAAAAGGATTCTTATTGTCTCTAGGCTTAAGGCAACAAGCATGTTTTGAATATTACTCTAGATTAGTTTTAAAAATACAGGGATTCTTTCCACAGTTCCATTGTTTAAAATCTTCCCAAGTATGTAAGGGCTTGGAAACTTTTATTCCCCTGTTCTCTCTTCGAATATGTCGTTAATGCTTAGATTCCCCAACATTCCCATCGGGTTTTTGATCTCCTCAATTTATTATCCATCAAGCCTTGCACTAGGGCCCTGAGCTCGATGCATTTTTGGATCCCCTGCCCCTATCTATCGTGGAACTCACAATGTTTACCCCTTTAATAGAAAGGTTGGGTAACGAATTTTCTGCACCAGAGGGATCATCGAATTTTACGACACCCAATGTGATGAGTCTTTTGATTATCTTTTTAAAAGTGACGCAGTTCTCGATCGAATGCCCTGTGGTTCCTCCATGGTATTCACATTGGGCATTTACGTCGTACCATTTGGGGTATGGGGGCCATAATGGTTCTATATAAAAAGGGGATAAAACATGTGCGTCAAACAAAATTTGGTACAACCCCTTATACGTGATTGGGATGGGTGCGAACTGGGGTTTTTATGAGTTCGGTCTTGGATTGGGTTCTTGCCTTGGGGAGACCTGATGGCTGGTAGTTACCATCCTTAGCTGGCTTACTGTAATCGATTCTGAATGGCCCTTGTTATACCTACTCGCACCATTCACTTCCTTTTCCTTCTTCTTCGGGGCCTTTAAAGTCCACTCTCCCCTTTCCCTTGTTTCTGCCAGAACAACCGGTTTGGCTCGACCATCTTTCGGGTTAAAACCTGAGCCTATCGGAAAGTTCAACAGGGCCGAGATATCAGTCTGACATTGGGGTCCGATAATGACGGGTACCCCATGCGAATGCGTGTCTGGTTGGGCCGGGACACTTATTGGGGAAAAACCTGGGGAATAAACGATGTCTTCATCTTCATCCCAACTGTCGACCACTGAGCCACTCTTTTTTTCAAATCCTCCGGCTAGTAACTGAGTTAACTGGCCCATCATATTCCTTTGGAAATCTAGCATTTGTTCCCGCATTTCTTGTTGAATTTTGGTCAATTGCTCCTGCATCTGTATTTGCATTTGCTCTATTCTTTCCAACCTTCAGTCCATGGCTTTTATTCTTGCGTGAGTACCGTAACGATGCTCAGCTCAGTAGAATTTTGTCGATTCCCAAGTTAGCTGAAATGATTTTACCTAATTAGGGTCCTTCTATGGATTTTAATGCATATGATGCGATGTAATGCAAATGCATGAAATGAATGCAAAAGAAAGATAGGCATTGATTCTGAATTCAATTCCATTAGAACAACTTTTCTAGAAAATAAATTCATTTACATAAAACGGATATTTATACGGCCTTTCCCTCATATTCCAAGCGAAGACATTAATCCATTTATTCTTATCCGGATATCAAGGTCCAATCTCGCAAACTTTCTAATAAATGTCTCTACTAGCTCTTGATCTGGGCCGCGACTCATTACTCACTTATCCTCGCAATGCTTGTTAGCTTCTTCAAGAAAGCCGAGACGTGGTGATTCTCGAATAGTCTTTGTCAGCTTAAATCCTTGGGCAATAAAATCTTGTATTCCTTCACGGACTATCAGTCTTCTCTCGTTGTGTTTGCTTGGATCATATTCGAACGACCGTATTATAATCCACTTTATCAAGAAATCTATTTTCTCATGACAAACTCTTCTATTTAGCAATCGAATTTGAATCAACACCTCATTTCTATGATGGGAATGCAATGCAATCAAAACAAAAGAGAACACGTTAGCACAAGAGAAATAAATAACAAAATAGGGCACCTATCTAGGTGTCCACTAGGGTTTTGGCATAGTTCTACCTAGGGTAAGCCCGTAGGTTTTCTACATGTGGTTTAGCTCTAAAGTTGAGGTACCCGAACCAGCAGATTCCTCGATCCTCACCCATTATAGGTTCATACGGACCGAGTTCAGTTCAGGGGAATACATTTCCCTATGGCTCTGCGGAGGTGAAAACCTCACGAACACATAGGTACGGATGTATCCCGGAAGCAGTCCACTAGCCTATGCGGAGGTGAAAACCTCACGAAGGCATAGTTTCTCACTCCCACTTAAAAGGTGTGACCACAACGGTCATGCAATGTGATGCAAGAGTACCCTACGAGACTCAAATCATGACAAACATATGACACGACACAAACTCATGCGGTGAAAGAATCAAAATCAAATTTTAATTTTCGCTAAAAGGACAAAAAATAATCAATTTTACAGCTTGACTCTCTTATAGATGTCCCCAGTGGAGTCGCCAAACTGTCGAAACCATTTTTAAGTTTTCATAAAAACGGTGGTCGACTTTAAAAAACAAAAACGGGAGTCGCCACCAATCCTTTTTTGCTTAGGTGTGATCAGATCACCTTTTAAAACATTTTCTTTCAAAAACATTGATTTTGGCCTACAAAATTTAAGAAAACGGGTTCGAGAGTCGATTACGTACGAGGAAGGATTAGTACCCTCGTAACGCCCAAAATTGGTACCGGATTGATTAGTTATTGTCCTAATGTTGAAAATTCGAAAAGATTTGAAAACATGATTTCTTTAAAAAAAACTTGAACAATTTGAGTTAAATTTTGAGATTTCTTTGTTCTGAAAGAATACAAACATCACATCCAGCACGTTAGGACATGATATTTTAAACTCTCGTAATGAAAATCATCTCATTATTTACAAAATTTATCAAAAGGATATTTAGTTATTTAGTCAAACGGAGAATCGAAACCCAGTATGTTAGGGCACTATCCTCCGAATTTCTAAATACAAAACATTGCCTTATTTTTTTAAAAAAAAACTTTGGATAAGATATAGTAATTTTACAAAATGTATTTTTATTTTAAACGATGATCCAAGTAAGAATATCACATTAATACATCATCAAGCATAAAAAGCAATTAATAAGATTACATGATATACTAACATTTCATATTAATATAGACAATTAAAAGGAAAGCAACATAACATAGTAAGTGATACATGTAATAAAAGGACTATGCTAAAGCAATAATAAACCGATAAAAGAACATATATGAATAAATACAAGATATAAATAATCAGCAGTAATTAAAAAATCTATATGAAAGATAAAATTTAAAAAATGGATATTAAATTCTACAAACAAGATCAAATATGAGAAGTAAATAAATTAATAATATATTTAAACACTGAATAAATATTATAACAAAACAAAATAAAAAAATAAAAAAATGATAATTTTTAAAACAATTAATATGTATAACAATATAATTTAAAAACACTTAGAGTATAAAAAATATAGGGATACTTATAATAAATATATAATTTAATAATTTAGTATTTATATAAATAAAAATGATAATATATGATAAAAATAATTATAAGTAAATAGTATATACAACCTTAAAAGTAAAAAAAATATTTATAATACAATAATCATAAAAACTACATATTTAATATAATCAATATAAATAATATATTTTATACAATATACAAAAAATTTATAAAATATTAATGAAAAAACAATTTAAATGCTATATAAAACATAATATAATAATATATAATATACAAAAATAAAATGTGTAATATAATAATTAATGTGTAATTTTTTTTTTAAAATAATATACAATATATGAATAATATTGAAAAATAACATAATATAAATAATAAATAATAATTTTATATATATAATACTAAAATAATAAAAAAAGAACAAAATGAAAATAAAAAGAATAAAAAAATCAAATAAGCAAGGATTAAATTAAAATAATAAAAAAATTAAGGTTAAAATGCAAAAAGGATGATATTGGAATGCGCGCCAAACTGTAGGGACCTATTGGGAAATTATGCCCTATCTCCTAAACGGCGCCGTTCTGTTATCAGCCTTTAAATAGCCCGAGGAACCCAATTGAAACAGAAACAAACTTTCAGGGCTAATTTGAAAAATAAAAGAAGTGCTTAAATTGGACGAAATTAAAACTAATAAAATTGCGGAGGGACTAAAATGGCAAATTGCCCTTTTATGAAAAACACGCGGATCCTCCCCGGGTTTTCCGGTCAACGCGCGGATTCCAGCCTTGAATGACGTCGTTTTGTGCTTATTAACTTACGTAAAAACGGCGCTGTTTCTTCATTGCTATATAAGCTAAAAAAGTTAATAAAAAAATCATTTTAACATTTTCAGAAAAAAAAAGGGCCGAGTTTTAGAAGCTCTCTCTGTCCTTTGGCCTTCGGCCAGGACTCCGATGAAGGGCCGTCGCACGCGCCTCCGCACGCGCCACCTTATATGGCGGCCAGAGGCCAGCAACCTTGCTTTTTGAATGCGAATCGAAAGGTACTTTTTTTAAACAGTATTTATATATAAAAATACATAGATCGAAAAGAAAATATAAAAAAAAAATTAAACAGAATGAAATAACTAAGAAAATCACCTCTGCAATCAAGTTTTCGTATTTTATTTCTCTGTATTTTTGTGAATATTTGTGCGTATATTCGAGTCCCCTTTTAAAGATTGTTATTTGGGGTTTTATAGCCCCGAAAATAATGAAAAAAAAAGAAATACAAAGATTCTGTCTCGTTTGCCATTTTGCTTCTTTTTCTTTCCTTTTTTGCAGGCGACCGACGAGGATCTCGGCGGTGACTGGGCGCGACTCGCGCTAACTGCGGCGCGACTGGGGCTAAGCTAATGTTGGGGCTGCGGCGCAGTGGAAACCTTAGGGTTTCCTGCGTCCGAAAATTGTTTGGGCCATTGGGCCATAGGTTGGGTTAGGGTAGGATTGGGTCTGAGTGTAATTTGGGTTTGGGGTGTAACGGATTGGGTTGTTAATTTGTTTTGGGTATTGGGCTACTGTAATGGATTGGGTTTCAGTTTTGTTAAATGGACTTGTAAAATGGACATTTTATTTTTATTATTTTCTTTTTGTTTTCATTCTGGTTTTCACGGGCTCGGGCAAAATGGGCTTATTACAATGATCATCTTGTAATCTTGAGAAATATAAAAATCATATTTATTCTTTTTTATATAATGTCTAAAATTACCCATAGTTCTTTTTCAACCCATAAATAGGAGGATAATATGCTTCAACGCACTCAAACCCACGTCCTCTTATATTGACAACAATACCCAGACCAATCGAGCTAAGACTCAAACGATAATTTTTATTATAAATTTAAAATATTAAAATTTTGTATCAATTAATAGAGATAATGATGAGTGATAAAACTAACATATTTTAATATCATTTTTAATGCATTTTTGGATGATTATTTATGCAAATCGGTGAATTTTATGCTCCTAATTCTTTAATTTCATGTTTCTATACTTAGGAGAGCATTTAGGAGCAAAAGGAGTGAAAATCGGACAAATAGAAGATTTTAGGAGCTACACGGGCTGGGCCTTTCCACTCAGGCTAGACACATTGCCGTGTGCCAGCCCGTGTCGATTTCGCGAATGGCATCCCAAACACGTGGAAAAAGCGCAATTTTTAGGCATTCTGGGCATTTTAAAGCCTATGAATACCAAATAGAAGAAGAGAATAGGGAGCCATCAGAGGGTATTGAAGAAAACAACTCGAAGAACACTATTGAAGCTGACTCTGAAGCAGATTTCCATCAAGATTGAAGACCTCCTTTTAATTTTTTTGAAGTTTTTATGAATTTCTTTATTTCTTGTGGTTATACTGTCTTGGATATGTTTTTATTTACAATTATGAACTAATTCTCTAGATACTCAGGGAAGATGAACCCTATGATGAATTCTATTATTTGGTTTTTGTTTTACGCGATAAATACTTGATTCTTATTCTCAGTTATGTGTGCTTATCTCTTGTTTTAATATTCCCTGAATATTAATGCATGTTTAATATGCTTAAATCAGAGGAGGAAAAGTGAAACACCCCACACCCGGCCCACGAGCTTGAACCGGATCTGGTATGTTCCTTAAATAAATCGGTTTTCAATGTTCTAAATGACTTAGAGAAAATTTGCATAATTTTCTAAAATATGGTTTTGGGTTGGGCTTAGGTTGGGAAACTTATTTAATTAATTTAAATATCCAATTTTTATTAAGGTGACAAAATAATTTTTGGGTTTATTATTTTAAAAGAAATAAATTTACTTATCTTTAATCAAACATAATTTGTATCATATTCAAATAAAAATAAACAGGAATAAAGAAAATCTGTAACAACCCAAACCCGGCCCAAACATTACGACCGAATTTGATTTGCTACGGAGAAAAGCCTTGTGAACACCATTTCAAAACCCATTTAAGTTTTATTGAAAACCCCTTGTTTTTGGTTATCTTGCCAAAACTATACTTGGATTTAGTTTGGAAATTTAATTAAGTCCGGTTATTATACAAATTTCAAGGGTGCCCGATGGCACGATAAAAAAATTTCGTGTTAATTTAAGAAAGCGTGTGATTTCAATTCAGTTTTAATCATATAGTTTAAAGTAAATATCCAACATATAAGAAATAACACAATTAAAGTTTAGGGAGGCCTTATTACAACCAAAATAAAAACAACCAAATTTAAAGTTCCATAAATTTAAATCCACTGCATGGC
Source organism: Gossypium sturtianum (assembly GCA_025698515.1). Lineage (NCBI taxonomy): Eukaryota > Viridiplantae > Streptophyta > Magnoliopsida > Malvales > Malvaceae > Gossypium > Gossypium sturtianum. The sequence continues at coordinate 24,775,051 of CM046951.1, forward strand.
CACCTCGAGTCCAACCGGCTCCTCAACCGCCATCTACGAGTCACCTGAAAAATGTTAAAGGAGAAGGTGAGTCACCAAGACCCAGTATGTAACCCTTCCCTCGTATTTAAGCAATTTCATACACAGCATATAATCAATCATCATGTACTAAGTCATGCACCCAACCTAGCCAACCATACGCCTTTGTCTACCCCATGTGGTACCAAACCACTGGTGACCGTAGTCACAATGTGTTACCAAAACACTGGTGGTGCCAAACCACTGGTGACATATAGTCACGATGTGCTACCAAAGCACTGGTGTCCGTGGACACAATTCGGGTGATGGGGCCAACCCATCGTGTGATACCAAATCACTGGCAGACGATCCCATATCTCAAGTGGGGCCAACCCACGGTGGTGTTAACCACAGGGACGAGTCGCTATGAGGTACTAAACCTCTGGAGGTACCAAACCTCTGGTGACATATAGTCACAGTGTGTTACCAAAACACTGGTGCTCGTCAGCACGAAACATTACTGCCCCCTCCACTCATCAAGCCCACATCAACATTTATATCACATAATTTATGCTACCATATACTTAATCACATGTATAGGTTTTATCATCAGCATTGAGCAACGTGTACTAAACACACCATGCTTCCCAAAAGCATCTTAAAATATTTCATAGTCAACAAGGACTTACCCGTTTCCTTGCTTATACCATTCATGGTATTAATCCCGAATCTACACAGATCCGGTTAGCACACACAACAGTTTAGTACATTAAACTAATTATAAGTGTGTATGTACACACCTGTCACCCGTGGATGCTCTAAATCCGAAAAAGAAACGTTGGCCACCCTAGATCTACTGATCCCTATATTCGGCCAAATACCCATATTAGTACTATGGCCTATTCGGCCAAGTCAAATTATTAGAAGGGGTTCCTTATGAACCCGAACCTTACCTATCACCCCTTGAGTACTCACTTCGGTACTTGGTATGCGATTCCTGCTTCACTCCTACATTCGGCCACCACTAGAGTTATTAGTCTTCGGCTTAAACGAATAGTAAACTAAAGGAAATCTTCTTACCACCACTTACCAAAGCCGAATGCTAGAGATTAGGAGTTTGGGTCGACTTCTTCACAAACTTGGGGTACCTAGGAGAGATCGTTTACCAACGTTTAGAAGCCTTGTTAGCCTTTGCCGAAATCGGCACCTACCCCCTAATAGAAATCGAAAAGGAACAGAGAGGGGAAACCATGGAGTTTCGGCATACTCTTACCTTCACCAAATCAGTTGACAACGAGGATCCAACGAGATCTATATCCCTTCCAAACTTCGGCCAAAGTGCACTAGAATAGAAGAAGAGAATTTTCGGAAAACCACTAGAGCATATTCGGCCAAGGGGAGGAAGAAAATAAATAGGGGAGAAAGGTGGTAGAAGTTTCGGCTTGAAGGGGTTTGAGAGAACAAAGAAAATAAAAGAGCACAAAGGGAGAGGGGTTAGGGTTTTTCGGCAACTAGCAAGAATGGAAAAAAACCAAAACAATGAGCTAGGGTGGGGTTTTTATAAGCATTCGGCCCCCCCTCCTTAAGCTTGCCGTCCAACCTTGGCAACAAGGAGTTCAACTCCTAGCCAACTCCTAATTTTCCTCTTGGCCACTCATTTGATTTAATTCAAACAATTTTGAATTAATAAGAAAATAATCCCCTAATAATCCATCCATTATCCCTTTTATTAATACTATAATTAAACAATTAAAACTCTCCTATTATCCTTTGATAATAACACTTAATAAAAGAGTTTGAAGGGAGAAAAACTCTCCCCCTTGTGCCGTCCAAATAAAAAACAAAAAGGAGGATTTTGTGACTCGAACCAAGGCTCTCCCTTGTTCCTTGGTGGCGTCACATGCTAGCTCCTAAGTGGGCTTGCTTTGCCACTTATCCAAGGCCTAGTTAGTGTTAAATTACCCACATTTATTCTTATAACACCCACTTGCTAAGGCTCCCTTCTTTTTAAAATTAAAAACTGAAATTTTTCTATCAAACCGGGCACACTCAAAGCCTTAAATTAAGCTCTATTATTCCATTAATACTATCACCGCTGTTCATAACAAGAAAAATAATTAAATTCTAAATAACCCCATTTTTGGGATGTTACAGTTCTACCCCCCTTAAAATAAATTTCGTCCTCGAAATTCCTTGATCAAAAGAGATGGGGGGTATTCTTTGCGCATCACCTCCTCGGGCTCCCCACGTAGCTTCTTCCACTCCGTGGTTCCGCCATAACACCTTCACTAAAGGCACCGCCTTCCTTCGTAGAACTTTCACATCTCGGTCTACAATCTGAACCGGTTCTTCTTCAAAAGATAAATCCGAGTTCACCTCAATCTCTCGCATCGGCACAGCGTGCGAAGGATCTCGACCGATACTGAGTCTCGGCATTGACACATGAAATACGTCATGAATCGATTCGATTCTGCACGGCACTCTAGGTGATAAGCTACCGGTCCTACTCGCTTTACAATCGTATATGGCCCGGATGAACCTTGGGCTTAACTTCCCTTTCCGTCCAAATCTCAACACCTTTTTCCAAGGCGACACTTTCGGAAAGACTTTGTCTCCCACAAAGATACTCCATTTCTTTGCGTTTGAGATCGGCATAAGACTTACGCCTATCCGATGCTTCCTTGAGACGAGACCGAATCACCTTGACTTTGTCTTCCGTCTCGGTTACCAGTCTGGACCAGTAACTTGTCGTTCTCCCAACTCAGCCCAACATGTAGGAGTACGGCACTTTCGTCCATATAGAGCCTCATATGGAGCCATCGAATACTCGCTTGATAACTATTGTTATAAGCGAATTCCGCTAATGGTAGGTACTCCTCCCATCTACCACTAAAATCCAAGACACGACCTCTCAACATGTCTTCTAAAATCAGTATCACCTTTCCGATTGTCAGTCGATTGTGGATGGAAAGCCGTCTTGAAATCTAACCGTGTACCCAAAGCTTGATGCAACGCTTTCCAAAACCTTGACGTGAATCGGGATCCCTATCCGAGATAATCGACTTCGCACGCCATGCAACCTCACTATTTCACCCACATACGACTTCGCTAGCTGGCGGAGTGAGTAATCCATTCTCACCGGCATGAAGTGAGCTGATTTAGTCGAGCGATCCACAATTACCCAAAGCGCATCCTTCTTGGTGGGGCGTGAGGGGTAGCCCACTAACAAAATCCATGGTGATCCTCTCCCACTTCCATCGAGGGATCTTTATCGGTTGAAGTAGTCCCGATGGTAAGCGATGTTGGCCTTAACCTGCTTGGCACGTCGGACACTTCCCTACGAACTCCGTTATCTCACGCGCTTCAACCAGGCCACGTAATCTGTTTCGCAAATCTCCATACATCTTGCTTCCACCGGGATGCATAACGTATGGGTTGCTATGTGCATCTTGGAGAATTTTTCGCCTTAATTCTGTATCCTTTGGCATACATACTCGCCTTGAAAACAAAGCACTCCATCACTAGACAGACTGTACTCTTCCAAACTACCGTCTTGAACTTGTACCCTCTTAGCGCTCAAGCCCTCATCCACTAATCGCTTTTCCTTAACCTCCTCAACCCAAGTCGGCTTTACTTGGAGTTCCGCCAAAAGACTCCCATCATCATACGGACTTAACCGAGCGAACATTGCTCTTAAGTCCGTCACCACCTTCAGGCTCAATGCGTCGGCTACCACATTAGCCTTACCGGATGGTACTCATTGAACAATCATAGTCCTTTAGTAGTTCAATCCACCGAATGACTGTCTCAGATTCGAGATCCTTCCGAGTCGAGGAAGATACCTCAAGCTTTTGTGATCCGTGTAGACCATCGACTTCTCTCCATCTGGGTAATGTCTCCATATCTTCAGAGCGAAGACGACTGCCGCTAACTCCAAGTCGTGCGTTGGGTAGTTAACCTCATGCGGTCTTAACTGACGGGATGCATAGGCTACTACCTTCCCATCCTGCATCAACACACATCCCAAACCGGTGTGAGATGCATCACAATAGACTGTGAATAACTTTCCTGCTTCAGGCTGTACCAAAACCGGAGCTTAGTCAAAATTTTCCTTAACTTATCAAAGCTTTCTTGCGCTTCTCTGTCCATACAAATGGGACACCTTTCCTTAGCAACTTAGTTAACTGGTATTTGCTATTAGAGAGAATCCTTCCACGAATCTCCGATAGTACCTGCTAAACCCAGAAAACTTCGTATTTCTACCACCGCCCTAGGTGGTTTCCACTCCAATCTTGCTTCAATCTTGCGAGGGTCTACTCTAATTCCTTGGTGACACTACATGACCTAAGAAAGCCACTTTCCTAAGCCAAAATTCACACTTACTGAATTTGGCATATAATCGCTTCTCCTCAATACTTGCAGAACTATCCGTAAATGCTTGTCATGCTCCTCTTACGTCTTTGAATAAACCAATATGTCGTCTATGAACACCACGACGAAGTGGTCCAAATCTTCTTTGGAATACTCTATTCATCAAGTCCATAAATGCCGTGCGGTGCATTGGTCACCGAATGGCATTACCAAGAACTCGAAATGCCCATACCGAGTTGGAATGCCGTCTTGTGAACATCGGCCTCCTTCACCTTAAGTTGATGGTAAACGACCTAAGGTCAATCTTTGAGAATACCGACGCACCTTTCAGTTGATCAAACAAGTCATCGATTCGAGGCAACGGATACTTGTTCTTGATCGTTAACTTGTTCAAGCGGCGGTAGTCGATACACATCCGCATAGAACCGTCCTTCTTCTTGACAAACAACACAGGCGCTCCCCACGGAGATATACTTGGTCGTATAAACCCTCTATCCAAGAGCTCCTGAATTTGAGCCTTTAGCTCCACCAATTCCTTTGGTGCCATTCGGTATGGTGCTATGGACACAAAGTGCGTTCGGTAGCAAGTCTATACCGAATTCGACTTCTCGATCCGGAGGCAAACCCGGAAGTTCTTCTGGGAATACATCAGCAAATTCCCCAACCGTTCGGACCTTTCCAACTACTAACCCCTTAGCTTCCAAAGCACAGATTTGAACCAAATACGCCTCACAACCCTTCTTGACCATCCTTTCGGCCTTCAAGGCAGACACTACGTTGGATAGGTAATTCCTTCTATCTCCTATCATAACCACTTCATCACCAGTGTTGTCTTAAGGACCATGCGCTTAGCTGCGCAATCTAAATTCGCTTGGTACTTAACCAACCAATCCATACCGAGGATCAGATCGAACTCCCCAAACGGTAGTTCCATTAGATCAGCTACAAATACTACCCCTTGAAGTTCTGAGAGTGCGCCTCTATAAAGTCTATCTACGACTACGGAGTGACCTAAGGGGCTAACTACGGTCATCTCCTAGAAGCGGTTTGAGTCTAGGTCCATAGTTCCTACCACACTACTAGCAATGTGCGAGTGCGTCGAGCCCACATCAATCAATGCAACATAAGGAAAACCAAAAATTAGAAACGTCATCGGTTATGACATCCGGTGCGTCACTTCTTCTTCGCGACACCTTGCTGCGTAAACTAAGCCGCCGCCTAGCCTCTGTGTTGCCCTGAACCTCGCCTTGAGTTCCACGACCTCGGTTAGGACCGTTGTTTTCCTCTGCCATTACCACGACCCTCCGTGGTCCTACATTTCTATCCCGAGCGCAGTTACGCCCCTGCGGTCGCTTCTTAGCTAGTTTCGAGGACAATCTCGACACGATGCTCCAAAGACCCACACTCAAAACATCCTTTATCACCGGTCCAACAACCTCCCCAATGGGTTTTTCCACAGCGATTGCACTGAGTCGGCCTCTCGATTAGCGATCGTGGGCCTTGCTTTGCTGATTGGGCCCACTTGGCCTAGCCTTTTTTACGAGCACTTCCGCTTGATCCAGCTGACCCAAATCCTCTCTTCTGATTGTTCTTACTATAGTTCTGCCTCACAGCCTCCTTGATTCCTTCGGCTACCTTAGCCTTCTCCACTAGGGATGAGAACTCACGAACTCGCTTTGTGGGGCAATCAAGAGCCTTAAATCATCTCGAGTCCGTCCTCAAAGCGGACCACGGCGCTCATGTTCGATGAGACACGATGCCTCTAGCATACCTACTCACCTTAAAAATTCCGCCTCATACTCCGAGACACGGACTTAGTTCCTTGCACTAAGCCCGAGAAAAGCCTTTCTCGCGCATCGGTGTAGGTGATGCCCACATACTTTTTCTCCGATAGGTGGTCCTGAAATACTCCCAAGTCAAATCATCTGCTGTAGCCCCATCTCGAACCGTAAGCCACCGCGTCGCTTCATCCTTTAGAAGCGACACACGCCCTTTTTCGACTTTTCTTCCTCGGTCGGTCAAGGTCATCCATGATTCTTTCGGTTGACTCTAGCTTGATTCACAGCTGCTGGGTGCCACTCTCGACACACCTCGGAATACCTCCGCTCCGTTAGATCGGAGTCGCTCGGGGGCGATTTACGAGCTCCTACATTTCCACCAGCCCCAACCACCATCTCCAAGACTCTTAACCACGACTTGCGCGATACCGACTCATCGCCACCGTGCGCTCCGGCTCCGCCTCACTCTAAAAAGTAGGAGGTGGTGGTGGCGATGGTACCTCATTTTACGAACCTTGTCCCGACTGACGGGTTCGGACACCGTCATCCTACCCCTACCACGTCCACGGCGCCCACGTCCTCTAGAACTCATTCTCTCTACCGCGCTTTTAATCGATTAAGAAAAATTTTATGCGTTAGCATTTGTTTCACTTTATTACTCATGAAGAAATTTTATGGATAAGGTTTAATCGGAGATTCTTTCGAGCAAACAAGGTTTTGATCTTCTTTCCTAGTTCACACAAAGAAGTTCATGCATCCATTCCTTAATGCTTTCCATACCTATTCGCTCATCGGACATTTACGCCCATTTCTAACCCGGGGTATTTTCGTCTTTTTCCTCTGAGGGTATTTTCGTAATTTTCCAGAACCAAAATATTTTCTTGATGATTTCCAAGGCTAAGTTATTGAATATTTGTAAAATAGTTGAAATTTTTGGGCAAAACCGTCGAACTAATATTTTATGGGCCAGGGGCATTTGGGTCATTTTACTCCTAAGGGTATTTCTGTAATTTTTCACAAGTCAAGTTTTCCGAGAAAAACGTTGTAACGGTGATGTTCTAGGATTTGAGAAAGTTATTGCACAAGTTTTGGAAACGTTAGGGTTGTTGTTTCGTTCTATTTCGAAAAACAAGGCTAATTCCCTTCTCGGGTTTTAATCATTGTGTTTAGCCTATGACCGAGCCCTCCTGGTCAGGGTGAACCAAAGCTACGCACCAGGCCGAATTCGAGTGAAGAGGAGGTGGGTCACACGGACCGCTTAAATACCAAGCTCCCACTGAACCTTTCTAGACATGCGCACAGAGGTTACCACACCACTGAGTCCTCTGAGTTAGGGTGAACCGAAGCTACGCACCAGGTAGGATACCTGCGAAGAGGAGGTGAGTCACGAGGGGCTGCTTAAATACCTGTGCTCTTAGGATCCAATCCTAGACATGCGCACAGGGGTTACCACACCCTAGCTCATTGACTAAGTCATAGGTTGGTTTAGTTCTTTAAGTCTTATGTTCCGTTTGCGTTTGAGCAATCTAGCCTTAGGGTCCAAGTCCTATAAGTCTATCTACGTTCCATGCTTCCTACCCTTCTACAGAATATAATTCACCAAAAGGTTTAGATATACTTACCTGGGCGGATTGGTGCCGGAGACTCGGGCCATGCTGTTCAAAAATCATTCCATAAGGCCTACCAAAACATTTTTGGGCCTTGGGCCCCCACAGCCGAGCTTTGAACTGGGCTCTGATACCAATTTTGTAACAACCCAAACCCGGCCCAAACATTACGACCGAATTTGATTTGCTACGGAGAAAAGCCTTGTGAACACCATTTCAAAACCCATTTAAGTTTTATTGAAAACCCCTTGTTTTTGGTTATCTTGCCAAAACTATACTTGGATTTAGTTTGGAAATTTAATTAAGTCCGGTTATTATACAAATTTCAAGGGTGCCCGATGGCACGATAAAAAAATTTCGTGTTAATTTAAGAAAGCGTGTGATTTCAATTCAGTTTTAATCATATAGTTTAAAGTAAATATCCAACATATAAGAAATAACACAATTAAAGTTTAGGGAGGCCTTATTACAACCAAAATAAAAACAACCAAATTTAAAGTTCCATAAATTTAAATCCTTTGCATGGCCACCTCGAGTCCAACAGGCTCCTCAACCGCCATCTACGAGTCACTGAAAAATGTTAAAGGAGAAGGTGAGTCACCAAGACCCGATATGTAACCCTTCCCTCGTATTTAAGCAATTTCATACACGACATATAATCAATCATCATGTACTAAGTCATGCACCCAACCTAGCCAACCATACGCCTTTGTCTACCCATGTGGTACCAAACCACTTTGGTGACCGTAGTCACAATGTGTTACCAAAACACTTTGGTGGTGCCAAACCTTTGGTGACATATAGTCACGATGTGCTACCAAAGCACGGTGTCCGTGGACACAATTCGGGTGATAGGGCCAACCCATCGTGTGATACCAAATCACCGCGACGATCCCATATCTCAAGTGGGGCCAACCCACGGTGGTGTTAACCACGAGGGACGAGTCGCTATGAGGTACCAAACCTCCGGAGGTACCAAACCTCACGGTGACATATAGTCACGGTGTGTTTAAAACAACGGTGCTCGTCAAGACGAAACATTCTTCCCCCTCCACTCATCAAGCCCACATCAACATTTATATCACATAATTTATGCTACCATATACTTAATCACATGTATAGGTTTTATCATCGGCATTGAGCAACGTGTACTAAACACACCATGCTTCCCAAAAGCATCTTAAAATATTTCATAGTCAACAAGGACTTACCCGTTTCCTTGCTTATACCATTCATGGTATTAATCCCGAATCTACACAGATCAGGTTAGCACACACAAATGATTTAGTACATTAAACTAATTATAAGTGTGTATGTACACACTGTCACCCGTGGATGCTCTAAATCCAGAAAAAGAAACGTTGGCCACCCTAGATCTCACTGATCCCTATATTGGCCAAATACCCATATTAGTACTATGGCCTATTCGGCCAAGTCAAATTATTAGAAGGGGTTCTTTATGAACCCGAACCTTACCTATCACCCCTTGAGTACTCACTTCGGTACTTGGTATGCGATTCCTGCTTCACTCCTTCATTCGGCCACCACTAGAGTTATTAGTCTTCGGCTTAAACGAATAGTAAACTAAAGGAAATCTTCTTACCACCACTTACCAAAGCCGAATGCTAGAGATTAGGAGTTTGGGTCGACTTCTTCACAAACTTGGGGTACCTAGGAGAGATCGTTTACCAACGTTTAGAAGCCTTGTTAGCCTTTGCCGAAATCGGCACCTACCCCCTAATAGAAATAAAAAAGGAACAGAGAGGGGAAACCATGGAGTTTCGGCATACTCTTACCTTCACCAAATCAGTTGACAACGAGGATCCAACGAGATCTATATCCCTTCCAAACTTCGGCCAAAGTGCACTAGAATAGAAGAAGAGAATTTTCGGCAAACCACTAGAGCATATTCGGCCAAGGGGAGGAAGAAAATAAATAGGGGAGAAAGGTGGTAGAAGTTTCGGCTTGAAGGGGTTTGAGAGAACAAAGAAAATAAAAGAGCACAAAGGGAGAGGGGTTAGGTTTTTCAAGACAACTAGCAAGAATGGAAAAAACCAAAACAATGAGCTAGGGTGGGGTTTTTATAAGCATTCGGCCCCCCCCTCCTTAAGCTTGCCGTCCAACCTTGGCAACAAGGAGTTCAACTCCTAGCCAACTCCTAATTTTCCTCTTGGCCACTCATTTGATTTAATTCAAACAATTTTGAATTAATAAGAAAATAATCCCTAATAATCCATCCATTATCCCTTTTATTAATACTATAATTAAACAATTAAAACTCTCCTATTATCCTTTGATAATAACACTTAATAAAAGAGTTTGAAGGGAGAAAAACTCTCCCCCTTGTGCCGTCCAAATAAAAAACAAAAAGGAGGATTTTGTGACTCGAACCAAGGCTCTCCCTTGTTCCTTGGTGGCGTCACATGCTAGCTCCTAAGTGGGCTTGCTTTGCCACTTATCCAAGGCCTAGTTAGTGTTAAATTACCCACATTTATTCTTATAACACCCACTTGCTAAGGCTCCCTTCTTTTTAAAATTAAAAACTGAAATTTTTCTATCAAACCGGGCACACTCAAAGCCTTAAATTAAGCTCTATTATTCCATTAATACTATCACCGCTGTTCATAACAAGAAAAATAATTAAATTCTAAATAACCCCATTTTTGGGATGTTACAAAATCCAACTGGGCCTTATGGCCTTATTACATCATTCAAACCCAAAATAAAGTACTAAAATTTCATAAAGTCCAAATTCCAAATAATTTCTTCAAGCGATGCATGGCCACCTTTAGCTCCCGCCGACCCGGTCCATTACCGCTCATCACTGAAAAATAATTCCCCAGCAGGTGAGTCAACAGACTCAATGTGTACATAGTACTAATTTCCAACAAATCAGGCATACAAGTCATATCAATATCATGTTCATACAAAATAAAGGATGATGCACCCAAATCCAAACCTATTTGTCCATCCGCTACACACCACCCGTACCAACTTTGCACACCGCGGGGACTACTAAGTCGACCCTCCATCCGCTACACACCATCGAAGGCGATCGCTGCGATCGGCGTGCTCATCGCCCACTTATGTTGTGTCATTAGACACTTTGTATTCACTAGATGTAACCGGTTACCACTTTTCACTTTATGTGACCGTAGTCACCACTTTACGTTGGTGAGACCGTAGTCATCACCTTCACTTTCTTCCTCCACAAATATCCCGAATGCCCCAATTATTTCATAACATATTTCACATACTAAATTTTCATTCATGTTACTAATCACATGTTCAAAATATATCACATTCACAATCCTATCAAAAGTAGGAAACGTGCACAGGTACTCCTTACCACATTTGTGGTGCTTAGCCACATTCACATCTTTATTACATATTTACATATCTAATGATTGCCATGCAATTTATTGAAAGTTAGTAAGAGTACACACACCTTTTCGCTTAATAGTTTCCGTGAATTCCGTGAGAGCGATCTACCGATCTAGATCTTTCACTCCTATATTCGGCCATTAATTAAAACATATAAATAAACCTATTTGGTCTTAAAACCAAATCCTACTAGAAGTAGAATTACTTACCTAGTTGCCGAATTGATTTAATCAAGTCCCAACAGTTGCTAGAATTCCTCTTCCTTGAAATCGGCTAATACTAGGTATGTAACCATGTCGGTTTCGGTTTTTGAAATAATGGAAAACACTTAAACAAATTATGCCTTGGCCGAATATCCCTTACCTTATGATGGAATTCCAAATCAAGAGGATTCCTTTATAAGCCCTGTTGAAATCCTATAACCCGTGTTAGATTAGATCTAACTTTGAAAACGTGAATCATAATCTTTAACCACATATTTATATTTATAATCCTTACCTTAGATCCTTAGATTTCCGAAAGATCCCCTTTTGATGTTGTGGATGATTGCCCTCTTTCTTAGAATCCACAAAGATTCAAACTTAATGAAGAGAACGGAGAAGAAAATAGAAGAAAAAGAGAGGGATTTTTGCTTAATGAAATTCGGCAGAGAGGGTTTTGCCTAGGAGAATTTCGTGAGAGAGGAAGAGGAGCAAATGTTGATGAGTAGCCCTCTGTCCTCCTTTTATAGCCAAAGTTATCAGCCTAGGAGTCCTTTACTTGGCCACCACTCCTCTTTTGATAATATTATCTCTTTTATTTAAAAGATAAAAGCCTTTAATCCATCAATTATCTCCTCAATTATCTCATTAGAAAATAATCCTTTATTTATCTCCTATTATTCACATATTTATGTGAATAAAACTCCTTTATTTATCTCTTATTATTCACATATTTATGTGAATAAAACTCCTTTATTTCTCTCTTATTATTCACATATTTATGTGAATAAAACTCCTTTATTTATCTCTTATTATTCACATATTTATGTGAATAAAACTCCTTTATTTATCTCTTATTATTCACATATTTATGTGAATAAAACTCCTTTATTTCTCTCATATATCCAAGTTTCCCGAAATGTTCAAGTTTCCATTTTGGATCATTTCCAAAAATGTTTAGGTTTCAAAAATGTCTAAGTTTCCAAAAATGTCCATTTCCATTTCCATTTTCATTTCCATCTCCATTTTCATTTCCATTTTCATTTTCATTTCCATTTTCATTCATTTCTAGGTTTCCAAAAGTATCAAAAATTTATTCATAATACTTAAGACTTGTCATTTCATACAATTGATCCGAAAAATGCATAGGCCCTTCCTAGGATGTTACAGTTCTACCCCCTTAAATAAAATTTCGTCCTCGAAATTTCCTAACTAAACAATTGAGGTATTATTTGTCGCATTGTCTCTTCGGCTCCCCACGAAGCTTCTTAGATCCATGATTGCGCCATAACACCTTGACTAAAGGCACCGACTTCTTTCAGTAGTGCTTTCACGTCACGTTCCAAGATCCGAATCGGCTCCTCCTCGTAGGATAGATCGCCTTAACTCCACTTCTTCAACGGGTACCACATGAGACAGATCCGATCGATAGCGACGTAGCATGGACACATGAAATACGTCGTGCATTTGATGCAACTCTGGTGGCAACTCCAATTGGTATGCCACTGGCCCAACTCGCTTCAGTACTTGATAGGGCCCTATAAACCTTGGGCTTAGCTTCCCTTTGCGATCGAACCGCATAACCTTCTTCCAAGGTGAGACCTTTAGGAACACTTGGTCTCCTACTTCAAACTCAATTTCTTTCCTCTTAAGGTCTGCGTCGACTTACGTACATCGAAGCTTCTTTCAACCGTGCCCGAATTAATTCCACCTTCTCCTCGGTTTCCGCCACTAACTCTGGACCCAAAAGCGCGGCGTTCTCTAACTTTCGGTCCAACAAGTTGGTGTTCTACATTTCCTTCCATACAATGCTTCGTATGGTGCCATCCGAATGCTTGCACGATAGCATTGTTGTTGTAGGCGAACTCGGCTAGAGGCAAGTAATCTTCCCAACTTCCTGAAATCCATCACACGACCTCTTAGCATATCTTCCAACACTTGTATAACCCGTTCGGATCGCCGTCGATTATGGATGAAAAGTCGTAGTGAAGTCTAGCTTAGTGCCTAATGCTTGATGAAGTGCTTTCCAAAATCGAGGCGTAAACCTTGGGTCTCTATCGGAGATGATCGACATCGGTACCCGTGTAGCCTCACGATCTCCGCCACATATAACTTGGCTAACTTTTGAAGGGAATAGTCGATCCTCACAGGGGATAAAATGTGCGGACTTGGTCAAACGGTCCACTATCACCCATACCGAGTCCTTCTTAGTGGGCGTAAGGGAAGCCCACTAACTAAGTCCATGGTAATTCTTTCCCACTTCCATTGGGGAATCTCAATTGGTTGAAGCAATCGATGGGACTTGGTGTTCAGCCTTTACTAGCGACATGTCAAACATTTCCCCACAAATTCGGTCACCTCTCGTTTGAGTCGACCACCAAAATTGTTCCCTTAGATCTCTATCTGACTTGATGCCTCGGGATGCATAGCATAAGGACTACCATGCGCTTCCCGAAGAATCCTTTGTCTCAACTCCTTATCCCTCGGCATACAAACCTTTTCCTTGTAGCACAGTACTCCTTCATCATTGACGCCATAATCCTTTAATCCTCCTTGCCGTATTTTGCTGTAACTTAGTACTTAAGTCCTTATCCGCCAAGCTTGTCCCTCTTTCACCTCCTTCACCAAAGTTGGCTTGACTTGTAACTCGCCAACAAGCTTAGTCTTCATACAAACTTAAGTGAGCGAACAAAGCCCTTAATCCGACACAACCTTCCTACTGCTAGGCGTCGGCTACCACATTCGCCTTGCCGGATGGTATTCTATCGAATAGTCATAATCTTTCAATAACTCCACCCACCTTCGTTGCCTCAAGTTCAACTCCTTACGAGTCAACAAATACTTAAGGCTTTTGTGGTCCGTGTAAATTCATCGACCTTTCTCCATAAAGGTAGTGCCTCCAAACTTTGAGGCGAAAACCACCGCCGCGAGTTCCAAGTCATGAGTTGGGTAGTTCACCTCATGCGGCCTTAGCTGTCGAGATGCATAAGCGACTACCTTTCCTTCTTGCATTAGCACACGCCCTAACCACGTGTGAGAAGCATCACAATATACTACGAAGTCCTTACGCCTCCGGTGAATTAACACACCGAGCTTCACAAGACCTTTTAAGCTTTTCAAAGCTCTCCTGTTGTTGCTTATCCGTCCACACAAGCGGTACTTCCTTCCTTAGTAACTTTGTCAAAGGTGCATTATCGGCGAGAATCCTTCCACGAACCTTACGTAATAGCACGCCAAGCCTAAGAAACTTACGATTTCAGCCACCGACCTAGGTGATTTCCAATCCAACACTCGCTCGATCTTCCTAGGATCCGCTCTTATTCCTTCTACGGATACCACATGTCCTAGAACGCCACTTCCTTCGGCCAAAATTCGCACTTGCTGAATTTGGCATAAAGCTTCTTTTCCTTAACACTTCTAACACAACTCGGAGATGCTCATCGTGCTCCTCCTCCGTCTTGGAATACACCAAAATGTCGTCGATGAACACCACGGCGAATCTATCCAAATAGGGTTGGAAAACCCTATTCATCATATCCATGAACGCGGCCGGTGCGTTCGTCAACCCAAACGGCATCACCACAAATTCAAAATGACCGTACCTTGTCCTAAAAGCGGTCTTATGAATATCAGCCTCCTTCACTTTCAATTGATGATACCCCGACCTTAAGTCGATCTTTGAGAACACTGTTTGCCCCTTTTAGTTGGTCGAACAAGTCATCTATCCTTGGCAAAGGATACTTGTTCTTGATGGTCGTTTGTTCAAGCGGCGATAATCTATGCACATCCGCATAGTTCCATCCTTCTTCTTCACAAAGAGAACCCAGTGCTCCCCACGGAGACACTGCTGGGTCGAATGAACCCACGATCCAACAACTCTTGGATTTGAGCCTTGAGCTCCACTAACTCCTTTGGTGCCATTCGGTGAGGGGAGCGATTGACACAGGAGTGTTCTGGTAGCAAATCTATTCCAAATTCCACTTCTCTATCCGGGGGTATTAGGGCAACTCCTCCGGAAATACATCCTCAAAATCCTCATTGTTCTAACTCCTTGACACCTTCCTCTTCTCCTCTTAACGCACTCACGAAGGCTAAGAATGCCTTACATCCTTTCTTAACCATTTTCTCGGCCTTGGTCACAGAAACTACGTTAGACAAGTAGTTCCTCCTTTCTCCGATCATCACTACTACCTCATCTTAGGGGTTCTTAGTTCCATACGTTTAGCCGCACAATCCAACACGGCTCGATGCTCTACTAGCCAATCCATTCCAAGTATAAGCTCAAACTCTCCGAAGGGTAATTCCATTAAGTCACCCAGAAAGTTCGCTCCACGAATCTCTAGGGTACATTCCGAAAGATCCTATCTATCCTCACCGTTTGGCCTAAAGGGCTTACTACGATTATCCGCCTATCGAAAGTTTGAGTCTAGGCCTAGTGTTTCAACCACACTACATGCAACATAGGAATGAGTTGAGCCCACATCAATAAGAGCAAAATAGGGTTTGTCATGAATAAAGAACGTCACGGTTATAACATCCGCGCGTCTCCTCTTTCCTCCGGCGAACGCGTAAACCAAACCCGGTTGCCTTGCTTGGCGTTAGGCGCACCTCTACCCCGAGCTCCACGGCCTCTGCCACTACCTCGTTGGCCGACCCACGACCTCTTTGAGGCTGTTGTCCGCCTCTACCGGCTGGTTAGCATTACGAGCTGCTGGTTGGCTCTCTCACTAATAGCTTGGGGCAATCCTTAATCATATGGTCCTTGGACCCACACTTGAGACATCGTCCCGCCTTTTTCCAACACTCTCCCCGTGCTTCCTTCCACAATGTTCACAAGGGCGAAATTGCCGGCCGTACCAACCTGTTGACTTTGTGACTGTCAACTCTTGGCCTCTTGTGGCCTTTTCCGGATGGCCTGAAAACCTCTTTTGGGCTTATTTCTCATCCACACCGCTTGGTGGCGTCCTTAATTCCTCGACCACTTTAGCCTTTTCCACCAAGGCGGAGAATTCCCGCTCACGATGCGGTGCTATCAAAAGTCTCAAATCGTCCCTAAGTCGAGTCTCTCAAAGCGAACACAGCGTTCATGCTCGATCGCCACTACTCCTCGGGCATATCGGCTCAACCTCAAGAATTCCGCTTCATATTCGGTGACGGACTTACTTCCTTGTACCAACCCGGAAAAGCCTTCCTTTGCTCATCTATATACCGGTTCCCACATACTTCTTCTCTAAATGCTTCCTTAGCATATTCCCGTGTCGAGATCTTCCGCGTGGCACCGCCCCGAACGGTTAACCACCATTGATACGCTTCATCGCGTATGCGATGGCCGTCATCCCTTTCAACTTCTCCTCGGGGTCAAGTCGAGCTCATCCATGATGCGCTCGGTTGCTTTCAACTCGGTATCTTGGGTGCCATTCCCGATACTCCTCTAAACATTTCAGCTCCATTAGCACGGAGCCGCTCGAGCCTGCGGACTTACGATTTCTGAATTGTTTCTGCGCACCACCACCAATTCCAAAACTCGCAAAGCCACGACTGCGACACGGCATCTTCCACATGCGAGCCTGCTGCTCAACATTGTGCGTTTGGGGTGATGGTGGTGGTGGTATCTCATTGTCGAGAACCTTGTCCCGATCTAATGGTCATCCTTCCTCTACCTCTTCCACGGCGACCACGTCCTCTTGAGCTCATTATCGACGAGATCCGATTAAGGAATTTTATGTATTAGTATTCTTTAATCCTTTATTTATCTCCTCAATTATCTCCTCAATTATCTCATTAGAAAATAATCCTTTATTTATCTCTTATTATTCACATATTTATGTGAATAAAACTCCTTTATTTCTCTCTTATTATTCACATATTTATGTGAATAAAACTCCTTTATTTATCTCTTATTATTCACATATTTATGTGAATAAAACTCCTTTATTTATCTCTTATTATTCACATATTTATGTGAATAAAACTCCTTTATTTCTCTCATATATACAAGTTTCCCGAAATGTTCAAGTTTCCATTTTTGGATCATTTCCAAAAATGTTTAGGTTTCCAAAAATGTCTAAGTTTCCAAAAATGTCCATTTTCATTTCCATTTTCATTTCCATCTCCATTTTCATTTCCATTTTCATTTTCATTTCCATTTTCATTCATTTCTAGGTTTCCAAAAGTATCAAAAATTTATTCATAATACTTAAGACTTGTCATTTCATACAATTGATCTGAAAAATGCATAGGCCCTTCCTAGGATGTTACAAAAAGTCCTTGTTTAAGAGTAAATCTTTCATAATTGAGTAGAGTTGCATGCAATCCTAGAAATAGGACGACATAAATCTACTGGATTAGAGTCAAATCTAATAGAGGGATCCATAGATCGAGTTAATGCGACAATAGGGGTTTTAATTAGAAAGAAATTTCAATTAATCAACCTAGAGTCAGTTGCTCTTACTCTCGAAAGAGATATTAGCATAATTTACGGATTTCTACGGATCAAGATACCAAGTGAATAAATCGTTTAATTCAGATTCATAATGATAGATGAAGTCTAGGTGGATTCTTTCCTGGGTATTGTTTAGCTTCTTGGTTATTATTCAATTATTTTCCTGATTTGTTCTCTCATGAGTTTTTTAGTTAATTAATGTAGTAGATTTTAGCTTAAACCAATCATTCCAATTTGTTGGTTAAATAATAAGAAAACGGTAATTACTAGTACTTTTTAGTCCTCGTGGATACGATATTTTTACTCACCAGAGCTATACTATTTATCGATAGGTGCACTTGCTTTTATCGTGTTTTTAGTTAATTTCATGACTATCAGATAAAAATGAACCATTACAAGATCGTATTTAGCCGAATTTGGCAAAAGCATACTAAAATAATTTAAACACAACTATTCTATCGAAACAAAACGTAAACTAGGAATTTAAGCCCAAAATATCATTATTTTACCAAGTACATTATAGTATTTTGTGAGTATTTTTGTCTTTCTAGATCTTTTATATAAAAAATAGAAAAAGTATAAACACACAAGAGGTCTGAACTTGAAACACTGTGGTTTTTAACATCTCTACTTTACCCTTTTAACTAAAGCCTCGTTTGATTTTTTTTATATCAAATTTTTGTAAATATATTTGTTACATGATTTTGTTTTTCACCTAATTGTAGGTATTTCATAATCTAGTAAATATTAAATTTTTGATTGAAATGATATCATGAATCAATTGAGCATCAATCCAATTAAATAATAACTAAAATATCATTGCTTTATAAAGTAAATTATACTATTTTAAAGGTGTTTTTAATTTTTTCATATAATGTATATAAAATAATAGAGAAATACCCACTCACAATAGGCTTTGACCATTTCAACTAAATTTAATCTATATTTCATGAATTTATTTTTTTTCGATGTGGTGAAAGTGATTTGATAGTGAAAGGAATGTCAAAAGTAGATAACCAGTCTAATAATAAAACTAAATTGCAATGTGATGAACAAAATAATTCAAACAACTCCACAAATTCCTCGCGCTATTGGATTGGGAAAGAAAACACAACCTTTGGTTCTTTTACTGACCAAAAACGACCCAGTATCCCAATAACTTATGATTAATTATTTATTAATTCATCAAATTGCTTCTTTCAGCATCCATTCACCATTCAGTGTGTGATATCTAAGCAAGATGCATGTACAAAATCACAACATTTACACTCGGAGATACATATCTACCTTACTGCACATCACATCACTATTTTTTTTTACCAATATTAGCAATTACTTATTATATGAATACTCTAATCTGAAATAAGAGGAAAAAAATTATTAACACGTTTTTTATGTTGATTCCCCGTAAAGGATTTATTTCAACAAAAATGAGGAAGGAAAAAAAAAATTGAAATTTCTACTCGACATTCTGTTTTTTTCCAGAATTTCAATCAAGGTAGCGAATATGATCCACTTGCCGTTTTTATTTTAGTATTAATATATATATCAACCGTTTTAAGTTATTGATGTTTTTAAATAATATATATAGTTTTCTAATAAATTAGATATATATCATATATATATATACACATATACAATTATATCTCAATTAAATCTATATAGATATATTTATATGTAAATATAAATTTTTTTATCAGTTTCAATAACTTATTTTAATAACTATTAATTTAAATGTAATTATAAAAAAATTAAAATGTTTAAAGATAAAACAAATCAAAAGTTATCCAAAAACAAATTTTAAAAATTGATTGAAATTATCAAAATCTTGTAATAATCAATACAAAATGGTACAAGTCAGTATTGATCGAAATAGCCAAATACATGTAACGCGTGGTTTGTGCAAGTGTACACAATCGTTATTAAGTAATAAGTAAGTTATTGTCTCTACAGGGACTGTGTATGTTAATCACTTAATTGTAAAATTAAAAGTTAACAATTTGGTGAGAAAAACACAATAATTTTTGAGTGATTGATGTAAAGATAAATGACTAAATTTAAGATGATCCCTAATGCAAATTAATCTAAATGCAAAGTATGACATGAAATGTATGAGATGAGTTTAGCAACAAAAACATAAACTTCAACAATCAATAACATGAATAGGCTAGAATAATTACATCATTCAATTCTGATTTATTTTTCTCATGTTTAACAGTGTTTGAAAAATATTTAATGACAACTCGATCTTTCATGGGCTTGAAACAAAATTAAGTCATTTTGGAATCTTTTACTTAGTAAAACATGCATTTTAATGATCATATTAAACTTAGGGTTTCTTAGAATTCATGTAAAGTAACAAGGATTGGACCGGTTTGAAACAATTTAATCACATAAACCTAAAAGACATGCAAGGTAATAAAGCTCGGTCAAGTTATTACGAACCTTTAATTTATTTCAGGTCGGATATAAATTAAGCATGCACTTTTCAATTATTGTGTCTATTAGTCGTCGTCTGGTTCGGATGACTCAACTAATTCTAATGCATCCAATCACATATGAATGTAATACATGCTTGAGTTTAATTGGAAACATGAACGACTGAGGCACAAACACTATAAACATCATTTAAACAAACTTCATTGAATTGATGCAATCATCCTAGTTAGACAGATTTAAGCTACCGTTGTTGATGACAAGATAACAAAGCACATTGCAAACATGATTTAATTAAAGTAACAAAGTAAAGGAAAAATAAACTCTGTTTGAATCAACAGTCTCGCGAACTATGATTGATGCTATGCATGGAGATGAAGAGAGGGAATGAGAGAAATGAATAAGGGATGAATGTAGAGATGAGTAAGAGATGTAGGGATGCTTTGAAATGGGGAATGAATGTGGGTATTTATAGTGAAGGTTGGTGGATGAGTTTACTAAAAATAGTGTGAAAAATCCCCCCTTTTACTTTTTTGCTTGGCCAACCACATATTGTGGAAATGAATGGATGTTGGCTATTTGATTCAAGCATGAAATCATGCTTGAATCAAGAAAGGGCTGGAGGTTTCAAAGCCAAATCTTGTGGGTTGATTTTTGATTCATTTGCAATTGTAGGGACTTCCAATAAATTTCCCAAAAATTTGTTTTTGGGTTACTCACAAGTGTCATGCCGAATTGGGCTTGTTTTTCTCTTGTTGGACGGTTTGGTGACCCAATTGTTTACCAGACTTGTCCATCAATTGATTCATGTTCAATTGGATCAAAAGCAAATTCTTCATGACCCATTTGCATGTGTTTGCCATCCATGTTGAGTGAATTTGGGCATGTCCATGTAACTTTATTTTGTAAATAAATCATGCATAATTTCCTTGGTCCAACTGCATTAAATAAAGTCAAAAATTAATATGTAGCAAAACAGTTAAATTATGCAATAATTAATACAAAATAACATAAAATTACATTCTTCCTTAAATCATGTCCATTATTGAAATATGAACAAAATTCACTCAATTAATAATAAAATACTCAAAATTAATATTAATTTTAAGTAAAAAGGTGTTATAAACTACTAGAAAAAACCTATATAAATTAGAGTTTACAATACACCAAAAGAGTTGAAACATATCAAAATTTCAATCAAGAGAGCATAAACTACTTTATATCAATTTAAGAATGAAATCATATGTAACAGTTGGTACAACTAGTATTGATAGAGTAACAAATACATTCCAATCTCTATTTCCAACCCAGTTTTATTTTAATATAAGATTCAATGATAATTTTAATTGTTCCAAATGGAATCAAATCAAAATTCGCACATAATTTATTTTTTCATTCGCAATCATCATTCTTCTTTCTAGTAACCAAAATATAATTTATTTTTTTATTCCCAATCATCATTCTTCTTTCTAGTAACCAAATTTCGTCGACATCCATGGTACAAAATCACAACATTTGCCTTCGGAGATTCGTATCACCTTACTACACATCACATTACTACTTTTTTTTTTATCACTATTAGTAATTACTTATGATATGAATACTATAATCTGAAATAAGAGGAAAAAATATTAACTCGTTCTTTATGTTGATTCCCCGTAAAGGATTTATTTCAACAAAAATGAGGAAGGAGAAAAAATGGAATTTTCAACTCGACATTTTCTTTTTCCAGTTTCTGATTTACGAATTTGTCAAATTCAAAACTAGTTCAAATGCGAAAAGATGGAACTTCAATAAGGTAGCCAATATGATGGACTTGTCATTGTTATTTTAATATTAGTATATATAGATATCAAACGTATTTTAATGTATCGTTTTAAGTTTATTGATGTTTTAAAATAATTTATATATATTTATACTAATTTTTAGTTTCTTAATAAATTAGATACATGTCATGTTGTGAATGGGCCACACAGTGAAAGGACTAGCACACGAGAAGACTAAGGAGATGGGCCATCAGTAAAATCGAGGCCCCTTCGCAACCGCAAGGCACCTCAGAAATTTGCTGAGTTTGTTATGGGAGCCATGTCAGCAGGGAAATAATGGTCTGGAGTATAAAGAGAATAATCAAAATGATGAAATGCTTATTGTTTCTTTTGGAAAATTCTGAATTTTGTTACCTCATCTATTTCTTTTGTAATTTTTGCAATTTTGGAAATACCAGTACATTCCATTTGGTGCTTTCATTAACCATCCGCTTAGATGGCTGATGGTACTCGCCTGAAGCTTTTCGACGAGTCAGTCAAATCTGTCCAAGAATCTCAATCCATGATCCGCAAAGAACTTGACTCCTTGAACACTTCTTTCGCATCTCACTAACAGATGCTTTAAGAAAATCCTGAATCATCTTCCCACTGCCTCCTCTACA